>OX421314.1:24228021-24853021 GCA_949125395.1 Diaphora mendica
AAAGAATACATAGTTCAATTAGTCGAAATAGTTCTTTTATTTATTTTCATAGGTATTTAGTTTAATTAAGTTTAGTTATTTTTCATCGAAATCAGTGATAGAAAAGTAAAATCTCACAGTTGTGAAAATGCTTCTCGAACAGTAGTATATTTTTCACAACCTTCTTTTTTAAACCAGACTAATTTGACAAAAATATCTTTACGTTGAAACTGATAAGATATCATTCCAGTATTCAAGCTCTAAGTTTTTTAGTCTTATCTTCTTATAATATAAAAATCAATTGCTGTTCGTTTGTCTCGCTAAAACTCGAGAACAGCTGTTCTGAATTAGCTGTTTTTGGTTTTGAAATGTTTGTCGTAGTCCAGGAAAGGTTTAAACTGTAAAAAATTTAAAATAACTTGCAAAACCAAATCACACGTGTACGAATTAGCGGGCACAGCTAGTAACAAATAAAAAAATATCTGCTTAAAGTTTTCATTAGCAGTCATATTAAGTTTTTTTTGTGTTTTAATCTTCTTTATTTAGAATATGTATTCTGAACATTCAATGGCAAGAAACTTTCTCTATTTCGATCATCCAAGCTTTTTGAAATGGTTGCAAGTAGGTATCGTTCTGGTTTTAAAGACTGAATTATATTTTTTTTCTAATGCTTTTATTTTTGAGTCAATGATGTGCATAATTGAATGCATG
Source organism: Diaphora mendica (assembly GCA_949125395.1). Lineage (NCBI taxonomy): Eukaryota > Metazoa > Arthropoda > Insecta > Lepidoptera > Erebidae > Diaphora > Diaphora mendica. Next base: position 24,228,712 of record OX421314.1, read on the forward strand.
AAAAACAGGTATGCCTCCGATTTAAAAAAAATCAGATCAGGGAGCTTTTTTAAGCTTTTGACAGGACTCACTCGATAGCTGGAAACAGATTTCGCCAACGCGTCTTTAAATGATAGAGAAGCTGTTTATACATACTATTAACTCTGAGGTTTATACTCAACCTCGGCTGTGTCAGAGAGTTCTTTAAGAACTTTTTAGACTGTAGCCTTTATTATTCCCAATTTTATTTGGGGTCGGCTTGTTTAAGTGGCAAAAACTTTTTTTTTTTGATGTTATTGAATCAACATCTACTGGCAATCAATCACATGCGTGGTGCAGTGCGTTATTGATAATGTGCGCAGAGCATCCCACAACAACTATTTTCAAATTTAGATTTTGTTTTAACTTATGGAATTATAAAACATTGTTGGTTCCATGGCGCTCTATTCCACCGAAGTTCGTATTACAATTATCACCAGAAAATGCAACATATTTAGTTAAAGGATCATGCTGTTGAAGTTGCTTTCTTATAAGCTCAGTAATTATCTCAGATCTGTCATTTCATTTCGATTTGGTTTTCTGGTGGTTTTAAAAGTTCAATCTAAAGGAGAGCTAGATTATCTGTTAGCAACACTGTTCGCGGTTTTACTGTAGTGTGTGCGCTTCGGGCGGTTTAGCGGTTTGGTGGTTTAACCGCTGGCTGGAAAAAACCGTAGTGCGGCCTCAGACTAATGGCTGCTTTTCGGCCCTGAGTTCAGTAACGTCTCTACGGAGGAATCTGCAAGAATGCAATTATCTGAACTGGACTTCGCTCGATATGTAGACACCAAGTATTCCAATTGTGGCAGAGGCAGAGTGTATTAAAAAAAAATCTTATTTGTGTAGGTAACGTTAAAAGTAACCAAGAGATGAAAAATCACCTGAAACGTTACAAAAGTAACCTTCTGGCAACACTGGACAGAACCGCCCGCGGTTGTCGCGGTTTTAAAATCAGTCGCGGTAAAAAACCGCCAGTGTGGCCGCTTCCATACATTTCCTTTTGTCACAAAATCAGGCGGTTAAAAACCGCGGCGGTTTAGCCATAGTGCGGCCTCGGCCTTATACGGGAAGGTTTGTGGAAGTACTTATGCTGTCAAAGTCCTGGTGTTTCAGACGTTTTCTTTTTTTTTCGTAGTGATTTGTGCTTATTTGTTTACTTCTCGCTGTATTATAAAAGACTATTATGCAGCAGGAATCTTGGTGCAGTGTTGTAAAACCATAGTTTGCTCACAGTATTTTGAAGAAAAGAAAAATTAAAGAAAAAATTAAAAAGAAAATTTTGATCAGAAGACACAACCAGAAAAGTTCTTTATATATAAATTTATAATGGAGCGTTTCGAATATTTTTTCAATGAAAGCACTCACAGATTAATGTTGATGAAGGCAATTATTTTTATTCATTTAATTATTTAGGTATAAGATACAAAGATTTTGGATTAATAACTAAAGAAGTTGCTGGACTAAATTAATATTGTTTAGGGACGAATAAAAATCATTAGTAAAATGACATATTTTTTATTTGATTATTATTTCCTTTATTATTATTCTTTCTCTTCTTTCTTACATATTTCATATGAATATTCATTTTAAATTAGTCCTTTAATGGTTTATCGATATAGTAGGATACAAGTAAACAAATGAGTCGCATCAAAGGAAGGCGGGGTCGACGCCGGGAAAATTTTGGCTTCACGTCATGTCACAGACGTATAAAACGTCTGTGCGTCATGTCCTCCGCTTAGACAAAGAATACTATAGACTTGACATATGCGTACACCCGTAAGGGATAGAAACAAAGTACATCAAATATTAATGTTGCCAGGTTAAAGCTAATTCTCCCTTATTAATTAAGTTTACTGTTCCAAACGTTAAACAAATCTGTCAAATATGGTTAAATCAGAATAGCAGGCTCTGGGCCAAAGCGAAAGCTGAGGATGCAACCGGGATCGGGATTGATTTGATTGTAAAAAAAACAATATTTAGAAGCTTATAGTATTTATTGACCTTTAAACACAATAAGTTTGTTAAAGAAATTTCAAAATTTAAATAAATAAATTTAGTTATCAGCATATTTTTTGTGCTGTAATGTATCTTTACGTTCAAATATTTTTACATACAGCTTTAATTAATAGCACATAATAAAAAACACTAATTGTCTAAAAACACCATGTGTTCCGTTTTGCGAAAGAGCGGCACTCAAAATGGCAAGAACACATTCGGGTATACTTTGTCGGTGCCCAATCTTGTCGTCCAGTAGCCTTCAACCACAACAAATCTGGAGAACAATAAAACACAATCAAATTAAATTTCCTCACCTTATGGGGTAATTTCAAAAGGCTGATACGTTATCCCTAAAATGCTGATAACCTTGCAAAATTACCATTACACATTAATGGTCGTTCGAACTATAGCTGTGACAACCTACGCAATTTAGTCGGTTTATTACAAAATTTTCACTCTTTAGAAACTAGTTTTTATCACTTATTTTCAATTATTTCTGCATATTAACAAACAACAATAGATGTAATTAATCGTAGTTATTATTACAAACAATATTGTGCCGATAAAACGCTATTTTTTATACTTACATGTGAAAGGTTATATTTTCATATTTACGTTTACTGCGGCTTTTGCAGCCGACAACACAACACTGTACCATAGTTTTTAAAGTATCTGGGTTAAATACAATTAGTTATACTTGAAATCACACAGTAATTCCGTCAAAAAACCTTATTTTCACTCCTGATATAATTCCCGCTTTGAACACTGTTTGTCACATATGTTATGTGCCATACGAAAAAAAGCGATACGGCGACAAGGATAAAAAATACGTATCTCTATTTTTCTCTAACACACTGGTAAATGGTATCGTTATCTCACTCGCTCGTGGTAACGCTGTTGGCGTGTCTAGTCTATAGTATTCTTTGTCTAAGGTCCTCCGTTAGGAGTATATGTGTTCTGTGGTCATGTCTGCACTTCTACACTGCAGTGCTGTCATCTGTGGCAGCTGTCATGTTGTGCTTGGCAAAAAAGATTATACCGGCTGGTTGCCAATTGCCATTTCATTAAAAGAAGAAGAAGACCTAAGATATGATTACTATAAACACTTGACATTGGCAGAAATTGCTGATCCGAGAGATCCGGCTGGTTGCCATTTCATCAAGAGAAGAAGAAGCTTAAGTTTTAAAGTTCAACCCTGGGCTTGGCACTTGGCAATTCGGCAATGCAACCAGAGGTAGTAGAGCCACGCTGATTTCAGCACGAACGGGCCGGCTCGACCGGGGCGGTACTACCCTCGCACAGAAAATCAACGTAAAATGACAGCGTTCGTGCTGTCGTGTTTCGTTGGTGAGTGCGAGACCGGGGGCCCAATTAGTCTAGTCACCAAGTTTCATACTTGTTGACTGGACTAAAAGATGCAGTAGCATCACTAGGCCGCCATAGTGTAGGTCGCCATACTGCACTGTCTGCATTCGCAATGAGTATGGTGACCACCACTCTTGGATTCTGCTTATGTTTTCCATCAGGCAGAGCAGAGTCATTTTGGCGGGCCAAATATAAAAAAAAAAAAAAAAATTGGCTTGGCAATCGGCAGGCATGGCCTGTGCTGTAAACTGCTGTATTTTATTATAAAAAAATACCATTGTCGTTAATCGTAAGTTATCGTTTTTAATTCCAATATTCGGTTAATTAAAGCTTCATTTTCAGTGTCTTTTTGGTTTGTAACCTAGAAAATTAAATCGTAGTATTTTACTTCATAACCTCGTATTCTTTGTTCGATCGTAACCTTTAAAACTAGTGGGATGTTAGACACACGATACATAGGATTTATTATTTGCTGAATTTCAGGTCTGAAGTATCTACAATTTATCAATTTGGTTGAAAGAAAAATCTAAAAATCAAATTCAAAATTAAGAATGATTTTGAAGTGCTCGAAATCTCTTCAATTATCTTAACCTTGATTTAGTTCAATTGCATTTTCTGTACGCCTGGGGCGTGTGCGAAAAATTCTACTTACTTAATATTTTATATTTTTACATAATTAAATGATGATTGTAAATTGCGTTTATGAAATATCTGATCATATTGAAGAGAACATTATCTGATAAAATATTAATATTTTACTTTTGATTATGCTTTATTTGCAGTGTGTTTAAATGTTACTGATTTTTAGATTGAAGGAATTCTTAAAATGATCATGGATCTCTAGCTGCACAGCATCTTAAAGAAACCAGCAACCACTAAAGTTTCAAGAAATGGAAAAATCAGGAAGTAAGTCCTATTATTATGAAAAAAACATTTTGGATGTTATTGTTCCAAATTAAGCGCTCTAGGAAAGTGATGCATATTTTGTTAGATTGTATGATTTTTTTAAATTTTAAGTTAAGTTCAAATTCACATATTAAGTTATAGCTTACTTAATTAAAAACTTTTCCTAATGTTTCACAGCAATATTTAAAGCTATTGCAATGTTTTAGTGTATAGAATCCTTTATCCACCAAGGGTGGATTAAAGCGTCTTTCAAAAATTTGCTTGAGATGCCAACAACATCCTATATGTCCACCACATTTCACTTTGTAAAACTTGAGTACCTAATACTGATACTTATGATTTTGACTACTATAATTAAACAGTGATATATATATATATATATATATAGTCTAATCTGTAAAAAGTCTGAAGGTCAACAGGTTAATGTTTTTCAGTTGTGTCAAATTTAGTTTTCAACTACCACAAAAGTCACAAAATGATAAATACATAATGTCAGTAACACTTACTAAAGAAATATTTATAGTTTACTCTAATAAATTATGTTTATAAATTGCATGTATTATCTGTCGATATTGAAGAGAAACTCATTATCTGATAAAATATAAGCCTCTTCTTCGTCCCCTTCAAATGTGGTTCACATGCAGTTTTGTTTAATTTAATTGTTACCTAATTTTCAGGTTGAAGCACCATCATGGGTATTCAAATTACATAGCATCTTAACAACACCCGCAATCTCAAGGAATTGAAGATGAAGTAAGTTCTAAATTAGATATTTTAAGTGGTAATGCTCCAAACAGCCTGTTTACACAATAGGGAATATGCATGTCTTTTTTTTTATTTCTTAATCTGATCATATAAGTCTCCATAACATAGAAAAAAATATAAATAGGCTTGAAAATAGTGAAACTAATTTTCAAAGTGAAATTTAAAACACTGACTAAATTTGAGCTATTCAAACGCCGCCATTTTTCGCGAGCTATTGACATAACAAATGACGTCATTGCCATTTCGTGTTTAACTACTATTGAGTGTTTCAGTTATTTTATACCTATTTACAGTTTTGATTGCTATAAAAATCATGGAAGAAGTTATTTTTTCTCACAAACACTACAACACAGTAGGAATTTCGACGCCGATAATTTCGATAACGTAACAATCGACGTCACATTTCGTTTCGACCAATAGCACGCGTTTTGTAGGTTTGAATTTCCCTCCCTTAATTTTCACTTTTTATTTAATATTTTCTGGGTTTAAATAATCACTAAATAAAAAAATAATTTTTATGTATCTTGTTAAGACAATAAAGAATCTAGAAAAAAATGTTTAGGACAAATAAAAATTTTATGCATATTCCCTATTGTATTTTTGGAGACTTGTTGAGACTGCAAGCCTGTAAATGCAGTGTTACTGAAAAAATTAACCTGCCTATAATAATGGAATGAATTAACAACTTGTTCCCATACCTAAAGGATGATTTATTAGTAGTTTAATTCCATTAAATGATGCTTTTATATTGCATGTATTATCTGTTGATATTGAAGAGAAATTAATTATCTGATAATATATAGACCTTTTACTTTCAACTTTGGTTCACATGCAGTGTGTATAGATTTAAACTGAATTTTCAGGTTGATTCAAAAATACATGGATATTTAACGAGCACAACATCTTAAAGATGGGTGATGAAGCACTAGAATCTCAAGAAATTGAAGATAAAGTAAGTCTTAATTTTATTTATAAAGTATCAATGCACCAAACACCCTGTATACATAATTGTATTTGTGGAGACTTGTTGAGACTCCGCAAGCCTGTAAATGCAGTATTACTTAAAAAAAAACCTGTCTATAGTTATGGAATATTTAAAGAATTTGTTCTCATGCCTATAGGCTGATATATTTATAGTTTCACTCCATTAAATGATGTTTATAAATTGCATGTATTATCTGTTGATATTGAAGAAAAATTAATTATCTGATAAAATATAGATCTGTTACTTTCAAATGTGGTTCACAATGCAGTGCGTATAGATGTAACTTAATTTTCAGGATGACACAAAATTACCTGGATAATTTAACTTGCACAGCATCCGAGATAATCTCAAGGAATTTTTCATGAAGTGAGTCCGAGTTTCTATATTTTAAGTGTCAATGCTCTAAACACTGTTTACATGATTGTATTTGTGGATACTTGTTGAGACTGCAAACCTGTAAATGCAGTATTACTAAAAAATAGAGCTGCCTATATATAATTAATTGAATGAATTAAAAATTTGTTCCCATACCTATAGGCTAATGTATTTTGTAGTTTCACTCCATTAAATGATGTTCATAAATTGCATGTATTATCTGTTGATATTGAAGAGAAGATAATTATCTGATAAAATATTGATATCTACAAATGTGGTTCCCAATGCAGTGTACATAGATGTTACTTAATTTTCAGGATACAGCAAATTTATGTGGATTAAATATCCACATAAATTTGCTGTATCCTGAAAATTGCAAATGAGCATAGCATCCCATACAATTAGAATATTGATTATATCAGGATTAGCAAGCTGAAGTGGCAGTTGGCTGGCCATATTAGCGGCATAACTGATAACCGTTGGGATAAATGGGTGCTTTAAAGACACCCAGGCAGCACTAGATTCTCAAGAAATTAAAGATGAAGAAGTTCTAATTACGTTTGTTTTGATTTTTTATGTCTTACTGCTCCTAATGTAATAAAAATACTCTGAAATATAGTATAAAAGAAGTCGGTTAAAAAAACTAAAAAACACACAAAAGTCCATTACATACAAACATACCTACAAGTGAAGATAACTGCTACTTACAAGTAGCAGTTATTTTAATATTAATAGTCAGCACAAGTGTTAAGTCGCTATTAAATGATGTTTATAAATTGCGTTTATAAAATCTGATTTTATTGAAGACAAGATTATCTGACACATAGATACTACTAATCTTTTACTTTTTAATATGCTCAACATGCAGTGTGTTTAAAAATAATGTAACACATTTTCAGGATAAAGCATTTTCTTTTAATCGTCATGTGCATCTATTTAACCAGCATCTTAAAGAAACCTAGTAAGCACTAGAATCGCGAGAGTCTTATGTTTATTTAAATACTAGCTGTTGCCCGCGGCTCCGCCCGCGTATATGTCGGTTATCGCGGCAAATAGTAGCCTATGTGTTATTCTGATATTTAAGCTATATTACTGTAAAGTTTCATCCAAATACGTTCAGTAGTAACAAACATACACACAAACTTTCGCCTTTATATATTAGTGTGATTAGTGTGATGATAGAATATAATATTAATATACTTTTTGTTAATTGTAAATAAATATTATACATGAAAACAAGCAAAACTCCAAAACAAATATATGCAGATCATAAAAACATTTGTTCCAACCCAGCAATTGAACCTGATAACTATAGCACAGCACTCGCATACACTATCACTGCACCACTGAGGCAGGCAATTGCGTTTATTATGATAGAGACCGGATTATATGCAACATAAAAAGCTTGTTACATGCATGCAAATATGCATGGAAAATCCTAGAAATATGCACGAAAATTTGCTAAATATGCAAAACTAAATGACTAATTTTAGGAATCCAAAAAGAGGAAAACCTAGTTTTAATGTTTTTAATACAAAATCAGCATACAATTAGTAAATTATTCTTTGATAGGCGATAACATAGTAGATTTTATTGAGAATTAAAAAATAACATCCACAGAAAGTGGATAACCCCTTATTAGTTTTCATGATGTTTGAAATTTGCATGTATTATCTGTTGATATTGAAGAGAAACTCATTATCTGATAAAATATAAATATCTTACCTTCATATGTTTTTCACATACAGTATGTTTGAATTTAACTGAACTTTCAGGTGATGCAAAATACATGGATATTTAATGAGCGCAGCTTCTTAAAGCATTAGAATCTCAAGAAATTGAAAATGAAGTAGAAGGTTTGTTTTGATGTTTTAAGTATTAATGCAATGTTTTAGTTTTAATAATACTCTGTAATATAGTTTAAAAAACTATAAAACATGCTTACGAAAGCTGGTTACAAACAAATACACAGGTGGAATATACACCGTGGGAGAGCCACGCTTCGGCATGAATACCACGGCCTCACAAAAAACCGGTGTGAAATAGTGCTCGCGCTGTGTTTCAGCGAGTGAGTGAGGATACCAGAGGCCCATACCCCAATCCCCTACCCTTACCTCCCCCCCCCCATCCCCAAAAGGTCGGCAACGCACTTGCGGCACTTGTGACGCTTCTGGTGTTGCAGGTATCCATGGGCGGCGGTAAACGCTTACCATCAGGCGATACGTCTACTCGTTTGCCCGCCTATTACAATAAAAAAAAGGGTGAACTACTATTAATAGTAGTTGGCAATAATATCAAATCATTCTATTATATGATGTTTATAAATTGAGTTTATACAATCTGAATTTATTGAAGAGAAGATTGTCTGATATAATATTAATCCTTTACTTTTAAATGTGCTTTACATGTAGTGTGTTTAAATAATGTAACTACTTTTCAGGATAAAGCATTTTAAATCATCATGGATATCTACTTAACCAGCATCTTAAAGAAACCTGAAAAACACTAGAATTGCAAGGAAATGAAAAAGTGGCAAGTCCTAATTTTAAAATTGTTGATTGAACTTAATTCCATCTTAATTACACCAATTGAATCTGAGAACTATAGCATAGCACTCGCATAAGCTACCACTGGCGTTTCTGAGATTATACTGCACAAACGTACAGACAAAAATAATAAAAAAACATAGTTTTTTATTCTATTGCGTTCATAAGCCGTAATAGTTTTTTCTTATATACCTCCCATGTACAGACAGCGAAATATTATTTATATCTAGCTGATCCGGCGAACTTCGTACCGCCACATTTTTTTTTTGTAAATATTTTCTACATTTCTGAAAATTCTAGAAATATAAATACGGCGCCACCTACCGGATATCTTCTGTGCAACTTAGATGCCAAACCGCCATCGAATATGATTTTATAGAACTAAAGCATAAATACACACTAAAGTCGTATAATACTAAGTACATATTTTGACTTTCATCCCCTCTCTCCAGGAAACCGTGCTGAATTTCGGGATTAAAAGTATCTTAGGTCCTACCTCGTAGTATGAACTCAAATCATGCCAAGTTTCATTTGAATCAATTCAGTAGTTTCAGCGTGATGCGCGGCCAAGATATAGACAGACAAAAATGAAAAAAAATAATTTTGGCTTTAATATCGATTGGATTAGAAGAGCCCTCCAAAAAAAATTTTTTTTATAACTTTAATGTAGAGAATTGGACCTGTTACATTTTTATTATAAGTATAGATAAATTGTTCGTTTAGAGGTATGACTAGTTCTTGCCCGCGGCTCCGATAGCGTGTATGTCGGTTATCGCTGCAAATAGTAGCCTGTGTTATTCTGATGTATAAGCTATATTACTGTAAAGTTTCATCCAAATCCGTTCAGTAGTTTTTGCGTGAAAGAGTAACAAACATCCATACTTAAAAACTTCCGCGTTTATAATATTAGTAGGATATACCAGTGTAATTAAGCCATTGTAGATTTATTTATTCGGATTTAAAAATCAACATCCACACAAAAGTGGACAAACCCCTTTGTAGTTCTCATAATGTTTATCATTTGCATGTATTATCTGTTGATATTGAAGAGAAACTTATACTCTGATAAAACATTAGTATATTACCTTCAAATGTGGTTCACATGCAGTATGTTTGAATTTAACTGAATTTTCAGGTTCAAGCAATTATTAATAACATCAAGGATTCTTTGCACTCTGTGCATTTAAAAAAAACCGGCAAGCACTAGAATCTCAAGGAATTATATAGAAGTGTGAATTAAATCTAAATCAGGTTTGTTTTTATTGTTAACTAGCCGAACCCCGCGGTGTTACCCGCGATCATTGCCGTACCGCAGGTAACGCCGCGGGGTTCAGCAGCCTAAGTTACTCCTTATATCATCAGCTATCTGCCAGTGAAAGTCCCGTCAAAATCAGTCCAGCCGTTCCAGAGATTAGCCGGAACAAACACAGACAAAAAATTTTAAAAATTTCATTTTGGTATATGTACCGTGTATATACACTATACATACATATTTTAGTTAGTTTAGCATTTAGTGAAAAGCAGTTATTTTAATATTACAAACAGACACTCCAATTTTATTTATTTGTATAGATAATAAATTATTTTCTTGAAGTATTATCAAACTTTTTTCCGTGGGAGAGCCACGCTTCGGCATGAATGGGCCGGCTCGACCTGAGTGATACCACGGCCTCACAGAAAACTGGTGTGAAATAGTGCTTGCGCTGTGTTTCACCGAGTGAGTGAGGATACCTGAGGCCCGTACCCCAACCCCCCTCCCCCTATTTTCCCCAAAGGCCGGCAACGCACTTGTGACGCCTCTGGTGTTGCAGGTGTCCATGGGCGGCGGTAACCGCTTACCATCAGGCGATACGTCTGCTCATTTGCCCGCCTATTAGATTTTTATTTATTTGTATGTCTGTGTAGTCTGTGTGGTAACCGATGAAGAATGCGAAATGTCACCACCCCTGTTTATCCCGTGGATTTCGTAAGAAGCTTCCTAGGGAGCAAGCTACGGGACAAAGTTACTGCAAGAATTTATTTTGTTATTGACTAGCTGACCCACGCAATGTCGTTTACGTCTTCTATTGCCGGTAACGTAAAAAAAAATTTGTAACATTCTTCATTGGTTCTCCGCTCCTATTGGTCTTAGCGTGATGATATAATTATAGCCTATAGCCTTCCTCGATAAATGTGCTATCCATCACTGAAAGAATTTTTCAATTTGGACCCGTAGTTCATGAGATTAGCGCGTTCAAACAAACAAACTCTTCAGCTTTATATAATGGTATAGATTCCACAAGACATTGCCTGAAAAAAAAAAAAATCTCTAGATTGATCCCATACATATAGGCTGATGTATTAGTAATTTCACACTATTGAATGATGTTGATTATTTGCATGTATTATCTGTTGATATTGAAGAGAAACTCATTATCTGATAAAATATAAACGTCTTACCTTCAAATGTGGTTCACATGCGGTGTGTATAAATGTAACTGAATTTTCAGGGTGAAGCGAAATTACATGGATATTCAACTTTGTAATGTCCTAAAGAAACCTGACAAGCAATTGAATCTCAATAAATTTAAAATTAAGTAAGTCCTAAACAGTTTATTTTGATATTTCAAGTTAAGTGATACTCCAAACGGTTTTATTGAAGTAATATTATATTGTGCGTTGCCTTAGAAAAACTACATGGATGGCGTAGTGGTAAACGGTACCTCGCCGCTCTACTGCACTGAGAGTTGTGAGTTCAAATCCCATAAGGCAACAATTGGTGTGGTCCACAAAATTGTTGTTCTGAGTCTGGGTTCATAAGAAACTTTTCCGAAGTTTACTACTACTAACTGAAAAAGTTCTAGTCCATCAGTTTATTGCTTGCAATTAAAATATATATTAGCAAAGATCTGCAATATAAAATTAAAGCATAATATGTGCTTAAGACAACATTTTATTTATAATACTTTGACATGTAATATCGATTCAATTATTTAAATTTGAGGGAACATGTACCTCCTGTTATTTACATTTTCAAGGTTAATTTATAGATATTTTCGTAAACTGTTTCAGGTTGCTCTGTCCTTCCTATTATATCACCCTCCATATATTTTTTAATGGATCAAGATGCAATGAAAGCAACTTTTAAGTTTCACACCAAAAAGACAAGAATAGCAGCATTACACAGCAAAAACTAGGAAGTCTACACAAGATTCAGATAAGAATATGGCGTTGCGTACGATTTCTTAATTTATTTATATGTATTTTATATGCTTAACTATTTGCATTTAGTGTAAATGTTTAGTTAATTAAAGTGAAGTTATATCTGTAATGTTATTTTTTTAACATTCAATTGATTAAAAACTATTAGTTCCTTGTACGTTTCATCTTATTCTGCCTGGACTAAATAATGTTATTCTTTCGGATAGCTATAAGATTTGTTTCAAGATTTATTTCTCTTAACAATGCTGCCAACCTTATGTTAGCTCCCATAATGGGACTAATCCCGCCCACACGCCCACCACTGTAACTCCTGTACACCAGGATCAACAGCGGTGACCCACGAAAACACCGAGTTATGACACTCGGGAAGTCCCAGGAAAAATTTAACTGTCTTGGAACCCGCAACGAAATTAATCAGAAGAAAACTGGAGGAGTTGGAAATATAATAAGTCCACTTCCCTCCTTAGCAAAGCGGGAGACAATATGGAGTCAAAATAGGCAGACGCCTTTTTCAAACCGGGAAGCACCACGGATAAAAATATTATGGGTCCTAAGTGAGCTATATTTTATTTCTATAGTATGTATGGCAGAATCGCTTAAACGCACGGAAATTCACCGCAGTTGACACAAGATCCTCATAATATACTACCCCAGACGTCATTTGTAAGCTATTTAGCATCATGTTACGTTCATTGTACCAAAGACTACATTCCCAGAGGATATGATGAGCCGACTGTTCACAGCTAGAATCAGGTGTTGAGCATTGACACAATGGTGAATCGACTAATTTAAATGAGTATAGTTTGCTCTTAAAGTTACCGTGGCCTGTAAGAAATTGAGCGACACAGTGATCTACCTCGATCCATGTCCTTGACAACCTTTCGCGAACAGATGGAAAGAACTGGTAGAGGTGGCGCCTCTACCAGTTCGCAGCCAAAAAATCGCATTCCATGTATAGTAGTGTGGAATAGTACATGGCTGCACGTCTTTGCATCTCGAGATCGACCGGAAGAACACCTGCCAACACCGGTAAAGCCTCAGTGCTAACCGTCCTATATGCCTTGCACAAGAAAATCAATGCAGGTCGTTGGCCTTGTAACAGTTTACGACGGACAGCACCTACAGTCGCCCTATCTGCCCATACAGGAGCACCATAGCAAATAGAACCCAAATAAGTAGCTCCATATATGATCTTTAGTGTATTATACACAGAACATAAAGAATAGGTAGAAATGTTATGTCTCTTAATTTACAACGGAACGACTGTCGCCAAACTCAGCCATATGAAAGCACTATTTTATTACTGCACACTACTAACGAATTGTTTTGATTTGATGTTTTTATTTGCTCAAAACTAGCCTACAATACATAAAGTCACACGTTTGATAATATATCTTATCGCGTAATGTTAACAGTTATTTTGCCATAGCGTAAGAAGAACTTACAACGTTTCGTAATCTTGAAAGTAAGAATACTTCATTGCAAGCTATTCAAAAACAGATGGCGTTATTCTAAATGCACGCAATTATAACATTAATCACTATAAGAATAAATTCGATATTTGTGTCATTTTTCGATATTTACCGCTACTCGCTTAGTGTTGTGGCACATATTACAATATTATCAATAATATCGATACCTAACTTTTGTTGTAATAGGACGGAGCAGAATAAAAAACATGAATTGAAGGATATCTGAGGAGGTAACATTATAAAGGTAAAGAAGCTAAAAAATAAGTACTTGCATAATAATGAGAAGCCGAGGATCGAACTAAGTGGCGTGCAATTGGAGAGGCCTATGTCCAGCAGTGGACTGCAATAGGCTGATGATGATGATAATAATGTGTATTCATTTTAAGAATCTGTATTATTATTTATTTATTTATTTAGAAACTTTTACAATATTATAACAGGATAAATTCCCAAGGCAATATTGCAAGCTTAAAACTAATTATACAATATAAAAACAACAAAAATGTTAAATACAATTAATATTATAATAAAACGAATTAGAATTAGTAATGAATAAGTAGGTATACCTACCTTAACTTAATATTTCAGAAATATTGCAACTTTGCGCTATTTCAGTGAATTTCGGATTAATTAATTAATTATAATTAATTAATTATAATCATATTATATTTAATAAAGACTGTTTAGATACTTAACAAAATTCAAAACAGTGGTTACATAATTAATATTTGGCACAGTATGTATTCATATTTAGTTTTATAGGAAATACACATGGTATCAATAATCATAATTTTTATTGACTGCAATGAACAAAAATGCAATACGTCTAATTGTCGACCCGTTGGTATAGTGTTTAGCGATCCTGACTGCTGAGTCAGAGTTCGGAACAGAGAGAGAGACAGACAAAATTTAAAAAAAATGTTATTTTGGTATACGGCCCGTGCCTGCAAATTTCGCAGAGAAAAGAATCACGCTTCGACATAAATGGGCCGGCTCGACCGGAGTGATACCACGGCCTCACAGAAAACCAGTGTGAAATGGCGCTTGCACTGTGTTTCACAGAGTGAGTGAGGATACCGGAAGCCCATATCCCAACTCCTCCCCCTCCCCACCCCCCAAAGGTCGGCAACGCGGTTGTAACGCCTCTGGTGTTGCGGGTGTCCATGGACAGTGGTAATCGCTTAGCATCAGGTGATACGTCTGCTCGTTTGCCACCTGTTCCGTAAAAAAAAATTGTACCGTGTACCTACACATGCAGATGCATTTAGTAAAAAGCGGATATTATATTACAAACAGACACTCTTATTATATATATATATTCTTACTATATACTTATTTGTATAGATATTCAATGGTAAAACAAGTGTTTTTCTTTCAAGGCCACGTAAACAAACAAGCAAAATTTAATATTTATAATTATTATAGTAAGTAAATATAACACGTTTAAAAGTATGCAAATCGATAAAGCTAACATCCTACCTGGCTACATCACTAATCGAGTGGAATAGAAAATACGAGAATAACGTTGAAAACTGATAAGACCCGATCATACCAGATTGAGCTTTATGTGAATGGAATAAGGAAGAGTTTAGCTTAAATCTCTAATCAATTATCAGTTAAATAAAATTTTAAGATTTTATTGATAAAACTTATAAAATTGTACCTACAGATGTTAAGAAACACCTCAATTATCAATCTTTTTCCTTCTGCTATCATTCTTACACTGTAAAACAGAACAGTACTGCATTGTGGCGTAAAAAAGAACTTTCATTGGACGACCTATTCAACGCAGCGTTGTAACACGACTATGATACAAAATACCTACAACTCATAAAGGTATGCGGTGCAACGCTTATCAGTGGCAAGCGCGCCACGCCTACTAGTCACTTCTACTTATATCTTTTTGTTTTGTGGTATTATATGACAGACCCCATGTCGCAGTTGATATCCTCGTCAGTGCAAAGAAACTCTTTTTAGACTTTTCATTAACTGTTCTAATATGTTCAATAAATGAAAAATTTCTTTCTAAAACCAATCCTAAATAACAAACCGAGGTTTTATTTTTAATAGTAACATTTCCAAATTTAATACACGGCGGTGATTTGAGGTTACCTTTCAGAAGTAGCTGGAAGGTTTTGTTTGGTGCAAACGTCAACCGATTACTCCCACCCCACCGAGATATTAAGTCCAAACATTCACTGGCCAGCCCCTCAAGCCCCGTTCTAGTATCCGACTCTATTAATAACAAACCGTCGTCCGCGTACGCATTCAGGGTACATCCGGACGGCACAGGCATTGCCAGAAAATCGTCGAAACATTTTAGTACGTAGATATCGTCTCCCGTAAATTGCAATAAATAAGTTTTATCGCGCTCAAAAAATTCAGTGCCCGCCGAATATTCAAGGTGACACCACGTCCGTCCGTTTGTAGTTCGCACTGAGCTCCATAATACGTAAATGACAAGTTTTAGGGTGGGTTGCCAGTGAGTGTCAAATTGTAACTGTTAATTTGTATTCTTGAATTTAATTTAATATTTTTTTAAAGAATAATTTCAAAGAAAAATATTAGTATTTTTATTAACACAGAACTTATTTTTATGTTTTTTTAAACTTGCTATGTATGTATATATCTAACTATATTTGTTAAGACGGAATCTTGCAACTCAATTTTGCAGATATCTTCAACCGATTGTGTTGAATTTTTGTAGTCATATGTATATAGCGTGACAATGCTATATTATGATGACATGGAGCTGATCTGATGTTGAAGTTGGAAGGTGGTCATAGGAACTTTGTAACGACGGAACCTATCGAGTTTGGAGACGTTTGATTTGTCTTGACGAGTACTTTGAATACACTTTGACAGACCGAGACACTTTGAGATATTGTTTTAAAAAAAGTAAAAAAAACCAGCCTGCCCCACCGTGGCTACGCCCATGAGCACAATATGTGAAAGTATCTGATAATATGTTTGCGCTTTCCTCAGCTGATAGACCACTGCGACTGAAGTCTTTGGCATGTACTGCAAAGAGTGAACCAAATAAAGCCCAATTTGCCCCTTTAGTTTTATACCTAAAATTGTAAGGAGTTCTTTGTGGATATTGTGCAACCATTGGTATGAATTCGTACACGATTAAGCGGTGATCACTACAGGATGCGTCCGGTAGGACACGCCATTCAGATATCGAGACTTGTTAGCTCCCATAGTCAGATCTTAAGACACCCACGAGACACGACTCTCCGTGTTCTTAAGACTGTAGTCCTTGAGCGTGGGAATTTGTGATTGAACACCCACATTCATATTTTACATGCACACAAACGCATCGGGCACTGTTGCATACTAACCCTGGCAACTAATAAATTTATTTTCGGTTTTTTCTTCTAGTTACATATCCATTAACTGTTCGCCTTTGAAGAATGTTTAGAATGTCCTACAAAGTACGCAATGTATCTTAGTCATATCGGAAAGCCCGCGGGCTTTAAGTAACTCGTCAACGGCCGAGAATGGGGTTCAAGTGTATTAATTTTTAATTCATTTCATGGACAAATAATATATTTTTACACAGTATAAAATTAAGTCGCTCGCGCTATCTGTCAGCTTAGATCTTTTATAGCATCAATTTAATGCTATGTTAAGAAATAAAATTTGTATGATATATATCATACAAATTTTATTTGTATGATATATATCATACAAATAAAATTTGTATATTTGTACAATAGTTATATTAATGGAACATAATGTTAATGTTTCTTAAAAATATAATTTTTGATCGCTTTTATTGCTCATATTGACTAAATTTTACTACATAGATGTACGCCCCACTTTTTTACTTTATGTAAGGGATAGGGCATCTATTGTTTTACAATTCACCAATTGATTAAATTCGAACTTAAGGGATGAATAATAATGGAAATGACGTAAAGTGTAGATGGGACCCTTTTTTACAATTTTTGTCTGTCTGTCTGTTTGTTTGTGCCGGCTAATCTCTGGAACGGCTGGAGCTATTTTGACGGGATTTTTACTGATAGGTAGCTGATGATATAAGGAGTAACCGCGGTTGGTGTAGTATCGCGGGTAAGACCGTGGGGCTCAGCTAGTTTTTTTTTTCAAAAAAGACAACTTCCGTATATATCCAATAAATCCTGTGTCGCGGGGGACTTTAAAAACATACATGAAACGGACACAATGGACACCCAGACTCAGAACAACAATTCGTGGATCACACAGTGTTGTCCCATGTGGGATTTGAACCCACAACACCTGATATACAATAGGAAGCGGCGAGGCAACCGCTTAAACCACTAGACCAACCATGCAGTCGGAAAATAAAACTGTAATTTTAAGGTATTTCATTATTTCAGTAGCGGTTACTCCTTATATCATCAGCTACCTATCAGTAAAAATCCCGTCAAAATAGCTCCAGCCGTTCCAGAGATTAGCCGGCACAAACAAACAGACAGACAGACAAAAATTGTAAAAAAGGGTCCCATCTACACTTTACGTCATTTCCATTATTATTCATCCCTTAAGTTCGAATTTAATCAATTGGTGAATTGTAAAACAATAGATGCCCTATCCCTTACATAAAGTAAAAAAGTGGGGCGTACATCTATGTAGTAAAATTTAGTCAATATGAGCAATAAAAGCGATCAAAAATTATATTTTTAAGAAACATTAACATTATGTTCCATTAATATAACTATTGTACAAATATACAAATTTTATTTGTATGATATATATCATACAAATAAAATTTGTATGATATATATCATACAAATTTTATTTCTTAACATAGCATTAAATTGATGCTATAAAAGATCTAAGCTGACAGATAGCGCGAGCGACTTAATTTTATACTGTGTAAAAATATATTATTTGTCCATGAAATGAATTAAAAATTAATACACTTGAACCCCATTCTCGGCCGTTGACGAGTTACTTAAAGCCCGCGGGCTTTCCGATATGACTAAGATACATTGCGTACTTTGTAGGACATTCTAAACATTCTTCAAAGGCGAACAGTTAATGGATATGTAACTAGAAGAAAAAACCGAAAATAAATTTATTAGTTGCCAGGGTTAGTATGCAACAGTGCCCGATGCGTTTGTGTGCATGTAAAATATGAATGTGGGTGTTCAATCACAAATTCCCACGCTCAAGGACTACAGTCTTAAGAACACGGAGAGTCGTGTCTCGTGGGTGTCTTAAGATCTGACTATGGGAGCTAACAAGTCTCGATATCTGAATGGCGTGTCCTACCGGACGCATCCTGTAGTGATCACCGCTTAATCGTGTACGAATTCATACCAATGGTTGCACAATATCCACAAAGAACTCCTTACAATTTTAGGTATAAAACTAAAGGGGCAAATTGGGCTTTATTTGGTTCACTCTTTGCAGTACATGCCAAAGACTTCAGTCGCAGTGGTCTATCAGCTGAGGAAAGCGCAAACATATTATCAGATACTTTCACATATTGTGCTCATGGGCGTAGCCACGGTGGGGCAGGCTGGTTTTTTTTACTTTTTTTAAAACAATATCTCAAAGTGTCTCGGTCTGTCAAAGTGTATTCAAAGTACTCGTCAAGACAAATCAAACGTCTCCAAACTCGATAGGTTCCGTCGTTACAAAGTTCCTATGACCACCTTCCAACTTCAACATCAGATCAGCTCCATGTCATCATAATATAGCATTGTCACGCTATATACATATGACTACAAAAATTCAACACAATCGGTTGAAGATATCTGCAAAATTGAGTTGCAAGATTCCGTCTTAACAAATATAGTTAGATATATACATACATAGCAAGTTTAAAAAAACATAAAAATAAGTTCTGTGTTAATAAAAATACTAAAATTTTTCTTTGAAATTATTCTTTAAAAAAATATTAAATTAAATTCAAGAATACAAATTAACAGTTACAATTTGACACATTTACGTATTATGGAGCTCAGTGCGAACTACAAACGGACGTGATGTCACCTTGAATATTCGGCGGGCACTGAATTTTTTGAGCGCGATAAAACTTATTTATTGCAATTTACGGGAGACGATATCTACGTACTAAAATGTATGGAACTTTTGTCGCTAAAAATGAATGATGTTTAGCCTTAGATTATGGCTTTTTGGTGAGAATTAATAAAAAACTAAAACGGTAAATCTTTTCTCCATACTTTTTTCTCGCGAAATAAGAAAAAAACATTTAAAATAGCACGAAATAGGACAGAGTGTGCTAATTAAAAAGGTCGATTTCGATGATTTTGATCTTTGTTAAGGCTTTTTTTCACAAAAATAAAGAATTATTTTATAAATGTCACTCGGTAGATTGGTAGAATCCCGATCCCGCTCCTCCTTCTGGAGCATAACGTGTCCACATAAGGAGCCCTCGGCCACCCACCCCTTACTACTCGCCAGTATTGCCGCGATCAATGCTGATGACAGGTTTCGTCCGATCAGTCTGCAATGGCGGCATTGTGCCGTTACCTCACGTTCGATTCTGTTCAGATATTAACCGAAGCAACCGTGCCCGGTGAGCATCTGAGTGAATTGATAGGTGACACAGTCAGTTCTTTCTATCCAAGCTTCGAAGCTCGTCAGAACAGCTCCAACAATGCGTTGGGTGGCACTAACTTGGGTGTCAAGCCGTGCCCGCCAAGCCCGAATGTCAGGCGTAAGTGCGTTCTAACGAAGCATTCCGGGCTCATGATCCGGCGCTGTCTCTTCGCCATTCCGACCGACAGAACGAATTTTGTTGTAGACCATTGTGTCCATGTCGGTTAGAATGTCGAAGGGTGGAGATCGCGCCAGGATCGTCGCCGCCTCGTACGCGATCATACGGTAGCCTCGTACGATCCGTGTGGCCATCAACCGCTGCAGACTCCCGAGTTGAGCCGTACATCGGGAGGAACTCGACGGTGCCCCATAGAGGACCATGGGTCGCACGACGCCCATATAGAGTCAGTAAACTTCTTCCCGCGGTCCCCCGAGATTGAGTAGCGCGACGATGTAGCGCTCCTGCTACCCCTCGTACTCGGGGGACTAGTCGCCCGAAATGCTCTTCGAAGCTCTACCGACTGTCCAGGGTGAGGCCTAGGTACTTCATGTACTGGCTCACCTGGACTTCAGTGTCATCCACCCGGAGGCATGAGCTGGGTGGTTCCTGGCGCTTACGTACGTTCCTTGTAGGCGCCACCCTCAGGCCCAGCTCACAAGTCTTATCCACGACACAAGCCACCCCTTGCTCGGCGAGCAGAAACACCTCCCCGAAGCGTGACCCTCTAGCCAGTATTGCGGAATCGTCTACATAGCAGGCGACACTGAGGCCAGAGGGCAGACTAGTGCGAAGGCCCGCATCGTATGCGAGGTTCCATAACAGTGGGCCCAATACAGAGTCCTGGGGAAACCCACAACACACCTCCCTTCGATTTGCCACTCCGTTCCGATCGACAAACTTCACTGCCCTGTCGCGCAGATAGGCCTCTATGACGGCACGCAGGTAAGGCGGCACCCCGTGATATTCAAAGGCCGCCCTAATCGTGCGCCAGGGAAGGATGCCGAAAGCGTTGCCGAGGCTAACTGTCAACACCCCAATTTAGTGAAAATCTGCCTCATTTTGTCTTGAGTGATCACCAGCGCCCGACCTGGAACACCATCAGGTGTTGCGGGAATCGGGAAGCCAGCCGCCATACAGCCCGATCCAGCTCTCCCTCCTATACCTCACACTCGTCGGACCAGAATTGCCGGTCCGATTGCGTCTGAGGGATCGGAGGACTGTCCTGGACCCTTGGGAAGAGCGTGTCTGTCTAGCACTCTTCCTAGAAACTCCGGTCCAGACTAGTAGTGTCATCTGAGTCTTTATGGCAGAGCAGGCCTGAATCACAACAGCCTTGGAGCGCAAAGTTTTGTGATCCACATTATATTAGTTTTAATTTATAGGTGTTAAACAATTCCTATCCTTTGATTTCTTATCTCGATCGAACAATTATAGAAACTGAGAAAAAAAAAACAGGTTCTAGCAGCAGTAGAAAAATTTACATGTGTATGGTTTTGGGGGGGGGTCGTGTCCCCTGTGACCCCCCTCCCCTGGATATAAGTGTGACAAAGCTGACCTACATCAGCTACCTGAGCTGCTGAGCTAGCTGAGTTTTTTTGCCAGGTAACAGGTAGTAGAGCCACGCTGATTTCAGCACAGATGGGCCGGCTCGACCGGGGCGGTACTACCCTCGCACAGAATATCAACGTAAAATGACAGCGTTCGTGATGTCGTGTTTCGTTGGTGAGTGCGAGACCGGAGGCCCAAATAGTCTAGTCAACAAGTTCCATACTTGTTGACTAGACTAAAAGATGCAGAAGCATCAGTAGGCCGCCATGGTGTGGGTCGCCATACTGCATTGTCTGCATTCGCAATGAGTATGGTGACCATCACTCTTGGATTCTGCTTATGCTTTCCATCAGGCAGAGTAGAGTCATTATGGCGGGCCAAACAAAAAAAAAAAAGTTTTTTTGCTTCAATAAGAACAAGGCGGTGCGTTATCTACCTTTTTTTATTTGATCTGAGTTTTCTGGCCTTAAATAAAAATACCGTTGTTAAAAAAAAAAAAATTTAATATAACAGATCATTCAAACAATGTCACTGATACTTCTGGATTCGGGATTAATCATTTCATCATCACTTTCATCTGTGTTGTCGTCTTCGGGCAACTGTTCATCACAGTCCTCACCTAACTCCTCATCTTCAACACTTTGCTGGGATGCAATTACTTCCCCATGTATATCTTTGTTCTTGAGATTGCCCATCCAGAATGCTCCGGAACATTTATTAGCAGCTAAAGCAGCTTTTACTTTGTATATTAAGGTCTCGAGTAGTTGTCTCATGTGCGGCACTTTGCTCATCAATACAGTATCTTTTTTCAATCTCGAGTGACAACATAAAGTCTGTAAGAACCTGGTAGATTGCTGCAGAATTTTTAAAATCTCTAATACTTCCTGCGTGTCATTCTTCAGCTGAATCTCTAATATGGGAATTCCCTGCGATTGGAATAGTTTTAGTACCGGTAAGGACTTTTTGAAGAAAACTGACAAGTTATTTCTTGTTTCCAGAGTTTTGGCTATTTCAGACATGTTTTTTAATATTGTTGCGACATCCTTCCATAATTCTAAGTGTTCTGAATTAGTCATTCCTTTGTTTAAACGAGCTTTAGTTGCATCGTAGACCGCGGTACCGAGGTTTCTATATAATATAGAGAAATTGCTTTTGTTTATACACTTAAGATTACTTAAGGTACTAGCGCGTGTGTTCAAATCTTTTATTTCCTGGCTTAGCTGTAATGTCAAGTTCTTCAGTGCTATCACCTCATTGTTTATAAAATAAATCGAAGCCAATCGATCTACGCATTGATTGAAATATAAACCCTTTTCCAATTGACCATCGAGAGTTTTCCATTGTTTTGACAAAAAGCTTTGTGCTAAATTCTTTAAAATATTGAGTACAATTCTGTTATCAGAATAATTTTGAATGCTTTTTAACAATTCCATCAAAGATACTGCTGTACAAAGCTGCAGGCAATACTTTTCATGTTTTTGTAAGAACTGAGCTACTGCTATCAATAAATCTTTTAGTGATATCGTAGGAGTGCTTGGACTTGCTATAGTTCGTAGTGAACTCTTCAATAATGCATTGTGTTGTTGGTTTTTGAATCCAATCCACTTAAAATAAATTGTTTTTAAATTATAAATATATTCTAAACAAGTTAGATTATCAATCATTTCAGAATTATTTGACATTCCAGTATCATTTATGTTTTCATTCATTGACTTGTCCAAGGATGAAGTAACACACTCTAAGTGTTCCATCAACTTTGGCAAGATTTCACCAATTGATTTAGCACATTCTTCAGCCTTTGCTGCATCATAGATAACATTTTCTTGTTTAGTCAAAAATGTTTTACGTTTAATTTTAGAAATTAGAATATGTTCTATATTGCTATTTATACTCTTTAACAAAAATATTAACATTTTAACAGTTAATTCAGATTCTGATTCCTTATCATCTGTCATATCCATCTTGATTAAATGAAGTAAGTTCAAATTCAGCTGCCTTAAGGGTATGTTGTGAGATATTTCAAGGCTACTTTTAACAGATACATTATTTTGTGTTGCTTGTGACTTTATGGTTTCAGGTAGTGCAGTGTCATCCTGAGCAGGCTTCTTAGATGGTTTTTGTTTACTGTTTGGAAGTTTAATAGGTTTATGTTCCACTTGCTCTCCTGTATACTTACTTATATTGAAAGTACAAATAGGTGGCTTATACATAATCTTGGTTTTAACTAGTATATCTAAAACTATCTTTTCTAATTCTTCTATTTGTAACACCCTCTTTAGGGTTTTCTTTTTCAAATCTTCATCAGCTTGTGAAGCAAATGCATTTAGCAATTCTCTGAACCAATTTATACAATGAATTATACAATCAAGTATATTAGTTATTTCAGCAGAATCCATGTCTTCAATCATGTCAATATTGAATTTAGGCATCACAACTGGACATCCAAGCAGTGCATCTATACTTGACAGATTATTTTGACTTTGCTTTGAGTGTAGAGTTTGAACTAATTGAAAAAGTGGGGAAAGGATAGCAATATTTATTTCTGAATGAGACTGTAAAGTTAATCCAGCAACATTAATGGCTATTACTTCATCCATCTCACTATCAGCATTGAGACAATATTGCATTGATAGTTTTATTTCACCAATCCTATCAGTTTCAATTGTGTCAACAATAAAGTTTTGTTGCAAATCATTTGTTACAGCATCAGTTAACCAAGATAGAAAGTGTTTATTAATTGCAGTAGCAGTTGATATTACTTGTGATAGTTCATCATAGAAGAATGCAATCATATCAGGAAATTGTCTAGTACTTCGACTTATTAATTCTATCATTTGAGCAGCTTCACGGAGATCACCTTCAGAGAGATGTGTTACTGAACCATAACTTACATCATCAGGTAACTCCCTTGATTCATCATCATCTGAACTGGCAACCATCAAATACTTGACAGCATGAGTAGCTCCAAGTATGCCCTGGACTTTGATGGTAGGATTAGATGAACCTAATTCTTTTTTTATGATCATATGGATATCATCTCTTATCAAAGAAGTTTCATAGCTGTAGGCCAACCCACATAATAAGTTCATAACAGCCCTGACTTCAGCAAGGGGCATGTCATCCATTCTGTCCAAAAGTGTTAGCATTTGTACACATTGTGGTTTCAAAAGTGACATGTCCTTTGAAGCAACTTTGTTTAATATCAGTAATATACTCATGGCACATTGTTTGGAATCTAGACAGAGCTGAAGTAACTCTGCAACAATAGTCTGGCAACATTCCTCTAACTCTTCAAACATTAATGTGTACATGTGTGAAGCAAAGGCTACAATGACTGAATCTGCTTTTGTCTTCAACAGAGAATTGGACAAATCTAACAAATGTCTCAAATACTCTTTTAATATTGATTTATAAATCTTAAAAGTTTCATTTAACATTTCATTTTTAAATATATTTAATTTGATTTGCTTTCTCAACAGATTCTCTACAAGCCTTTGTTTTTCTTCTGATGTTGTATATAGAATAAGCATTAAAACAAAATCAATAGGTTTATGGTCCGAACTGTCTTTGCAAGAAGACAGCACTTTTAACCAGCAATTTCCAATAATTTTAGATGATACAATAGAATTTCTTATTGCCGTAGAAGTAAGAACCTGACTTGTAGCTATCTCCTGATGTTGTGCAGTTGGGGACCAGCCTAGAGAATTTCTGAGACCTTGGACTGCTTCTAAGTATGCATTTTCACTCATTCGGCCAGGTAAAAGCAAGAACTTAACAAAATTAGGGAAATAATTGCATCTTGAAAGGTTCATTAAGAGAGATAGTGACTTAGTTTGCAACTGTTCATATTTCTCATCAGACAAGCATAGATATGAAAGGCAATCTAGTATGGCAGGTATTAGATCGTGATCTTCACTAAGAATTCTACTCATTTCAGCAGCAATATTGTCATGTTCCTGGTCGCCAATGATGTCAGGTATAGCAGTTATGATTTCTAATTTAACCATTTTCTCCTCAGCTACATCTAAGAGATTAATCAGATTTGTGGACATTTTGTCTGTATTGACTATGCTGTCCAGAGATGAAAAACATTTTAGAATCATTTGTATCCATGGTCCACATTTTAATGACGCAGCTAAGTCAATCGCTTTTTCAAATATACATTCACTTAATTTGTCTTGAAGAATTGGCACACTTAGCAGTATTTTAAATACACTGTCCGCAACTGGGTACTCTTCGCCACTATCTTCTGACAATCTTACGATGTTCGGAAATAAGTAGTGTTTGAAAACTACCAAATCTTTGCACTCCTTTACCAAGTCAGAGAATAGATCCGCTACATTTCTTGGATATTCAAAGTGTTTCTCCAGATTTTTTTTAATACTACGAATAATATGAACAGTTTCTTGTGTTGCTACGCACTTTTCTGGAGGATGTTTTATGGAAAGTCCGCTTTTACGCAACGTAGTTTGAAGATAATTATTAGAATCCGACAACTTTGTCTTTTTATTCTGAGTACTTACAGCTGATTGAGAAGATATTCTTTTTGAACTCATTGTTACCTTAAAACTAATTATACTTGACAACAACAACGTTATTTTAGAACTTATTAGGACTAATAGTTATTTTAGGCAAAAGTTTTAAGTTGTCAACAAACGAATTTTTATTTACCTCGCTTTTTCATGTCTTTTTTTTTTTTTTGGGATTTTATGACCTGGTAACTAAGACCTTTAAGTCAAGGTTTCATGTCTTAACTTGTTGACAATGCAGATAATGTTGCCATTGGAAAATTATTTAAATATATAAAAGCGAAATAGGTACCACTCACTTATTAATCACGAAATCACAGAAACTATAACACCTACAAACTTGAAATTTGGCAGGTAGGTTCCTAATTGGGTGTAGACATCCGCTAAGAACGGATTTTACTAATCTCCACCCCTGAGGGGGTAAATCAGGGGATAGAGTCTGCGTAAGTGAAGCTGCGTGCAAAAGCTAGTCTATACTAATATTATTAAGCTGCAGAGTTTGTTTGTTTGAACGTGCTAATCTCAGGAAGTACTTGTCCGATTTGTAAAATTCTTTCAGTGTTGGATAGTCCATTTATCGAGGAAGGCTATAGGCTATATTTTATTTTCAAAAAAATTAGGGATCCGTAAGAAAATTGCTATTTCGTAACCCAAGGTGTGAAATCGAAAACCTATTTATGCGTGCGCTGCAATAACTATTGACAATAGAACAAAATAATGTATTACGGGTTTGTAGGTCCCATTAAGATCTACAAAAAAGTCCGCGAGAGCATATATCTAACTATCATGGTTTAGTCACAATAACCGTTTTTGTGCTCAAAAAAATTATTAAATCGTCTGAAGAAAGAAACTACGGTAAATGTGTATCGTAATATTAATCCTTATCTAAATAAAGCATTATGTTATCAAGGGTATTTATGTAGAAGTAAAATGCTTTTTGTTTCATCCCATTCAGACATTTCGTTTAGAAGTTATCACGAGTATAAGACGCTAAGAGTTCGTACCTAATAATGAGTTATTTGCCAAAGAGTTTTTATCAACATAATACCTAATATTAATCTTTATCCAAATAAATGTGTTGTTGATTATAAGTATTAGATCTTAGAAGAGAATAATAAATACATCTATACTAATATATAAAGCTGAAGAGTTTGTTTGCTTGTTTGAACGCGCTAATCTCAGGAACTACGGGTCCAATTTGAAAAATTATTTCAGTGTTAAAAAGACCGTTTATCGAGGAAGGCTATAGGCTATATATCATCACGCTTAGACCATTAGGAGCGGAGCAATAATGAAGAATGTTTCAAAAACGGGGGAAAATTATCACGCAACGGGCAATAGAGACGCAAACGACGTTGCGTGGGTCAGCTAGTATACAATATGATTTTGGACATCCAATTAAAAAGATACAATGCTACCTGGTGAAAGCACAGGAAGGCGTTTGATACGGACACCACAAAATTGTGGTTACATTGGCTTTTTGTGATCTCTTGCCTGGCTCTCGATATTTCTGTATTCATTTTAAAACTTTTACATACACGTAGCATTACTTTAATATTTGTTTCAGATTTCACGAATTACACTATGGTCGATGTGTCTCTTTAGACAAAAGGAATATTCTTTTTTGATGCCCACCCACCCCTTGGAAAGCAATTATTATACCTAGCAGGCCGTGCAGCTGGATTCGATGCAAATTTTACCTTTGACCGAATAGGCAGTGGCTGATTTAAGAATTTGCCGCCAGTAGGCTATCAAACTTTTGCCGCCCCTACTTACCTACAATTTAATATTTACTTGCTCTTGTCATATCCCCTTTCAATACTCCCTTAGCTCCAGTCTCCGCGCATCTCACCCCTCCCTCTTTCTGAGCCTCTCATGTCCAGCTTCTTGCAGGAAGTGGTTGACAGCCTTTTCCCACAACAGTACGTATGTCACCACATGGTGACCATAGTAACCTGGTCACCACCAGGTTACCATGGTCCTGTCTCTAATGTCACCCTAGCCTGTTTATGCTGCAACCCCTAGGCCTGCGCTTTTAGCCTTCGAGGTCGTTTAGCGATCTCCAGCGCCTTAAATGAGTGCTACTGGACCATTCCCAGGCCTGGTGGACTAAAATGATTCTAAACCTCACCCAATCCCATTCCACTCTCTCCATTGCTCTGTTCTGTTACACTCGCTCTGTTACAGCCGGACGTGATCTCCAAAGTATGTTTTCTGGACATCATCGGCGTCAGCTGGTAAAAGAGGGTGCCGTGTTTCCTCTTAGGCCCATCCTCCCAAACAGGTCTAACTGCCATAATACTAGCGTGCCCCGATTTAGCTGTTTCATGACTTATCGGACGCTAAACTATCACACAGCTTGGGAAATTTGCGAATCACCCAATTCGGATTTTGAGCGGCGCGTTTGACGATTGGCGCAGTGTTTCATCAAATGACCACGAGAGAGTACATGCGTTCGTTGACCCACGATGACGCGCTGGTCGTCCAGGCTGAAGTAGTGTCTTTCCCGCCATGGAAGTTCTCTGGTCGGTCATCGTCGACTCGAAAAGGCGGCAGTACGGTACCCTTTCCTCTCTCACACTACACTCGTCGCTAAGAAGAAATGAATGGATCATGTCGTGCAGTGCAGACCTCGAGAAGCCCTTCTGCTTGGGCTAAACTGGCTGCGCTGGGTGTAGTCTGTACACCAATGACAATTCAGTTAGTAGTTTAGTTAGTGGCGAACTCGCAAAACCTGGCTATCAGAGGTACGCACAACTACGCACCGGCAGGCACTGAAATTACGAGTGACAGGGACACCCTTAAGTATAACACAGAGGTCCTCTTATTTCATGGGCCCCGTCGTTGCTCACTCCCTGGCGACTTAATTTTGATTTACTCGATTGTCGTAACGTGCACCTAATCCATAACGAAAGATCGACGAGCTCTTTGACGAGTGTTTCCGATGGCTTGCTCCAAAACTAGTCGCTGGTACACTGGTCTTGACTGTGGCTTTGACCGCACAGAGAAGGTCGAGCATATGGCATTCTTAGAGAGCGGTATTAGCGGTTAGACATAAGCGGTTACCACACCGTAACTACGAAGGCACCGTGCGCGTTGCCCCAGAACCATTGATCGAATTTACACTTTCTGTGATTGTAGTGAGTTATCAGAGAGTGTAGTTATCAGAGCCTTCTACTAAGATGTCATCTCGCGAAAGGAGGTGGCGAAGGGGGCTCGGGAGGAAGATTCCCACTCAGACACAATTAGCCGTTGGTTAACCGGATAACGGAGTCACTGATTCCAGGGCCTCATGCCGCCCTGAGTGGTCCTTAAAAGATAGTAAAAATTAAAAATTACTACTATTAATCTACAGCTATTACAATATTTTAAAAATGCTTATTTACGAAGATATGTGTCACGAAGTGTTTAGTACTTTTAACTGACTTTAAAAAGGAGAAAGTTATGATTCGGTCGTCGCGATTATTTTTTAAAGTTGAGAGTAAAGTATAGGCACACTCTTTTTGGTCCTAATCTATTGTTAAATTTTCAAGACTTCTTTAATCCTTTTTTTTCGGATCGTATGTTATTTTTGTAAGAAAAAAAATTTGGGCCAAATCTGCCACCCCCTAAATTTGCCGCCCTAGACTCCAGCCTACTCAGCCTAGCGGTAAATCCACCCCTGCGAATAGGTACACCTTACACAGAAAATGTACCAGTATCAGCTTTACGTCTTACTCCAGCAGTACCTGGAAGTTTTTTGGTACCTGTTAGTTATGAATTAATGCTAGAGTTATCTTTTTATCATTGGACTGCAGCTCTAGCGGGTCTTTTGGTACTTTTTGGTGAGTATGAGTTTCTAAAATATATTAACATGTGTGCAATTTTTTTTAACATATGTATCTTATGCTTGCAGATAACTGTTTCCTAGCTCAGTCAAGGTTTATGTTGTTAGAAAGTATACAAATACTATTTGGCTTGTGTGGAGTGCTTTGTGCTATTAAAAGCACGCGTCGGAATGGACTTGATAGTATCTTATAAGCACAGTCTTGTGGTCTTACTGCTTGTGCATAACACTAAGGCGGCCCTAGACGATCAATTTGTATATTGTGCAATATTATTGACCATTTAGGGCTAGTATTGAAGATTGTGCAATGATTGGACAAAAGTTTGAGCAAGTTTAATTTTTATTGCACAATATTTTTTAGTCTCTGTGGTGTAGTGGTGGACGCACATACCAATTTGCATGACTGATTTGGCGGGAAATACACCAACCAATCAGAAGCCAAATTTGAAGCTTGCGTGAGAGGGACAGACACTGCCCAAACTCAGTCTCTCTACTCCGATCACGCTTTCCGCCCGTTCGGCTGCCCCTGCAGATATCTATGCTCTAGGGTTAGAATGTACTTCCTACTTCAGACTAATATAAAAGGGTGAAAGTTTGT
This sequence comes from Diaphora mendica, assembly GCA_949125395.1. Lineage (NCBI taxonomy): Eukaryota > Metazoa > Arthropoda > Insecta > Lepidoptera > Erebidae > Diaphora > Diaphora mendica. The sequence goes on from OX421314.1 coordinate 24,259,403, forward strand.
GTGTGTAGTATGCTCTAAGATTTGCACCAACCAATCACGGAGACTGTATGAGAGAGAGACTCTACCTAAATTCAGTCTCTCTCTACTCCGATCACGCTTTCCGCTCATTCAGAGCTCCCTACATATATTGTATGCTCTAAGATCTGTGGTTTAATTATAGGTATATAAATTATTGACATATTTATATGGTAACATTAAATGCCAATTTCTTTCATCCCTTAGCCCATGTATGTAATATACTGATCTTATATCCGTCCTATTCTAAATTCCGTACTATCCATTTCATTACTTCCTTTCGTTTCCCTACCTTTTAAAAAATATAATTAAAAATAAACTCGACATTGGCTGAATGCACAAACCGTGCGAAGCCAGAGACAACAGAAAAATGACAACATTGAATTGACATGACATGACGGACATATTGACATTTGAAAATTGTGTGTGAAACTGTGAAATTTGTATTTTGTATTGAGTGAAAGATTTCTTCTAAAAACTTTAAAAGTTTCTGTATATAACTATAATCAATAAGATTTAAAAAAATGAACTTAAATATTTCTAGCCTTTCAAAATTTGTTTGGAAATCCCAAACTGTTGCTGGATTTGGGGTTAGTATTTTGCAGGCTTGGAAGTGTGATATTTCTATTTTCTAAGCTGTAGTCCATTGAAAATGATGTTTAATAACTTAAAAATGTATTAATGTCCTGGCAAAGTATACCTATATACATTTATATTCTGTATTTGTCTGCAGTATCAACAAGTTCGTAACAAATGGGCTAACTGGCTCATGATTCGTGATGTAAAAAGACGACGGATGAGCGCTGAGAATTTCCTCGAGCGAACCCGTATTAATGCAATAAGAAAAAATGACATTTTACCATTGGAAATTAGAGAATTGGCAGACAAAGACATTAATAAATTTGAACTGAATGCTGCTCCAATGAGAATAAATAACAGATGTGTAATCACATCAAGGTTTGTATTAGATTTGTTTAATATATTATTTTCTAAAGTCGTTCATCATCATCCTATTGCAGTCCACTGCTGGACATAAGTAGTCTCCAATTGCATGTCACTAGTTATATGGCTCCTTTGATCAAATAGATGGAAGTTTCCACATACACCTTACAAGTCCAAGACTTATGAAGTTTTTGAGAATCTTTTAACCATTAGCAATGGAGAGATACTACATATTTGAAGATTCAAACTTAGACTTATCTCAGATTGTTGATGTAAGCTTTAGATAAGTTTAACCACTCAAACGTCCGCGGCCACACGCGTGGCCAAAGTAAAAACCCTCTCAAACGTCCGTGGCCACACGCGTGGCCAGCGCGCGCAATGGCGCACAGTTGAATTTAAATCGTATCCTTTAAGAAACAGGGTACTGTTTGGTAGATTTTCATTGCTTCAATGTGTAGCTAATAAACTAATTCGAGTATAGAACACCAGAGGGCCGTGGATTTACTTTGATTGGACCATGAGATTTGGCCGCTTCAGTTGACCCGCGTTCCGCTTGAGTGTCGTGCGCGAGTGTTGTTGTGCGCTAAGGACCACCCGCAGTTAAGTCGTAAGTACTATAGTTTTATCGTATTTAACTTCCAAGTGTTATGCATTAAAACAAACTAGATGAATTGGGCTTCACGATGATGTTTACATATTACAGTTGTATGTAATAAATCTATATTAATGTTAGCTTTAAACTATTGATGCTTCGAACAAAATGAAGATGCTTTTCGTTTTGACCAATTTTAGTATTGTTTGCACATATTTTATACACAAATATATACAAAATATCAAATTAGATTTCGTAATAAGCAAAATAATATCTGTATTTCATAAAAACATGTTAAATTCATTGAAGATTCCTCAATAATATATATGTGTTCCTCAGAATTTAGGCGTGGCCACAGTTGTTGCCACGGACGTTTGAGCAAACGGTCCAAATAAGGTTCGCTATTAACGTTAAAATTGTATTTGCAACATTTTTTGTTTTTTGTTTTATTTTATCGCGAGTAGATAGGACCTTTTTACCGTTTAAAGTCATAATATATATATGTTATCGATCTTCTTTCTAAAATAATTCTGTTTAAAATACACACTGTGACTTTTTTCAACAACAGATTACGGGAGTAGGACGGCCTTAAGTGCGGCCATTTTGGTATTATTTCGCTTTCGCGAATAAGTCGAAAGCGCTAAAATTTGCACCCAAAAATTATGAATTATTATATAATATATAAATATTATTTAAATACTTAGATATAATTAAATATAATAATTTATATGCCATTAGAAAGGGAAATAAGTCTAGTTTGTTGTGAAATTATTTTATTGACAAAAATATAACAATCCTCCTTGTAATAAGTTATGGAATCAGGCGTTACTTTGCGGAAATCCATGACATTAAATGCTATGAAATATATTTAGCTTTAATTCCGCGAGACAAATATCCAGGTCTGAAAGCAGGGCACAAATCCCACCGTCATGCATATGTACACATACAAAACAAGTGAGAAATAATTAGCATGCCATGCAACCAAACCTATACTCGACACGTGTTTCGCCCCTCCACGGGGCATCCTCAGGAGATGTTGACTCGTCGAGCGTTTGAGCTCGAATGCGCGCAAGCGCACCGCTGTCGGCCCTTTATATACCGTTTTGATGACGCTATAATCACGATCGATACAATGTCACAACGACATCTGTGCCGAACTACCCGCAATCATACTTAGAAGTGGTGATGGAATTAAGTTTGTTTGGTCATTCAACAGTGTATATGCATTATTATTGTTATATTTTGATATTTCTAACTGTTCCAACACACTCATCCGGAAACCCTTATCGCAAACATGCAGAATGTTATAGGTATTGTTGCCGCTCAAGGAGTGGCCGGTGTCGATTAAATGTTTTGCGAAATGTGATTTATCTGGATGGCCATTCCTGTGAGCGGCAACATGTTCCCTGTACCTAATTTCGAAACTACGGCCTGTCTGACCCATACAGTATACATGTGTACACAGACATATGTGGGTCAGACAGGCCGTAGTTTCGAAATTAGGTACAGGGAACATGTTGCCGCTCACAGGAATGGCCATCCAGATAAATCACATTTCGCAAAACATTAAATCGACACCGGCCACTCCTTGAGCGGCAACAATACCTATAACATTCTGCATGTTTGCGATAAGGGTTTCCGGATGAGTGTGTTGGAACAGTTAGAAATATCAAAATATAACAATAATAATGCATATACACTGTTGAATGACCAAACAAACTTAATTCCATCACCACTTCTAAGTATGATTGCGGGTAGTTCGGCACAGATGTCGTTGTGACATTGTATCGATCGTGATTATAGCGTCATCAAAACGGTATATAAAGGGCCGACAGCGGTGCGCTTGCGCGCATTCGAGCTCAAACGCTCGACGAGTCAACATCTCCTGAGGATGCCCCGTGGAGGGGCGAAACACGTGTCGAGTATAGGTTTGGTTGCATGGCATGCTAATTATTTCTCACTTGTTTTGTATGTGTACATATGCATGACGGTGGGATTTGTGCCCTGCTTTCAGACCTGGATATTTGTCTCGCGGAATTAAAGCTAAATATATTTCATAGCATTTAACCTCCTTGTAATGTAAAAAGAAAGTTTTTTTTTTTTTTTGTTTTCTGAATACTACGTTTAACCCGACTTTACGTATTATATATAGTAATTTACTATTAAACATAGAGAGATAAGTTTATTCTGTATACTTTTAACTTCCTTTTCGTATCTCTTTATTTATTCTAGCTTATACGGTTAAGTAGCCATGTAGGTTTTTATTGCGGCTCAGCTGCAGGGGTCAAAGTGGGTCAAGTGCCGCGAACGACTGGACGTTGGAGGTGTGACCTAGGCGCGCGCGGGGGACGTTGAGGTGGTTATAGGTATTTAAGATTGAACTTAAACTCATAATATGCCAGACTCATCAGATCATTGTTATTGTATTAGTAGTAGTAAAGGCTTAGGCTTTGCCTTTATGTCACTAAAAAATAATTATTTCATGAACTACTAACGAATAAAATTTTCTTATTAAGTATCATCTAAGAACCTGCTTATGATCAGGTTTGTAACTAAGGTTTGATGCAGCTGGTCAGAAGCGTCTTTAGCCAGTGAAGCACCTGTGTGCAATCATTACTCTAGTGCCCTTTAATCAATGTAGGAAGCGCCTCTAACACTATCGCACCCGCGTGCATCTCACACCCTGCATTAGAGGTAGAGACGGAGGGCCGTCAGAAGGTTAACATAAGCTTGCAACAGGTTTTTTTTTTTTTTTTTTTTTAACGTGTGGAAATCCCCTCGGACCGTCACCCCACCGGGGCTTGCGGCGGGGCGGTGTGTCGGACTCGAACCGACTAAAACCACACGGTGTGCCACTCTGCGCCTGTGAAAAAAAAATGAGTAGATACGTATTTAGGCCTTTCTCGATATTCTACGCTGAAGGGATGAAATAGGCGTTGACATTTCGTAAGCGGGTTAGTCTAGAAGTCCGTCAGTTTTGAAGTTAGAAACATAAAAATTTATTTTAGGGCTATTGATAAAAAATTAGGAGATACGTATTTAAGCGTTTCCCAATATTCTACACGTAAGGGGGTGAAATAGGGGTTGTAAGTTTGTATGGAAGCTAGTTTTTTTTAAGTTAGAAACATGAAAAATTATCTTTGGGCTAAAAGTTAAAAACGCGTAGATACTAAGTGTCTCTGGATATAATACCTACCCCAATTTTTGTGCGGAAATTCCCTCGGATATCACCAACTGGTGGTTAGTCGGACTCGAACCGACTAAAAACCGTACACCGTCTCGGGTGCTAGAAACCAGGGAACCAGAGCGCCCTCAAAAGGAAATCCCATAAATGATATTTCTACCCCTAAGGGGTGAATTAGGTGTTGACATTTCGTAAATAGATTAGTTTGGAAGTTTTAATAAGTCATTTTTAATTTAGTAGCCTGAAACTTTGTCCTTAGGCTTTTAAGTACAAATAAATGAATACCTATATCATCATTTATGGGAATTCTGTTTCTAAAGGGGTTAAAATAAGGGTCGAACGTTAGTATAAAATCCTTTTTAATGGGCTATTGATAAAAATAAATTAATAGGTACGTTTAAAAACATGAATAAATTATTCATACATACTTACACAGTTTTAATTAAATATATTGTAAATAATCAACTTCCACGCGAGCAAAGCCGCGGGCAACAGCTAGTAAGCTATATTACTGTAAAGTTTCATCCAATTCCGTCCAGTGCTTTTTGCGTGAAGAAGTAACAAACATACACCCTCACAAACATTCGCTTTTATAAATTAGTGTGATGTGATAAAATCGAATACGAAAAACAATGTTAAATTTATCACTACAGTTAAATGAAAAATTAGACATAACGAATGAAGCTTATTTTAAAAACGTAAATAAAACTAAGTATCTACAACTAATTCAACGAAAAAAATGGAAGGTATCTTACTTACTAAAAGAAATTAAAACACCAACAAATAAGGCTAAGTAATGAAATATTTGCAACGAAAAACATCTGCTTACCTATGCCTATACCAATAACCTAACAAAATCCTATAAAAAAGTAAATTATAGGTACCTAGGTACCTATGCTATAACCTTACAAAATTCTAAAAATACAGAGAAAACCAATTAGTAACTACAAAAGACTATTTGCTAATTATTTAGGTACAACAAAAATCGCCTGCTTATACCTATGCTATAACCTAACAAAATCCTAAAAAAAAAGGTTAGTTTACAAAAACCAACTTCAATAACTAAAAAGTATCAATTAACTTAATTTGCATGTGCTACCTAGGTTTGAACTCAGTGCCAACAGTCATTTTCATTGTGTAGCGACATCTAGTTTTTTGAGGGGGAACTACACCTTCAGTAAAAAAAAACCGGCTTGTACGTTATATACAATGCTTGTATTTCTATAGGGCAAGATGATTAATTCTGCAATTAGTTAGGTACTGTTCCTGATATGATATATTATTTGGATCCAGGAAACAGTGCTAACTAACCGCAGCATTAAAAATCTTGCAGAGTTTCAATTTTCATTACTATAGTAGTAGAGTTGGATAAGGAACTTTAGGTTTTATAAGTTTGAAGTCGGTAGGGAATGAATATGACAGGTAAAGTCCAGGGTGGATAGGACCTAATTCAGCAGATTGCAAGTAAAGCGTCAGTTTCTCTAATATCTCAAAAACTTCAGCAAAAAAGACATTAAATACACAATAAATTAAATAGATTTATTTCGCTAATAAGCTACAAATTTTTATTTATTAAAAAGTTTTGTTTTCTGCCAACTTCAATGTTTTTTTCAATCTTGTAGAATTTTTTTCTTTAACGGCATTTACTTTATTAATTTCTTTTTGTAAATCAACAATTTTCTTATTTAAGAAAACCTTCGTTGATTTTTTACTTTTTAGATCTGAAATAGAAATTAATATGTATGTATATGTGTATTGTATTTGGTTTGTATAATCCTTATTTATGAGATCAGATAAAGTAGTGCTACATCTATTAAATTTCACAGACAAAAAGATTTTAAAGTATTTAAAAAACTACCAAATAACTTTTAATATTTAGGAGCATAAGTACTCATGGATGCTTTCAGTATTCTTTTATTCTTTCAAACTTAATATACATCTTGTTATAGTGTATATATATATGTAGTACCAATTTAAAATCAATATTTATATGTACTTCTACTGTTTGAAACAAAACAAAATTACTTTTGAAAAATTAATAGCGAGTGTATTACTTTCAAGGAGTATGTATAGTGCTCTGTAATTACTTTAGAGACAGACACAGGGGACTAAATTTCAACAACCACAGTTGACATTTTATAGGTTATTCGTTTATGATGGCACACTTAGCTCTGATATTTGTTAACAATAAAATTACTTACGGGTATTGTCACAGCCTGGTGCACAATATTTTTATCAGAAGGCATCGTCAAATCCGTAAAACGAGAGATAGGGTCCAAAATAAAAAAGCCGGGTCAGCGATTGTGCAGAGATCGGTGTCCAAATATAATGCCAGGGTCAAAGTATTTCTAACAGGAATAATCGGTGTCCCGGCACGAGCTATATCTAAAGAAAAACCACGAAAATACAAAAAAAAAACACAATACAAAACTAGAACCAAAACAAACAACATGGATGACGGGGTGTGTTCAAAAATTATAAACGTACGGAGGACGTAGTATCGTACATTTTGAAACAGTAACTTTGCCTTTAAAACATAATGGACATAACAAGCTGAAAATAATAAAGTCTTGGTAAAAATGTAATTTATAAATACAACATGTCACAAAAGCATGTTAATTTTACAAAAAAATATATAATTACTTTACACATTTCCAAATGTGTTTTGAGTCTCACCAACATTTCTGAACGGCACTCGACTGTGGCGCCGCCTTACGCAAGTTTGTTGAACTTTTCTGCAATGTGAATTTTGTACTGGAGTAAAAATATTCAAAGCTTTATCACCCTGGTCACCGACGCTTCAGTTGTTTTGTTCTACGCGAAGAGCAGCTATCTCGCTCAAGGTCACGCGCGGCGAGTGCGGTATCTACTATTACCTTACTATTATTTTGTCTTGGCACCGAATTCAAACCTATGAATAGGTAGCACATACAAATTAAGTTATTTGATACTTTTTAGTTTTTGAAGTCGGTTTTTTTAAACGAAGTTTTTTTTATTTTTCACTTTTTAGTCTTTCTCAAGTCTCTCATCATCATTTCACCTAAATAACTTGAAAGAATACGACTACAGGTAACATACATGCTGTATAGAAACGAAAGGACGACTAAAGGTAACATACATGCAGTATAGAATCGAAAGGACTTCAGGTAATTTTTTATAATAAAATCTCAAATGGCCTATCTTCTATGGGTTACTATAATTCAAGTGATTTGAGGTAAACTGATTATCTGAGATTAACTCTGATATCGTTAAGACCCGTTTTATATATTATGAAATTAAGACACTTGCTTTAACTTCATTGCAGGCGCTTACATAAATTTGAGGGTTTCCTTCGATTTCCTTAGGATCCCATCATCAGATCCTGATATGGTGGCCACATGGGGAGCATACCCTTTCGAATACAAAAAGAATTTCCAAAATCGGTCCACAAATTGACAGAATAATCCGTGTACATACATAAAAAAAAATATATATATACCGATGAATTTGAGAACCTCCTCCTTTTGGAAGTTGGTAAAAAATACAGAAGAAATATTATAATACCAAGTAATATTTATAGTAGGTAGAACAAAAATCAAGTAAATAGTTCCAAAAATAACTTTTTATCCGAATTTACATTCAAGAACTACTACTGAGTGCCATGGGACCACATGGGGAGCATACCCTTTCGAATACAAAAAGAATTTCCAAAATCGGTCCACAAATTGACGGAGTAATCCGTGTACATACATAAAAAAATAAAAAATATATATACCGATGAAATTGAGAACCTTCTCCTTTTGGAAGTCGGTTAAAAAAATATACCGATGAAATTGAGAACCTCCTCCTTTTGGAAGTCGGTTAAAAATACAGAAGAAATATTATAATACCAAGTAATATTTATAATAGGTAGAACAAAAATCAAGTAAATAGTTCCAAAAATAACTTTTTATCCGAATTTACATTCAAGAACTACTACTGAGTTTTTAAGTCGATTTGGGTGCGTGTGTCGCGTAGGGAGCCGACCGACCGCGCGAGTACTGCTTTTTAGGGTTCCGTGCCAAAGGCAAAAAACGGAACCCTTATAGATTCGTCATGTCTGTCTGTCCGTCCGTATGTCACAGTATTATACAACACGTATAATGTTGAAACTTGGTAAGTAGATGTATTCTGTGAACCGAATTAAGATTTTCACACAAAAATATTAAAAAAACAATAAATTTTGGGGGTCCCCATACTTAGAACTGAAACTCAAACATTTTTTTTTCATCAAACCCATACGTGTGGGGTATATATGGATAGGTTTTTGAAAATGACATTGAGGTTTCTAAATCATTTTTTTCTAAACTGAATAGTTTGCGCGAGAGACACTTCCAAAGTGGTAAAATGTGTCCCCCCCCCCCTGTAACTTCTAAAATAAGAGAATGATAAATCTAAAAAAATATATGATGTACATTACCATGCAAACTTCCAACGAAAATTGGTTTGAATGAAATCTAGTAAGTAGTTTTTTTAATACGTCATAAATCGTAAACTGCAATTTACCTTTCATTCAATCAAAACAAATATAAAAATAAAATAAAAATTATATTATGTTACTTGCTGCTGCGGAACCCTTCATGGGCGAGTCCGACTCGCACTTGGCCGCTTTTAAACAATTTGGACGTGTCTGGTAACCTACGTAGGGCAGTACTATTAGTTATTCTGTGGCAGGGCGCAGGCCACGCGCCCGCGCTGCCTTTCGGGTACCTATCATAAAGATGTTTTGTGTCATTTTCTGGTAAATTATGATGAACTATTATGTTACATGTTTACTCCTCTTTCAAGTATTTTAAACTTAAAATAAATATCATAAATATAAATGACCATTTAACGTTTATGGCATTTTAGTTTTTGGTTCAGTATCAATAAGAGCATCCTCCCAAAAAAACTAAATTTCTTTAATGTACAGAATTTATCTTATACACAAAAGTGTATAATTACTTAATAATTAAATATTACTTTTAAACGCATAAGAAAACTTATGCGTTTAAAAGTAATCATACAATGTACATACTGTGAAGTTAGTGTTACTTGATTCCAGGAGATGTCGCTGTTTTAAATTAAGAAACAATTTTCAAGAAAATGTAATTGCTTCTGTATCGATTAGAGAGCCCTCCCAAAAAAACATCTAAATTTCTTTAATGTACAGAACTGAACTGTTACATTTTTATTATGCGTTAAAAAGAGTAATCATATTACGTACCTATTGTAAAGTTAGTTACTTGATTCCAAAAGATGTCGCTGTTTTAAGCAAAGAAACAATTTTCAAGAAAATTTATCACAACCCTTTCTATGGAAAGAGAGAACATAAAATAAATACCTACCTATCAAATACTAACTATATACCACATTAATCACAATGCTTGTGCATGAAACGTTCCCACGATTATTTTGAATATTTAAGTCATGCGGGCACAACCAAACACACAAATTCGACGTCTACAGATTTATTATGCGTGATATATGTATAAATAGATCACGGAACAATATTTAAAGTACTTGCTGTCTAGCAAAAAAAGAATGAATGAAATCGGACTATGTGTTACTAAATTACAACCAAGTACATATTTTGACTTTCATCCCCTCTCTCCAGGAAATCGTGCTGAATTTCGGGATAAAAAGTATCATATGTCCTACCTCGTAGTATGAACTCAAATCATGCCAAGTTTCATTTGAATCCGTTCAGTAATTTCGGCGTGATGCGCGGCCAAGATACTGACAGACAGACGGACAGACAGACAGACAAAAATGAAAAAAATTACAGTTTTGGCTTCAGTATCGATTATAGAGAGCCCTCCAAAAATATTTTTCAAAATATCTTTAATGTACAGAATTGGGCCTGTTACATTTTTATTATAAGTATAGATATTCTTTTTCCTATGGATAGAGAGGTTGCGATAAATCAAATACTTAATGCTACACCGAATTATACGTTATACTTATGCATAAAATGTTTCTACGATTATTCCACGATATATTAATCAAAGTGTTATTACGTATGGCTGACAATAGATGTCGCTACGTGTTGTTTTACGTAATGATAAATTCTTTATAATTTTTTTTCCAATAGATAGAGAGATTGTGATAAATTAAATACTTAATGCTACAATCTTCAGAGTATCTCCTTTCTAACAAAAAAAAGAATTATTGGAATCGGACTACTCGTTAATGAATTACAATTAATTACACACTTTGACTTTCATCCCCCCTCACAAGGAAACCGTCCGGAATTTCGGAATAAAACGTATCCTATGTCCTATCTCGGAGTATGAACTCAAATCATGCCAAGTTTCATTTGAATCCATTCAGTAGTTTCAGCGTGATGCGCGGCCAAGATACAGACAGACAAAAATGTAAAAAAAAATAGTTTTGGTTTCAGTATCGATAACAGAGTGCCCTCCAAAAAAAATTTTCAAAATATCTTCAATGTACAGAATTTGACCTGTTACATTTTTATTATAAGTACTAGCTGACCCGGCGAACTTCGTTCCGCCATATTTACATATCTGTCTCAGCTTCCCACAGACAGTGTACAGTCGCAGACAAAAAAAACACTTTTCCCGTTATCTTTTCTTTCTAGCAAAAAAAGAATGAATGAAATCGGACTATGTGTTATTGAATTAACACTAAGTACATATTTTGACTTTCATCCCCTCTCTCCAGGAAACCGTGCTGAATTTCGGGATAAAAAGTATCCTATGTCCTACCTCGTAGTATGAACTCAAATCATGCCAAGTTTCATTTGAATCCGTTCAGTAGTTTCGGCGTGATGCGCGGCCAAGATACAGACACAGACAAAAATTTAAAAAATTACAGTTTTGGCTTCAGTATCGATTATAGAGCCCTCCAAAAAAAATTTTCAAAATATCTTTATGTACAGAATTTGACCCGTTATATTTTTATTATAAGTATAGATAGATTGGAAACTTTTGAATCTGTGGTTAACTTGTTTTTTTTTTTACCTTTAGACCTCGAGGTATCGTCAAAGAGTGGCGCATGAGCCGAATAGTGTGGCGCCATCTAGCAGACTACAACAAACTGTCGGGTGTACAGAGAGCTATGTGGGGATAAATTATTGGTTTCTTCAACTAGTTCATTAGATAATTGTAAAAAGTAGGATTATAATAAATTGTTGCGACAAAAATACTTGTTTTATTTATGGTAGGCCAAACAAACTTCTATATTTGTCCCCGTCTGTCCCTTCCATATTTGTTAAGAAAGTTATATGTACATCTCTACTTACAAATCCTCTAATCATGGTTTGACTTAAAGGTCTTAGTTACCAGGTCATAAAATCCCAAAAAAAAAAAAATCTAATCATGGTACATACCTACCTACTCCATGATGTAAACTGGTGTTGAGTAGGAAAAAGAATAATGTTGCTTTCTGACCAGACAGATTAGAAATCATGCAAACTGAAGTACCTATGTATCCGGAGGATAACCATGACCTTTCAGATCCATGTTTATTTCCAGTCTTAAACCCACTTCCTTTTGTTTTTACTCAGTTGATAAATAACGAAATACAAGGATAATGGTCAGGGTTACACACTGCACACTAATAAATTGATAAGTTTTTTTTTCTGCTACAAAACCAGGATAAACACAATTCCCTTTTTTCTGTATGGTTTCAGTTTGTGGAATAGTTTAAAAAATAAAAATCAATTAGTTATTAAATCATTAAAGTCAGTGAAGTTTGTTTAAAATTTAAACAAGCTGAAAGAACCAACATGGTTAATATGGTTCACTCGATTACTTATGGACTTGAATTGAGCAAAATATACTATGAAGTTAGTTAACAATTTGCTCAGATGGAAATACCTTACTGCATAAGAAAAAAATATCTATCCACCATCTAGCCTCAAACTAATCAGAGTTTATACTATGAAAGCCAGTATATTGACTGATAGAATACTTATACCTATTTTTGTAAATTTATACATATACACACCCAACCTCCGAAACAAATATTTGCAGATCATGGAAACATTTTGTTCAACTTGAAAGGAACCCAAAATCTCAGCATAGCATTCACACAGCTACCACTGCACCATCCGGGTCATCCATAATCCATGAGAATACTTATTATTATGAAATAATTTCACTTATCTTGTAAACACAATACCTTTACACATCTGCGTGATTCTAACTAACCAGAACTTGTACTATGGTAACCAAACTACGGACATATTCTGACAAACAATATATCTCTAGCAGTTCAACATCAGAGATGATGATAGATTATTACAATAATGCTCAGCACACACACATTTGTCCTAAGCAGGAATTACCCCATCCACACCCTCAAGCCACATAGTCAGTCACTCACTAACCTCTGGTCTAGACTGTTATTATTGCCTTGCACACTGTTAAAACTTCACCGTCTATAATATTTTTAACACAAGTATTCTCCTTAGAGTTCACATGATCCCTAGGTGAGGTATATGAGGAGTTTGAATATAAACAAACATAAATTTCTTATAAACTTTATTATAAAGTTTATTTAATCCTTACAACTAAATAAGCTTCACAAAGCTTACATTGGAATTCCACTGCTTTAAATAAAGCTTTTTAGTCAAACAGACCTGAAACAAAAGATAATATGATTGAATAAGTGTTTCATACAAAAATAATTTTGTTTGTTTTTGAGACATATTCTCAGTAAATAAAATGCTTTCTATCATTAGATTCAGAAGCTAATACATGCTAGACATCATTGTTAAATCCAAAAGAATCTACACATTTCAGTAACTCATTAGTATTAGAAGATTTAGTTAAAGTTATATTGAAGCTAAACTTACCGAAGCCCATGTCATCATCGGATTCTTCAGGTTCTTCCTCCTTCTTCTCTTCCTTGGCCTCCGCAGCGGGTGCAGCGGCGGCGGCAGCAGGCGCGGCACCAGCAGCTGGTGCAGCTCCCACGCCAGACCCGATGTTCGTGATTAAATCGCGGACATTGACTCCCTCCAAAGCCTTAGCGAAGAGACCGGGCCAATAAGGCTCGACGTCCACGCTAGCCGCCTTCAAGATGGTAGAGATCTTCTCACCCTAATAAAACCAAATATCATCGTTAGTCATTGCACTGACGTTTAAAAAGTGATACACATTAAATGATGTTAAATTTGAAAGGCATGTTTAGTAACGTAAATAACCACAAAACTGATCGTTATGAGGGATAGAGGAATATTTTCAATGCGGCTCACCCAAGTTTACAATAGGATTCCTGAGATAATGGCAGATAAAACTCAAGACGCAAAGAAACATAACCTAAAATAGTTTATAGTAAATCCGTGCAAAAACTGAGCGAATACTTACAGTCACGGCAACATCGTCATCAACAAGGATGAGAGCGGCGTATACACAAGATAATTCAGCTTTTGATGCCATTTTTAGTTATGATACGTGCAAGTTGCCGACAGGCCTTAGCTCACAGAGAACAAGCACGTTTGACTTCTTGAAATGAAGAGAGAACTAAAAGGCAGAGACCTGTCAGTTGCTTTCTATCTGTCAATAAAATGAGGCATAGATAATAAAAGCTGTCAAAGATATTGAACACAAGGAATTTGGCAAACCGAGTGTCAAGTTATCTTTTTGAAGTATCGTTAGGCTGAGGCCGCACTACGGTTTTTTCCCGCTAGCGGTTAAACCGCAAATCCGCCCGTAGCGCACACACTACGGTTAAAAACCGCGAATAGTGTTGCCAACAGATAAACTAGCTCTCCACTAGATTCAACTTCTAAAACCACCAGAAAACCACTAACAAATATACAATACAATGGTCTGTAATTTTATAATCAGAGCAGCATTTGCCTTCCGACTTTTGAGAAAAAATGTTGAGAGACTATTTAGCAGTATGAAAATATTAAAAAACAAGCAGAGAAATAGAATGAGGTTAAATCTTCTATCTGCTATAATGAGAGTTTTTTTATGGAATAGGGCGGGCAAACGAGCAGACGTATCGCCTGATGGTAAGCGATTACCGCCGCCCATGGACACTCGCAACACCAGAGGCATCACAAGTGCGTTGCCAGCCTTTTAAAAAGGAGTATGCTCTTTTCTTGAGGGTTCGAAGGTCGGAAGGCAAATGCTGCTTTGATTATAAAAGTCTAGACCATTGTATTGTATATTTGTTAGTGGTTTTAAAAATTGAATCTAGTGGAGAGCTAGTTTATTTGTTAACAACACTGTTCGCGGTTTTCAACCGTAGTGTGTGCGCTTCGTGCGGTTTTGCGGTTTAACCGCTAGCGGAAAAAAACCTTAGTGCGGCCTCAGCCTAAGGGTACTAGACAACTGATATATCTTAAATACTTTTTTTTTGTAAATACATAGGTACATATTTCATAAAGAAAACACCCAAACGCCGAAACAAAATAATATTTGCAGATCATACAAACATTTGGTACGACCCGGGATTCGAAAACGAAACCTGTGCGTGTATGCGAAAAATTTAAAATAAATTAAGTGCGTGTATTGTGTTATTTTAAATCTTTAGTGCAAAGTATTGAATAATACCTATCTTGATATTGCCTATCAATCTCTGATCTCATCAATTTTCAATATAAATAATATCAATGATTTGAAAATTTCCATATTGTGAGGTGATCAGAAGAAAGAAAACCTTATAGAAAACCTTCGGTTTCAGTCTGTCTGTCATTTGGAGTTAGTACGGTAGTACCTAGCTAAAATAAAAAAAATACATCATTATAGGTATTCGAACCATAAATTTACTACTATTAGAACATCGGGTGGTGCGGCGCCAGGACCTGGCTTCACTGATTTTACACTAAGTGGCACGAAGCCAGGACCTGGCGGATCGCTCATGTCGATATAAAATGCAATAAAAAACGAAATTGTCGACTGATATTGCACTTGCACCTACACTATTACGTCAAGGAGGGACAACGTCAGCTAAGCGCAACAAATTTTAGCCAGGCATAGAGAAATTCCGTTCGACATAGCCCTTTCCAATTCGGACGAGACGGAGAACGTGTGTGTCAATTGTGGCGGGAACGAAATATATTTAAAAAGTGGTGTTTTTTTGCAGTTTTGTGATTATGTTGTATTAAAAAGATGTCTGGGTAAGTAATCTACTATATAACACCTTTTGTTTGAGTTTCTCTTTATGTTTTAAATGTAAATTGTCTCAGAAATGAAAGTGTATACGTGCTAGGCCACCATCAATGAATTTTGTTTATTATTTTGAAAACTAAAATGCATGCATATATATATTTAGTGTTTGTATTGTGTGTTAACATAACTCAAGTGACGAACGAAAGTTAAATCGAGAGCATCGGTGCAGTAATTTCATAATTATTCATCTAAATACCTAGCCGTGGCAATTGCCGCTTGCGTGCATTAAAAGCCCGCGTGATTCCACGGATGTCGGTTGGAAATGGAGAGGGTATAACACAAAAACTATGCTCATACTATGCTCATCTTTTTTTAGTTTGAATTTGTGTAGTGTGTGGATTGTATACACGGTACATATATTCCATAATAACATTTTTATGGTTTTTGTCCATTTGTTTGTTCCAGCTCATATCTGTAATGGCTGGACCGATTTTGATGGGACTTTCGCTGGCTGATAGCTGATGTAATAAGATATAAATTAGAAGGAGGTTATCTATTCTACTGTATTTTTTCATGTATAACTAGTGGCTGGACCGATTTTGACGTGACTTTCACTGGCTGATAGCTGATGTAATAAGATAAAATTTGAAGGAGGAAGTTATCTATTTTACTGTATTTCTTCATGTATAGCTAGTGGCTGGACCGATTTTGATGAAACTTTCACTGGCTGATAGCTGATGTAATAAGATAAAATTTGAAGGAGGAAGTTATCTATTTTACTGTATTTCTACATGTATAGCTAGTGGCTGGACCGATTTTGATGAAACTTTCACTGGCTGATAGCTGATGTAATAAGATATAAATTAGAAGGTAGAGGTTACCTATTCTACTGTATTTTTAACCGACTTCAAAAAAAGGAGGAGGTTCTCAATTCGACTGTATTTTTTTTGTTACCTCATAATTTTTGACTGGGTGAACCGATTTTGATAATTCTTTTTTATTTGAAAGCTGGTGCTTTCGCATACGCCCATTTAAATTTGGTCCAGATTGAAGTCGGTTTTTTTTTTGTTAAAATTTGTAGGTAATTATTTCATGTATAGCTTGTGGCTGGACCGATTTTGATGATTTCTTTCAGTGGCAGATAGTGAATTTTATTAATGTGTGGTTTTCCTTTTTTGTTTGCTTTTATATTACACAGGTAATGAGAATGAGAACAGCGGCGGTAAGCGCGCTCAACACCTGGCGGCCGCGGCTGACATCTGACAACGGCTCCAACTGACTTCTGAAGGGCAAACGAGCAGACGGAGCAAGACAAATGCGGGAGGGCAAATGACAACAGACCGGGTCATCTACAGAGTGGACAAACGAGCAGACGGAAGCAACGTCTTATAGTATAGATAAAGGAAAAATTGCGAAAAGCACAGATTTCTTATATCGCATAATTTTTTTTTTTTAATTTAAACTGGCTACCACTTTCCTCATGAACGCGTAGACATATAAAATTTAAATTCATATCAAAGACTCAAGTCTATAACACCTTCAAGCTGTAACGAAATTAAACTTTTATATTAACGCAATCTCAAGAAACAACATATTAAGCCAATTTTAATTTCCATTTGGAAACTCGCAACTACTCGCAAGGGAATCAAAACCTAAAGGATACTTCCCGCTGTCCTAAAATCTTGAAATTTGGCACTAAGCAACGTTTTATAGCACAACTAAAGGAAAAATTTCGAAAATATAATTTTTTTTGTTACATTACATGTTTCTTTTATAATTATATAACTATGTATTACCGTTTGCCTCATGAACGCGCAGAGGTATCAAGTTGAAATTTATATCAAAATTAGGTGTA
Organism: Diaphora mendica; assembly: GCA_949125395.1. NCBI lineage: Eukaryota > Metazoa > Arthropoda > Insecta > Lepidoptera > Erebidae > Diaphora > Diaphora mendica. The sequence continues at coordinate 24,277,081 of OX421314.1, forward strand.
ATAGCCTTTAAGCTTTGAAAAAAAAAATAAGTCAACGCAAAAACGCAAAACGCAAAGGTACAACCATTTATACCACATATTTTGAAACTCACGACTGCTCGCAAGCGAATCAAAATCTAAAAGCTACTTCCTGTTGACATAGAAAATTGAAATTTGGTTAGAAGCAATAGCTTAACAGCACAGGTAACAGAAAAGTTCAGAAAACTTGTACTTATATACCTACAGGTTTGTACGGAATCCTCGGTGCGCGAGTCCGACTCGCACTTGTCCTTTTTTTTTACACTTTGTCTATCAAAGAGCTATTGAAATTGAGGTGAGGTAGAAAAGTCATCATAATTTACGTACTTTAAACCAGTAAGTTGACTGTTAAAATACTTATAAACTCAGCGGTGGCTTCACAGTATAGTAAACCAGTAAGTTGACTGTTAATATACTTGTAAGCGGTGGCTTCCTGATATAATATCTTGTAAGGGCTATGTTTTGGCCTGAATCAGTGCAATTATTATGTATGTGTATTTATGTCTGACACTCAGTTCTTTCCAAGGCACTGATGGTGAGCTCGTGCTGCACAGATCCCATTTTTTTATTGTATATTATTATTAAGTATGTGTTACCTATATGTAAACAACGGTAAATTTTTAAACACCTCATGTCATGTTATGGTTGTCTAAAAGAAATTGCCGTGAGCGGTAAGACCTCTGATTGTTCTGATTGTTATACTTGGATACTTTGTTACTCTAATTTTGAACCATTTTGCTTTGAGTGTGCAATAAAGAAAAATAAATAAATATTACTTCCAGAAATAAATAAATAAAAAATTATTACTTACAATAGACAAATAAATAGGTACATATTTAAAAAAAAAATACTCACAACACATAATTTTTATAAATATAACATTTAAAAAATCATATGAAAAAAATTTTTGACTATCACAATGCCATGTCCATTTCACACTCTACGTACGTAGTTTCCCGCGCAATGTTAAATTCACCGCTTGTCGTGCTCTTGTCGCGCCCTTGTCGTGCCCTTGTCGTGCTCTTGTCGTGTATGTTTGTCAGCTTATTTCTAATTGTTTTTGTTAGCAAGTACTTATTGTTTTTTAATGTATTCTATAGTAAATATTGTGTAGTATTTGTAACAAACAAGCGGTAATGAAAAAACCGCGTGATTGTTGCTTTAAAAGTGTAAATAGTAAAGTTAGTCATTTGAGTGTCGATTTGAATGGGTTGATTAATATGGTCCGTTCTTTGAAATAAAGGAACTTATACATCTGATACCTATATTATATAAAGTTCATGAACCATACTACTCAGAAACAATTAAATCAAGCCACTTCATTACGGCATCTGTCGTCAAAGCCACTTGAAACTTTCATGTTGTTCTAGGAGTGAGCGAGCGCGGGAGAAATGGCGCGCTGAGTTCTAATAGTCGTGGTGTAAAAACTTTGTATTGAATTTGTCAAGTGATGATTAAATTGAATAGATTTAAGGTTTAGCTTTAGAATAACACAAAAAGTATGTGTAGGAATAATTTATTTTTAAAAATATATACAAGTTTATACAAATTTTTCGTATTTTTTTATCTCTTCCTTAATTTCTAGCGATTTTAACAACAGATACGTAAAAAACTTTACAATATTTTTACACTACTCTGTAGGAAATTTTATCAGGAATCCAAATATAATAAATATTAGTAGGTCTTCTTAGAAAACCATTGATAAATTGGCGAAAGAATGCATCGGCGCATACGTAGCGCGGCCACCCTGCAGAGGCCCCGCCACGCGACGGTTTCGCGCCCGCCGCGGCCCGCCACACGAAGGGTTAGTTACATGGTTACATGGTCTAACTGTTGAAGGTTGAAATGTCTATTTTTTTTTTTTTTTTTTTTTTTTTTTTTTTTTCCTCCCATTTGGCAGGGAACTTGGCTCGCACTTCTGTGCATTTGCCAGCGTCAAGTTTTATTTTTGGCATTTGAACTTTGAATGACACAAAGTAAAGTTAGGGAAACAATTTATCGCGAAAAGGCAATTTCACGGAATTTGGAACAAAGTTAACAGGATCAGGAATGTGTATATATTATAATACTTACATACATAACATTAAATATTTTGATTAAATAGCAGGCACGTAAATATTAATATTTATATAAATATTTATACAGTTTAAAGGCGAATGTTATTATTATGAATAAAATTCGAAAGAACACTATATATGGAGGGGTTAGAAGAAAAAAGAAGAGACTTTATGGAAGTGGGGAAAGGAACACGGAGTGATATCAAGTCATTATAAAAGGAAGTACGGTCATGAATCGGACAGGAAAGGAATATGTGGTTCAGATCCCCAAAGTCATATCCACATTCACATTGAGGACTATCTATAATATGAAATCGTGCCAGATGTGCTGGACACGTGGTGTGACCTAACCTCATTCTTATTAGAATGGTTGTCGCAATCTTGCCAAGTTTGAGGACAGAGAACCAAGGTTTACGAGGAATTTTCGGTTGTATACTAAAGTAGTATTTCCCTTTTGAACGGACACTTTCTTCCCAAACTCTATCCCAGGAATCCCCAAGATAAAGTCTAGGGAGAGTAGCCAAGTCCTGAGTATAATTTTTAAACGGAACAGTATCACCACACACCACAGCCTCATTGGCAAGTCTGTCAGCTCTTTCATTACCATTTATTCCACAATGGCTCGGAATCCAGATAAAAAGTACAGAAAAGCCCTTCACAACACAGTCAAAAAGTTTACTCCTAATATGCGCTATAAGAGGGAATGGTGGTTTAGACTTAAAAGGATATCTCAAGAGCGCCTGAAGGGCACTCATGGAGTCGGTTAAAATTAAACTATTTTTAAGTTTTAAAAGTAAGACATATTCCAGAGCCTTCAGGATGCCAAGACATTCCCCAGTGAAAACTGTTGCTTCAGGTGGACACTTTACTTTCTGAACGATATTATACTGAGCATGATATATTCCTACGCCCACAAAATTATCAGATTCATGCTTGGATGCATCAGTGAAAATACGGTGCCACTCAGGCCAATTTTGTTCAACAATGAAATTAAAATGGGGGTTAGCATTATTTTTATCAATATCTAAAATGTATTTAATAGATGGCTCATGGATTAAGGATTCGAATTTATTATTAAACAAATCAAGTTTTGAAGATCGATGTGTCGGGGCATTAAATGATTTAAATCGAATATAACTTTTAACTAAACAAGGAAGAGATTTGTGATTCCAGTAATTTGACGACTCAATGAGATCAGCAAGTATCTGAAGTTTTTGAATTAAATGGCTATTAGAAAACTGTAAAACACGGAAAAACAATCGATCAGCTAAAAATTGACGTCTCAGTCTAAGAGGAGGTTCACTGCATTCGGTTTGTAATGCATTAATAGGACTAGATTTCATAGCACCTGTGATTATTCTTAAGGACTTTGATTGGATGGAATCCAATCTCCTAAGGGCACTCACGTTACAAGGCTCCAATAAGAAGATTCCATAGTCAAGAACACTTCGAACTAGAGCATTGTAAAGAAGTTTTAAGGAAAACGGATGCGCACCCCACCAAACACCTGATAGGCATCTCATCAAATTGAGAAGTTTTTGACATTTATTTACCACATAATCACAGTGCGGAACACCTGTAAGTTTAGAGTCCAAAATAATACCCAAAAACTTGACTTGTTTTTTAACTGGTATTTCGTTATGATCGAAATCTATAGCTATTGGGATGGGAATACGTTGTCGAGTAAATAAGAGTAATGAACTCTTACTCGCAGATACACTCAGGCCATTTTTGTCCATCCAGATTTTTAAATAATCAAGAGAGTTAGATAGCTGAGAACACAGAGAACTTGCTGAATTTCCAATAGCGTATAAAACTAAGTCATCTGCATATTGTAGGATATTTGATGTATTTTGAAGTGAAGAATCTAAATCAGACGTAAACAAATTAAATAATATAGGGCTTAGAACTGAACCCTGCGGGAGACCTTTCCATACTAGTCTACTTTCATCCTGTGTTTGATCTAATTTTATTGTTCTACCTGAAAGGAGGTTAATTGTAAAGCAAACCAAAATTTCAGGGATGCGAAGTATATCTAGTTTTTGTTTAAGGACATTTAGAAGAACATTATCATATGCTGATTCTATATCTAAAAAAACTGCAATTACAGATTCGTTTTGTGAAAATGCAACTCTAATATCTGTTACCAAGGTAGCCACACTATCCAACGTACTCCTGCCTTTCCTAAATCCAAACTGAGATTCTGGTAAAATTCCACGGTGTTCAGCTATCCATTCAAGGCGATTTTTAACTAGGTTTTCAGCTACTTTTGCAATTACGGGTGACAAAGCTATTGGTCGATAAGATGAAGGTTCTGATGGTGTTTTCCCCGGTTTCAGAATGGGAATAACAGTTTGGGACTTCCATGTTGGAGGAATATTACCCGACATCATAATCTTGTTAATTAAGTTCAAATAATATTCAAGTGAGGTTTGATTTAAATTAGCCAGGAATGAATACGGAATGCCGTCATCACCTGGAGCAGAGTCTTTAACCGATGATAATACGCCCTGTAATTCTTGCATTGTAAAGGGAGAATTTAGTAGACTTTGGTTCTGAGAGATAGAAGAAGGAATGTTGTTATAAATAAGGTCATGTTCTGGAACAAATGATGGAGCTAAACGATTAAGAAAAGAGTTCTTCAGAATAGGGGGAATGCCAGAAATATTAGAATTAGTAACACCATTTCTAAACCTTCTTATGTTTTGCCAGACAATAGAAGGATTTACATTGGGGGTAATGGAAAGGCAAATTTTTTTCCATCCTTCAAATTTCTTTTCTTTGAATAATTTACGAGCTTTCGCTATAGCGTCAGTTACAATTTCAAAATTATATACGGACATATTATTTTTATATTTTTTTTCAGCTTCCTTTCTAGCTTTTACCATTCGCGAGCATTCAGTGTCCCACCATGGAGGGGAAGGAACTCTACCATTGGTTGAAGTTTTTACAGGGAAGGTTTCATCTGCAGCTTGTATAAGTACGTTTGTGAAAATATTATTACAATCGATAAGTTCGTGTGATAAATTATTTTGTAAATTAGAAAGTTTAAACTCTACAAGAGTTTTAAACTTATCCCATAACCCATCTTTATTAAGTTTGTACTTCATACGAGGTTGCCTTGAAAGATTAGGAGAACTGCTATGATGAGTGGGCGTTATAAAAATTGGGAAGTGGTCACTTCCATAAGAAGATGGTAAAGTGCACCACGCAAGAGATGAAGCGAAATTAGGGGTACATATGGAAAGGTCTATTGCACTAACATTTTCATTTGGCCCTGTACGACGAGTTGGGGACCCGGAGTTTAACACACAAAGGTTATGTTGGTCAAATATATCTAATAATATGTCACCACTATATGATGAAAGAGTACAACCCCAAGAAATATGGTGAGAGTTGAAATCACCTAAAATTATGAAAGGACGAGGAAGTAGAGAAACGAGATTGTTGAACTGTTGAAGAGTTGAAGAAGAGGGGGAAGGAATGTATATTGAAACAATACAAGTATTATTTATTTGTGCAGCTACTACGGAAAAATTATTAAATGTTGGAAGAGAAAGGGGACAGTAAGAGACAGTGTTTCTAATGAGTAGAGCAGTCCCACCATACCCATCAGACCTGTCATCTCTTAGACAAGAAAAACCACTGATTTTGAAGATGGAACCTGGTTTTAACCAGGTTTCTGAGATTGCAAACAAAGAAGCTTTATATTTATTTATCAAGTAAATAATTTCGTTTTTTTTAGAAACTGCACTTCTACAGTTCCATTGTATTATGTTCTGAGTTTGTAGTAACATTATTAACAGGTTGAGGGTTTTTATACATATCGACTATAAGGGCAACGTTGGTCGGTATTTTTATATTAGATTGAGTTAGTGTTTGGATGAGAATTTGGATTATATCTGATGTTGACATCAATGTAGGATTTGCGGAATTGGTGTTAAAGGCACAGCCATTTTGTGACGTTGGTAACCTGTATTCGTTAACTAATTGTTGATGTTGTTCTCGGTCGTAGCCTTTACCTAATTTGGAGGGTGGGCGACGATTGATATACACTGTTTTTTTATGTGAAGTGTGTGAAGGAGAATTTTGTGTATAAGAAGACTGCGAATTTCGGTAAGCGTAAGTAGTAACCGGAGTACTAGCTACATTGGCATAAGAATTATAAATAGGTGCAATCATTTTAGAAACTTCGCCATATGAAATACATTTTTCTGCCATAACACTCTTAATTTCTTTTTGGCGCAAAAATTCAGGACACAATTTAGAGGTCGCAAAGTGTTTAGCAGAGCAGTAGCAGCAAGATATATTGTCCTCCTCAACATCACAAGTATCACCAGTATGTTCCTGACCACACTTGTAACATTTAGGTTTGGATCGACACTGAATTTTTGTATGTCCAAAGCGACAACAATTATAACATTGGATAGTGGGGTACACATACAGCTCTACAGGTAATGAGTTGTAGCACATGAATATACGTGGAGGAAGAACTTGACCATCCAGCGTAATCACTATACTCTGCGTTGGTTTCCAAACAGGAGACCCTTCTACGATAGTCTTATAGTTTATTCTCCTAACTTTAATAATTTTGCCACAGTTATCGGGTACTGAAGCATTTTCGATGATTTCTTCGGGTGACCATTCCGATGGAACACCACGAACAAGTCCCATTCGTGTTAATTGAAATGTTGGTATGAATGCTTTTAAATTATTTTTTGACAACTCACTATTTAAAACAAATGAATTCGCATCATGAAAATTTGAGAACACTAAAGTAATTCTATTTCTGCCAATTTTCTTAACGGAGCCTTCCACAATGTTGTGAATGGCATTGGTCTTGAGAAACCTGCCAAATGTGACCGGGTGTAACGTGATATTATCATTGGGCGACTTAACTTCTTTTTGGACGTGTATAACAAACGGACCTATGTCATTGTCCTCATACTTGGTTCTAGCAACTCCAGATACTGAACTTTGGGGGGCCGAACCACTACTCGGTGTGACTTTATCATTAATATGTACAATCGAGCTAACAGTAGGAGTAGAATCACTATTTTCACTATTATCTGCACTAGCACAACAGCAACCCTTGCTTCCATCAACAGCCTGACTGTGCTTCCTTTTCTTTTTATTGCATACTTTGCATAATTTGTGTAGTCTGGTTCTTTTGTGACCACGTTGTGCACTGGGACCATCCGTTTCCATCCCAGATTCATTAGATACAACTGTTACAAAATTAGCAGCCGGGGGTACAAAGACCCCCGGGTCCGCCAAGTCAGGCGGCTCGTTCATAAAATAATATTAAAAAAACTTACCGAATCTGGCAAACTATACACTAAAACTTATATATATACACTAAATATGAATATTATTTACAATATAATACAAAACTGATCCGTTATTATAGAAAAATTAAAATTAAAAATTTTATCCAGAAAAAATGCACCGGTACGCTTGAAGTTTCCCGCGCTTTTTTTCAAATGTCAATTTCCATTTCTTTATTTTCTCGATGACAGCTCCTGTGAAAACTTAAACAAGCGTCTTTTTTACATTATGTACACATTATTTAATAAAAATATGACGCTTACGCGTACGTACAAGGTCATAGCAGCGTCGGAGAAACTGATAGAGATGGAGCTATCGATAAACGTATCACGATAACATACATACCCGATATTTTTTTACAAAGTGTAAGAAACTAAACTATTACCGGATAATTTTGTACAAATTTATTAACTAACTACCTTTTACACGCCGCTTCGCCCACGCAGACTTTCATCCCCTGATTTACCCCCTTAGGGGTGGAATCTCAAAAATTCCTTTCTTAGTGCTCACTTACGTTATATAAAGAACCTACATGCTAAATTTCAAGGTTCTAGGTTCAGCGGTTTAGGCTGTGCGTTGATCTCTGGGTATGTATAGATATTACATTTCATTACAAGATGTAATTACATTAGATTGATTCTTTATTTATTTATTTATTTTAATCAAAATCTGATGAATTGTCACTGTCACTCGATGAGCTCTCTAACATTTATTATATGTTCCTGTAATTCTATATTATCGAATGCCACATGAATTTCCCAATCCTACGCTATAATTTTTTGGGTTCTTCTCACAATTTTTTCCCAGTGTTCGGCTTTTACTTCCGCACATGCATTTTTTAATAAATCTAACATCTTGTTTGCCGTAAAAGGGGGATGGGTATTGTTTCGAGCGACGTGTCCTTGGATTTGTGCCTATATTAGTTCTATAGCATTGTACTGGCAATAATACGGCGGAAGTCGAAGAACCCAATGATCACATTCGGCAGCTATTTCGTCGGTAATATATCTTTTAGGGAGGCTTTTTTTCAATTTTAAAATATTCACTAATTGCACTTTTAATAAAGTATTATCCACATTTTCGCCATGACGTTGGAGCCAGTCAATTATCTCTTGTTTTTTATTAGCCTGTGTCGGTATTTTATCAATTTGTCTAGAGTGATATGTGGAAACTTACAGAATTTTAGCGGAAATAATAAATCTCTTCATTGTACACCAGCTTATGTAATTACAAGGTTAACTTAAAACTATTATAAAGTATGCACCTAGAGGTGGCGGCCTTATCGCTCCAAGGCAATATCTTACAGGCAACCAAGGGAACAACAAGGGAAACAAGGGAAAGTGTTTTTAAAGATCGGGAAGGCCGCCTTATTTGGTTGCTCAGTTGTAAAAGATTTATTTATTTTATTTTCGATTTATTAGAAATGAAATATTTTTTTACTAACTCAAAAAGAACAGTAGACTATGGGCCCCTGTCGAAAATTGATGGATCATCTGATCCACCAGGAGACCTTTTTAGAAAGATACAGGGGTATAAAACAATGACATGCAGCACTATGCCGTCACTTTTAAGCTGTCCAACTGAGTACAGGTGAAGGGGAGGTGATAGCAACTTAAGTAGCAACCCTCGATTTTTCTCCCTTGTCACATGATTTTTGTACGGAGTTGCGGAATAATGTATTAAAAAAGGTATTGAAATTGTATGGAACCGACGCCGGTTACTAAACGGTAATAAACTTAAATATTAAATTAAGAACACTCCGGTCGTGAAGAATCAAGACCTGCAACCTGCTTCTTACTTCTTCTATGTCCCTCTCACACCTCTAATTTTATAAATTCTTCTTTCTATGTACAGTCAGTTTTACTCTGGAATGCACTTCTAGCCGAGATCGATGTCCACAAACCGCCTCACATTTAAGAAGAAAGTATGAGAACTCCTTCAGGGAGACTTGGCAATACAGACTCAACGCTAGTACCTGTCTGTGTATTTTATAGATTTATTTAAATATGTATTCTTATTCAATTATGTATGTATAAATAAATGTATCAGATATATGTGTATAGTTGTATTTGATGTAAGTTATTTTTTTTGTTTATGTAGCTTTTAAAATACTTATCGGACTTGGTACCTAAGTACTTGTCTTTGCACCTACCGTATCATACTTCTACATTACCTGAAGCTTGACTGGGAGAGAATGCCTTATGGCATTAAGTCCGCCTTTGTACGTCATGTGCAATAAGTTTCAAATAAATAAATAAAAATAAATAAATACGATTTTTTTTTGAGTATAACACCGTAGTTCATATTTTTTTGCTTGCAATTATCCCTGTAGACCATCCTGCGTCCCGTAGGAGTATTAAAGCCTGTAAAACAACCGAAAAATGTAATATTTTAACTTGGATTTTTTTGATTTTTGAGGTTTTTATCGAATTACTCGACAACCCTTCATACTAAAGTTCACACAGTTACAGATTTAGATAGCGCTCATCTAGCTCTATTTAACAATACCTTATTATTATAGTATTATATTATATATATACATTTGACACATAAAAGTTTTAAAAATTTCATTTTAAACTGAAATTTCGGTAACTCTTGTTAATTTTCGGCGTTTTTGTTGAATTGTTCAAAAAACTTTCATTCCAAATTCGATATAATTGCATATTCAGATAGGGCTCATCTAGTCCCATCTAACAACAACCCATTTACATAGTTTAGGCATATAAAAGTTCAAAAGTTTCGATATTTGAATTGAAATTTTGGTAACTTTGAAAAATTCTGACGTTTTCGTTGAATAGTTCAGCAACCCTTTATTTCTAAATTATAAATTATACATATTTGGATAGGGCTCGTCTAGTCCTATTTATCGACACCTTGTTTGTTTAGCTCCGATACATAGAAGTTTGAATTTTTTTATTTTTAACTTTATTTTGAAATTTTGTAATTTTTGGGGTTTTTGTCGAATAATTCGATAGCCCATATTTTGGGAATTACATAGTATATATATTTAGATAGGTCTCCTCAAGACCCGTCTAACGACACCTCATTTGCTTAGATCCGGCAAATAGAAATCCAAAATCGCCCACCCATCCTCCCTGTTTTTACCAGATATAATAGGCTTGGCTTGCAGGATCGTCAAAGTCAGGTCAGGTCTTGACCAAAAATTCACTCACAAAAACTTTATTTTCGTTTAATTTTAAGAATTTCGTATAGTTTTTAGTATTGACGGAGGCATTATACACCTCATTAACATATTGAACGACTCTATATAGAGCAGAGATTTTTTAAATTTATTTGTTTTATAACCACGTAGAACAGTGTTCTACACACACTTTTTAATTATGCAACATTGACATACACTATACAGGGTCAGACAAACATTTTCACATTCTACAAACACAACAACTTACCCCGTTCACTCGCACTATACACTACATCACACTCTCTCACACACACACATACACCATGTATAAGACACCACCATCTGGCGCAGCCAAAACACAAGCTGCTTCCGTCTCCGCTACGTCACCTACGGTAGTACTGGACGCTGCCAAGACTTTCATCAGGAGACCGGATACCAAGAGAAGGTCGCTTGAAAACATGGACCAATATATAAAACAGCAAAAGACCTACGCTGAGCAGTCAAGCGACCAACTTCTCCAGGAAGTGATGAGAACCTTTAAGGACATACCCGCAAAGGTCCAACAATAGGGTATTGACAAATGAGGAGGGACATAAAATCCTTCCTGGAGATACAGTCCGACAAGGGTATCCGCGTGCTCTTTGAGCTAAGTAAGCGAATTAAGAAGCTGGAAGCGGTGGCGTCCGGGTCCACTGCTACAACTGCAGTCGCTGTGTCTTCGGTGTCCCCTGAAGGGAAGGGGGCGATATTGAAGAGACTGGATGACTTGCAGGACACAATTTATGACTGGATTGGTGAGTCGCATCATAAATTGAAGCAAGAAATCAGGGACCTTAGCAATAAAAGCGATAACCGGGGCGCTGACATGGTGGAAAAAATCTTCGGGAAGATTGAGGAGAATCAGGTCGAGATTGACCAGACGACCGAGGGGATCGTGGTGCATGCGCAGACCCAGATCGAGGACCTGGTGGGTCTGTCGCTAGAAATGTTGTCGTTGAGACCAAGACACATCTCAGCGAAATTGTTAAGGGGCTACCGGAGAGCGACCCAGCCCCCAAGACATACGCCAGCGCTGTAGCAGCCAGACCCGGGCGCCGACCGGCGCTTCACTCGCCAGGGTGAAGAAGGCGGTCGACGCCAGGGGCACTGGACTCAAAGTCAGCAAAACATGAAAGGCCAAAAACAGCACGATCATCCTGGGCTGCGACACGGAAGTAGAGATGACAAAAGTGAGGAGAGGATAGAAGGCCGTGGAGATGGGCTTGTGGTAGTGCCCATGAGAAATAAGGATCCACTCGTCGTCCTTAAAGACGTCATTGCGGATGGCGATGACGACGAGATGGTTAAGGCCCTTCACGCTCAGAACACCGACATATTCATGGGCCTACCACAAGAAGAGATCGAAATAACCATCAAATATAAAAGGAAAACCCGGAACCCGAAAACATCTCATGTGATCCTACAGGTGAAGCCAAGAGTGTGGCAAAGAATGACGGAGACTGGAACCCTCTACCTGGACCTGCAAAGGGTCAGAGTGGAGGACCAGTCTCCGCTCATTCAGTGCACAAGATGCCTTGCGTTCGGTCATGGCCGCAAGTTGGCCGGCCATAATGCCTTCAGCATAGAATGCAATGTCCAACCCGCTTAAAGTGGGACTATCTGGCGAGATCCAACACGTCATATTTATGACTCACACACTCACGTACACACACGAGAGAAACACACACACACACACTGATTTTAAAGAATTATATTATAAATATATATGGACAAATCAAAACACGCACACAAACACTAGACATGCATACGTAACAAAACAGGAAACAACTTTAGAATATTCTTGAAAACAAAAATTGCAATAATTATGTGTATAATAAAGTATATAATATATTATTGAATCAAAATATTAAATTAATAATACTGTCAATTATAATAAGAAACAAAATTGTAAGAACTTAGTAAAAATAAAACACGCACACAAACACTGGACACGTAACAACCAACCCAATAGAAATAGCAGAAATAAACCTGCAATAAGAATTCACAATATAAGGTCGAGGCCGCACTTCGGCTAAACCGCCGCGGTTAAAAACCGCCTGATTTTGTGACTAAAAGAAACGAATGGAAGCGGCCGCACTGGCGGTTTTTTACCGCGACTGATTTTAAAACCGCGACAAGCGCGGGCGGTTCTGCCAGTGTTGCCAGAAGGTTACCTTTGTAATGTTTCAGGTGATTTTTCATCTCTTGGTTACTTTTAGGTTATACAAAAAAATCTGAGAGACTATTTAGCAGTATGAAAATATTAAAAAACAAGCAGAGAAATAGAATGAGGTTAAATCTTTTATCTACTATATTTAGAGTACGCTATGTTTTTTTATGGAATAGGGGGCATACTAGCAGACATATCGCCTGATGGTAAGCGATTACCGCCGCCCATAGACGCTCGCAACACCAGAGGCATCACAAGTGCGTTGCCTGCCTTTTAAAAAGGAGTAGGCTCTTTTCTTGAAGGTTCGACGGTCGGAAGGCAAATGTTGCTTTGATTTTAAAATTCCAGACCATTGTATTGTATATTTGTTAGTGGTTTTCTGGTGGTTTTAGAAGTTGAATCTAGTGGAGAGCTAGTTTATCTGTTGGCAACACTGTTCGCGGTTTTTAACCGTAGTGCGTGCGCTTCGGGCGGTTTGTCGGTTTAACCGCTGGCTGGAAAAAACAGTAGTGCGGCCTCAGCCTAAGTATTGGTAACGAGAAGATTTCCCTAGTGGCCGGTTGCAGAACTAACGTATGACAGATACTTCTACCTGACAGTTTAATATATTGATAATTTAAATTCTTTCTACAATGATTTCATTGATGTCTATCTACGTCGCTAGCTATGTCTACGGAGTAGTAAAAAATACTATAACTACTTCGTGAGGGTGAAAATTATTTTAAAAGTGGAATGTTAACGTGTTTACGTGTTTTTATCTGTCATACATTAGTTCTGCGACTTGCCGCTAGGGAATCTGCTCGTCACTATTTAAATTCTTTCTACAATGATTTCATTGATAGAAGTCTACGGAGTAGTAAAAAGTACTATAACCACCTCGTGAGGATGAACAGTATTTTAAAAATGGAATGTTAACGTGTTACATACGTATTTTTATCCGTCATACGTAAGTTCTGCGTTCTACTCGACTAGGGAATCTGCTCGTCACCAATATATATTAGATAATATTATGTATGTTATTGAAAAAGAAACAATAGAAATAATATGGAAAGAAGAAAATACACAGTCATAAACATCACGATCTCACAGATTGGAATTAACAAATAAAAAAGACATCTTGAAGAAAATAATAAATAAATAAATTAATACTAGGAGAGACTAAATATTAAGTTAACACATACCGATAACTAAAGTAGGAAATGAAAATAGTAAATTATAAAGAGAAACTGTATATTACAAGAAAAGTTAAAAAATATAAGAACAACGTAAGAGTAACGAGAAATAAGATAAGGAAACTATGTATAAGATAAGTTATGGAATCAGGCGTTACTTTGCGGAAATCCATGACATTAAATGCTATGTATTATATTTAGCTTTAATTGTCATGTGTGACAATAGTCTCGCGGAATCAAAGCTAAATATATTTCATAGCATTTAACTATGTATAACATAAAAATAGATAAACTCTTGAAAAATAAACATGCAAAGATACTCCTTTAGTAGATAAAGTTACGGCATAAGGCACTTGGTGAGAGAGCCAAACACAAAATTAACGACGCGAATATAACACACGGAACAACAAGGTCCTGTTGTTTTTATGGACGGGGAAAAGCGAAGAGGTCAAACCGACCTCATTATTATAAAAAAAAAAAACACCGCTAGGGTGACGGCCCGAGGGGGTTTCCACACGTAAAAAAAAGATGTGTCGCACTCACAATAATTTATTTTATTTAATGTAACGTATTTATTTATTTTTGATCTAAGCAGTATGTATAATAATTAATATTGTGAATGAAAAATACTAAACTATTAAATTAGTACAAACATCGTCACTAGATGGCGTTGATCACTTTTTTAAGTAGCGATAATGGTTTCCTTACGCAACATACTATAAAGGGCTTAAACTATTCTTAATAAATGTCTTCGTCAATAAACGGGTTGTTTTATTCGCATTCGCAGTATTTTTTTTTTGAACATGTATACTTACGGGGCGCACATGCGGTGAGCATGGGCGTAGCCAGCCATGGGCTCAGGGTGGGGCAGCAGTCTAAAATAATATGTAACTAGCAAACTATATCCACGGTCCTTCTTCCCCCTTACCCCTATCGATTCGGTCGCGGCCTATAGGCCCATCGTGTTGCTGGACGAGGCGGGCAAATTGTTTGAAAGAATACTGCCTGTAGCGTCCGGGACCTCTGCGAGGTGGGGCCCGACCTGTAGGACGCTCAATTCGCATCCCGAGAGGGGTGTTCGACAGTCTACGCCGTGTTACACCTGAGGGCCGTGACCGAAGAGGCAGTGGGCTGTGGTCGCGTGCTGTTGACGGTGTCGTTCAACAGCGCCAACGCATTCAATAGTCTGCCATTTAACTGCATAAGGGAAGCACGCCACAACCACGGCGTGCCAGAGTACCTGAGACTATTTAGGGGAGCGTACCGTCATGTACGAGGACGGAGAGGGCGTCTTGAGACGGCGACCCATGTTGGACGGTGTTTTTTTTTTTTTTTTTTTTTTTTATTTATTAATGTGAGGTCTGTATTTGACCTCTCAGCTTTTCCCCGTCCATGAGGAGACAGGACCTTGTAACTCTTTATACTACTTTCTGTCATTGTTTATTTTATTAGTGTCTTCGGGTAGAATTCCCGCTATTTTGCTATTTTTTATTTTACTATTTTCTACATTTCTACTGTCTAAAGTCTTTTTATTTTCATACGATTTTTCTTTCTTAATTCTTACATAATTTTCATCTAATTCTTTTTCAATGATTCTGTTATTATTTATTATTTACGATTAATGTTTTCTTCTTCATTCAATGTTTGCCTAATTCGTTTTGGTAGTTTCTTATAATTTAGTCTCTTCGGATATCTTTTTAATTGTCGTTTTCTGATTTTGAGATCGTGCCATTTATGACTTGTCCTGTGTGTATGTTGTGCACATGTCCAGTTTTATGTGCGTGTTTTCAATTTTGTTTGTGTCTATGTGTATCTTTTGAAATTATTTGCACTTTCTTGCAACAATATGTATATATGTAAAAATATATACAATTATTTACATCTGTGGCAAATACACACATCAAAAGTGTCTGGGATCAAGCATTTTTATGCGGATTTCTTGAGATTGAGATGTGGCTTTGGCCCTGGCCTGCTCAGTCGCCAGACTTGAACCCGATTGAGCATGCATGGGATATGCTACAGAGAAGAGCTCTGCCGAATATGGAGGGTTTCCAGTCGCAAGAAGACCTTTTTTTGTTGTTGCAACGAACATGGGCAGCCATTCCACAGCGTGTTTGGATGAACTCATTTTGAGTATGCCAAACCGATGTTCTTGTGTTGTTAGTGTTCGCGGTAGAAACACGGATTATTAATTGTTTAAGTTACCTAATAAAATTTTAAAGAAAACTGTTATTTCAGTCTTTTTTTCGAACTTTAATGTTAGTGGTTCAAATGTCAAAAATCCTTTTATTAGGAAAATGGCAAATTTCTTTATTAATGCAAAGGTGACTTGGTTTATCGTTACTGTGACAAACGAAAACACTTTATTTGATGAATCCTTAAAGAAAATTTTAATTAATATCAATCAAGAGAAAAGTCATTGCAAAAATATATGTTGATCCCTAGACACATATGTTGATCCCTAGAAACTTTTGATGTGTGTAATTTCCTGACTGTGTTCATGTCCAGTGTTGTATGCATGTTTTTGATTTTTCCACATATATTCACTATATATTTCTAAAATCTGTGTGTGTGTGTTTTTGTGTGTGTGTTTCTGTATTGTATGTGTATGAGTGAGTGTGTCATAAATATGCCGTTGTGGATCTCGCCAGGTAGTCCCATTTTGCTCGAATTGGGCACTCGGCACTAAATGCATTATGGCCGATGTTCTGCAGTCTAGAGTGCGAGCAGTTGCAGCAACGCGGTTCGGCTCCTGCTTTGTATTCGGCGCATTTTTCGCGCAAGTGCGAGCCTCCGCAGTGGCTGCATCTGTCCGCACTCTCAGTGCAGAACTTGCGGCCGTGTCCGAAAGCCAGGCATTTTGAACATTGAATGAGCGGAGACTGGTTCTCCACTCTGACCCTCTGCAGGTCCACGTAGAGGATTCCAGCCTCCGTCATTCTCTGCCATATCCTCGGCTTCACCTGGATCACGACGTGAGAGGTTTCTGGGTTCCTGGTCCTTTTTTTAAATTTTATTCTCATCTGTTTCTCCTCTTGTGGTAGGCCCATGAAGATATCGGCATTTTGGGTGTATAGGGCCCTCACCGTTTCTTCGTCGTCACCATCCATGTAAACGTCCTTAAGGACGACTAACGGGTCTTTGTTCTTCATGGGCTCTACCACAAGCCCCTCACCATGGCTCTCAATTGCCGTTCTCACCTTTTCCCTTTCGGCCTCCGTGTCGCAGCCTAAAATGATCGTACTATTCTTCGCCTTCCGGGCCTTACTCACTTTCAGGCCGGTGCTCCTGGCGTCGACCGCCTTCCTCACCCTGGCAAGTACCTCATCGGCCGTCTCCTGACTATCCGCTGAGGTCACCGCCATCGAGTGAAGTGCCGGCCGGCGCCCGGGCTTGGCTGCTGCGACACTTGCGTAAGTTTTCGGGACCGGATTTGGGACGCTCTCGGGTGTTGGCCCTTTAACAGCCTCGATGATGTGCGTCTTGTTCTCTATAACTATGTCCCTGGCGACAGTCCCAACCAGGTCTTCGAGTTGGGACTGCGCACGCACTATCATCACCTCGGTCGCTTTGTCGATATCGACCTGGGTCTCTTCGATCTTCTCGAAAAGCTGTTCGAGCTGTTTCCCACCCCGGTCGTCGTTTCTCTCGCTGAGGTCTTTAATTTAGGATTTGATTATGAGGTGTATGTTATCCATCCAACTGCAGATCGTATCTTCCACTTCCTCTAGTCTTTTCAGGAGTTTTCCCTCCTGCACAGGAGCTACAACCACTGCAGTGTTGGAGCCTAGGTCGTGCGTCGTGGCCGGTGATGTTGCCTTGGATGCTTCCGCCTCTTTGACGAGTTTGTAAAGATTGTCTACGGCGTTGAGGATCCCTACCTTAAGGTCTGTCTTCAGATTGCGGGACTCGTTCACGCAAGCCTTCGCTCTCTGAAGCCAGACCCTAGCCTGGGCTGTCCTGTCTCTGGCCTCCATGGTTGTTTTACTGGTGGTTGTAGCTTTTTGGTGTTTCGGTGGATGCGGGTGCGGCGATGGTGATGGTGATGGTGAGGAGGAAAAGCTGAGCCGCCTGTTAGCAGGGGCTCCGATGCCGGACATGTTGGTGGTGCGGACGGGGAAAGTTGCTCGTGTGTAAGAGTTTGTGTGACCCTGTATAGAGCGGTGTGTGTCAGTATAAAAGTGTCTGTTGACCCTGTAAATGGGGGTAAGTGTTTGTGTATGTGTATATGTCTGACCCTGTATAGGGGGGTGTCAAAGTTTTATGGTTAAAAGCAATTTAAAATCAAATTAAATTATGCGCTCTAATTAGAGCCGGTCTGTTATTTAAGGAGGTGTATAAAGCCTCTGTCAATTTAATAAAAATACGAAAATTTACTAACAATGTTTTCCTGAATAAAAATTTTTGGACGATACCACCGGTTGACGATCCCTGCTCAGCTGAGCCTATATAGCCAGTGAAAACAGGGAGGGTGGGCGGTCAATTTTCAGGATTTCTATTTACCCGATCTGAACAAATGAGTTATGCGTTAGTTAGGTCTTGAAGAGGCCTATCTAAGTATGTATAATTTATAATTCCCAAAATAAGGGCTGCCGAGTTATTCAACAAAAACCTCCAAAATTTCGAAAATGTACCGAAAATTCAGTTTTAATTTGAAATTTTATGAAGTTCTATCTGTAGTATATATACAAATAGGGTGTCGATAGACGGGTCTAGGTGAGCTCTGTCTAAATCTGTAAAATTTGTGGTTTCCAAAATAAGGGTTCTCAGGCTATTCGACGAAAACCTCGAGAAAATTTCTGAAAATACCAACTTTCAAGATGAATGTGAAAAATTTTCTAACTTCTATTTACCGGATTTATATAAAAGAGGTGTTGTTAGATAGGCCTTGATGAGAGCTATCTAAATATGCAAAAAAGTCAACTATGGATTGGAGGGTTATCGAACAATTCGACAAAACCTCTGATAAAAAGTTCGAATTTGAGATTTAAAAATTCTAAGTCCAATAATTAAATTTTTTATTTGTTTTTACAGGTTATTATTCTCCTACGGGACGCAG
The DNA here is from genome assembly GCA_949125395.1 of Diaphora mendica. Lineage (NCBI taxonomy): Eukaryota > Metazoa > Arthropoda > Insecta > Lepidoptera > Erebidae > Diaphora > Diaphora mendica. The sequence continues at coordinate 24,296,066 of OX421314.1, forward strand.
GAGTGTCTACAAGGATGACAAAAAATAACAACGGTGAAGATCAAAGGTATTATCAATAAAAAGATCGTATTGTTGGACGGTGTTCCGCAGGGGTCTGTCCTTAGACCACTCCTGTGGAACGTGGGGTACGATTGGGTCATTCGAAGTCATCTTCCCCTCCACCGGGCTAGGCGTAATTTGTTACGCCGATGACACTGCCTCTGTCGGGCCCTCACTGCAGCCATCAGAGGAAATTTCTCGCTACCGGCCGTCATACGCTCCATGGCCGGTGGTGTCAGCTGTTTTACTGCCGTCGCAACCTTCTGCGAAGACGTAATCTCGCAGAAGGAGGCGGCGGAGAAGGCCCGCGAGGACGACCTCCACTCGGACCCAATTCGCCGCTGGCGAACCGGGCGGTGGAGGCGCGCTTACCAGCGCCTCATGCCACCCTGAATGTGACCGCAGATGGACTGGACGGGTTTCCCCCTCCATCCGCTTAAGAGGCCAGCCGGAAGTGGGCGACGTACGCGTGTGCAGTACGTCGCCTAATTAGAGAGTCCATCAGCAGACGGTGCCCGCTTTAGTGTGGGCAGGCGCTGTGAGGGGCCCTTCTCAGGTGTAGAGCGGCACACCGTGTGGTTTTAGTCGGTCCGACATCGACACACCGCCGGTGACGGCCCGTAAAAAAGGTACCCTACAGATCAGAGCCAGGGTGGGGCAAGTGCCCCACCCTGCCCCACCGTGGCTACGCACATGGCGGTGAGTGTGGCATTTTAAACTTCTAAAGGATAGCTACCTATTACCGATAAGGAGTGTAGAGATAAGGAGTACAATCTAGAAGTTAAAAAAGTGTCCGCCAAAATGTACTAATTAGGTGACGCCACTGTGCAAAGAGTGTAAATTTAAAGAATTAAAAAAGATAATCAAATGAACTATTATTTGTTTATGTTTGTCGGACAGGATACTACGCAAAGTTTTTAATATTTAAACCACAATTTAATTATTTGATTATGTTTGTTGGACACTTACTACGCAAAGTTTTTAATTTTTATACCACAATTTAATTAAAAGAATTAAAACGATATCATACTCTCTTCTCACTCAAGCGCCTACGTGGTCGGTTCTCGTACTATTATTTAGTCATGTTTGACGTACAATTTTCCCCATAAAAGCCCATCAAAGATTATACTCATTACCTCTATACTCCATGATACCTATACACCTATAAACTTTCTCACTCAGTTGCTTGAGCCGGACATACACGTTCAAGTAAACTTGCGCAAACCCAGACTGTTTTGTCTGTCTGTCACTGTTTTGTATTATTTCGGAGCAACTCGTCAACGAATCGTTGATTCGTCGTTCGGAGCAGCTCCTCTCCAAAAATGCTCGCGGGGGCTGTCGAATTCATCACTAGCATACCTACATCTACACGTTAAGAATGCTTATTACACTATCACTACTACTTAAATAGAATATTCTTAATGTATTTTTATCGTTGATTGATGCGATAGGTTATCAAAAGATATACTTTGTTTATACATAAGTTATCTGTTTCAACAAAATTTAAAAGAGATAAGAATTATAGGTAGTAGTGTAACTTAAACATACCCAACGTTGGCTCGATCTTAAGGTCTCCTACACACACAGGCCGCAGAGTATTATTTCAGTAAGAAATAACCCAATGGTTACTCCAGCGCTGCAAAGCCGGCACAACAATGTATAACAAATCGCAGCGCCAGCATGCTCACATGGTATGTAGGGGCCATAAGGTTTGAATAGTTAAGGTATCAATGTCAAGAAAAAACGACATTATGCATACATATATTATTTATTTATGACTTGATATATTATTAATTTACTTAAATGACATAACTATTTTAATATTAACAGATTTAAGTAGAGTGCACAGGTACAGGTATTTCATTTCAAAATAGAATATTTATAATTAAAATTATTTATTAACATAAGTATATATATTATTTATTTAAGCCACAAACTAAACAAAAATAGAATTACAGATCCCATGAAAATAAATGGTGCTTCACAAGCATATCTCGGACCCCTTCCTTCAATGGCTGATTCTGTGTATCTTTCTTCAATGGCAATTCCCAGTCTGGATTAAGATTGAATCCAAATTGAGACAATATCCTCAATTCACATTTTATCTGTACCCACCCTGGAGAGTTTATAAATGACCATGGATGGTACCACTTCTGAACAACATCAACACATGAACATAATACTTCTAGCCACAAATGTAAAGCTTCTTCATTGAGTCCCATACATATCAATGTTCGCAGTTTTACATCCATTTGTGCATGGGCATTATCATGTGATAAATTAATGGCTTGGACACATCTATACAGCAGTTCCTCAGGAGTCAACACTTTTCCATCTTCATCTAAACGATATGTCTTACAAAGTACCAGGCGGCTGTATACCGAATTAAAATCTTTTTCTACCTCCCTTGAAGAGGCTTCTTCAATAAAAAGCCAGGGATGGCAGGGTCCATCCAAAAAACTAGGACGCTTTATACCATGTAGAAGGACTCTTTTGAAAGCAGGAGCTAACACCCCTCTAACCAGATGTGCAGCCTTCTCTGTCACAGAGTCATCTCCAGCTCTGCTGTACTTGACACCTTTTTCATCTAGAAGTTTTACGAATCTAGCTGGAAACCAACCTCTCAGTCCATTTAACTCTCCAATCCAGCAATGCTCATCCCTGGAACTGATAACTTCAATTACATCATTTTTCCTAAATCCCAATTCATCTCCATCTCTTCTCTCAAAGTCTAATAATGCTTTAGCTCTACGTCTCTTGCTACGAGATACATTAACATATCTTTCTCTATCAGCAGCATGGCTTTGCATTGTGTAGTCTGCTGTCAGCTGTACTTCAGAGGCTAATTGTGGTTCAAGAGCCAGAAAGTGACGTGCAACTTGTAAAATTGCTTCCCTGAGATCAACTAAAATTTCTGTTTGTTTGACATTTTTAGAAACAGCATCTTCGTTGTTGCTATCTTCTCCAAAAAGTATTGTTTGTATAACTGATTTACTCTTCTTTATTTGACGCCTTTGAAGTTGCTGCTTAGGGAGGTTAGGTACAGCACTGGGATTACCAACTAGTGCACCTTGGTCTGCCATTAGATATGCCAGGTGTCTCCTTCTATGTGTCTCAATCAGTGTTGGACTCAAAGTATCTCCACAGACTTCATCTATAGTTTTTATCAGAACATCAACATCATCAATTTCACCAGGAATGTCAGAGAGAGCATTAAAAATCTGTGCTGAATTTGAAATCTCAGTAAATCTATTCTCTTTTATTTTTAACATGGCCAAGGTAACTTTAAACAGCACTAATGAGCCATCTAAGAAAAAGAGATCCCATATTCTCAGTAATATATTCATGTGCACTACATTAGCATATAAAGTTAGAAACCAATGCATTGTAATCAAAGAGAGCTCAATGTCATGTGCATTAAGGACTTGATCTATTCCAGGTAGATAGCTGGATATAAGACTTCTCAACACTTTTTGATCTGCCTGGATGCCTATCAAAGTTGAAGAGTAATATGAAGCAGGCAAAAGATCTTCAACAGTTGTGCACATTATCCAAAATGCATCTTCTTCTTCCATTAAGAGCAACAATGATGCAGCTATCATGCCTGTACCCTGACAATAACCTATATCAGGGTACAACCACGCAAGAGCTCTCAATATTCTACGCAGTCTTGGCACACCTGTGCTAGTTGGATGTGAAAAACATACATTGTTGGGCAGTATTTGGACCAAATCTTTCTCAATTTGTTTACTTGTCACCAGTCCATCATCACTAGAAGCTCTCACAATTTCGTGATATGTTATCTCAGTAGATGCTCTTTTCTTATTTGCACCACACAGATGCATCCACACCTGAGGACGCAGTGAATGAGGAACACCATCTTTTACCATCTTCTGTAATTTATCGGTTTTTTCCAGCTTACCTTCAGAAAAGTTAATTTCTTTGCTATAAAATTCCCACTGAAGTTGGTGTTGATCATCTTCGACAAAAGCATCTGAGAGCGTATTATTTGGGCTTTGTTCGGGTTCGTCTTCTTCTTCCACACAAAATCCAAATTCGTCAAACCTGTAGTCAGGAAGACCACCGCCGTGGCCTTCAGATTCTGGTTGCGCCAATTTGGCCATAATATCCTGAGGGACCATACTCGGTGTAAGTGCCGAGAATGGTCCACCTGGTGCGGGAAGTAGTTCATCAGCAATGTTTAGTCCTCGTATAGCATCAATCACATCTTCTGGGTCGTCATCTGCTAAAGCTGCACTAATTTTACGTTCATGGTCCTCACGTCCCACGTAACCCATATGATCGCGCGAACTAAAGAGAGATTTTGCTAAATCCATTTTTAAAACAACAATTATCGTATGTTTGTTGCTTTTTACATAATTTTCCTTTGTAAATAGATTTCCAGTTCAGCTAGTCCGTGTACATAGTTTTGTTGCTATTATTACGTCAAAATAAAGGTCAAACGTCAGTGAGTACCTAAATCATACTTTCTAAACATTCTATTGCAATCATTCTTCTGAAAAAAATAGTCATAAAAACAATGTATATGTTTAATCCTTGCCACAATAAGAGGACTTAAGTTAATAAAAAGAAATATTAGATACGTGTTTTTACGGATTAATTTAATTAGTAGCTGATAAAGTCGAATTGTAAATAATTTTATTCAGTATTCGGAATGTAGTTCTGCTATCGATTTTGCACTTGTTAAGAGCCACAGACAATATAAGGTGCAGATCTTAGAGGACATATATCTCGAAGGGCAGCTGAACGGGCGCAAAACGTGATCGGAGTAGAAAGAGACTAAGTTTGGGTAGTGTCTGTCTCACTCACGCATGCTTCTGATTGGTTGGTGTATTTCCCGCCAAATCAGTCATGAAAATTGGTATGTGCGTCCACCATTCAGAAGCTAGCGTGAAAGAGACAGACAACCCAAAAAAACAAACCCAAACTCTGTCTCTCTACTCCGATCACGCTTTCCACCCATTCGGCTTCCCTTCTAGGTATATATGCACTAAGGTGCAGATTCATTACCAAATTAAAAATATTTATGTAAATAGGGCAAAAGATATTGAAATAAAGTAACAATATGCGTTTATGATTGGTTTGGGACGTATTGGTGACGAGCAGATTTCCTAGCGGGAAGTCGCACAACTAACGTATGACAGATAAAAATACGTATACACGATAACATTCCACTTTTAAAATACTGTTCACCCTCACGAAGTGGTTACCTATATCGAGCCAAGTTCCCTGCCACATGGGAGGAAAAAAAAAAGCCATATGCAGTCGTCTTGGCAACATTTTACATGAAAATGTTTTTGGTGGGATTTCATTTCTTTTTGTTAGTTGCTTAAGGCAGTTTTTTTTCTTTTTTTGGGCTGAATTTCTTGTACATCTTCTTTCAAAAAAGTCCGTGTACCAAAAATAAAACCTCTAGCATAAACATTTGTAAAGGTCTCCTACAAACTTCCACCCACCAAATTTGGGGGTTGGGGGGCAAAGGTAATAGGTTTATGAATTTTTATGTTGTTTATATACTAAACTTAGTTTACATACCAAATTTCAGCTTTCTAGCACTTCAGGAAGTACCCTAACAGTTTTGATGATCATCAGTGTGTCAGTGACGAAATCGGTGTTTTTTAGGTATGAATAAAATCTGAAGTATCAAAGCTATGCAATTGAAACTTTGTATGTTTCATTAGTCTATTGATAAAATCATATCCTGAGAATTTGAACAATCTAGTATATCGGGAACCAAAGTTATGAGGGTTCAAAAAAACGACGAAACACTTCGAGAAAAGGTAGGTAGTGCCCTTGCGCTTCGCTTGGCTCGTCTTGGCGGGGGCACGACCGTGCCCCCAGATAGTATTTTTTACTACCCCGTAGACGTACATCAATGAAATCATTGTAGAAAGAATCTAACAATGCACTTAGTCCAAGATCCCATATAGCTTTCGGTTCTCAGTAGTCTCTTGTGTACTTTTTAATATCTGAATGTTTGTGGAGCTTGCCCGGTGACACCTACGCAGGTACCAGGTGAGAAAGGTAACTAAAAATCAGAGTTACTTAACTTAAATTTTTATGACTGATTTTTATATATGTTTTGTAGAATATTACTCTGAAGTCATATAAAAAAAAATAGACGCTTTCCATGGGCCAAAACTTTTATCAGACGCTTTAAAGAAAAATAAATGAACTTAATTTATTTTTAAATGTCTGATTTTTTTATATGTTATTAAGATATCTATTACAATACAATGTTATACTTAATCAGTCAGACAAATTGCAATGACCAAACATCCCCTAAACACAAAAATTACTCAACCATGAGTATGAGCGCGAGAGCACTATACATGGTACTGGAAATAACCAAAATACATTAATTTAACAAAAATTACGAGCATTTGGGACCGTCTTTGTGTAGAAGTTTGCCAGGATTTTACGCATTGACTGGATGTGATTTTAATCCCGCCTTTTTTGAAAAAGGTAAACAAAGACCATTTAATATAATGATATCTCCTTAGTAAGACAGCTTTAACCTTTTCCCTTTGGTTTACTGCTATCTTTCTAACTGCTAAAATCATAAGATCACCTTCATGATAGCAAAAATTTTAGATAACAGTAGATACTCCCAAACATCATACAACTGTTTTTCAAAATTAGGTACCACGCCACTTGTATGTTGTTGTTGTAATCGACTTTTTTACTGTAAGCAGACTTTAATGTGTCTGGCAAGGTATTGTTTGTTTGTTTTACTTTTACCGGGCCATTTCCGCACTTAGCCCCTTGATCGGGCCGTTGTACGTGACTTAGTGCTAGGCCGCACTACGGCCGGCCAAACCGCCGCGGTTTTTAACCGCCTGATTTTGTAATTAAAGGAACTAATGGAAACGGCCGCACTGGCGGTTTTTTACCGCGACTGATTTTAAAACCGTGACCTCCTACAGAAAAACCTCGAAACTGCGGGCGGTTCTGCCAGTGTTTCCAGAAGGTTACTTTTGTAATGTTTCAGGTGATTTTTCATCTCTTGGTTACTTTTAGGTTATACAAAAAATGTTGAGAGACTATTTAGCAGTATGAATATATTAAAAAACAAGCAGAGAAATAGAATGAGGTTAAATCTTTTATCTGCTATATTGAGAGTACGCTTTTGTTTTTTTTTGTGGAATAGGGGGCAAACGAACAGACGTATCGCCTGATGACACTCGGAACACCAGAGGCATCACAAGTCCGTTGCCTGCCTTTTAAAAGGAGTACGCTCTTTTCTTGAAGGTTCGACGGTCGTAAGGCAAATGCTGCTTTGATTATAAAAATCCAGACCATTGTATTGTATATTTGTTAGTGGTTTTAGAAGTTGAATCTAGTGGAGAGCTAGTATATTTGTTGGCAACACTGTTCGCGGTGTCTAACCGTAGTGTGTGCGCTTCGGGCGGTTTTGCGGTTTAACCGCTAGCGGGAAAAAACCGTAGTGCGGCCTCAGCCATATATAAGTCACGTACAACGTGGCCTCTTGGTCTATTTACTGTAGTCACACGGAAAATTTTTGATTGCTCTTACAACTTCCAACTGCAGTAGTAAGAAAGGTACCTACTCAAATCACGGGTATTACCTACTACTGGTAGTAAAAAGGGCAACAAACCACTTTTTCAAGATTTAAACATACATAATTGTATGCACAATTACAAGCGTACAGCAAAAACCATTTAAAAGATGAGCACATTTTTTTTAATAAAACTCTTTAGAAATGCAACTAATCTGTCGATAATTTTCTCCCCAGTTTGACGGCATCAAAAGAAAACGCAAGTTTTACAATAAACACTTTATTAAACAAAGGCGAAAACAACTTATTGAAATGATTCGTGTAATTATGCATTTAATCTGAAATTATAACGATTGATTAATGGCATCATTTTAGTGAAAATTTTAAAGTCTGATTTCATTCGTAGTATTTCCTGTGGAGACTTATCATTGTGCAATCGTTTACCAAGTATAAGGTTTAAACTGAATGGTTAGTTTTGCGAAAAATAATACCTAAGTTATTAAATTAGATATCATAAGTATTTTAGGTTTTCGACTGTCCCGGTGGCGCAGTGGTATCGTACGCGACTGCTGTGCTTGAGGTCTCAGATTCGATTCCGGGGTCGGACCAAATGTTTGTATGTACTGCAAATATTAATATAACAGACAACTGATATTAATATATCAGTTGTCTAGTATCCAAACAAGCACTGCTTAGTTTGGGACAAGATGACGTTGTGTGCTAGATGTCCGAAATATTTATTTATTTCTTGATTTTGTAGATTATTTAACAATCCCAATAAGTAGGTGCCCATTGCCATTGGTACCACCTTTTTCTTTTTGTATTTCATTTATTATCTATACATAGTAATTTGCGTTCTTTCAATTTGACAGTTGACATTTTATTATGCCACTTGATAGAGAAAATGCAATAGCTTCAGAAATTACTTTAAATCGTCGCATATTACTGAGATTTAGTATGTTTTCCACATTTAGATAGTTATACTTACTAAATAATAAAACAATTTAATATTTCCATGAGTATCAGGTTGGTATATTTTCGTATTAATACATGTAAACAACACGAAGTTAATGTATTTTAATGCTATTTTAGAAGTGAGAAATCAACGAATGCCTTTAATATATAACATCAAAAGCGTGCTGCAATGACACTAGATCTCTGTCTAAATACTGACAAAAACTTGTCAAAATAGTACTCTTTGTCCATTGATCATGAATCAATAGTGCTACGAGTCGCTGTATGTCATTGTGCTTGCATTAATTAGGAATAATGAAAGAAACTGGAAAAATTGATTTAAACAACCCTTGAAGCTGTGGAGCGAGTTATATTATATCAAAATTTGAGTCTAAGTTGAGTTTTTGAGTCGTACACAAACCAACATTTTTATATACAGTGAAACCTGGATAAGTGAGAAACCCAAGTTATTAATCATCCCAATGAGGTCCTGGACATTTTTACCACTGGACACTACAAAGAAAAACCTGAGTTACCTGGAATTTTCAAACCTTTCTAACTGAGTTTTTTATATTTACGTGTGTGGTTAGTTATGTTAATGTGGTGACAGATTAAGAATATAGAGTCCCACCACCCCTATTCATGGGTGCCGTATGATGTGACTAATGGAGCAAACTATGCAGGTGTCGTATGAGGTGACTAATGCAGGACAATATCAGTACAAAGAAAAGGTAAATTAGGAATAAACCTTATATCAACCCAGCCAGCGTGGTATAGTAGGTCTAAACCTCTTTTCTAAGGAGAGGCCTATGTTCAGCAGTGGACTGTTAGATGTGATGTGATGATAATTCAGTGAATAAAACAGAAGTGTTATAGAACAAATTCAAATTAATACTACACGAATGGCATAGCGGTTTAAGTGGTCACCACGCCATTCTTCACTGTGCTGAGTGTTGTATGTTCAAACCCCCATATGGGACAATACTTTTTGTGATCCACAAATTGTTGTACAGAGTCTGGGTGTTCTTTGTGTCTGTTTCTTGTATGTTGGTAGTCTTCCGTGCCAGGATATATTTGCCATGTGGGTATTGTCTTTCTAAATTAAAATAATACAGAAATTGTATTGGAATTTCACTTTTTAACATGGAAAATTACACATTAAGAACCTTTGCAAATAAGACGACTATCATGCTAACTATCCTATTTGACAAACTGGGTAAATGAAATCCTCTAAATAATTATGGTCTCTTTAGATCCTAATTATCTAGTTTCACTGTGTTTAGATAATTAATAATACATACATGTAAAACAACTAGCTAGGACTAATGTACACAGTAAGAGGCAGTTAGGCATTTAACAACAGGTTTGATGCCTAATTTGATGCAACACTAAATACATACTGCTACTAATACATTAAGCATCTATTCTAAGCGGCACATTTCAATGACATGAAATATGCTACTAGATATATTATATTGAACCTCATAATTTAGGGCTGTCAATACTACTGAAATCTCCAACTGGAACACTTGAGAACAATACGGTTGAATCATGAAAAAATTTGAAAGCTACATGAATAAAAACTTGAATTTGTATCATTTTTATCACGTTTGCTGCTAGATAACTTACACCTTGTGTTTGTACAAACTTTTGCCAGTGCTAAAAAACACAGTCATTTTTTTATGCCACTTGTGGATTCACATGGCAGCGCAATTGTTGTGTTCCATACAGCAGTGCTACTAACACATACGTCGTGTTCCTGACGAATATGGTACGATAGAACAAGAAAAGTTCCTTTTTTGAAACTGAAATGGTAATAAAAATGCAAACAAAACCTTGTCTTGAAATCTTGCACCCCCAGTAGATTTATATATACACACAAACCAGGGCAAATGTCTTATTAACCACAACACAGCAACGCTTCAAATAGGGCGTCCTAGCAACTGAAACATTCGGCAGCCACTCCAGAATTACCTGTATAGGTACAGTAAAGAATTGAGATTTATTGATTAAATGGTTAATGCATAAGTTATACACATACTCATATCATCCCTATTTTTAAAATAAAAATATATTATAAATTTTACTACACAACTAGTCCCATTGTTTAAACAGTTATTACATTGAAATATATTAACATTAGGATGGCTGTTAAAAAATGTTGTATTGACAACTGTAATTCACGTTCAACAAGAAAGGAGGACAAAGGTGTAACATACCACAAGTTTCCTAAAGATGTTACGTTACGTGACACTTGGATGTCTGTATCACATAACATACACTATGACCGAGACCTGCCTATGTATGTGTGCTCAAGGCATTTTTGTAAAACTGATTTTCAAATATACAAGGACTCTAAATACATATTAAAATCAGGTACTAAGTAGACCGTCCCTAATGCTTGGAGTTATTTTTGTAATTTTTACTTTTATAATTTTTTTTAAGTATCTGTTTGGTGTAATTTGTAGTTTTTGGTTGCTAATACTAAGAGCACTTTAGCAGCTACATTTCCGTTATTTTTATATCTATTATTCTATTTATTCATTGTCGCAGTAGAGCTGCACCATTGATGTAAAATAAAAAGATATTACTGTTAATAGTCTTTGAAAACAAACATCTTAACTTAGCCAATGCAGAATAGCAAATAGTATTTCTAGTCTTTTATAATAAATGTTAAAAATAAATTTGTGTAAATTTTACATCATATATTTAAATTTATTACAACCAGAACATTTATTGAGTTAAAAGTATGTTTAACCAGCATTGAGCAATGGTACAATTGATTGTTGTATCAGATACCATCTACCCTATTAGGTTATAATTATTAGAACACTCACCATGAAAGCAAACAAGCGCTAGATTCCTTCTATTATTGATGAATTCTTTAAGTGATAGATGGTGGTTATTACAGTATACAGTTATACTGTGATAACCACCATCTATCACTATATGTTATAATGTTGCCAACTAAAACTTGCAACACTTTGATGGATATTTCTGGTTAAAATCACTTTTGACCAGCTCAAAGTTCTGACTGTAACATATTTCAATGTACTGGTTTACAATGGAATGTTCTATATCAAATTTACTTTCAGCCTATCATTTCTTATCACTCATGTTGCTGTTATTGTCTTAAATGTCGCCTAATAGTATTTATAAATGTGATCTTCAAGATCTAGTGTACTTGCAGTAGATTCTTTTGCATGACATGCTGCAAAATCATTTGAATAGCAACAGTCAAACATTGTTGAATTACAGATGCTGTACCATCAATATTTCCGTGGATTATAACAAATACTGAAACTGAGATGGAGTCTGTAACATCAACTCCAGAACCAATGAATTATGAGGGAGCAACATCAAGCATTAACAAAGACGAGATTGAGAGTGTTGATGCAATTAAAAGGTTTATTGAACAACAGGAGAAAGAGATCAAAGAGTTACAGAGTGCGAGGAACACACCGACTACAGAAAAAACAAATGACGATAGTATGGATAGTAAGTTAAGTCAAAGTGAAACCATCTCTGTGGCCAGCAGCGTCTTAGATATGATCATTAGTGAATCAGAGTTGGAGCTATCAAAGAAGAAAGATGTGAAGAGTAAGATTATGAGTCCAGAGGATAAAGGTATAATGAACTTCTTAAGTGTAATAGAATGCATTACTATAAATATCAATATAAAAAAGTGGAAAAAAAATATGTTTTTTTTGTTTGTAAAAAATATGGTTGATATCTTCCATCTCAACATGAAGATTTGTTGCTTTTACCAACAAGTTTTGCCAGGTTTAAACTTTATTATTAGAGTTATTGCATTAGTTTAAGGGCTACCACCTCTTCATTTTTGTATATAAAACTTACAAGGATTTAGAGAGTATATCATTCTATGGAGTTTGTTACTCATTTTAATTACATGTTAAAATGAGCTTTGGCAGACCAATACTTATTTCGTTTTCTTTATATTTTATAATTAATTAGTTAATGTTGCAGGTAACAGCAGCGTGGCTCTTTCTGTTGGTTCCAAAGTAGAAGCTAAAGACTTTAGTGACGACTGGCATTATGCAGAAATTTTAGAGGTTGACTATGACGAAATGGAAGTATTGGTGCATTATGAAACTAAAGTGAAAAAGTAGGCTTTTTTTTTAAAATTATTCGTAACACAATATTCATTTTTATTGTCATTGTGATATAGATCTGTGTGGTGATGGATTAAGGAAATGGAATGCCATTATGACTGTTCATGTTTCATAGATAACGAAGGGAGCAAACTAGGCAGGATAAATAGCACTGCAAAGAGAAGGAAATCTTGACATAAACCTCATACCAATCTGTCTGGCCAGTGGTATAATAAGCTAAAAGGTGAGGCCTATGTTCAGTAGTGAACTGTTGGCCGATGATGATAACAACAAAAAAATATGACCTGACTAGGTAACTTTTGATAAAATTGATAAAGCCTATGTCACCCGAGCCATTTTACAAATCTATTGACACCTCATTCATTTTAATCAGTTCAGTGGTTTAGATGCTATGGTGGAATTTACAAGCAACCATATTATCATTCATCTTCACCATTGTTGGGTAAAAATTACGTAGTAAAAAGTTAAATATGACATAATATATTAGTACTCACCGGAGTTAATACTATACATAATTCAATGTCCCAAATACAACTCATCCAAAAGCCACTAAGTACTATTTCTAAAAATCTCAAAAAATATTTTCAACGCTTCATGTGAATAAAATACAACAAAATAATTTATTACTTTTAAATCAAGTCAAAGATTATTTTAATTAAAAAAAAAATGCTACAATAGCAAGACATGGTCATGAGACTACAAATAAAACTTGGGTGGAACAGAATAATATTCTATGATTGCATTTAAAAATATTTTATGCGCTTTACATACTGTGACGTGCGCCCACGCGTTATATGCTATATATTGTATGATATTTACTGTACTTAATTGTTAAATTATGTTGTTGTATACTTACACAGACAATTTATCATTTTTGTATTCAGAAGAACAGAAATGTCCATTTGTAACATAATAGAGTGTCTATTTGATTAACTTTCTCTCCCTTGCTTAAATATCACTATTTACACACAATATTATTCAAAACACTTTTCTGCATCACAATAAACAATAATATTTCTATTGCGCCCACACCTACAACAAAACAAGCAAAACAGGTGATTGCCAATTGCCAACCACCAACCACTAGAGTACCGATCACTGATTGGTTCATCAGCTGTCAAAATTAAACAACTACGAGTTTGTTACTCATTCATTGGTGACTGGAGTGATGTTTACAACGTTACGGATAAAAAATCAAGATTTTGTCAAGGGAAACGAAAAGTCTTTTCACCATTTTTATTATTTAAAAAAAAAAAAAATGTTTAGTTAAATTTTATTTAATTAACTATAAATGTAATTAAAAAAAAAGATTTTAAAAATGTTTAAAGTTTATTTTAAATAATGAATGTTTATTTTATCTCCACAAATTAATCATATTTACAGTAGGTACAGTTATCAGACTTTTTTACAAGAAATTCGTAATTTGTGGGAGATGTGGAGTCTAAAACCACCACACCACCTACCAACACCACAATACATATCTAGTTTTAGAAAATAAGTAGTAAATTTTTTCAGCAGATATTTTTCTTTGAACTTATAACTTTTTATTAAATAATTTAAGCAAAGCAATAATGACTAACTAAAATGGGTTTGACTTTTTAATCACGCTGTCAAAATAAATACGGGTTCGAACTCGTAACCAGTCGATCGCAAGCCCGACACCTTTTCTTTGCCACCAATTTGATGAATGTATGTAAATTAGTCGTATTTAAAAAATAGCAGGTATACGAGTTTAATTTACAACAATAACACTACATAAGGAGCGCGAATACATAATTTAAAAATGGAATTCTATATTAATGTCATTCGCAGCTGTACAAAATGCCGCCATTTCGCTCAATTTCAATTGCGAAGGTTTTATCTCGAATTGTCATTATTGGACACAAAATGGTCAAATAAATATTTAAAAAATACTATGACATTATTGATTACGTGGTAATCAGATATTTACGCTGTAATATTTTTAATATAATTTAATCGTTAATGTCTTTCTCATATAATACACGCTATAAATCAATTCGTCGCCCACTCAGGTAATATTGTTAATAAGATGATTAGTTAAATATGTGTTTTTACCAGAAATGCTAAACTGAAAGCCATATACATTATCTAAGCTGAAAGCATTTTCAATTTTTTTTTTTTCAATTGATTTGACTCGGTCTCCATAAACGAAATACATACCTAATAATTATGACCTACTATTTGTTTTCTTTTGTGAGCAAAATTCACTTGTTGATTAATTGTTGTTCTTTAACAGACCCGACGAATGGATAAACGTAAGCAGTCCACGTTTGAGGCCACTCAGCGCTTTTCCGGTAAAACCTGGGCCTAGTTCTGCAGAAAGCACATCTTCGGAAACAATACCAGCGGCTGTGGAGTCGGATTCCAAGTTGGACGAAAAAGTTAAACCAACTTTTGTCGTTGGCGAACGTTGTCTTGCCAGGTGGCGCGATAATAGACGCTTTGTTGCCACTATAAATAATGTGTTGGATAATGGTAAGTTTGTGAAATAATAAAAGAATATTTAGTTTATACAACCTATTTACCACTATAACAACTTTTGTTATATTTTAAACATTCTGAATAGTATTCGTCACGTAAATTCATATATCGCTCATTGATGCTTATACTTATTGTTCAGATAATGTATAGCTTGTTACCTTCGCGGGCCTTTGATTGTTGTCTTTAAACATTGTTGCTAATTCAAATGATCATTGATTTTAGTAACGTTATTTTAGGATTGTTCAGACTCGTCGCATTAACAAAAAAATGGTTGTCTGTAAAGTCTGTTTACGGACGATAGTTAACGTGACAACGTATTAACGAAACACTGATGAAATGAAGCGCCGCATCTATCTCTCGCTTCCATTTAAGGCTTGAAGTGCAAGCGAGAGATAGATGCGGCGCTTGCACCTCATCTATCCCATAGATCCGTATCATCATCCGCATAGCGAGGTAACGCCGCATGAGTCATGTTTTTTCGTGTGTGCAGCCGGCTCCATCGAATTATAAGACGTTGTCACGTCAAAAAAAAATGCATTATTACTTCGTGCTTATTACTACATAGTTATTACTTCCTTGTGATACCTATCATTTTGCTAAACAAAATCCATATTACTCTTGATGTATCACTTATAAAACATTTCGCATGTTTTTATAAATATAGGTACTAGGTAGGTACAAAGAGTATATAAGTCAATAGAATTTTATTTTTATTTTTTTCGACAGGTAGTTACGAGATTATGTTCGATGATGGATGCAACTGGACATGTAAAGTCTCGCGGTTGTTTAAACTAAGGCCGGGTAAAGAAGGAGTTTCAAGCGGAGCACCCAATTCTCCCTCCACATCCTCCCCACAATACGCCACAGGCCCCACAAATGTGACCCCTCAGACGAACACATATCCTGCTTACCATACACATTTATTTGACCCCACCCGAGACTATTTGGGGTCTAAAAGCGAACGTCGCGAAATGAAACGCAAACTAAACATAAAGGAAATCTTCAATATAGGTCAGAAAAAGCCTAAAACGCCTAAGATTGATAAAGACAAACCGCAGAGAGCTCCGGTCATGAGAAAGCCAAGAATTATTAGAAGGAAAACTTTGAAATTGAAAAAGGAAGAAGCTCCAGCAGAGGTAAAAACTGAGAATACTGGTGAGTATATTGCTCAAATAGTTATTTCTATATGTCTGAAAAACCGCATCAAAATTGGTTCATTCGTTTAGGAATTACGATGCCATGCCACAGACAGTCACATGACTTATAACATCTATCTTTTAGCGTTGGCAGTTAAAAACAGTCAACTTTAATATTTATGCATACCTGCACGTATATGTATATAATATAAATATACATTCGGACATAGGAAAAGTGGCTAGAGTTAACATGGTAATGCGACCAGTTGTCAGTAAAAACACATTCGCTAAATTTTTTTCTGAAGTAAACTTACTGTAGTAGAAACGTAATAATAACTTCTTAAATTTGCTACTAGCTGTGGATGCCGTGGCCTCAATAATTGGTACTTTTAACCAAGAAACTGTGCCTGAAGCCAAGGAAGTAGAACCTGTCTCTTCTGAAGAACCCATACAGGAAAAGCCTTTAGACGATATTAATGAATCATGGGACGAGGTACAAACTGAAACAGAACATATTGCAGTACCAGCCAGTGAAGATGTTGATGAAAGTAAAATACAACTTGAAGATCTTAGGCCTTATATAGACCCAGATGTGAGTTAAAATTGTGAGAATATTAAAGTGCAGCTTAATATGTGACTTCCAAAAGGAGGAGGTTCTCAATTTGATTGGTATTTTTTTTCATAATAGAATCATGACTGCACAGTTGGCCTAGTGGTTTAAGCGATCGCTAGGCCACTTTCTATTGCGCCGTGTTGTGGGTTCAAATACCACATCGGACAATGCTTTGTGTAATCCACAAATAGTTTTTCTAAGTCTGGGATTTTTTGTGCTTCATGTCTGTTTGTAAAGTCCTCTGCGAATCAGGATGTATATTCCTAATGCGGGAGTTTTCTTTTAATATAAAAAACAACTCGTCTTTTATGTTTTCAAATGGGGCGTATGTTACCATACCTTTTGGGATTCGCTTGCTATTTGTCAGATTATCTGATCCGTAGTTACAGAAAGTTACTATTAGAAATTATCATTTGTAGCTATTTGTAAGTGTGACAGTCAGAAACGAATTGAATCGGCCGTATAAAGACTCAATATGTCGATTAACGTTTTGTTTTAAATTACTTTAGAAATTTATCATTGGACCTACTATTGTCCCTTAATATTTTTAATATGAACTAGGGGAACCACGCGGTGCTACCTGCGGTTATTGTCGTACCGCGGGTAAGGGCGAAGCTAGTCTAAAAAAAACTTCGTTTAAAAAAACCGACTTCAAAAACTAAAATGTATAAAATAACTTGGTACCTAATAAATCGAACTTTCTTCGTTGTGGCTAATGGTTATAAGTCCAAAATATTCAAAATTACCTCTGGCGTTCCGCAGGGATCGCATTTAGGACCTATTCTATTCAATATTTTTATTAACGACCTCCCGAATTGCTTCCTATATTCTACTCCATACTTATTCGCTGACGACTTAAAAATAGTTCGGGTAATAGAATCTAATACTGATGCATTGTTGTTGCAAAGTGATATTGATCGTCTTTTAGAATGGTGTAGATATAACAATATGCAGCTAAACGTTAAAAAATGTGCTCAAATAACTTTTACCCGTAAACTAAATAAAGTGGACTATAGTTATAACATAAATGGCAAACCACTCGATCGTGTAGATACTGTCAGAGATCTGGGTGTAATGCTTGACTCTAAGCTAACTTTTATTTCCCCACATGGATGTTATTGTAAAGAAAGCGTCAAAAATGTTGGGTTTTCTGATTAGAAATAATAAATCGTTCCGGTCTCCTCAAACTAAAATTGTACTTTATAATAGCCTCGTAAGAAGCATACTTGAATATTGCGTTGTAGTATGGCGTCCTCGCTATGCTATACATAGCCCAAGAATTGAACGAATTCAAAAGCGTTTCCTGAATCATCTTGCCTACTCCAAGGGTATTGCAAAAAAACAACCAAGCTACTTGAAACGCCTTAAGTATTTTATAATTGACTCCCTAGAAAAACGCAGAAACTCATCTGATTTGCTGTTTTAATTTAAAATATTTAACAGCAATGTTGATTGCCCATATCTGCTTTCAAAATTTAAATTTAGTATACCTCATAAGTATCCCAGAAAACCAATTATGCTCCTACATCCACCTATTCGAAGGACAGTTTTAGGGTCCAATTCTCCTGTATCACTACAGTAGTCAGATAGATATATTTTGCACATTTCAATAATTGAAGAACCAGGTCCACACTCTTGCTGTCGATTAACGATTTGCTAATTAATTGATGTCCCTAATAGGGGTGGACACCAATTTATATGTACATTTCTTTTTTAACTTTTTGGACACTCTCTTAAAATATATAGTGTTTTTTTTCTTAATTTTATAAGAATTTATGCATGTAGTGTTTACCTAAATGAGTTGTACACTGTGTTTTGTATTTAAGAATGTTTTAGTGTAATAACTACTGGTAAACCATTAAATAAATAAATAAACTTAATTTGTATGTGCTACCTATTCATAGGTTTGAAGTCGGTGCCAAGCCAAATATAATAGTAGGTACTACACTCGCTATATTTCGAGACGAACGTCAACGACGTCACCGACGCTTCGGTAGTTTTGTTCTACGCGAGGAGCAGCTATCCCACTCAAGGACACGCGCGGCGAGTGCGGTACCTACTATTACATTTTGGCTTGGCACCGACTTCAAATCTATGAATAGGTAGCACATACAAATTAAGTTATTTTATACATTTTAGTTTTTGAAGTCGGTTTTATAAACGAAGTTTTTTTATATTTTTCGCTTTTTAGTCCTTATCAAGTCTCTTATCATCATTTCACCTAAATAACTTGAAGGAATACGACTAAAGGTAACATACATACACATGACATTTGAAGATTTATCTTCCAACTCCTAGCCGTTAAGGAGTTTTATCTTACATCATCAGGTCATCATCATGAACTGATGACTACCAAATGCAAATACTGTAATAGATTTAGGAAATATATGAAAAACATAGTACGTGCCTAACAAATTTGAGGGTTTCCTTTGATTTTCTTGGGATCCCATCATCAGATCCTGATATGGTGGCAATGGGATCACGTGGGGAGCATACCCTTTCAAATACAAAAATAATTTTCAAAATCGGTCCACAATTGACGGAGTAATTGGTGTACATACATAAAAAAATAAAATACCGATGAAATTGAGAACCTCCTCCTTTTGAAAGTCGGTTAAAAAGTAGCATAAGTTACGCCTTCTATCATCAGCTACCTATTAGTGAAAGTCTCGTTAAAATCGGTTTAGCCGTTCCAGAGATTAGCCGGAACAAACAGACAGACAGACCGACAGACAGACAAAACTTGTAAAAAAAAATATTTTTATAAATGTATCGTGTATACATACATATGCATGTAGTAAAAAGCGGTATTTTAATATTACAAACAGACACTTCAATTTTATTTATTTGTATAGATTACAAACAGACAGATTAATTTTATTTATTTGTATAGATTTAAAAATATCTGTTTATTTAAAAGCAGCCTTCCGGTAGCCAACAAGTAAGTGGCACTTTTTGAATATAGTTATTCTAATAAAGATTGTTATTTGATAATTTGAATGAGAAAGATTTAATATTTCAAGCTAGGTTTTCCTGCGCTCCGCCGTAAAAGTCGTTTACAGTGCTGATTCTTTAAACTGATATAACTTTTTTATTTATGAACCGAATAAAATGAAGCAAACACTCAATTTTAACTGGAGCAAACCACAACTCATTAGTGAACACCACATTTAAATCGGTTAAGCCGTTTCTGAGATTAGCGTGCACAAACGTACAGACAAACAGACAAAATTTCTTGCGTTCTCTTGCGTTTATAAAGACCCCTTATAAAAGTTTTTCTTATAAATCTTCCATATACAGACAGCGACCATTTACGATTTTATTATATGTATTGATATGGTTTTGATTGAAAAGGTGTTAGCAGAAGAAGTCGAACTTGAGAAATTTGAAAAACCAGACGAAGGGAAACATGAGGAAGTAATAGATAGAATCAAAGAAGCTATCAACAAATTAGAAGACGGCTTGAAAATTGAACAAACCAGCTCTCCGAAACCAGAAATAACTGTTGAAATCCCTAAAGTCAATATAGACGAACCTGAAATCGAAAATGTGGCTCCCCCACAGGCAGAGAAAGCTTCTGAAACAACTTCAGAAGTAGTAAATGACAAGAAGAAATTATCAAAAATAAAAAAAGGGAAGAAGCTAAGGTTATTGCGAGAGAAGAAAGTGAAGAAACAAGTGGAGAGAGTGAAATCGGAGTTAGAGGAAATGCGGAAACAAGTAGAGGCAATGAGAAAACAGATGTTGAAGAGTCAAATGATTTCTAAAGAATCAGAGATGAGTGAAGATTTTCTGTTGCCGGGCGAGTGGTGCTGCAAGTGGGTGAATGGACAGCCTGTGGGTGCTGTTAGCGAGATAGAGTGTGAGATGAAACAAGATGGTAGTGGCCAGAAACCGCTTCCTAGGAGAAGTGTGCAGGTAATGTTTTAATGTAATTGTAAGTTGCGTTTTTACAAAGTTAAGTCTTGAAACTTCCCGAACAAAATGTGTGGTGGTAAAATATATATCAGCAGCAGACCCACGCAACGTCGTTTACGTCTCCTATTGCCCGTAGCGTAAAAAAATTCCCCCGTTTTTGTAACATTCTTCATTGATGCGCCGCTCCGGTCTCAATCTGTAATTTAATATTCATTTAAATTAGATACTGTAAAGGGCCGTTTTGATCTATATTAAATGCACAATGTATTTAATTTACTTAATTGTATAAGGATTCATTCTGTATTGCTTAAAATCACTTCGTAAATAAGCCATTATTTCTCGTAAAAAGAAAGGAAAAAAAATGGTTGTTGTGGGTTATCCCTAAGAGATAGACCTATACCGTCGCGGACTTTTTTGTGGTACTTTTTAAGGTGTACAATACTGTAGTACATTATTTTGATCTATCTCGTAGGGTGCAACCAGCGTTTGCAATGTAAGCGCAAAAAATGTGTTTATTTGCTACATCACATTAGAAACCTCAAAAATTGTGTTTCCATTCTATATTATGCATTAATTATACATAAAAACCTTCCTCGTTAATCACTCTATCAATTAAAGAAACCCGCATCAAAATCCGTTGCGTAGTTTTAAAGATTTAAGCAAACATAGGGACATAGGGACAGAGAAAGCGACTTTGTTTTATACTATGTAGTGATAGTGACTAGCCGACCCACGCAACCTCGTTTGCGTCTCCTAATGCCCGTAGCGTGATAATTTCCCCCCGTTTTTGAAACATTTTTCATTGGTGCTCCGCTCCTATTAGTCGTAGCGTGATGATATATAGCCTATAGCCTTCCTCGATAAATGTACTATCCTACACTGAAAGAATTTTTCAAATCGGACTAGCGGTTCCTGAGATTAGCGCGTCCAAACAAACAAACAAACTCTTCAGCTTTATATAATAGTATAGATATATAATATACATTATAAGTAATAAGTATAGATTTATTTAATTATAGTAAAAAATAAACGTGTTTTTATTAAAGGTTGAGGACAATCGGTTGCCAGAAGGGTGGACCAAGCATATGGTGCGCAGGAGTTTGGGACATTCGGCTGGAAAGTGGGATGTTGTGCTCGTTAAGTATGTCACTTTGAAAACTTTTAGTATTTCTATATAATATGTCGATAGATTCTACAAGTATTAGTTGGAACTGTTTCTGGGATAATAGCGTTGTTGTATATATAAGTACTGTACGGTATCATTTGACATGTTTATAATATATTATTTTGTGCTGTAATGCATGTGCAACCATGCATTTGTGACTTTATTGAAATGTGAAATCCCCATAGTAGTTTCAGCGGTACTAACGAAAAGGATTTATTGAGACACCTCAGATGTTAAAAGGTACTGGGTCCTCTCTGTGAAATCTATAGTGCCTATCGTATTAACCAACTAAGCAAAATTACAAAAACTCTCAAAGAAAAATGCATTTGTTTATATAAAGTTGAAAAAGTATGTCTAAGTCTGGATTTCGTGTTTTTCATTAGATATAATATTAAATTCAAAATTTAAAAAACCCCATACTCAAGCACTTAATCGAGTAATCATACGCCAATGATATTATTGCAGACATTCTGTTATTCTTCCCCACTTTCACCCCATAACTTTTAAACGACTCAACCGATTTTTATGAAACATGTCAAAGAACACTCGCACGTAACTCACCTTTCATACAAAAAAACTAAATTGAAATCGCTTCATCCGTTATCGAGCTACGGTGCCACAGACAGACAGACAGACACAGAGACACGTCAAACTTATAACACCCCTCTTTTTGCGTCGGGGGTTAAAAATGGACTACAATTAAGCGTAATTTGTAATTTAAAGAAATGTTCAATAAAACATAACAAATCATATTTTATAGCCCCGAGGACCGACGTTTTCATACCAAGAATGAAGTACGTGTTTATTTAGACAACAACCCGGACAAGAACCTTGAGCCTTACGCACATGCGCTCACAGACTTTGGGGTGCATTTGAAACTCGCGCGACGCATGGGCTGGATATCGCACACCGCGGACGGTGTCGTCGACGGCCCTGACAGGCAACTGCCAGCCGGCACGCTCAGCACAACTTCCCCACTGATCAAACGAAGGAAATTGAGCCTTAAACACCCAATTATAAGACCGAAAAAGAAATTGCGCAAAATCATGAAAATGAAGAAGTCACGACATTCTGTAAGTGATTTTTCAAGATTGTTTTAAGGGCTTTTCTGATAGGCGTCAAAAATAGTTGTAGATTATTAAAACAAAACTCACTTATCTATACTTTCTTGTGGGATCTCTTTTATTTTGCAATAAACTTGGTTTTGACCAATTTGGAATCAGGCGGCCGTGTGTGAGCTGTTATCTTAATATATATATTTCTTGTCTTAATATATATATTTCTTGTGTGCGTGTGTATGTGACTGAACTCCTCCTAAACGACTGGACCAATTTTGATGAAATTTTTTGTCTGTGTTCAAGGGGATCTGGGAATGGTTTAGATTCACAAAAAAGACTGGACCGATTTTGATGAAATTTTTTGTGTGTGTTCAAGGGGATCTGGGAATGGTTTAGATTCACAAAAACGTAAACGATGTTACGTGGGTCATAAATATGGCGGTACGAAGTTCGCCGGATCAGCTAGTATTATATAATTTTCTGGGATGTTGGTGCGCTTTCCAAATATTTCCTGATGCTAAATTAGTTTCCATTCCCTATTTATAAAACCTAAATCATCTTTTCATAGGACGTTATGTAAATAACAAATATGTAACTCAGTTTTATTTTTAATAAATAAATAAATAATAATAATGTTTAAAATGACACTGTTACAGAAAGCTACAACAGGTAATGTCGTTGCATCTGCCGAGGCAAGTGGCAGTGACTATAATACGTTACCAGCCGATAGTAATCACGAGCCGATTATTCCTAAATTAGAAGATGGATATGGTATGTGAACAAATAATGCTTTTGTAGTACCTAGGTCAGGAAATTAGCAAGGTAGTAAAATACTTTAAAAAAAACTTGGATCAATTGTGATAGTTGCACTTTTTGATTATTATAGTAGTTTGCATATTATAGCGACTTATAGGTAATAATTATAACTGGGCAATGAGCAGCGATGGTAGTAATATTTATTGCGCAGGAGCTAAGGCTCCTGGATACTCTATTGTTACATAGTAACGTGTGGCTCGAGTGAGTGCCTGAGTGAGTGCTTGAGTGAGTGCCTGTTACATTATATATCCTATGTTCTATTGGTACAATGCATATAATCACGTCCTGTCCTTGACGACTATAGCGACTTATAACTACAAAATAATTTCTAACTACGTAACCGATAATATTCTCATATCTGAGATATGCTGTCATCGCTTACTTATGTATCCATTCTATTAATTTAACTATATATGACTATATAGGAATACATATCTCTAGTTTTGATACCAAATTAGACATTTTCGTGTCTTTATGTAAGCCTGAAATTTTCTGTAAAGATTAACGATTGAAAAGGTTAATTAAATGTTTCGTTTTTTCTCGAAGTTTTGTTATAGACGATCTGTAGACCAAAATAGGGATGTGAAACAATGTAATGGTAAATATTAATTGATGAGGTGTATATATTTTCAGTGTATGTGGGATCTCTCAAAGTGCAAGTAATAGATAATTTACTTCGATGTCCCGCCGAAGGCTGTTTTAAGAATTTTCGTAACAATACACTTTTAAAAATGCATATCAAACATTACCACAGAGAACTTAGAAAATTAATGGGAGCCACTCCAAAGGTTCTAGATCTAGCATACAAGAGATCAATGGAAGGTAAACGTGCACCACCGCGGTCAAAAGCCGACCCAAAGATCATTAAAGTAAAAATACCTCGACCACATAAACCTAAAGTTGAGAAAGAGGAACCGAAGCTAGAAATCAAGGATGAGAAACAAGACATGCAGGTTGATACGCCTCCTGTAGCTCAGCCTAAACCGCATGATATTCATATGCCAATACCTAGAAGCCAAGATTCTCCTAAGCTACGGCAGGCGCTCGTAAACAAACCTGTCAAAAGACCTAGGGTATTACTACCTGTTCGAAGACCAGAACCGGAACCGGTAGCAGCACCAGACCCGGTACCCGAAGACTTAGACTTTGACACAAAGGAATTAATAGAACCCGTTATGGAAATCCCTGAAATCGAGACCTTAGATTTTGAAACGGCGATATCTACCCACACAGTGACGAAACCGTTTGTTGAAAAAAGACCTAAGGGAGAAAAGAGGAAGAAAACGTTCGCGTTACCTCCCAAGGGAGCGATGAGCGAGGAGGAAGATTGGTTTGCTATGAACTCTGATGTCGACACGAGGTCTAGTTTCCCTAGATCGGGCACTCCTGATTCTAAGATAGACGTCAAAGCAGCTCTTGTATCGTCCGAGTCCAACGAAGAGAACAAAGAGGCACCTAATATGTACATGTACAATGAAAGTGAGTATAATATATGCTTATTTGGAACTTCCTAGATATACTTAAGTATAGGACTAGCAAAGTAAGCAATGGGATCTCTTTAAGACTATTTATAGAAAACCTGTTTTATACGAAATTAGGTATATTTTTCATGATAGGTATAGAAGGAAAATCTCTGGTATCCTAACACACCGGTTTTCAGTAAGACTTGCCCTTATCGAAGAATAGAAAGACTTGCATCTAAGATAGCCTCTAGCAAAGATGCAAGTGTTTCGCGTCGATTCTCTTTCTACCACCGCTAACTTTCTTTTGGGTTATTGGCTAGTGTCTTGTTTTGATCATGGTACTTAGCGTTGAGATGACGTCATTCCCATACTTTTTTAGTTTTCTATTAACGTTTACTTTTTTGGAATGTCAACTAGGCTAGGGGACTGGTATTACCTTGGTGTAGATTGTGGAGCTGGTATGGTTCCATGTGTGCCAAAGGATACTTCTCCCATGGTTACATTTTTATTCATTTTGGGGCATTTCACGTCAAGCGGACAACGAAAGAAAATGAGGTCGTGAATTTTGTTCATACTCTGGTCAGTTATACTTCTAGAAGATGTGGATGTGTACACACAATCAACATACATTTATAGGTTACATATTAAAAATAAATAAATTAATTAAATTCCAGGTGGTGAACGAATTAAGATAGTTCATATGAAACGGGAAGAAATAATAAATTGTCACTGCGGGTTCCGTGAAGAGGACGGTCTGATGGTGCAGTGCGAACTGTGCTTGTGTTGGCAACACGCGCTCTGCCATAACATACACCGGGAGGCCGACGTAAGTATTTATTTATTTATAAAAAGCATAAAAATATCTGAAACTTCAGATAAGCTTTTAGGTTCTAGATAATAAATAATAATAATAATAAATAAATATTTCGGACATCTAACACACAACGCCATCTAGTCCCAAGCTAAGCAGAGCTTGTGTTATGGGTACTAGACAACTGATATAAATACATATTATATACTTTTTTTTTTGTAAATACATACATATTATACATAGAAAACACCCAAACTCCGAAACAAATATTTGTAGATCATACAAACATTTGGTCCGACCCGGGAATCGAACCCGAGACCTCATGATCAGCAGTCGCACACGCCAACCACTAGACCAACGAGGCAGATATATCATTATTCATGTAATACTTTATGCACAAATACATGCATTAGCGGATTAAATTCTTAAGGCATTAAGTGTCCATGGATTGGGCGATGCAGAGAAAAGATGAGATTAGTTAGCACTTTGTCACTTCGATATTTATGTTATCTGTGATTCTATATTTATCTGACTGTAGTTCAAACTGAACTGACTTGTGGTCGACAAGGCGCTTTTGCATATTATCCAGCCATAGGTCATTGGTTAATTCTCGAAAGATTCCATGCCGTTATTACTAGTAATAACGGCATGTACGAGTCATATAATAATTATAAATTTTAACCAAAAAAAACCCACTACAAGAACGGGACCAAATTGAAATGAGACCACACAGCAAGCACCTGCTTTCAAATAAAAAAAGAATCATCAAAAACAAAAGTTATGAGGTAACAAATATTTAAAAAAAAGTCTAATTGCTAACTTACTCCTTTTTTTGAAGTCGGTTAAAAAGACGTCTCGCGGGCCGCAGTTCAGTTCAGTTTGAGCTGAAGTGCAATAAATATCTGAGTGAAATTGGTGATAAACCCAGCGACAATTAAGGACTGTTATTCTAAGTTATACTGTGATTTTAAGAGTGTTTTTCATAAAGTCGGTTTTACACGTAAGAAGGTTCATTTCTCAAATCCATCGAACCCTAACACGTAACAGTTGTGTGTACAGTCCATTCGCTTAGATACGGTCGCACATACGGCAAGCCGACACAAAATCAAAGGACCTATCTGCGGCGTACCCCCACAAGCAAGTATGATTTGTCAGTTTACGCCGTTGTATGAATTAATATATTCGTATTTTACAAGAATAACCACAATTGCGTGCACTGACACTATCTAAAAATCTAAACAAATGGATTATATCATTTGTCGGTGATGTATAATAAGAGAGTTGATGGATTGTTTTTAATTAGTATATAATTTTAGATTTTAAATACGTATTTTAGCTACCAAATACGTTTATTAGCTTTAGTTGTAAATGCATGTTAGGTTCACATTTAGTAGATGTACCTAAATCGGAAGCAACAATGTAATGTTTATTATTGTCTATGTATGTGAGATTTTACATCAGTTTTGTGAATTGCCAGCTGACCCGACGAACTTCGTACCGCCATATTTTTCTTTATTTACGAATGAAAAATATGGCGGTACGATACGAAATACGTTTTTAGTAGCCTGAGCTTCCCACGGTGCAGTCGCGTACAAAAAAAATCCCATTAGCTTATGATTTTCTTCTAAACAAATCTCCTATCAATAACGAACATATGCAAAAAACAATTACCCAATTTGGTGCAGTCGATCGGAAGTTATGCGCGTACATACATTTCGGCGATTCATTTATATACCATGTGTCCCAAAATTCAACGATAAGCGGGCGCCAAAAGGTAGACCTGCTCATGAGTACATAAGGAAAAATAATAAAAAAAATATACCTAGTTTTTTTTTTTAGATACAAGAAAAATTTAGAATTTCTTTGAAAATTTACACCCTTCATTTTTTTATATTTATTTATTACGTAGTGGTGTCCATACTTTTTTTTACAAGACCATGAGTCAAAGTACACTAAGGGCCGGTTTTTCAATAGTCAGATAAACAGTCAAATAGCATTTATTCCTCAGTTAGCGTAAGTTTGGGTCTTTCAATAGTCAGACATCAGTTATCAGACGAATAAAGCTGTAATCTGACTGATAACTTTATCTGTGCTTTCAAACCTCAGTTAGTGTTTTATTCTGTAGAATAGTGATTTGACGTTGTGTATTTCTCTTGTACCTATTTGTGGTAAAGTTTAAGTACGTTGTCGTTATTGAATATTTGATAGATTATGGATGTTTTTGACTCGATTGACTTTTTGTTCTGAGGTAAAAAGGGTTATTAGAGAAATATAGGTTATAGATACTATAGAGAAGATGAAGAATTTTTATTTCACACACTGCTATCTAGTTCGAAACAAAACAGAGCTTGTACTATTGGTAACGAGAAGATTTCCCTAGTGGCCGTTTGCGGAACTAACGTATGACAGACACTTCTACCTGGCAGTTTAATGTACAGAGCGAGTGCATTGTTATTGTTTCATTGATAGGCGTCTACGGAGAAGTAAAAAATACGTATTTTAAAAGTGGAATGTTAACGTGTATACGTATTTTTATCTGTCATACGTTAGTTCTGCGACTTGACGCTAGGGAATCTGCTCGTCACCATTTAAATTCTTTCTACAATGATTTCATTGATAGACGTCTACGGAGTAGTAAAAAAAATACTTTAGGACCACTTCGTGAGGGTAAACAGTATTCTAAAAGTGGAATGTTAACGTGTATACGTATTTTTATCTGTCATACGTTAGTTCTGCGACTTGCCGCTAGGGAATCTGCTCGTCACCAATAGGTACAGAGAACTAACATTAATACAAATATACTTTTTACTTTTAAACACATATTTATTAAACGTAGAAACACCCGTTTAAAAAATTACTATGCACTACCCGCAAACCCGGCATTTCATTTTTATAAATTTTGATTTTAATCATTGTTGATTGGACTCTACTACAGGAATATCATAAACGACTTTTTACTAAATTATTATTTACTACATCTATTATAGACAAATAATAATTATAATCGAATGCTTTCATTTCATTTAATTAAATATCCTAAACCGGCAATCATAAAAAAGACAAAAAGAAATAGAAAAAGAACAGTCAACTTGAATGTTGTCTAAAAGTTTCTCGTCCTTATCTAACGTGTGACTACCTGTATAGCTGCATCTCACTTGCGCATGATTACAGTGAACATAGCTGTGAAGGACCATCAAGTAACTATCTGACTGTTTACTCCCGATTGAAAAACACAAAAAGTTTATTCGCTTGTTAAAGAGCTGGATACATTTATTCCCTTGTTAGTTATTAGACCGTTTAACTGCGGATTGAAAAACCGGCCCTAAAAGTAAAAATATTTCAAAATTGTAGGGAAAAAAATTATTTTGAACGTTTTTTGTGTAAAAACTGCGGGCAATTTGGTGTTTTTAAGAGTTGTGGTGAATAGTAGCAATATCATGAAAGGTATAAATTTTCAAAGAAATTCTAAATTTTTCTTGTAACTAAAAAAAAAACTAGGTATATTTTTTTATTTTTTTTCTTTATGTACTCATTAGCAGATCTACCTTTAGGCGCCCGCTTATCGTTGAATTTTGGGACACCCTGTATACATATAGATAATAAAAAAAAACATGTGTGTGTCAGGTGCCGGAGAAGTACACGTGCAGCATCTGCCTGAACCCGCGGCGCGGGCGGCGCGGCGCGCGCTTCGTGCACGACCAGGACCGGCTGTACGAGGGGCTGCTGCCCGGCGCGCGCGCCTGCCACGCGCTGCGCCGCTCGCACGAGCTCAGCGGCAACCTGCTGCGCATCCAAGACGCGCTGCACGCGCTGCGCGTCAAGTACCACGTCGCCACGTCAGTATACACACACACACACACCGACACATCTTTGGACGAAGTTCCTTATGGCGCGTTGCGGAAGGGGGCTAGACGGATTAAGACCAAAAGTTGTAACGACAGTTTTCGTTGTAACGACACTTTTAACATTGAGTTGACGTCATAGTGCTGGATAGTATATATATTTGTAAATAAACTTCGTTCCATCTGGGTGTCCCTTGACACCTCTCAAGTTTTTATTAATCAAATCCGGATTATGAAATCGATTTGTGAAAAAAAAGCGAGATTTTTTCGTCGAAAGCGGGACAAAGTTTAAAAAACGTATCAACGCATCGCATCTTATCAGAACTTAAGACCAACCCCTCCCTCCATCCCCCAAAGGCCGGCAACGCACTCTGACGCCTCTGGTGTTGCGAGTGTCCATGGGTGGCGGTAATCGCTTACCATCAGGCGATACGTCTGCTCGTTTGCCCCCCTAGTCCATAAAAAAAGACACATGAGTAAGAGTGACCAATAAAAAAAAGTCGTTCCCATTATTTTTGTTTTTGTGCTACTAATGCCATTTCCTATTTGTAATGTAATGGTGGTTTTTTATTGCCTGCCAATTTTATTAACGATAATGCACTATGACTAACTTCACATTGGGCGTCCGGCCTAAAAGCGGTACAAAACCTGTCCCTGTGACATTACAATTTTGAATCAATAAGCGGGATGTCCCGCCAAAATCGGGACGTCTGGCAACGCATATACACACACATCGACACATTTCTAATTTACTATTCTTTGTTTGTATGTCCTTTTGTAACACACTTTTGTAAGTGTGGTTTTTACTTTCTTTTAAACTATATTTATACTAGCTTTTACTGGCGGCGGCTCCCCCCAAGTGTCCCTTCTGAAGAATCAAAGTATTTCCATTCCATATTTAATTGAAATCGGTAAAGCAGTTTAAACGTAACAAACGGACAGACCAAATGTTTGTATGGTCCAGTAAAGACTCAAAGGAAAAATCTCGCTCTAACAAAAAAATTCAACCAAAAGGAATACCCAACTATAACAGAAGTTACAGAGAGCTATGAAATCATAAGAAACTTGTAAGATATTTCCAATGCTTGCTGACAAACTTGTCGATAAACACTAAGATTAAAAAAATATCAACGAACAATATGGCAACGCCTCGTCGTAGCCAAATGGACTGAGAGTATTTATGTATATCATCTTATACTTTTATCAATATACTAGCCGACCCACGCAACCTCGTTTGCGTCTCCTATTGCCCGTAGCGTGATGATATATAGCCCATAGCCTTCCTCGATAAATGTACTATCCAACACTGAAAGAATTTTTCAAATCGGACCAGTGGTTCCTGAGATTAGCGCGTTCAAACAAACAGACTCTTCAGCTTTATAATATTAGTATAGATAAATGTTCTCCGACTAGTTTTATAATGACCATTCTGGTGAAGGTGATATGATGACGATGATTATGTATTCATTGCAAAGAAATCATACTATAAATTATAAATTCCAGTAAAAAAGACCACCCCAAGCTGTACCTTTGGGCGAAGGACTGGGAGCATGCTGAGATCCAGTACACCCAAGAGAGACTAAACTCCGACTATTCGGACCTCAATATCATGATCAATACCATCGGAAAGGAGAACCTGCCGATCAAGCCTGATGACGTCAAAGACATACCGCTGGACATTAGGATTTCGCCATCGGAAGACCATGAACTGGACAGGTGATATATTTACTACTATCTGAGCGCCCTTATTGTTGTAGCTTTACGACGTTAACCGCGGGAAACGCCGCTGAAGCTGGTCTAAAAAAGTAGCCTGAAGCTGGTCTAAAAAAGTAGCCTTATATCATCGGTCCAGCTGTTCTAGAGATTAGCCGCAACAAACAGACAGACAGAGAACATTTTTTTTATGTAAGTACCGTAATACACTTTCATATGCATGTAGTGAAAAACTGTTAATTTGAAATTAATACACTATAATTGAACTTTTAACTGGTAGCGTACGCGACTGCTGTGCAAGTGCATGAGGTCTCGGGTTCTATTCCCGGGTCGGACTAAATGTTCGTATAATCTGTAAATATTTGTTTCGGAGTTTAGGTGTTTTCTAGGTATATTATGTACATATGTATTTAATTTCCAAAAGAAGGTATATATGTATTTATATCAGTTGTCTAGTACCCATAACACAAGCTCTGCTTAGTTTGGGACTAGATGGCGTTGTGTGTTAGATGTTCGAAATATTATATTATTTAACCAATAGGTAAGTGACGATAGAAAGCAATAATTATAATTTTTATTATTTGTTTCGAAAGGTTTTCACAACGTGACGTGCCCCTCGGAACTCAGTCGCTGCTGAGCGGTCTGCTGTCGAGTCCTAGCGGGACTTCGCTGGACTTGCCTATCAGCACTTCTGAGTTTGAGCGACTCGCCAAATCTGTACAAGGTAATTACATTTTCTACATGCAGCACTATGGTTTAGTTATATAATACAACATTTTAACAAAAAAAAAACCGACTTCAATCTGGACCAAATTGAAATGGGCCCAAACGGGAAGCACCAGCTTTCAAATAAAAAAATATTCATCGAAATTGGTTGGCGTGATATTGAGTGATTCGTCAATTTGTCGCACACATACTTAATGCAAATTGAAGATTTTTATGGTTTTCTCATGGATGACATGTCAGAACTAATTGAAATGGGACCACATGGAAAGCACCAGCTTTCAAATAAAAAAAGAATCATCAAAATCGGTTCACCCAGTCGAAAGTTATGAGGTAACAAACATAAAAAATAAAAATAAAATAAAAAGTCGAATTGAGAACCTACAACTTTTTTGAAGTCGGTTAAAAATTACATATAATTTTAGACTCTGTGAAAATGCCTTATGTATTAAAAAAATTGAATTATGTATTTTATTATTTGCAAATGTAAATAGAGTTTGGGTGTTTTCTATGTATATTATGTATGTATTAAAATAAGAACTGTTGTATTTATATCAGTTGTCTCAGTCTAGTACCTATAACACAAGTTCTGCTTAGTTTGGTTGGGACGATGTCGTTGTGTGTTAGATGTCCGAAATATTTATTTTATTTATTTATTAATTATGGAAGACTTTTAAAGTTAAAGTATTCAACCAAATTATACACGCGGTCGGAGTCGCAGGCAAAAGCTAGTATTTCTATAAGTAAATTATTTTGTGGACAATTTTGTTTTTAACCGACTTTAAAAAAAGGAGGAGGTTATCAATTCGACTGGGTGAACTGATTTTCATGATTCTTTTTTTATTTGAAAGCTGGTGCTTCCCGTGTGGTCCCAATTCAATTTGGTCCAGTCCTGACAATGTCATCCGTGAGAAAACCATATAAGTCTTCAATTTACATTAAAAATGTGCGCGACAAACTAACGAATAACTCAATATTACGCCAACCGAATTGATGATTCTTTTTTTATTTGAAAGCTGGTCTTTCCCTTGGTTAAAATTTTGTATTATAATGATATGACTGCCCCGGTGGCGCAAGTGGTAGCGTAAGCGACTGCTGCGCTTGAGGTCTCGGGTTCGATTACCGGGTCGGACCAAATATTTGTATGATCTGCAAATGTTTGTTTCGGAGTTTGGGTGTTTACTATGTATAATAGGTATGTATTTACAAAAAAAAACTATTATGTATTTATATCAGTTGTCTAGTACCCATAACACAAGCTCTGCTTAGTTTGGGACTAGATGGCGTTGTGTAAAAAAAAATGAGTATTGTTGATAATTGTTTTTGTACCGCAATACTATGATTGTTCAGAGCAAGAGAGCAGTGGCATGTCAGTGTCAGCTCCGCAGCCGGAGGCGGCCATCGAGAACGGCGCGTGTCGCGAGCGCCTGCTCAAGCACCTGCAGCGCTGCCAGGCGCTCGTCGACGCGCGACTCGACTCCATCGAGGCGCAGGTCGCAGGTACGCACCCGCCACTCACTGCCCACCACTCACTGCCCACCACTCACTGCCCACCACTCACTCGACAGCGACTTGCCCCGAGGGTGAGGTGCGACAGGGGGGACTCCAGAAGTCACTGATGAATTCCTGGGGCTCCTCCCGACTGCCGAGGTAGGCCGCCGCCGGGTTTAGTGGGTAGTAAGTATAGTAAGAGAGCTACTGAACCTTTCGACCAACGGTGTGTCTGTAAGGCTAGAAACTCTTGTAGTGATGAATCATAACGTGCTAAGTACGTAATCATCGCCTGGCAGGCCTCAGCCCTGCACATCATCATCTTTCATAGTTTTGAAAGTGTAAAAAAATGAGAAAAATAAACTTGTTCCTGTAAGCCTGAAATTTTATAGGATTTAGTTCATTCATTAAAAAATTCAAAAACAAAATGACAGGCGATTCCGATGAGCACTAGTACCTCACATTTCTTCAATTACATCATCAATGTAAATACATTTTATTCTGTAAAGTTGTAATTTATATATATGTTTGTCTGAGCGATTTAAAGAAAGTAGGAACAATGACCGGCGGTGCTGGCTAGCATATTTCCTTGACAGGTGAGGAGAAAGATAGCACTGGAGTGCAAGTAAAAATGTGTCTGAGAACACTTGGTCGGTCCTAACACGACAAACTTCTCATTATTAGTCATAAATAACATTAAATCGTCGAAAGCATCTAAATAAATCCAATATACATCTCATCACTACAAGAGTTTCTAGCCTTACAGACACACCGTTGGTCGAAAGGTTCAGTAGCTCTTGATCCAGTAGTAAAAAAATAAATTAAAAAAAAGGTTCGCTACTCACTACACCACACCACATTTTTAATACGCTTTTATTAGCTTGACCTGTATGTATGTATGTAACGGCATCTTTTAACTTCATTTTCACCTACTTCTAGGAGTCTGGTCAACTTTAAAGTTTGCACAGGGGTCAAGGGCCGATGACAATACAATTAAAAAAAAAAAATTGTTAAATTTTTTTTTTATAAAACTATAAACAAACACGCTTTTATAAATATACCAAACTATCATTATAGTTTAAAAAAAATAAAAAAAACACGCTTTAATAGCAATCGAACTAAAAAGTAGAAAATATGTAATTTCAAATTCTTTTTAAATGAATATCATCATCTTAGCGTTGGCCTCGATTGCTTCCAAAGCTTTGGAGCCCGCGGTCCGCTTTCCTGCTCTTTCTTCTCCACTTTGCCCGGTCTTCGGCAAACCTAGTAGTCCCCTTACCGTTGTAAGGGGACTACTAGGTTTGCCAGACATTGGTTTTCCACGTAGGAAGAAAGTTTGTTTAATGATGCCTGATGAAAAGCATACGGTATCCTCACTCACTCGGTGCAACACAGCGCAAGCGCTATTTCACACCGGTTTTCTGTGAGGCCGTGGTATCACTCCGGTCGAGCCGGCCCATTAAAAGCGTGGCTCTCCCACGGTAGTAACCTACCCTTCTAATCCTATACCTACATGTCAAAATTGACAACTACTAATAACTCTATTTGGCAATCCATATCGTGATACCATTTAATCACATTATTTTCAACAGAACTAGAATCTCAAGACCCTTCGTTCGAAGACGACGAGACCGCCGACTACTTCCCGCGCACAAAGCAAACTATACAGATGTTGATGCGAGATCTAGATACAATGGAGGAGCTCGGAGTTGTCACCTAAACGATTTCAAAGTATGCAAAATAAACCCTAAGTTAACAGTAATAAGTGTCATGTTTAATTTACTGTTTAAGGTATGTATGTCGCAGGTAACTAGCTTAATTAGCTGTTCAATCAACGGCCTAGCCTAGCTCTTTACTAAACATCGCCGGTCAACTAGCGGTGGACGGTGGTTTTTTTTTTAAACAAAAAACTACTTGGCCTTTAAAACAAAAATTGTTATTATTCCGTCTGGGAATTCCTACAAAAAAATTGTGTCCGTCTTATCATTTTAGAAATGCATTGGTGGTGATTCTCTTGGGGTCATCACTACAACTAAAATTCACTAAAATTTGTTATTGGATAATATACTCTAATTTCATCTGTTTACAGTCCATTTTTTTATATCTCAAATCTCAGCTGTCACAACTCTATATTTGCATGCCTATAAAGGTGCTCCCACACAGCAGTTATATAATATGTTATAAAACATTGTGTAACACGATAACATTTGCTACAACATGTTACATGATGTTGCATAACATCATTAACAATTTATAACTTTTGTTACAATTTGTTAAAAAATGTTATCCAACATTCTCTACATTAAGTTGCTCCCACACAGCAGTTAGATAACGTTATAAAACATTGTGTAACACGATAAAATTTGCTGCAACATGTTACATTATGTAGTATAACATCAGTAACAATTTATAACTTTTGTTAAAAATTGTTATCCAACAAATGTTATACAACATTCTCTAACATAATAATAACACATAACTGCTGTGTGGGAGCACCTTTACTGACAATGTGTATCGTGCATTCGTGCCAATTTAATTTTGGTGCCACATTTAAGCAAATAATATTTTTAATTATAATATTATTAAAAAAACCTTACCTACCCTTTCCCTAGTTCCTCCATTCGCAACACGTCCGCTTTGAATGGTGCTGTTTAGTAAAGAGGATGTTTATTAAAAGGCTAATTAAGCTAGTTGGCTGCGACATATATTAGGTATATTAAGATAAAATAGTGTAGATATGTTTATATTCTTTGTATTACGTCGACAAAAAATTGTATGAGCTACAGATTATTCAAATATCTCTTTCCCAGTTCGGTTAAAAATGTTGCCATGTATTCTGAAATGTGTTAGTTCTTTATGTATATTTAGCCTCTTACCTGTATATACCAAAGCAAATTAAAGGTAATGTTTTACTGTTTGATTTTGTATTTAAATTCCTTCTCTAGAAACAGAAATATATAATGTATATACTGAAACTTGTTACCATATTAACAAGTCACTTGCACTTTTATTCCACTATATGGTACATATGTACCTTCCTAGAAACAATAATTAATAGGGATGTGTTTTGACTGCATACTTCACCTCATTTGCACGCTATTTTGAGATGTTAGTTTAGGTTAGTGTTCTTGTTGGTTACCCAAGTTAGGCAAATTTTTTTGACCCTCAAGTATTAATTGCAGAATGAAGAAGACACGTTTTCCGTTGGTCAGTTTAATATTGATACCCTATTGTTTATCCACATAGTTGGCAAATAAAGCTCGACACCTACTTGTAGTATAGGTTCAGAATCAAAGTGCAGGTGGGTACTATCTGGCCCTTGTTAATAATTTTATTTGAGACCGGCGCTTTTTGCAACGGTTACTAGCTTGATCGGCCGTTGCTTGATTACTTTGAAAGTAGTCTTTTTGTTGCTTGAAAGGAGAAAATAAAGAAGACGCATCGAAATAAGTAAAAGAAATGGGGAGGGAGACAGGATGAGAGATGCCGTAGTCTCGAATAGGGAAACGGAATTAACCTCGCTCGAAGAGGTCAGATTGTGTTGCCGTATATTCATCTTGTGATTGGTTAAACAGCTAGAACAGTGACATGAAGTGGCCACTATACCCCAGTCTGGCCAGGTACCAATTCCACTTTTAAATCCATAACATGACCTTCATGTAGACAGCAATGAGATACATATAACTGTTTTCATATTTTTATTATCTTAAAAATTACCAGTACAAAAATTAACCTTCGTAGAACTTGGGGAGTTGGTCGCCAAGGATAACGGATCGTTCTACTCCAGCTTCAGAAATGACACCTAGACGCACAACACCTCCGGATGAACCGTCACGAAGCATAGCCAGGGTTAAGGTGTTAGTGACGAACTTCATCGCTTCCTCCTTGCTCATGTTGGGCTTGAAATTTGCGTCGACATAACCATAGACGTATGTTGAGCCAGAGCCTCCAATAGACACTGCTTGACGTTGTACCATTCCACCGATAGGTACGGAGTAGATTTGGCCTGTAGGGGTAAAATTTATATCAGAATAATAAAAAACCTCACTTTGCTTTCAAACAGATACAGTATAGCAGTTATAATTACTATGGTAAAAGTAGGTCATCGACCTAATGTCTGGTCATCACCAGCTCCACCTTTTTTTAGAAGACAACTCCCGCATTAGGTTTATATCCCATTTTGTGGAGGACTTTACAAACATAAAAGAAGCGGACACAGAGACCACCCAGACTGTGGTGACCACATGAACCACTATGCCATCCGTACAGGTAATTCTACTCAAGCTGCTGTACCAAACTGCTGTGCTGGCTTTGCATTTGCATGCCTGTTACAGTAAATGGATTTTTATTGTTTTAGTTTTCGTTAAGTTAAGGTGAAAACATTTTGAAGATAAATCCTTACAAAATTCTTCAGAGAACTTTAACAAAGTTAAGCGGAATTATGATGCACAATTAAAGAATGTAAAAGGCAAACAAACACTTTTATTAATAATTTAATATGTATAGAAAATAAAAGATAAATAGTATTAATAGCTGTAAAATATTTTACCTCCAAGTTTCTTATCCCAGCCAGCGACTAAAATACCAGCCACCAGGGAGTCGCGGTAGTTGTAACACAGCTCACGGAATATAGCCGATGCGGTCTGCACTAAAGGTTGCTCGCCAAGCTCCATCTTGTGAAAATCTGAGTAGCAACACATTTTTATATGTTGTGTTGTGTAACAAACCCTCACTTTAAAATAATGTCAATTTTAAACTTTTTTTATAACATCGATAATTATGAGAATAATGTTTTGCACCTAACAGTTTTATTTTTCTATATTCTTTATTTGCCAGTTATGACATCTCTTCTAGTAAAATTTGATATCATTTTGATAAAGATGCACACAATATAAACTTCAATACGTATTCATGTGTAGGGAGATTCAAGAAGAAAAATACAGGCAGACTTAATGCCAAAATCATTTTCTGCCAGTCAACCGATTGGGTGATACATAGAAAAGATGAGGTAGGTGCACTTAGTGGTTACATATTAAATAGGTACTAGAGGTTTAATCACATGTACACTAGTTTGAACTTGAATAAATACATAAAATAATATGCATATCTACATACTTAGACACATACAGCGTACAGTATAACTATATCCATGCACTGTACCACTGTAAGAAATGAAAGTACAAGGTGATGAACTAAGAGCTCGCTAGTTCCGCCTAAAGCTGGGTATCCATTATGTTCGCGAACTATTTGTGCTCCGCGCTCCCGCTCTGATGGAGACGGCATCCGCATCTCCATAGAAACACGCGTGCTCCAACAGCATATATTTTATTTCATTATCTTCTCGAAGACTATAGAAGCTGAAATTTACAAGATTGCCACCCAGGCGTCTTCTTTGAAATTTTTATTTTTAAAAGTTTCGATACAATCCCATTAAAGATAAACATTTTTCTTCCGACCATTCCATTTTAACGGAGCGTGGAGTGTGATACACGACACGTACGCACTGTAGGTGATATGTTGCTCGCATCCACGAACACACTGAACTCCCCTTTGTGTTCGCCCAAAAACTGCCACCAATTGGAGCGCACAGCGTTGCACTCTCCAAGAGTGTGAATGTATCCACTATGGGAGCAGTTGCAGGAGCGCGAAGCGCAAATAGTTCGCGAACATAATGGATACCCAGCTTAAGAAAGCTTATGAGAAAATTTCTTTCAATACAAACATAATTAAAGATTCAGGTTTGAATTCTTTTAAGAAAGAGTATGCAAAAGAACAGTACCACTAGATAGTGAACTGGACTTCACTATTGAGAGTGTGGTGTTGTTAGTGTATTTTTGAGTTAAAATAGTTTTATGTTATATCCAGTACCCAATGTTCCATCTATTGAAATTAATATTTTTCTATGAACTGTATGGGTGACGCGTTGATACATGTACAACAGCAAAATCTTATTCACTTTAAATGTTGCTGTTAGGACAATGAGACTGTAACTAAATTCTAAACAGAAAATAATAACATAGATTATAACAACCTACTACTACGTACTTAAATTTATAAAATAAAATAGTAGTATATATATTATTACATTAAAGGTTTAAGGGCTATTTAAAGCTACTAGTGGTCACCAAGCGCACGGTCGAAATTCAACCATTAAAAAAAAACTAACTTCTCAGTACAAACTAACTGTGCCAAATTTCATACTCCTCTGTTCACATTATTTTCGTAAAAAGGGGTACAAAGTTTTTGCTTCACATATTAATACAGTGAAGCCCGGTTAAGTGGGACCTTGATAAGTGAGAAACC
This sequence comes from Diaphora mendica, assembly GCA_949125395.1. Classification (NCBI taxonomy): domain Eukaryota; kingdom Metazoa; phylum Arthropoda; class Insecta; order Lepidoptera; family Erebidae; genus Diaphora; species Diaphora mendica. Next base: position 24,336,286 of record OX421314.1, read on the forward strand.
TCTATTATTGAGAATTCCTATGAGGTCCCGGCACTTTTTCATCAAATTACCTCTGTTAGTGAGACTATTCAACCTGCTTTAATGAGATTTGATTTCAAGGATTTTACAATGTTTACCTCTGAAATTGGGACTCTGTAGCTCAATTCCCTGTATAAGTGAGACATTTTATCAGTTTGGGATGGGTTTCCACACGTTTTGGCATTTACACCTCTATAAATGGAATAACAGTACATTTCGATCTCTACTCGTATTAGTGGGGAGCCTCTGTAAATGGGACAAATATAATTTTAAACCTGTCTAATTGTAAAACTGGATAAATGAAAACCACTCTAAATGGTACAAAATTCTTGGTCCCCCGAGATCCCAATTAACCAGGTTACACTGTATATAGATTTAGAAATCTACTCACTCAAATGGTAAGTGACAATATCAGCAATGGCTTGGGTATCAGCTGCAGAGCCAGACCGACAACAATAAATATGATCAGTGATTCTGGTTAACTTGTCAGTCACTCTGTTAGCGATGTAGGCACCAGTAGTAGTGCGGGAGTCAGCGCCTATAACTACACCACCGTTGTACTCGCACGCCATAATGGAAGTGCCGGTGCTGTGTGGTGCATTCATCCATTCCGGGATGCAAGGGTCTGAGTACGCATTTACAACAGATGTAGCCATGTTTCTGCAAAAACAAATAATAAAAGTTATGAAAATTGTAAGTTCGCTTTCAAAAGAAACACTATTGTGTACAGTTTTTCATTTTGTTTGATGTACCTAGCGACACGTCAAATAGGTTATAGCTGATGTTCTTGTGATGAAACTAATTTGTCTAAATAAAAGTAACAAAAGTATATTCCAGTGAGTACTTACATTGATTGCTATTGCAATAAATATCTAGAAAATAATTTTTTGAAAGTCACGATTACAATTGCGGCTAGTAATTGTCACTGTCATGTCAATTGTCAATATCAAACTATCATATTTTTTTAAAACTAGACTTTACGGCCCTGGGTTCTAGCCATTTTAAGCGAGGCTGTTCAGGTGGGAATGTAGCAATGGCCAAACTATGGGCCAAACTTTGTTTAAATGGGAATGAACTTTCTGCTGTTTATGTTTTCATTATTGTAGAAGTACCAAGGTTTGGCGGGCGGGCTTCCCTGGATCGTCGCGTACCATTTTCTCTTTTGTGTGCTTGCATGTTCAAGTATCCATGCCACAGCCACAATCTTTTCAGATCATGGGTGATCGCTACTTGGTAGTCAGTATGCGAAACAGAATTCATAGAATAGAAGCAGAGTGATCAACATCAAACCTATTTCTCGCAGCGTGGTCCACAGCTTCATTACAGATAATAAAGCAATTAGCTGGTACCCACAAGAAGTAAATAATTTTACCCGTGAGCTGACTCATTTGATAAATGATCTTTCTAATAATGTATGTAATGCAATTTAAAATATTATAAAATATATCTTTGTGAATTATACCAAGGAAGAGGGCTGTTATTAAAATAGTTACAGTTTTTAACAGTTGGACTACTTTTACATTTTTTGCATTATTTTCTACTACTTAGATGTTGAATAAATATAAATTATGATATTTTTACTTCAGGAACTAACACGGTCATAGTCTTAGAGCATATATATATGAAGGGGCATCTAAACGGGCGGAAAGCGTGATCGGAGTAGAGAGAGACTGAGTTTAGTTAGTCTGTCTCTCTCACGCAAGCTTCTGATTGGTTGGTGTATTTTTTTTATGGAATAGTGGGTAAACGAACAGACGTATCTCCTGATAGTAAGCGATTACCGCCACCCATGGAAACCCGCAACATTAGAGGCGTCACAAGTGCGTTGCCGGCCTTTGGGGGATGGGGAGAGGGATGTGGGGAGGGGTTGGGGTATGGGCCTCCGGTATCCTTACTCACTCGGTGAAACACAGTGCAAGCGCTATTTCCCACCGGTGTTCTGTGAGGCCGTGGATGAACATCTAATAATTTAATATTTTATGCTGAATAATTAAACCAGATTCGAGATGTACTAGATGTGCTTCAGTTTATTATTACTTATACTAAAAATCTAATAATCGTTAATTCAACTATTGAACTTGCAATAAAACAGAAGCGCCTTCAGTCTCGAGTCACGAATGAAAATGTGTTTCTACTAGTTACAAACATAAAAACTCTTGCGATTGATTGGCTCTAGATAGATCAACTAGGTACACTCTGACTTCTAGATCTTTTTTTCAACATACTGCACCTGCGCGGGGAGGCATGTTATAAAAAAACTGCCATCCCTTATAGGTTGGCAATTTAATTCTAGAACACTGTATCAACGTCTGTTTTTTTTCTTCCTATGCTTATCTTTATTCTAAGGTCTCTAAGTTTTAAATAGTTCTACAAAATAAGCTTCCAATATGTTGGCAGATAAGGTAGGTATACTTACAGTAGGTACATTACAAGAGTACATACCTATTTTATGTGCGTTGGCTAACGTATTGTTGATAAAAACTTTTTTTATAAAAAAAAACCGACTTGCAAAAAACATCCAACGAAAACTATCTGCCAAAAAACACTTAAAAGCGTAAAATAAACTGGTTCTTCATAAATTGCCTATACCTAATTCTTTATTCATTTCAATAGTAGTATTATAATGTGTGCTAGGTACCTAGAATCTGTTTGAAGTCGGTGCCAAGTGACTATCGCTTAGACTTTTGTAATTGTTCGTTTGTATTCTTTTTGGCTTAGCACCGACTTCAAACAGATTTATGGTACCTAGCACACATTATAATACTACTATTGAAATGAATAAAGAATTAGGTATAGGCAATTTATGAAGAACCAGTTTATTTTACGCTTTTAAGTGTTTTTTGGCAGATAGTTTTCGTTGGATGTTTTTTGGAAGTCGGTTTTTTTTTATAAAAAAAGTTTTAATTTTTCAGTTTTTAGTGCAAACAATCGTAGGTAAGTAGTAATTTGAACTATTTCATCAAATTTCATCATCAAGAATACAAATTAAGGTCTATACGCACGTGTAATATTAAAATCATCCTCTAATCCCTAACAGTTGAAGAGTTTAACCTTCTATCATCAGCTCACCTAAATATCTTGAAAGTATACGACTGAAGGTCTTTAGATACATATGAAATTGAAAGAATTATCCTCCAACTCCTAACCGTTGAGGAGTTGTACCTTCCACCTTCCATCATCAGCTTACCTAAATAATTTGAAAGAATACGACTAAAGGTAGCATATATACATATGATATGTAAAGATTTATCCTCCAACTCCTAACCGTTAAGGAGTTGTACCTTATATCATCAGCTCATCATCATTAAATGATGACTGCCACACGCAAATACCGGTGTAACTTCAGAAAATATACGAAAAACATAGTATGTGCCTATAAAAAATGAGGGTTTCCCTCGATTTCCCTGGGATCCCATCATCAGATCCTGATATGCTGGCAATGGGACCACCTCGGTGGCATACCCTTTCGAATACAAAAAAAATTTTCAAAATCGGTCCACAACTGACGGAGTAATCGGTGAACATACATTAAAAAAATATACATACAGTGGAACATAGAACCTCCTCCTTTTTGGAAGTCGGTTAAAAAACGGGTTTCATATCCACCAACGCAAAAGTCGAATCCTCCGACCAGGTGAAATGATGATGCTTGGGAGGCCGCGACCCAGTGTTATATGTTGGGAAGTTGTAAATTTTATTTTTATGTACAGGTCTGCCAAAATGACTCTACTCTGCCTGATGGAAAGCATAAGCAGAATCCAAGAGTGGTGGTAACCATAGGTACTTATTGCAAATGCAGACAATGCAACAATGCAGCGTGGTCACCCACACCATGGCGGCCTAGTGATGCTTCTGCATCATTGGGCCGCCAGGCTCGCACTCACCAACGAAACACGACAGCACGAACTTTCATTTTACATTCATCTTCTGTGCGAGGGTAGTATCGCCCCGATCGAGCCAGCCCGTTCAAGCGTACTTGTCTATTAGAGGTCAGTGCTGCTACACTACTATATATCACAAAAATATAAATTTCTTTAGCAAATACGATTCACTTTTAAAGAAAATGCGTTATCATTCCCGCGTGGGTGTCCTCCACTCATTAGCACCCCTTGTCCCTTAAAAACACACATTAAAAAAAAAATTCGCTACGCACCATTTTGTACGTTTTCCCAAAAACGATGTTTATTTAAAAGTTATAAAAGACTATCCGCTTTGAATGCGAGTGACGTTTATGATAAATGATCTTTTTATTCGCCGTTTTTATTGAATAAGAATATAGAATTTATATTATTCATGAAGTTTGCGATTCGCCACCGTTGTTCACTATGATGGCACACGTCTTAAAAAGTGTCATTCTCAATCCCAGAGACAGTTTCTTCACATGATTTTGATACTTGCGTTTGTACCCGTTATAACTTGTAGCCATGAATAATTTTCTTATGATGAAATGGAACACACTTTTTTATCCATACATTACTGGAGTGCATGGAACTACACTGGACTACTTCTACAAGGGACATAGATGGCCTTACCTCACCAGGGACTGGCAATGACTTGCACCGCCTACAGTATTTTCATTTACGGTGTACCGTACCGTAAATTGAATTTCATTGAGCAAGACTTTGAATATGAGATGATAAGAGATGATATGTTTTGATTGTTTTTGTGAGATCTGTAAATGACATTTCACTTTGGGTAATTTCAGATTCCAAGCACAAGTATCAAACACAGAAGTTGCAGTATCGCGGCGTTGCTCATCGGCAATAAGTAGGCGTATTATTGAGGCCGCGAGCGACCCCGCGCTTCGTACAATACCTACGGTCGCTGGAAGTGGCTGTCAATCGCACTTGAATAATGACGCGTGCGGTGGCGACGTTTTGTTATTTATTTATTTATTTCATACTCTCTGACTCCCCCGCGACACTAACAATGGCCAGATGTTGATATTTTTTTCAATATTACAATGTATTTTAAGTTTCGATAGCCATTGTTGTATGATGCCTGTTTCCGTTAGACCCTCGGTTACCCATCAGCTGAATTGTCAGTTGCTATTACAGTTCATTTGATTCATTATCTAGGACTACCCACAAAAGTACCAATACTTAGAAGATGACGAGGAATTTATGATTTGGTAAGTTTAAGATGATTTTTTCTTGTTCGAAAAATGTTTACGTAGAAACCTACACAGTTTTAGCCGGATTAATATACATATATAAATGCACTATGTACGACCCATTAGCTCCCATTAACTAGCATTGTTTCTTTTTTAACAATCAAAGAACTTCATCCGAAACCTAAGACTGACTTACCTAATTTAGTTATATAACTCGATTATTAAATACCTAAGCCTCGAATCTAAAACGTCTTTCCTAGTTTACCTATATATAATAATAATTGTTCTTATACTGGTTAAACAAGTATAATGTAAATAAAATATAGCTTTTCTTATATAGGTACCTACCCGTTGGGCCGTTGGACTCCGTAACAACTGAAAATGCTATTGAGCATTTCGTTCCACATTTCTCGACTCGAACATCGCTTTTAAAACTAATTAAGTAATAATCAAGATTTATCACATCACACATCAACAGTCTTTAATAGTCCACTGCTGGACATGAACCTCTCCTTAGAAAGGAGGTTTGGGTCTACTATACAACGCAGAATCAAGATTAAAGGCTTTAAATAACTAGTGTTAGATGCATATTTTTTTTTTTAAACACAACTCCCGCACTAGGAATAAATCCTGTGTCGCGGGGGACTTTACAAACATACATGAAACGGACACAAAGAACACCCAGACTCAGAACAACAATTTGTGGATCACACAAAGTGTTGTCCTACGTGGATTTGAACCCACGACACTTGGCGAAGTAGGAAACGGCGTGGTGACCGTTATACCACTAGGCCAAACGTGCAGTTAATCAATATACTCTATGATGACATATGGACAGTTCATATTTCCAACTCCTCCAGTTTTTCTTCTGATTACGTTTGCGGGTTTCAAGACAGTTTAATTTTTCCTGGGACTACCCGAGTGTGATACCTCGGTGTGTTCGTGGGTCACTTAGGGTTGCCAGATGGCCGGGAAATTCGGGATTCTCCCGGAATTTTGCGTCTCGTCCCGTGTCCAGTAATTAGACCTTATTGTGCCTGATTCCGAAAACGTACAAGCTTTGTAACAACATCAGCTACAAACGAATGACACAGCATTTAGCCAACTGAATAGGTTATGGACTAAAGAGCAAAACCGAATGTCCATGAATTCAATAAAATCCGAACTTCAGACTCCTATCAACTTTGTCATGGTCAGAAATTTTATCAGTTTTGCAAAGCTGAGTAAGCTGACTAAGAAAAACGAATAAAAATAGCAAAATTCCACTGAATTTATCACTATAAACTAGATATTTTTACTATGGTCACGACTGAGCGACCCGACACCGTTGTCCTTTTTTTTTTTAGAATCGTCCCGGATTTGATAAGTTTATATCTGGCAACTGTCACTGGTCACTGCTGTTGATCCTGGTGTACAGGAGTTACAGCGGTGGACGTGTGGGCAGGATTAGCCTTAATGTCATGACAGATCAAGAATGCGGAGTGTCAGCACCCTTTTCATCCCGTGGGTGTCGTAAGAGCTTACTAAAGGAACTAAATATACTCTTTGCGCTGTAGCATGGTGCGTGACAGTTTCAGTAACATTTCGTTTCACTCTTCAAAGTTGCCGCGATTTTCTAATTATGACTTAGTATTTCAGCTGTACCAGATTTGCAATATATTGTAAATTAAATTAAACCAACCAGAATGTTCTAGTCTACAAATAAAAATTCGCACCATGCTACAGCGCAAAGAGTATAACAATACCACTGAAAGGAAAAGGAATACTTGAAACTAAACCTTCTTGCTAAGAACTCTAAGAAGACGCCTGTGTCCAACAGTGGACTATTTAAAGCTGTTTTTGTTGAAATCAGTCATAACGAAATAAAATTTCTTTACCTATAGTTAATTGGATAAAAGAAAGAGGCTCAAATTTCCACGGAATTATCTTAAAACATTACGATTTCAGTATTTTACTGCAATACAGCGTGTTACTTAGAGCTTAGTTGTGTGTGGAAATCTCTTCTGTGTGTGCAAATAACGTAATGCGCTACTCTGCTACACTACGTGTGTTATTGTATTTGAAAATTGTCTGCGTAAGATAATTTTTCGTATAAGATAGAACTGATTATATATTTATCTAAAATACAAAAAGAAAATCATTAAAACTGATCTAAGGATTATTAGTATACTAGCTTTCGCCAGCGGTTTCAGGCGCATTTAATAAAAAATATCATAATATGTTACTTCTAATACCTCCAAGAATATGAGTACAAAGTTTCATGATGATCGGTTAAGTAGTTTTCGCGTGAAAGCGTAAAAAACAAACTTACATTCACATTTATAGTACTTAATATAAGATTATTATGAATGTTTAGAAACATACGCTACGCTAAAACATTTTTGATTTCAAGTTAAATCAACTTCCTACTTTAACGTTGTGTTATACTCTGTATAAATTACATATGTATTTAATTATTTTTATGTACTCTAGGGACACCTAGAGTACATAATGGATTTCCATCGTTAGTTTGCACCCTTAGTTTTCCATCGTTAGTTTGCAAACTAACGATGGAAATTCATTCCTAACACGAGTACTTTGGTTTGTTGGTGATTTCACCAAGAATATTAGTACCTGTCTAATGCGTGACCTACATACAGAACGTTAGGTACTTACCTAGTAAAATTATTTTTCTGTTACAGAAGTAAGTAAGAAGATATAGAAGAAAATGAGTTATTGGTACAGATTTTTGCCGGATTATTAAACAATGGCATGACATGATTTCTACACATGTTCATTGTTAACATAGATGATTTCTGTGGAAAATTTTCAGCAGAATTGGAACGAACATTTAGAACTTATTGTCACAGGTGTTTTTATGTTTTATGAAAAAAAACCCACATTACTTACTTAAAGAGAATAGCAGTTTTTTTTTCTCAAAATGTGTTCTTTTTTTCTGATAATATGTAGGCTACTTAGTAATATATTATCTGGGGGCACGGTTGTGCCCCCGCCAAGACGAGCCAAGCGAAGCGGAAGGGCACTACCTACCTTTTCTCGAAGTGTTTTGTCGTTTTTTTGAACCCTCATAACTTTGGTTCCCGATATACCAGATAGTTCAAATTCTCAGGATATGATGTTATTAATAGACTAATGAAACACACAAAGTTTCAATTGCATAGCTCTGATACTTTAGATTTTATTGATACCTAAAAAACACCGATTTCGTCACTGACACACTGATGATCATCAAAACTGTTAGGGTACTTCCTGAAGTGCTAGAAAGCTGAAATTTGGTATGTAAACTAAGTTTAGTATACAAACAACAGAAAAAATCCTAAACCTATTACTTTTGCCCCCAACCCCCAATTTGGGGGGGTGGAAGTTTGTATGAGACTTTCACAAATGTTTATGCTAGAGGTTTTATTTTTGGACTTTTTCGAAAGAAGAAAGAAGATGTACAAAAAATACAGACCAAAAAAAGAAAAAAAACTGCCTCAAGCAACTTACAAAAAGAAATGAAATCCCACCTAAAACTTTTTCATGTAAAATGGTGCCAAGACGACTGCATATGGCTTACCCTGTATATCAGATCTCATGTAGAGCCAAGGTTCCGAATCTACACGCCCTGACTCTACCAACCCTAACTTCATAAACTCTACATCTCAGTAAAAATGTATGGCTTGGCTGTTTTGTTACTTCAGAAACTAAATATTCGTATAACACATTACACAGAAACTAGATATTTGCAAACACAAAAGGCGTTCGTTTCCCCTTCGTGATGGTATGGTAGCGAAACGGCAAAGCCATACATTTTTACTGAGATGTGGAGTTTATGAAGTTGGGTTCAAATCCCACGTAGGACAACACTTTGTGTGATCCACAAATTGTTGTTCTGAGTCTGGGTGTTATTTGTGTCCGTTTCATGTATGTTTGTAAAGTCCCCCGCGACACAGGATTTATTCCTAGTGCGGGAGTTGTCTTTAAAAAAAAAAAAAAAGATTGAAATGTCATGAAAAAATAATCGTTATTAATCCATTACGAAAAAATAATCCCACCAAAAACATTTTCATGTAAAATGGTGCCAAGACGACTGCATATGGCTTACCCTGTGAAAAAGATATCAGATCTCATGTAGAGCCAAGGTTCCGAATCTACACGCCCTAACTCTACCAACCCTAACTTCGTAATCTCCACATCTCAGTAAAAATGTATGGCTTCGCCGTTTCGCTACCATACCATCACGAAGGAGAAACTAACGCCTTTTGTGTTTGCAAATATCTAGTTTCTGAAGTAATGTGTTATACGAATATTTAGTTTCTGAAGTAACGAAACAGCCAAGCCATATATTTTTACTGAGATGTAGAGTTTGCGAAGTTAGGGTTGGTAGAGTGAGGGCGTGTAGATTCGGAACCTTGGCTCTACATGAGATCTGATATCTTTTTCACAGGGTAAGCCATATGCAGTCGTCTTGGCACCATTTTACATGAAAATGTTTTTGTTGGGATTTCATTTCTTTTTGTAAGTTGCTTGAGGCAGTTTTTTTTCTTTTTTTGGGCTGTATTTCTTGTACATCTTCTTTCTTCTTTCGAAAAAGTCCAAAAATAAAACCTCTAGCATAAACATTTGTGAAAGTCTCATACAAACTTCCACCCCCCCAAATTGGGGGTTGGGGGCAAAAGTAATAGGTTTAGGAATTTTTCTGTTGTTTGTATACTAAACTTAGTTTACATACCAAATTTCAGCTTTCTAGCACTTCAGGAAGTACCCTAACAGTTTTGATGATCATCAGTGTGTCAGTGACGAAATTGGTGTTTTTAAGGTATCAATAAAATCTAAAGTATTAGAGCTATGCAATTGAAACTTTGTATGTTTCATTAGTCTATTGGTAACATCATATTCTGAGAATTTGAACGATCTGGTATATCGCGAACCAAAGTTATGAGGGTTAAAAAAAACGACGAAACACTAGGAGAAAAGGTAGGTAGTGCCCTTGCGCACTGTGATAAAGAAAAAACATAAAGAAAATACATACTATATTTTTTTATTGATTGTAATGTAATTGTATTCTAGATGTCACTAGTAAGTTGTAAGTGCACATAAATTGGAAAGCTTTGCTTTAGAGTCTAAAGCAACACTTTCCAATGTTTGTTGTCAAAATTTAATAGTCTAAAAGTTAGACTATTACATTTTGACAACGATTTTTGATGACAAACCTTTATTTAGTAGTATGTACCTTCCTACTTATTTACTTCGATGTCATGGAAGTGGAAAAACGATAAAGAACTAATGTGTAAGCGGAACTTACTAATCTGCTGTGACTGCTCTGGTTGTATAATTAATGTTCTGAGAAATATTCATAAATCACCAATTTGGCGCCCAGCTCAATAGCGGTAATATTGAAGAACATAGAATTGCTGATCTTATTAGTTCATTTCTTCCTTCTTTTTAGCTTTTTTTCCGTGAAGACCACGTCAATATGATTATAATCGCAAAAGTACGAGAGCGAGTGAGTGATTTTGACTCGTATCTGCAGCACTTACATGTATTATATATCGTAAATTTCAGCCTATTTGTACATGACACGGCAACTTTATGATTAATGGGTGTCGATAAATAGGCCTGGACAAAAAATATAGTTAATCTCTGTTGATTTTTCAGCAAATATCATAACATAGGAGCTTTTAAGTTCTTTGGCTTGCGTCCAACGTTCTCTGAATTACTTGGTTTTACAACTCGGGTTATGAAACATTTTGGTGATGTCATCACGAATATAGAAAGTCTAATAAGCTTCTGAAATAAAAATAATACCTATATATCTAAATATAGTTATATATAAACAATTGAAGTAAAATAATTGTGTTTACTATAAATTGTGGGATAGGGCCTGAGTTGTGATTCCTAACGGTTAAAGATTAAAATTATTGCTTTTGATTTGATAAATTAATTTTATTAGAATTAGGTAAGGCCAAAGTTATGAAATATTTAATTTTTTTACCCGACTATGGCGAAGCTAAAAGGAAGGGTATTCGTTTTGGTAGTCTATGTGTGTGTGTATGTTCCACCATACCACCAAACCTGAACGGATTTCATTGAATAAGGTGTCAATAGATTCGTAATAAAGGTCTTGGTGACATAGGCTACACACATTTTATCGAAAATTTTACGTATTCGGGTTATAGTTTCTTTTACTTTTTCTTGTTAAATGACAATAAAAATGGCGAAGTTTTGGTCTACAGTTAATATATACCTAAGTAAACTTGGTCGTAAATAATTTAATTACGTTTTTTAAGCATTAAATACTATGGAATTTAATACATAATGTGTACTAGTTTTGTTCGAAACTTTACTAACCATAATATATATTTTGCCAATTAACCTTTTCTTTGTTAACAGTAGGTAATACACTAATACGGCTAATAGGACCTACTTACTGCGCCTAATAATAGTAAATGCGAAACCATCTTAAACAAAATTATAACTGACTGTTGTGTTTACTATATTAATATTAAGTTAGGATATCCGGAAATTTGTATGACAAATATCGTTTTTACGAGACGACAAATGTTTTCTACTTTGCAACACAGGATAACGAGTCGTTTCTAGTAATTTAACATTATTTTTATTTTATCTGTCAAAATGACTGCTCTGCCTAATGGAAAGCGTGAGCGAAATATCCAAGAATGGTGGTCACCATCCTCAATGCGAATGTGGACAATGCAGCATGGTGACCGTCACTATGGCGGCCTTGTCATTGTTATTCAACTAAGTTAAAGTAGATATCAGGAGTCTTTTATCACTTCAAATAAATCCTAAAATACGCTCGATTGGTGTTAATTTCTTTTAATTGCTCGATTTCAGCCGATTTCTAGCCGTGGTCAGTGGTCTGCCTGTGACCTGATATATAAGTTTGTCACGTCAGCGCGTAAGCGTCTGAAATCTCGCAACTTAAATATGACAGTTCTATGTGTTTAGGTATGTACTTAAACATGATGTAAAATGATTAGGTTGCAATATCTAAGCCCGTTCTCACCGCTGTCCCTTCCAATTGATAACTAATTTTTACGGTAAGTATCCTAAATCAATCAAAACGACGTCTAAATCCGCGTTCTTTATTCGAATAGATTTTTTTCCTCCTTCCCCGTGCTAACAAAGGCACTTCCTACTATATAAATTTAATACAATATTTTGTAGAGTATTGTGAGCACGCGCTAGAGCTCGCGTCGCTTTTTTTATATATTTCGGTAGGTGGCGCGTCGGCAGGCGGGCCGTAGAGGTAGGGGAATGTGGGTAGAAACTCGGCCCCTAAAAAGTTATGTATTTTTTTCCTCTTTTTTCCCATCGACGGCGACGTGATGAAACGGCGAGCGATATTGATCCGTCGCGCGTTAGATGTTATAAGCTGCTCAAGCTCTTTCGTAGGTATACTTATGTATATACATACTATCTTATAATTATTAATTTTACTCCTACTTGATACTCTTTAAAAGTTTGTGACAATGTATAAATGTTTGTTACTCTTTCAAGCAAAAACTACTCAACGGATTTATATGAAAGTTTACAGTACTATAACTTTTACATCAGAATAATACATTTTTATCACGATATCCTACATACACGCGAGTCAAGCCTGTAGATAAACTTATTTTTAAATATAAATTGTAAAACAATATTAGCTTGTAATTATGTAGGTAGTACTTTGTAGCACGTTGTTAACTTTGCATGAAGTTAAATTGGTATGGAAGTTGAAATCTCGCTACACGGGCTGCGTGCCTAAGACAGTTAAATCAAGCTCAGACCAATAGGAGCTTAGCATGATTCAAAGCCTAAAACAACACCTATACCTACCATCCCGTCTATCAAAACTTTCTGTTTAAGGAAGGGCCTATGACCATCAGTGAACAACGTCTGTTGATGATGATGAGATTATTATATCATCTAATTAATCTAATGTGTTAAGGATTTATAAATTTAAAATTTTATCAATCTTAAAAATCTAATCGAGGATAAGAGAAAGCTGTCTTTATAGAACTGAACTAAGTTAGAACGTGAAAGTGAAAAGAGACTCGAACGAAGGTGCGTGGGTCAGCTAGTGTAGGTAGAGTATAAGTTGCTCAATAGTTATGTTGTTCTTGTGTTGACGGATTAAGAATTCATTTCATGCCATGGTTGTCGTAAGAGGCGTCTAAAGAAGAAAACTACTTAGGACAACATCACTGAAAAGAGAAGAAGAACTGGAAACAAACCGTATACCAACCCGTCTGGCCAGAGAGGCCTATGCCCAACTGTTAAAGGCTGTTGATGTGATGTGAACAACCAACCCGTCTGGCCAGAGAGGCCTATGCCCAACTGTTAAATGCTGTTGATGTGATGTGAACAATTTATGTTATAGTCGATTGTAGACAGCAGCCCCCCTAGCCAAGTTGCAAACGTTCTTCTTTCTGCAATCTTTAACGCCTAAATTCTCGTATGTCATTGGCTGATCGTAGACAAAGTAATCTTAGACAAAGTATTAACCAATGACACACGAGAATTGAGACGTTAATGATTGCAGAAAGAAGATCGCTTGCAACTTGGCTAGGGGGGCAGATATTAAGCTCTTCTACTTGTAATATGTATCATGTCGATTGTAAGGCGAAAAGCCGAATCTTCTCAATAAGTGGATAACCTGAAAAACGTTTTCAATGACCGACTCAAAAACAAGGGGTGTTACTATTTAAAGAGTACCTAAAAATTGATGACATAGTTTAAGTATTTTACTAAAAGGTGACTTGATCGATAGTTTAGGCACTTGGTTCTAACTCAGTTCAGCCTATAAAGATAATCAGTTTTCTCTAACCGTCGATTACATTTTCAAGACTAAGAGGTTCAAAGAAGTCTGCCCGGGCAGCTAGTCGAAAAATAAAATCATAACAAATGGGTGACTACGGAACCCTATTTTATGCGCGGCCTGACACGCACTTAGCCGGTTTTTATTTTGTTCCAGAATAAGTTCGTTCAGAAAAAGTTTATTTACATTCATAAAATTTTGATGCATTATTTTAATTAGATTCATTTTATCATCATCATAAACAGCCATTAATCACCTAATGGTCATAAGTGATCTAAATGCCATATTTAACTAAAATAGTTTCAGCAGTATAGACGTGAAAACGTTACAGATAAAGTTACTTTCCCACTTAATATTAGTGGGGATAAATATTAGAATTTATTACTCCAATCATCTATATATTCCAACGGCTAGTTTGTTTTAATTTTTTTAATTTTTTTTTGATTAAGCTGCTGAGTACGCGCAGGTGTGAGATTGGCGCGCGGACGGCGCGCGTCCATCCCTTTATTCTAACTATTATGTGCAAGGGACAAGCTGCCACGCCGGCCCATCCACACATTCAACACACCACATGCTACGTTACAGGGTGATACTAAATACGCATTTATAAAAATATTATTTTAGAGAACAGAAAACTAATATTTTTGGGTGATACTTATATTACCCATGTTTAATGTAACTTAATGTTGCATTATTGTTATTCTATTAGTGGTATATGTCCGTTTGGTGATTGATTAAGAATATGGAGTATCACTACTCATATTCATTCCGTGGGTGCCGAATAAGACAGCAAACTCTGCAGGACAACAACTTTATGAAGAGAAGGAAAACCTGAAACAAACCCTATAACAACCAGTCTGGACAGCGTGGCATAATAGGTAAGTACCTACTTAGGCCAAAACCTCATTTCTAAATAGAGACCTGGGTCTAGCAGTGGACTATTAAAGGGTTATATTATTATTATTGTTGATATTGATTGATCATTATATTATACTAGCTTTTATACGCGGCTTCGCTCAGGCAGACTTTCATCCCCTGATTTACTGCCTTAGGGGTGGAATTTCAAAAATTCCTTTCTTAGTACTCGCTTACGTTATATAAAGAACCTACATGCAACATTTCAGGATTCTAGCTTCAGCGGTTTGGGCGTTGCGTTGATCTCTGGGTATGTCAGTCAGTCAGTCACCTTCCTCTTTTATATATATAGATTACATAGTGATTGTACATGCCGTCGATAGCCAATTGAATAAGTTAATAATAACTTCACACACCACACACGGCCACCTGATCTTAAACTAGGCAACACAGAACAAATGATCGTGTTTCTCACACATTTATTTGTATAGTATGCGAATGCTGTGAGGACTAGTCCCATATTTAAGTTACAGGTATAACCTGTTCGAACTGTTACTTATAATTCTTAATTGGTCCTTTCCTTCTCAATATTCCTTTCCTTCTTTCTTTCATGACTAATCCCTGAAGTGACCAGGTGACGACAATAGGCTTGCTTCGACGTTAGTAGGCGAAAACAAAAGTTGGCGAATTGTAGGCGTATAATCCGTTTCTTTTGCACGAGGAAACATCCATAGACCGCTAGCTCACTGGGGTTTGCGGAGTAGTGTCGCGTTTGAATAGAATCGTCCAAATCCAAAAGTAGTGCTGTAGTAACCCTGCAAGAGGAAGGATCTTCAAAGAACTTTTATTAAGAAATGTGAACCTGCTTATAATACGCCTCTGTAAGACCCTGGTGAAGTATGCGTAAGTAAGTATGTATTTTCAATAGGCACTATAATTTAAATTGCCATTTTATTTTTGTCAAACTCGTTTTTTATATCGATTCTCGGTTTTGATATGAATTGTTCCCGAACTTAATTTCACTTTTTAATGAACGGCGTGAAAGATAAGCTAGTGCCACAAAATGCTTGGTAGATAAAGTATTTATATTCTCCTTATACTGTAAATGTTTGTGCTATACGTGAGGTAAATTTAGTACCTACATTGTTTATTGCTTTTTTATAGAGAAATAATAGAAATTTAAAACAGTATAATGAGTACAAAACCTTGAGCTGTTTCGCACAATGTAAATTTCTATAAAAATAAAACTAAGTAATTATAGTGTTATCAACTTGTTTTAAGAATGATTTCTATTATTTAGTCTTTAACGTATGTGAAAATTGCCTTTCGTATTTTTAACCGACTTCCAAAAAGGCGGAGATTCTATTTGATTCAACAAAACTAATTTTAGTAATAATAAATAATAATAGTAACATTTGTTCTTAATTAAAAAATCTACCTGATTGCAGTGCCATCTACCGGGTAGAACCGTGAAGCTTATCCATCCAAAGAGTTTTAGAAACAAACATTTCTTCACAGTCACCACGAGTTCATTAGTGACTGAACTGTGCCACAATAAATTCATATCTTGTTCCTGTTTAATTAAAAAAAATATTTTTACACATATCAGTAAATTTATTAGTTCTTATTGATTCGTACAGATACTATAGATATATATTCATATAAAGCACAAAGAGAGACTACTTCATTAAATATTGCACTTTCTGCAGCTGGGTCGTTTTTCTACCTTGTACCTTGTGTTTTTGTACCAGTTGTGGGCTGCACAAGTATGTTCTCTCAACCAGGAAGAAAGCTGATTGAAAAGTTAATTGTACTCTTTGAAAAACAGTGTCAATTCACATTTGCTTACACATAAATGTAATGTAATTTTGTATAGTAAATTGTGTAACTCTTTGTTATTCCAAATATATCGTGACAGTAGTGTGATTTTTCTGGTAGCCGATGTTGTTGAGCCTTTTCATGGTCTCCTGCGGCCAGTGGCGGATTAACCCTAAGGCAAAGTAGGCATGTGCCTAGGGGCGCGAGGTTGCTTAGGGGCGCCAAATTTTTAATAGTAAAAATATATGCCTCACATATTAAAGAAAAATTACCAATACTTCTAGTTCGACTAGTGCTGTTTCCATATAAAAATGTACTAGCTACAACTGCAGCTGTAGTTGAGATTGTTTTATAAGTTTTAGTAAGACCAGATTTGTTCATTGAAAGGCATATGGTGCACCCGAGTTGGCGGCGGCGACGACCGCAAAAATAAGGCGTGGACAGGGCGGCAGTATAGGACAAATTGCAGGAGGAACATTGCGCCTGTAACAATTTGCGTGCTTTCCATCACTCCATGCCACTCTGAGCGTGGTCACAGGACGGGTTTCAATGTCCACTCGCTACAAAGGTGTGAAAGGTCTACCGCGAGAAAGTGACGTTCGTGTGTCGGACGTCACTTCAATTAGAGTTTTTTAAAACAGGTGGTGCCCATGCTTTTGAAAAGTAGGCGCTAGGAGAAATCTGGCTGTAGCTGTTATCTACACAAGTAGTTCCGCAAGGGTCGGTATTAAGACTCCTACACACTATGCGGGTTGCCTGACCGTCGGGTAGGTATGTCGTCAAAAAGCCGGGCGGCAAAACTGGCATCTAATTGAACTGTTTGCCGTGCAAAGTAGCCACCGACCAAAAAAATTTGTGCCGACGGCCATTATTATGCTAAAACCTACTAATAAATAGTAATCCGTTATAGGTCTTTAGGGCTATTCCTGTAGATCATCAACTAAGACGCCGTCTCGAGCTACCTGGAAGATATACTCATGACGGCGTGGAGAAAGGTACTGTGGGACAACTCATGATTGCAAATGTTCTAGGGCGGATCCAGTGTCAAGGTCGTGGGATGGCTTTACAGAAATATGTTACGTTGCTCTTACATCGACCTTGAAGGGAGCCATCTGCAGCTTGTATTTTTTTATATATAAACTGTCGTCCTCTTGCATGACAAGAGCTCTTGTTTTTCGTTTGTCTATTTATGAAGTGAAAACTTCTTTATCGGAGTTGTGCACTTTTCTGGGATGGGTAAAAAAATTTTAAACTCGCGTCAGGACACCTGACCTGATTGAATATTTGTAAGACGGAGGCGTGGCGTAGGAGAGGAAGTAATATCCCCTCTCTTTATACCGCGCGGCGAATGCCATCGATACCGGTGGGCCTTGATCCAGTACAAGGTTACATCTGTACCACAGGTCCAAGGCCTCGCTGAGGTTTCGGCGCGCCTTGGTCGCGGGAGGATCCACGTTCCCGGGGCTCGTCACCGTCTCCAGCGCTGCTCTCGAGTCACTGTAGCTGCCGTAGCTCCCCGCACTGCAGTTGAGGATTTCGCTCGAAGCACTGCATATGACTAAGAGCTCGGCCTGGTACTCTGTGCAGTACGCTGGCAAGCTCAGTTTCCGGCTCAGTAGCTCCACCCGACTGTCCCATATAGAGAGCGCGGAGCCAACCTTGCCCTGAAGCTTGCTTCCGTCGGTGAAAATACGGAGCGACTGCACGTTGAGCTGGTCTACCAGGCTTTAGTCCTCCAGACTCTGGAACCTCAAGTCCATACGCAGAGCCGAATGCAGTAGTTCCGCAAATCGCACGCTCTATCTCTCGGTCTCCCAGTACTAGCCGGGTCGACCCTTTGCGAGCTTAGCGCTGAAGCTAGAATCAGCTCGGAATCCTGCGGCTTGAGAACTCGAGGACCCGAAATTTCAACCTCACTGGGTCCTGGTTGAGGAGCAAAAGGAAATATTTAGGTAACCTAGCGCCAAGCAGACGGCGGTAAGATCCGTTATGGAAGATTTGATCGGGAGGAAACACAGAACTCTCTCATACCGGCTGATGCAGGTGTTCATCGAAAAAGGATGCTTCGGAGTCAGCTGTGTCTGATCTGCACGAAGCCAACAGCTGGGCGCCAACTATACTGGCACCAAAACAGAACAGTCTGAACGTTTTATATCCGACAAAGTATACGCAATACGTGGTTTTAGTCGGCTCGATTCCGATACACCGCAAACCCCCAATGGCTCAAGAGGGTTTCACACGAAGATATGCCAACTGCCAAGATAGATACATTATATGGATGCTAAAATCATGGGGAGGGCGGGGGGGGGGGGGGGGGGGAAGTTCGCCGAAGGGATGGTTGCCTAGGGCGCTTTTGTTACTTAATCCGCCCCTGCCTGCGGCGTAGGTTCTTGTATATTAAGTACCATGTTCTAGAATCCTATTGAGAAGTACCTAATTTCTTGTAGCTACAAATGTTTAATGTCGTTCGATTATACCATACTTCTTTGTCCACCAGTACTTTTAAGACAGCAATGATGTCTGATTTTATTCAGATATTGTAATCTTTAACACCCTTCGACATAACTGTTGTGGTGGTATTAGTTATTGCTACACATATTCATTGTGTCAATAACTAATGTGCCGTGAATTATGTTGACCTATGGCTAGTGATAAGTTTATGTTATGTCTTGTGAGAAAAATTTGGTTACGATTCCTGATATCATCTTGGAATCGTCCGAGTAGATGCGGATTTTGTTTATGCCATATTATTATCGGTAATTTTAATGCAGCGGAATATAGTATCCTTATAATTATAAATATATGTTGTTTAGGAATCTTATCGCATGGGGCTATATATATAGTACGAGTAGATGGTATTCCACTAATTTATTCCATAATTTGGAGAGCGGACGCTCACAATTGGTATTTCTCTCTGTGCCGAGCAGTAAATCTGAAACTCACTCACCAGCGTCCGTATGATCCCCGGTGCTTTAAGTGGGACATGAAAAAGCATCTCACTAAGCCGTTATAGTGTGGGTCACCATGCTCTAATGTCCACATTCACAAGGAGGATGGTAACCACCACTCTTGGATTTTACTCATGCTTTCCATCGGGCAGAGTAGATTCATTTTGGCAACTCACCCATAAAAAAACTGACTGCCACGGTTATCAGCTCTTCCTATATCAACAGATCGAGTGGAGTTAAACTAAGAGCCACCTACATGACCAAAGCCAGCACGGCAGGCGGCATACCATTGACAATACCACATAATTTTATAGTCCTCATATTATTCGCGTGTTATTTTGTGCTACCAACGTCACAATTTACGTACACCTGTGATAATATACATACCTATTAATAGCTGTAATGTTTGCGTTAAGTTGTGTTATCAGCTACACATAATATTTACTGTGCTTTGAAGAGTCTTTTAAGTTTTTACATGTTTTCAATTTAAATGAATACAAATGTTGAATCAGCTGAATTTATTGTTACACGTAATAGCGAGCAAGCGTACTCTTTATCCTTGAAGACATGTTTTCGCTTAACATGCCACTGTTGTCAGCCTTCTGAGACTGACGTATTATCATCATCATAATCATTTTATCGCAGTCCACTGCTATACATAGGTCTCTCTGAGAAACCGAGGATCGAACCATGTGACGTATGAGCTGAGCTATATTTTAGTATGATTTTTTTCCTTTTTTTGTATCTAACATTTTTTTCATTACAACTTGCCAAGACATTTCAACGAACATTAGACTGTATTTTGTAAAGTTAGAATCTTAGTTATCTAAATTACCTATTTAGTCACGCAATGATAACTTATAGTACTTAACTTTCAACCTATAAACAAAGATATATTGCACCGATCTTTATTATTATTTATTGATTCTTTCGCAGTGTATGGAAAAAAATAAACAAATAATCATTTAATATAATCGTATTTAGTTACAAAAATTGTAACATGCTGTATATTTATCACCGTAACTTAACAAATAGACGTTTTTTTCCTGGGCGCTGCTGTGTCAGGCCCGATGGACCGCATTTACAATCCTGAGCACTCTTTGGGGTCACTTTTTGGAGATTATTGCGCATTGTGAGTTGAAAGTCGAAAAAGGTGGACAAAGAGAAGAGGTACTATTGACTGACCGGATTTTTTGTAAAACGGATAGAGTAACGGCGGATTACTGGCTTTGGTATCGTTTACATCTTGATTCTGGGCTCGCGTTGAGTGCTCGGAAAATTTTAAGCTCAGATATAGATCTTCGGATGAAGATATTTTATTACTCGTGAAATTGCTTTCGATGAAAAAAAAAAACAATATTATGTCATTTACCTTGAAGTGGACTGCTCAAGAATGTTATATTGATACAGATGCTACTTTGAAAAATAAGTCTGATAATAAAAATGTAACTTTTGTATTTTGCCCTATGCAGTTACAATTATAGAACACAATAAACTTCTGATAATAATATGGAATTATTATAATAAATAACGGCTATAAACTAATAACATCCATAGGTACTCCATTCTAATATTATAATGTCGAAAGTGACGCTGTCCGTCTGTTAAGTTTTCACGGCTAAGCTGCAAACCTGATTTTAATAAATTTTGGAGATACTTTGATTCTTGAAGAAGGACTAGGCTACTCTTTACTGTGATAGCCGACATACCGTGTGGGAGAGCCACGCTTAGGCATGCATGGGCCGGCTCGACCGGAGTGATACCACGGCCTCACAGAAAACCGGTGTGAAATAGCGCTTGCGCTGTGTTTCATCGAGTGAGTAAGGATAACGGAGGCCCATACCCCAACCCTCCCCACATCCCTCTCCCCATCCCCCAAAGACCGGCAACGCACTTGTGACGTTGCTGGTGTCCATGGGCGGCCATCCGTCTGCTCGTTTGCCCCCTATTCTATAAACAAAAAATACACATGGGTGGAGCCCCGGGTAAAAGTTAGTAAGTTATAATTTACGTTTAAATGCGTTTGTAATGTGTGACAGAACATTTAACAAACGTATTACAAAAATATGAGATTCTCAAACGCATATGATACTATTACAGATATTCGTACACGTTAGAGAACTTGATACCTTTAAGGCCCTAAATTCACACACCTCTACAATACTTAAATGTTTAGTTTTGTTGAATAGACTGCACGTTTGGCCTAGTGGTTTAACGGTCACCACGCCGTTTCCTACTTCGCCAAGTGTCGTGGGTTCAAATCCCACGTAGGACATCACTTTGTGTGATCCACAAATTGTTGTTCTGAGTCTGGGTGTTCTTTGTGTCCGTTACATGTATGTTTGTAAAGTCCCCCGCGACACAGGATTCATTCCTAGTGCGGGAGCTGTCTTTTTAAAAAAAAAAAAATATTTTTTACGTTAAATAATTCCTTAGGTAATATTAAGATCGTATATAAATGCAAAGAAGTCGGTTAAATATAACCTCAACTCAATTATAATATTATGTTGCCCAGACATAGACGAATGTGGACGAGTCAACGAGATTAAACCAGTGTTACCAACTGCAACACTTAAAAATTTACCCCTAAAAGTACCTACAGTAAAAACACCTAAAACTGCCACCATCAGCAGAAAATTTTCATGACACAAAAACCCAAGGCTGATAAGTTAGTTTGTTCTGAAAACAGAATTCAAATTATTTTTAAAGGCTCATACTTGATTGATTCCAAAATATCGCGCTATATTCTTTAAAGTCCTTGAATGCTCTGAAGTCGGGATGCAATAAATATGACAAAGGATACCAACAAAATATGCAAAATTAGAAGCGCAGCGTCCTATGATTGAAGCTCTTGATGGCGCGGGGGTGCGTGTGTGATGCATTGCGCTGCGTTATACACTAAGTACACGATTTACAAACTCGTTAATATCTTCAGATTTATTTTTTTGAGATTTAAAGGTTAAATGCGTTATAATTTCAGTTTATTGTATGTTTTTAAGATAAATTGTATTTTTTTATTACGTACCTATTTAATTATTTAAAAAAAACAACCTACATTCAATGACAAATTACATTCTTAAAACTTTGAAAGAAATACAATTACGTATATTTTAAAATACATAATGATTAATATGAAATTATCTTTATTTTGTCTTGTGACTATGTCACAACAGGTCACGTTTCACGTCAGTCACTGCCGAGTGTCGACGGACAACTACGCACTAGCTGATTCGATGATTGCACCCCCGCCCCGCGTTTTATAAACCATCAAATAGGCCAAGTTTACAGTGGTTTGCCAATAGGTCAGAAAATGAATGTGTTTGGCTAGACTAGATTATCTTAGGTTTTATACTTGAAAATAAAAAACCTTGAAAAATACCCCGAAATATTTAAAGCCCCTACAAAATCGTTGCACTTATTTACCCCTGAATTTAGGGAAATTTCCTCAGTTCGAAACACTAAACTTAACTGCATTTAAAAAGTACTATTACTTTTTTTGTGTCACTAACTTGGCAAGGACCGCCATATCTCGGATACGACTCCGATGTTTATATCAAATAATCTTTATATTATTTTATCTCATGTTTTAGTCAGTGAAACGTAGACTCTAGAAATACATAGTTCGAATTATCCAACCCACTCTGGTGACTGGCGAAATCCTACCATACACTACCCATTCTTTATCTAATGTTGTAGAACGTTAAAAACTAAATAACAAAATAGACAGGCGTGCTCACAAAATCTCAGTTCCCCACTGAAATAACTAATACATATATCACTTGCCCCTAAACGCTAAATATATTCGAAAATATTTAGAAGCATATATAAAGAAGTCAAGCAAATAATGTGTTCTTTACATACTTAAAAAACACCCCAACTTTTTACTACAATCTCAATCATTTATTTTTCTAGGGGGACTTTTTATGGGGATAGATTAGTAGAAATGTAGTCGACATAGACACAGTGGATGAGGATCGATAAACGAAGGGACACCTTTTTACAAGTTTATGGTGCAAA
Organism: Diaphora mendica; assembly: GCA_949125395.1. Lineage (NCBI taxonomy): Eukaryota > Metazoa > Arthropoda > Insecta > Lepidoptera > Erebidae > Diaphora > Diaphora mendica. The sequence continues at coordinate 24,359,864 of OX421314.1, forward strand.
ACGTTAAAAAAATACGCAACCACAATGTAGGTAATGAGTGCTTACATATAAACGAAGTGTTTTATTACGAATTTCGAGACGTCTGAAAACGTATAATAATAATATAATAATAATAATATAACTTTATTTTGCATAAACACAGTGCACAACACATAACGCAGTTTAATACAGTACATAATGTAAAAGTATGTATTAAAATATAAATAAAAAAGATAACAAACATTTTTTTTTTCTCTGGCTGGTAACATCATTTGAGAATATCAATTATTGTCATCAAATATCAACGACTGGGTTTAAAGGGCTAGAATCCAGAGCCGTAAAATACAGTAAAAAAAAAACAAAAAAAAAGTGTAATCAAATATTGTCATTTGTCAAATGACGTGGCACTGGTAGTGATGACGTGTCTTCACAATATATAATATACGCCACAAACTAAGCCTCTAAGACAATAAAGTACTGAGCGATTGAATATACTGAATGTTCGTTGTACACCGTGTTCAACAAAATGGGTGGACTCTCAGCATTCACTGCGATGGACATGACCCATCCCAGCACTGATTTTCAGTGCCCACCGTAACAGTCGACCTGACGCCGACAGCCGCGGCCACCACTAAAGTATTTGGTAAGTGACTAATAAAGTACTGTGCAATAGTTTGATGTTAAGACAAGTTATACACTATAACATACTTTACACACAAACAGTCAAATATTTTCTGCACATTTATGCTGAACTAACAGTAACCAAGCATGCACAGGATACCATTATTTTCATGAAAAATTACAAAAACTTGATTTATTTCAGGTTCAAAGTCTTGAGAGACTAAACAACCAAGGAGAAAAGAAAACGATACAAAAATGGAAATAAAAAATAATTTCACAGGCACTAGTACAAAAAATATGTATTAATTTTTTAAAATAAGAAAAAAAAAAAAAAAAATATAAAAAGAAAAATATATTGACATCCCACTAGGACATGCTATATACATATATGCTATATATCGATTCAATACTGTTAAGGTACAGTTATAGATAAAAGTTTATGTCGTTTCTGAGTTTTTTAATTAAATTGGAGGTCTGTAAAATTCTCGTAAATGTACCTACATATTTTTATCGCTGATCGCTTAGCAAAGAGTACGTGATGCGTCAATGGCCATCTTTATTGAAGCGTTCATTCCACTTACTTTGCAAGTTTTAAGGCAGGCAGTTTTAAGGTTTTTACACAGTGCGAGCTAGCGTACGAATCATCCTGCCGAATATCTGCATTACCGTAACTCGCACTGTTTGGACGTTACTTACGATTACTCGGACGCGTTGCCGGCAGTAACTCGCACATAGCAGCAGCTCGGTCATCGCTCGCATTGTTTAGACACGTTTGGCAGTAGCTCGCCAGTGCCAGCTGGACAGTTGTGAGTGGCACTCGTGTTTATTTTTGCTCGAGATCGCGACAACTCACAAGACTGGGCAGCAGCTACTTGGTGTGGTGTAGACAGCAAAGGCGAGCTGAGCTACTGTCGTACGATTAGTCAAGCCGAGTAGTTGCTAGTTGCCTACTGGCTAAACAGCAACTCGCACTGTGTAAATCAGTCTTAGAGCTTAAAATGCATTAGAAGCGCGGCCGCGATGTCACGCGTTACGGCGCGTGCCATTGCGGTAGTCCGCTCATCGAATTTTAGCTGAAATCGTGTGATATCGAGGCACTGATTTGCGGCCAGCCGTTAATTGCTCCTATTATTTTGGGGCTGCTTTAAGGGTCTCGCCGCTCTTCATATTTACCGAGAAAATTAATAAAGTCCAAAGGCTCAAAACTTTAGTCAAACGCATTCCACGCGGCCAGCCGCAGGCGTCGCTCGCTTCTAGAACCTATTTGTCGTTACACGATCTACATAGGGATTGTTATTCTCAATTGTAATTGATTTTCACACGTTTTTCATGGATTTTGACAAGAAAAAGTTGATTTTAGAAGTCAAACATCGCTGTGCTATAAATATATTTGTTCAATATTTCTAGATGTGCTGATGTACTATCGCTGTGCATAAATATATTTGTTCAATATTTCTTGATGTGCTGATGTATCTATGCAGGGACGCGGTTAGAGAGCATGCCGCGTGGCCTTGCAGATGACCGTATATGCTGCGGCTAGATGTTAGGGCACGCCGCAACAGGTAGGGGAAAGTGTTTAAGCTTAATTTTCTACCTTACACTGATCATCACAAACCCTAAGAGAGATACAGTTTTTTCAAAAAGCATTTGAAAATATTGTTTTCAGCGCAGTTGTAAAATATAGGTATACCCAGTATTGCATTACTTTGTACACGATTTTCCTATGACCGTCACTGAACTTTTGTTGTTTAGATATGTATGTTATTATAATGTAGGTAGTTATATCCTAGATATAGTTATATCACAACTATATCGTCTCATAAAACAGACAATACGGGTAATGAATTTGTAGTCATATCAGTTATTCAATAGCCTAACGGTACATTTTCTGCGAATACTGGGAAACAGGGGGTTATACCATAACTATTGTTAAAATATTCACTTGTACTTGGGTTAGCAAGTAAAACTCATAAAAGAACTATAAAACCCGTGATAACAATTAAAAATGATAAAGGATCTTTAAAACAGTAAGGAATAGAGATTTTAAGAATTTTTGCCATGCCATTTTTTTAAGAACTATTAAACAATTTTATTTCAACCACAGAAAACTACCATAGGAATGAAAATATAAACCCTGTAAGCCACCGCTTAAAAACTGACAAAAGGAAAAAAACCCACAAAGGTTACTAAAACCCTTAATCAAATCATCAAGTTTCAATTACACGGGTGTTCATGTTTTGTAACAAAAAACTGACAAAAAACGTGTGCAGCCAATTACAAAAGGGGCGCTTTTAAAAAGTTATAAATAAATAAGGTGTGCGTTTTTTGGCGTTCGCGTGCGAGTTTTTAACCGCGAGGTGAATGTCAAGTGAGCACGCTTCCGGTATTGTGTGCAACCCTCTTTAAGCCACCCTTACTATAAGGAATTACAAAGGTCATAAATGTTGAATGTTGATATTATCGGAAAGAAGTAAGAAAATTCAAAAAATGTGTCTACATAAAACTAAAATTTTAGGCTTAGGCTAGATTACCATTCAGTGCAAAAGCATTAGTTTGCTTCTATTTGCATATTATTTACAAATTAAATCTATTTTTACTAATAATTATCAATTTTACAGAATATAATTATAGTAAATTTATGCTATAGTATAGTAGGACCTAGTTAACGATCTGTAATACATATTTGCTCGTATCTGAATTATTATATTTGGGCGACATTTTGTGCAAAACACCAAGGTAAAATTAGTTCTTCAATAGAGTTATAATCTTTTTTCTTTCTTACTTCTTAGAGCTTTTAGTGTTCGGTTCAAGATTACTAGATAGCACTGACTATGCTATATATAGCTATCGGTAAAGATTTAAAGTGCGAAAATTTTCTTTAACAAGAAATAGTTTATTATCCTTCTTTTTGGCATCAACAGTTTTTTAGTCAATTTTATGTAAAACAAAATTAGATGTTGAGATTTCGAGGACACAAATAAAGGGACTCAGTTCTAAGTATGTTTAAGGGAGAATACCATTCTCTCAATAACCGACATACTTTTATATCTTTACAGATGCAATCAACTGCTAGAGGTTAACTTTTTTTTTAAGTGTAAACCTCTTTTTCATTTAACTTCAAGTTCTTTGATTAGATTTAGATACTAATCGTATCTGCACAGCTCATCATCACAGTATGCAGATATTAAACGAACTGAGGGCCTAGTATGAGTTTATTTCGCATTAACCCTGCAGTATAATGATACTTTTACGTTTTACTGGTAGGTATTCTCTATTCACTTAAGGTTTGCTAGAACAAAACTCAATTCTAAAAATTTGCTTGTGACTCATATGTAGGTACAAGTGTACTGTGTGTTAAGTAAAGAGAACAAATAAATTGAAATTAAACTAGCTTTTGTTTGACGCCTCAGCAATCGCCTTCGGTATTGAGATTGGTGACGATTTCAGCGGAGGCTTATTACAATGCCGAACGCGCTTCGGTGACAAACGAGTTGCTAAAAAATAAACTGACATAAAACCTGAACTGACATAAAACAAATCTGAACTATCTAGAATTTTTGAACGCATAAAATCAGGCGGTGTTCTTTCTGATAACAGAACAAAAGGGATTTATATTATTAATCCTATTACCTTATCCTTTATGTTTTTTTTAATAAATGCCAGCAAGTTAAAGATGTCATTGCCGTTTCTCTAACGTTCATTGCCTAAGTAAACAATGAACTTGAAAAATTGTCCATTAATCAAGTAAAAAGAATTGAAGATTGCAAAAACTATCCGCTTTTGATGTCCAACCCTTTTTTTATCGAGGACCCCTTCCCGTTACCTCAATAATATTTAGAACAATTTCTTTGTCTATTTTCTACGTTTTTTATGAGGTTCCACGGCGTGGGTGTGCTGCTCTTTTGTAGTTCAACGTAAAGTAATCTATTTGCATATTCAAACATCAAAATTTGCATTTTGTTCCCGTAGAGCTATTGACGGGTTAAAGAAATTTTGTTTACTAAATGACAAAGACTTAAAATAATAAAATGCAAATGAATAGAAAATGTAGGTACAATGTTTGTCTGTTTTACAGTACTGTTGCTCTGTAGTTTTAGTATAATTTTAAAGTCTTGTGAACGTTTAAATATGTTTTATTCAGAGTATTTACTTTGCCGCCGATGATCAATGACGACAATGAGATCAGTTTGATTGATATTGAAATGTGAATCTTTTTAAAGAGGGTCTAGCGCATCCATATAAAAAATTAAATTGAACTATAAATAACCTAACGTTTTATTATAAATGTGAGAAAAATTTAATTTTAATAGGTACTTCATATTTTTAAACACTTTTAGGATCTCAAATAACATCCACGATGGCGGCATTCAAATGTATGGATTTTGTAATTGTTTAAGCGCTCACATCGATTTTTCGTACTACGCTAAAGTGTAGAAATGATGGCCGGCCCAACGACGCAGAAGTATCACTAGGCCGCCACTGTGTGGGTTACCATTGCCTTGCATTGTCTGCATTCGCAATGAGTATGGTAACCACCACTTTTGGATTTTGCTTATGCTTTCTATCATTCAGAGCAGAGTCATGTTGGCAGGGCCATGCATAAAAAAAGTGATGTGGATCGATCTCTACATGAGACAACACTGTGACACACATGAATGTTTGTATTCCTCGTGCTTATGTGGTCTGTGTATAAAATGGCGTGTATGTGTATGATAGAAAGAAAAAAATACTGGTTTTAGTTAACCTAGGTGTAAAAGATTTTAGAATCAATAACGAATACTACTTACAATATTCATTTTTATAATATTTTACAATACCTGATAAGAAATAAGACGCCACATTTATAACAAAGTACATTAACAAATAATTCCCTAATTGTAAACAAAAAAACAAAAATCCTAACGTCTTCTTGTGCCTATAATGTTTACTCTGTATACTTTACTGGGACCTCGTTTTTAGTTTATGAACTTATTTATATTACATATTACCCGCTCCGGTGTCTCCGCTTGGTTCATTAATTCATCTCACCCGAAACACGTACACTGCTGAACATAGGCCACCCGAAAGGCTCTTCACAACAACTGGTCCCGTGCTGGCTGCTGCCCTCTTCCAACAGCTTCCCGCGACCTTCACCAGGTCGTCAGTGGTCCTACGCTTGTTTATATATAACCTATTGTTAACACTGATGTGGTGTCAGTGTGCGTTATTTAATAGATGTCGTAAGGTTTAACCAGCGTGTGCAATACAAGCAAAAAATATTTTAAAAAATGGTTGTCTGTAAAGTCTGTTCACGGACGATAGTTTAACGTGAGAACGTCATAACGAAACATTGATGAAATGACTTCAAGCCATGGAACGCCTCAGATCGAGGTAACGCCGCATGATGTTTTTTCGTGTGTGCAGCCGGCTCCATCGAATTATAAGACGTTGTCACGTCAAAAACATATTACTAATCTCTGACATTCTCGGAGTTTTTCTACTATGATACAGATTTAACTTATATAAAAAATTTTCGTGTCACAATGTTAGTTACCATACTCCTCTGAATCGGCTGGACCGATTTTTATGAAATTTGTTGTGCATATCGGGTAGGTCTGAGAATCGACCAACATCTATTTTTTATACCCCATTTTTTTATAGCAAAACAACGTTTGCCGGATCAGCTAGTATACCTATTAGGCATATAAACCCTCCTCTTGAAGCACTTTGTATATTGATGAAAACCGCACCAAAATCATGTTGCGTAGGTAGTGTAGTGTTTCTTAAAAGATCGAATCTTATAAGAACTTCATAAAAACAAAAAAACTTTTTAAACAGTTACGAATCTTAAACACAAATAGCAATGCATTATATATCTTACATCTATTCACATATTTTACATTTTATAATTCAAGAGTTTCGTCCCGGAATAAAATACATACATAGCTTAAATGGATTAAATTAGAAACATATTTCACCCAATTTCTTTTAACTACACAAAGTATTTTTATCATGACAAAGGATTTTTTCGCGTTGCAAAGATGGATAGTTTATGAAAGATACTTTTTTTGATGTGGCAATAACTGGAATAACATTTAAAAATGGAATGTGCATGTGGCTGTAAAGGGACAGTGTGAGGCAGGTACACGCGTTTTTGCATTTCCTTTCCGTGCTTTTTACAATAAAAACTTTCTTTTAAATAAATAATCCTGACATCATTTGACAAGGATTCGTATAAAAATAATAATTACGACAACTACAATATTTTTTCATTATATTTGTCAAATTTCGAAATGAAATTGTTCACATTTCATTTAAAAGTCAATACTTTTACTGTAATAAAATAAAATTTTATAGGACAAAAATATTGTTTATTATGAGCATTCCTATAACCACCCTAAACAATTCAAGTACCACAAATGTCTTGTTAGTAGCCGTTTTGTGAATGAATAGGATTATACCATTAAAGAACCTTCTCGTTTTTAAAGCCGGTTTTATAGTAAAAAAAAAACAATAGAACAAAGCGAGTCACCGCCACTACCGCAAGATAGCTGGTCTGGGCCGTATAAGCCACTATCATCTCCACAAAAGCTAAAAATGGAATATCTTTATCTGCCGAACAACATCGATGCAATTAAACATTACGATCCTTTCAACAACATGTTGAAAGCATTAGAGAAAAATACAATTATTTACGTAAAACACCTATGGACTGGACTGTACCGGACCAAATGAGATCAACTTAAATAAACACGTGAAGCAAAAAGTTTGTAGTCCTTTTAACGAAAATTACGAGAACGGAGGAGTATGAAATTTCGCAGAGTTAAAGTTTATCCGGAGGAGAATTGCAGAAAGCTAAACAATAATAAAAAATAAAAGCAATAATGATGGTCCAATTTCAACCACTGGGCGACCACTACTAGTATAGAAAAATTATTATGTCATCGTGAAACATTTGTTTTATGGTATAGGGGGCAAACAAGCAGACAAGTCACTCGATGGTAAGTGACCACCACCGCTTATGCATACCATCCATAAATTGACCTGGCTAGGAATGCTTAACTTTGCAATAAGTCAACCTACTCGGTAACCACTCAGTCACGAGTGGTCACGAGCACCACCTACGGTTGAAAATTCAATCCAAAAAAATAACATTAAACAACAGCCCTTTAGGTTCGCCGTTTAGATACATCTATTAAGAACTAACTTCTGCCAGCGGCTCCGCTCACGTGTATGTCGGATGTTATGGTAATCATTGTTCGGGTTAATATATAAGTCTATGAATAATGTGACTTTCTATTGATAAAAGTATTTTCAAAATCGGTTCAGTAGATCTAGAGATTCATCATCATCATCAGCCCGTTGCAGTCCGCTGCTGGACATAGGCCTCTCCCAAGGAACACCACAGAGCCTGGTCTGTTGCTTTATGCATCCAGTCGCTGCTAGCCCTCCTAAGCAAGTCGTCCATCTGGCCAGAGGGCGTCCCACACTACTTTTGCCAAGACAATGTCTCCGCTCCAGAACGCGCTTACTCCAGCGGTCTAGAGTTATTACTCATCTAGAGATTATCTCTTACAAACTCACAAACTTTACCTCTATCATATTGGTATAGATTATAAGAAGGAATACTCAGAGACCAGTTTTCATCGTCATAAAAGTATCCAGACATCTCAAAATGTCAGAAAAGCCAACATGTTTTTTCATTTAGTGTTGCTGTAGAACCCAAAATAATTTTTATTTCGCAAAGAATGGAAACATCGACGCCTTCTTAGATATATGATGTAAGAATGCGTCGATGTTTCCATTCTTTGAACCTTTCTGAACCTTTAATAAAGTAACTAGTCGTAGCTAACTGATGTAGTTAGTTGCCTCCTCTTTTGAGTATTACCTACTTCACTATCATCAGCCTACTGCAGTCCACTGCTGGACATAAGCCTCTCCAATTACATATAACGTACTATAAATTGGTAAATGTACTCGTACATTAGCACTTATTATATTCATTTGTAGCATTTAAATATACTTGCTTACGCTAGACAACAAATGTCCGTAAAAATTACCATACTTTGAAATCTTTTTTGTAAATAAACTCCATCATGAATACTCAGCATTTTCCCTCCTAACATTACGAATGTTCCTCGTAAAAGTTTCCCCTACTTCGATCCTTTGCGTTTAATATAAAAAGAGGGAGAGTGTACGATAGCGTTGGAGGAGGGAACGCGCCATAAATTCGGCCAGTCTCATTTGAATTTCCAATCAGTGCATCTATTACTGGGGTTGAGGAGTGTGATAAGGACGACGATATTTACTACATTACGTGAGTGCCTATATACTTCCCTTTATTTCTTGTTCTACATTTCTTTCAGAATCTTCCCGTGAGAAATTTACTTATGAGAATGATGAAGGCGCATCGAGTAAAGAGTAATAAGAGTGTTAAATATAGCTTGTAACTTTTTAATATCTTAAAACTAAGGTTACGGCAAGATGTGGAGTGACATTAAGTGTATAAGAACCGAAAACAAAGGAGAAATACTGAATATACCCTTTGCTTTATATCGAAGACATAGGATATTGAGTTAGGTAAGTCGGTAATATTATGTATTTGAATATAACTCTGTCTGCTTAATTCCAAGAAAAGTAACTAGATCAGTAGAAGGGCTGGATGCGAAAAGTCTAAAATCGATGAAAGTTGTGTGCCAAGTGAGAGGCATATGCAAAGGAGTGGACTATTGATAATGATGATGATAGCAATTCACTTATAGGCAATCTCGATTAAAGTAATGTCACTGCCTCACAGAAAACAGGTGTTAAGCAATTATTTCTGCGATGATTTTTATTTTTCAGCAAGTAAGCAAGGTTAACATAACCCCAAATCTAGCCATACCCCCTTATTCTAAGGGTATACGGAAATTGCGGGAACGTAATTGTGATTCTGGAGTTGCAGGTGTCCATCCATCAGGCGATCTATCAGCTCTTTTGCTCCACCAGGATAATAACTTTTCTAATTACGAGTCCATAATTACGAATCTATTGACACCTCATTTATTATAATCGGATCTGTAGTTTAGGCGCTACGGTGAAAAATATATAATACGTAATGATTAGCACAGTTGGGACTAAAGATGCAGATGAAACCACGGGGAACTATTAGTAGTAATATAAACATAGCATTTAAAGGTAGTAGAGCCACGCTGATTTCAGCAAGAACGGGCCATCTCGACCGCGACCGGGGCGGTACTACCCTCGCACAGAAGATCAACGTAAAATGACAGCGTCGTGTTTCGTTGGTGAGTGCGGGACCGGAGGCCCAAAGATGCAGAAGCATCACTAGGCCGCCATGGTGTAGGTGACCATGCTGCATTGTTGCATTGCGTTCGCAATGAGTATGGTGACCACCACTCTTGGATTCTACTTATACTTTCCATCAGGCAGAGTAGAGTCATTTTGGCAGGCCCAAACATAAAAAGAAAAAAAAAACTTACAAGACATAGGAATAACAAAAGAGATCAGAATGTTTATATATTTATATTGTATATAGTTTATATATTATTATATCCATAGTATTTCCGACTGATAAGTTCCTTTTTTCACAAATTATACTTGTATGTGTCGATTGTGATAACATTTTGTTACCTGTCATTTGAAATAAGTTGTGAATCGATAATATCAGCATATTCTTGCACTGTTTTATAATACCTTTATTGTTAAAATCGTAATGCCTTAATCTCCAACATACGCTCTCCGGGTGTCGATTGCGGACAAGATATTGGTTTTGAGAAATAACGTTTTTAAAACATGCTTGTGGGTTGAGATGTATCTATTGGATTTAAAAGATAACCATGCTTGATTTAATACTAATATACCTTGTATTTTATTTCAAATTATAAAGTTATAAAGATGTATTAGTATGTAATATCATATATAAAGTCATTTTATGTTCAAATAATGACCGAAACAATCGAATTCTAGAAATAATGTATGGATTTTATGTATGTAGAAATAGTTTATACCGATTTAGCTGTCTGTTTCTTCAGTATTTTCACCTTCTTATTGTTTTGTTATGAAAGAACTACCACTGTTTTTTGTTTCAAAAAGCAACACATGCAAGCGTTAATTTTGAAAAACATATATTTTATCAGACTTGATGTATGCTAGCAGTATAGAACTATCTGCTGGCAGTTAATAGAAGACTTTTATTTCTTTATTTTATAGTAAAAAACGAAACGTGTAACACGTGTCGTGGATAAATAATACGACGTCACAGCCGCCAGATTAAGCAAGTGCACCCTCTTCCGAGAAACGGCAAATCGATTTTTATTCTAATACACACATCGTAGCCGCTTGTTTTGTGGATTAGGACAGTTTTTATGCATGAATATCCACAAAAACTAAGTATTTTTGCATGCTGTCACAAGTATTTTTGGTAAGAAAGAAATATTATGCACCTGGTGACGTAGCTTGATGACTAAGGAGAAAAGAATACAAGGTTTTTGGACACAGACAAAAATTTCAACCATTAGACTTAGCACAAATCCTTCTTTGAAAAAAATTCAAACAGTGAAAAATAAAGGCCCAAAAACTTTAGAGAAAATCACTAAACGAAAAACTAAAATAAGTGCAACCCACAAGTTAAAAGGTTTAATAAATAAAACATTATAATAGCAATAGATAGCTCCTAGTCTGATTGAAGTCGGTAGCAAACCTAATAGGTAGCTAGCAACAGCGAATTGCGTTACGCTTTATTGCTTTATTATGTAGTTGATACGTTTGCGTAGGTAATTGAACTGGTTAGACTTTATTAATTAATTTCAATTAGATTAAATTCTTAATTCTTTATTGAGCTGACATAGGCTATCGGTATTGCTTATTGTGCATCGGGTTTGGCAACGACTTCAAATAGACAATATCTATTGGTATTACAATGTTACTTTTTCAGTTAAGGGTTGCAATTATTTTAGTTTTTCAATTAGATTTGTAATTTTTTTTTGTTCTTTTTGTTAGCACTGTTGGAAGTCGGTAAAAATATTTATGAAAAAGATTTATTTTATAATATATAGTTAGATACGATTCACTATTAGGAATGGCATCTTTTCTTCACATTTGAAAGGAACCAAAGAGGAAAATTCTATTACTACGAGCGTTTTTCCCAAACTGAGCTAGGTTCGGATTTAAGGTGGGTTTAAGTTTACTACGATGTGATTTGATTTTTTACGCGAAGTGACTGCCATTAGCGCTCTTAAATCAAAATATGTACCTAACAGGCGATATCGTAATTCTGCAGAAAGTTTATTGACGGACTTTTTCGGACTCCAACTATCCGTAAAGAGCCCAATGATTTAACGTGCTCTTTAAGGCACGAAAGGGTCTTATCTTAATATATGAAGAATGGCACCCATTCACTGACTACCTAGGTTTGCATAACTTTGCAAAAATTTCTTTTTTTTTAAATCACCATGAAAATTAGCACAAGTAAACAATTTTTATAAGAAAGAACATAATCTTCCGAATAACGGTAAGTCTTTTGAATGTATCTGGTAAAAGGTCTTTATACGTCCAATCCACTTCAATCACCGTATCAGTTAACATGAAGCGGTCGATGTAAAGAAAAAAATTGGACAGTACGAGTGGTCATCAAACAACAGCTGTCTTCTTTGGCAAAATGATAGATCCTTGCTACAAAAAAAGATAGGTTTTTGCTTTAGAAATCGCGCGTTTGAGGTTTAAGAGCGTAGGAGCGTGCCGCCCAGTACGCCCCTAGTTGCAGTTTTTACTTTGCAATTTTACTTTTTATCTTTACCGAGAAGTGGGCTTGTACGGGGCCCGTATGTGGTCAGCGGTCACGTGGACGGCATATGGTTACGATTAATATCGATAATCATCAGGTTACCCACAAGTGAGTAATTCGATTTTTGTTTTTGTCAATCTCTACACGCTAGTTGTTTTGTTTTTATTGTGATACCTATAACCAATGCGTGTTATTGTAATTGTTTTAAAACCATATTGATTGACAGTGATTTATTTAAAATATCTTAGACCTCTAGAAGCGTAGAGGTAGATTAACCTTGGCTGATATCAATAGTCATGGTTTCATATATCAAAAGTCGTAACTTAATATGATAATAATTGCTTTATTTACGACTAGTTGTTGCCTGCGGCTCCGCCCGCGTGTATTTCGGTTATCGCGGTGAATAGTAAGCCTATGTGTTATTCTGATACTAGCTTATTCTGTTATTCTCAGCTATATTACTGTAAAGTTCCATCCAAATCCGTTCAGTAGTTTTTGCGTGAAAGAGTACCAAACATCCATCCATCCATCCATACTTACAAACTTTCGCGTTTATAATATTAGTAGGATTTAGGATTACTTTATTTAAAAAATAATTAAATACGGAAGATAATGTTTATAGTGTTGTACGTCATACCTACTGATTTCAACATTTTAAAAATCTAATTTGGTTTTTGAATTTTTAACTATGTTGAATTAAATGGTTCTCATTCAAAATTAATAAGATACTGTCTATACCTATGCATAATATTGTTTTTAAACGCTACGTAGGTATATTAAACGACATGGTGACCTTAGAAAATCGTTTGTCTAGTTTAAATAATTATTTATAGAATTTTGTAGATATGTGTCACACCGTAATAAAAATTCAAGTTTAATACTTTCCTAATAAATTAAAATATGTATTACGAAAATATGAGAAGCACGGTCTCACAGCACAAGCAAATTAAAATATGAAGAACTAGTGGTTGCGCGCGGCTCCGCCCGCGTGTATGTCGGTTATCGCGGCAAATAGTAGGCTATGTGTTATTCTGATGTATAAGCTATATTACTGTAAAGTTTCATCCAAATCCGTTCAGTAGTTTTTGCGTGAAGAAGTATCAAACATACACACTCACAAACTTTCGCCTTTTGTGATGTGATGTGATGTGATCTCAATCTATAAATATATTTCGCGTTTGTAATATTAATAGGATAAAAATAAATCGGAAGTTCAAGAATAAAAAACTCATATTTTGCGATTGGAAAATTAAAACATGAAAACAGTACTTAATTTTCCGTACTAAGTAATATTTTTTACGAAGAAAGCTTTTAGTTGAGCTTGTTTTGCTGAGTGACAAAATAAAAAAGTGCGAATATTTTTGGTTAAGAATGTATTTACAAGTACGAAATCCTCTGTGTGCGAGTGAAACTCGTAATATTTTTTATTCAAACATAATATATAATATATCAATGATGCAGAACAACACCATTATTGTTTTATGTACCTACTTCACGTATTTTTTGCATTGTATTAATAATATGACAGGTGATATCAAAGAAGTTACGTAGCAAATTAAAAAAAAAGGGGTGGCAGCCAAGCTTTCTTTTTCTAAACCAGCCTGTAATGTTAGTGTAGTTCTCGCACTATTATTTCAGAAAAATAAAACGCACTTCTTTGAATTTAAAAAGTGAACTGCAATCGAACGAAGAAAGAATGCCGACATTTTTATGTCTAAATCGATTAATCATTCTTAATATTTTTTACGTTTAAATGCGAAAAGTAGTCGGGGTGTGTGTGAAAAATCACAAATTACTGGTTGATTATGATTAAAGTGGTCCCCTTGATAATGGAGGCGCCGCCTTCGATACAGATATGTAGATGTATTTTTTAAATTTATGGTTTTATAATATGGTAAGTTAACTTTTTAGGCCATTTTAATTTTTTACTAAAAAACGACTTCGAGATTTCTACTACAAAAACTGATGTTTGAACTAGATTTACCTTCTAGTAGGTATTTTGTTGTTATAGATTTTCTTTAAACTGAATAGTTCAATTTTATTAAGTTGTGTAAGGGCGCGTCTCCACCGAAATTTAACAACACAAAAAAGGTTGACAACACAAAAGTTGCAAACTTTTGTTCGGTGGAGGCTCGGCTTAATGATCTAGCAAAGATACCATAGGATACCATAAAAACCTATACGTATCGGTTTTGAAACAAATATGGCGTACGTATACCTACATATAATATGCAAGTCTAGGATACTTAATGTATACATGTTATGCAGAACTACGATAAGCAATTAAAATTTATTAAAATATGTGCCACAAAGCTTTATACACTTTTATTCGAATTGACGAATCGAAAATTATATTTTAAGCGAATATCAAATAAAAAAAGAACCTTCAAGACTATTGTCCAAACTCCACATGTAACATAGTTCGACCGCCAACTGCTTCCTGGTTTATATATAGTTATTTGAAACCATATTATGTGATATCCTAAAACCTAAAACACACCTGGGTAGGTCGTAAAAACACCCAGATTTTGCCAGCTATTGACCGTTAGATTATTAAATATGGTAAAATCGGTACTTCAAGGAAAAGGTGGTAAGGCCTTTCTAACTAGTCGGGGAAGTCCTAAAGGGAGTTGGAAAGAAGGATATTTCTTATTATCTGCTACTACTTCCGGGTTGTTTAATCTATTGTTAGCAAAACAAAATTGTTTAAAATTTTACTAATCTAAAACTTTAATCCTCATTATGTGACATTTTACGTGACTTATCAAGGATAAAGGAAGGATAATATTTTAGAAAAACAAAGACGCTGAAAAAATTACGATCATAAATCTGAAATAAGTATTTTTAAGTAACAAGCAAATTATTAAAAAAAAAAACAAAAAAACTGGCTGCATGGAATTGTACAGGTACAAAAAGGAACTGTAAAAAATTTAAAACAGGCGATTTTAATTGTGATAACTAATTTTAATTTTCCTAGTATCATTTTCACATAGTATAATTGTGTGTAAACGAAATTAACGGCACCTCCGAAGCCAAACTTAAACCTGTTTAGACTACAGCACGTGCTTAATAAATGCATATACACACATCAAAAGTGTCTAGGGATCAAGCATTTCTATGCGGATTTCTTGAGATTGAGATGTGGCTTTGGCCCTGGCCTGCTCAGTCGCCAGACTTGAACCCGATTGAGCATGCATGGGATATGCTACAGAGAAGAGCTCTGCCGAATATGGAGGGTATCCAGTCGCAAGAAGACCTTTTTTTGTTGTTGCAACGAACATGGGCGGCCATTCCACAGCGTGATTTGGATGAACTCATTTTGAGTATGCCAAACCGATGTTCTTGTGTTAGTGTTCGCGGTAGAAACACGGATTATTAATTGTTTAAGTTACCTAATAAAATTTTAAAGAAAACTGTTATTTCAGTCTTTTTTTCGAACTTTAATGTTAGTGGTTCAAATGTCAAAAATCCTTTTATTAGGAAAATGGCAAATTTCTTTATTAATGCAAAGGTGACTTGGTTTATCGTTACTGTGACAAACGAAAACACTTTATTTGATGAATCCTTAAAGAAAATTTTAATTAATATCAATCAGGAGAAAAGTTATTGCAAAAATATATGTAGACACATATGTTGATCCCTAGACACTTTTGATGTGTGTATGTACATACATACACTCAAAATACCCTCTTTTAGGCTACTTTTATATTGAGAGAGTCATGCTACGACACATGGGTCAATCCCACTAATCAAGTTGACATCCTACAGATGTAAAAGTTATGAAAAAACTAACAAATGTATAGAAATGACGTCATCTCAACGCTAAGTCACGTGGTCAAAACAAATATCTAGCCAATATAAAAAAATATTTCATTCATTATCTTGACTGTACTTATCGTCGTTGGAGCACGGAACCCTATACCTATAGTCTCCGTGTTTTACCCAGGTGGAGATCGTAGCATTCGTAGCTAAAGCACGGGTCTGTCAATAACACAAGACAATGGAGGCGTAGAGATTGTAGAAAAGGAATCGTCGCGAAACAGCTAAGCTAAGTTCGACCGGATTGATAACTCAACCACTCAGAAAACTATTGCAAACGAGCAGACGTATCGCCTGATGGTAAGCGATTACCGCCGCCCATCACCCGTAACACCAGAAGCGTCACAAGTGCGTTGCCGGCCTATGGGGGATAGGAAGAGGGATTTGGGGAGGGGTCAGGATATGGGCCTCTCGATAATGGGATAACACTTTGTGTGGTCAACAAAATATGATTGTTCCGAGTCTAGATGTTCTTTGTGTTCGGTTTTATGATATCTCCGGAACCGCTAGATCGCATTAAACAATTATTTTAGTATTAGATAGCTCTAGAAATATATCTTCAATATCACGCTGTTTGACACCGGTTTTCTGCGAGGCTGTGGTATCACTCCGGTCGAGCCGGCCCATTCGTGCCGAAGCGTGGCTCTCCCACGAGTCCCACGGTAAAATTTTGTAAATGTAATGATACTTATAATACCTAAATCACTTTATTGTACCTATACCAGATAACCAAATATAAAACACTGGCAGTGCCCGCGACTTTGTCCGCGTTTAACAAAGAAGATATACATACGTTTGAATACCACGATGAAAAAAAATAACGACATTTCTAGACAACCTTTTATTTCCCCCCTTCAACCCCTTACAACCCTTTTTTCGCATTAAAAAGTAGCCTATGTCCTTTCTCAGGCCAAATTTAATTTCAATCGGTTCACTAGTTTTGGAGTGAAAGTTCGATAGACAGAGTTAGTTTCGCATTTATAAGTCAGCACAAGTAATGTCCTTATCGTTCAAAGGCAATCTTTTACTGGCAAACAAGTACCAACTTGTAATATTGATTTGCAGGTATCCAGGGGTGATAGTAGTTATAAACCATCAGGAGACCCATCTGCTCATTTGCCCTCTATACCGTAAAAAAGCCCAGTCGGGTATAACCGCTTCCCTCAATACCTACTTCACTTATTGAATGGATTCATATACGTTACTTATGAGTTACCGTGAACCATTGTATGCGCGCTATTATTTAGATGTGCGCGTTTTACGCAGGTCGGTGTGGGTTTTTTTACCATTTGCCAGTACCACCTGCATTGGCACGAACCTGACAAAAAAATACCACATTATTCTCTGCATACACCGATATACGGATTTCTTTAGAAACTATTTTGGGCACACGAGTGCTATGGAGTCGCATTTTGTTGAAAATGTTGTTAAAATCGATCCGGCTTTAAAGTTTTTTTTATAAGAAGCTAACAAGGAGAGGGGTCAGCTGATGTACTCAAAAGCGCGCTGCCCCTCTCCCTTCTCAAAATTAGGGAGATTGGGCCTCCAGTTATCTCACCTCCCTTCTATGAATGATATCTTGGCATCACTTCAATCGGCCGCCAAATGGCTTCCCATGATCAGGTTTTTTTTGTCAGGTTTTGACGTATCGCCTGATATAATTGTTATTTTTGTAATGTTTGGGCCTGCCAAAATGACTCTACTCTGCCTGATGGAAAGCATAAGCAGATTCCAAGGGTGGTGGGCACCATACTCATTGTGAATGCAGCCTAGGCAAGACAAAATGAGTACACTCCATACCATTGCCGCTCATACCACTCGTTTCGAGTTAAGCCGAATTCTTTTTAAATTCGTTTTTTTCGTAAAACGATCATTCAATGAAACTGCAACATCCGCTGGATTTGGGTCAGTCTGGCGACAATCATTGTGCATACCAACCCACCTTATAGCTATTCATACAATATTTTACAAGTGTGTCGCTAAAAAGGTGCAAAGTCTAGGAATTGGCGAATCACGTGTGGTGACTTGTATTTATTACATTTCTTTAAAGATTTTACCTTTTCAAAATAGGCCGACGTCCTGAATAATACCATTTTTTAAATTTAGAATTCCGTAATGAAATAAAATGATATTTATTTGTAAGTAAATCTTTTCAGATATTTTTACATGTTGGACTTTATAGCTAGAAGAGGCCGGCATTTCCTAGGACTCACTCTGGAAAGAAATGCCGAAACAAACCACAGAGGTGTCCTTTTTTTTTAAGTCCGAGAACATTGATTCCAAAACCAAAAAAAAAAAACTATGCGAGTACAGTACAGGATCTGGGTTGGCCTTTTGACCATAGTTTTGAGTGGGCCTGTCCATACAGACACGGCATACGAGGCCCATGCCAACGTGTTACCTAACCGGTATAAGTCAAGATTAACGACCCGCAGCGCGCCACTACCGTCAGCAAGAAATTTGAATAGGTCGGGAAAACACTCAAAACCACAAGAAAGATATTAAATATGAACTTATATTACAAGATAAGCTAAGATAAGATTCTTTATTTGCTAGAAATATGGTAGGTACATTAGAGATCTTAGGGCTAGTTTTCAGTTCTCCATATTTCGCCTACTGAATTCGGCATGCAAATATACAATAATAATTTTACTATCATGATTAATAAAAATGTCAATATGAAAGAATAAAAAAAAAAAAAAAAATATGTCAATGTCAAAGCCATGTCATAAATAGTCGTATAATATAATGCAATTATATTAAGGAATTAAAGCTAAATATATTTCATAGAATTTAATGTCATGGATTTCCGCAAAGTACTGATTCCATAACTTATATAATGCAATAGTCATTTCAATATGACCATGTCATGTCATCATATTATTTTACTGATTTTATATGTCATAAACTCATTTATGGTATAAAAACAATTTTTGATTAGCCAGACCCTCAATTCCTTCTGAAAGTGATTGATTGGTAGTTCTCTGATTTCTTTGGGGATACCATTAAAAATCTTTACCGCCATTATACTACTATTTTTTTTATTGTATGTTGTGTTGCACATAGGTAAGGCTAGTTTAGTAGGGTCTCTTGAAAGTTTACCAATTTTAAAAGTCGTATCTGAAGCACTTTCAAATAGGTAAGGATGTTTCCTTACAAACACACCCATTTCAAATACCTATATGCACAATAATGTCATTAGTTTATGTCTCACAAACAGTGGTCTACATGACTCTAATGGTCCCACTCCGAAAACTGAACGTAAACACCTTTTTTGAATTATAAAAGCCCTATTTATAGTTGTAGAGTTGCCCCAGAGAATTATTCCATACCTTAGGACACTGAAAACATATCCATGATACGCCAGTAAAGCGGCATCTACACCAACCATCCTCCTCAAGTTCCATAAAGCGAATGAAAAACTATTGAGTCTACAACACAAGTTTTCTATATGAAGTTTCCAGTTGCAATTTTTATCTTATATGATACCCAGGAACTTTGTGTGGTCAATATTTAAAGGTTTAATCAAGTTTATTCTATTCGAAAATGTAATGAATTTAGTTTTTTCAATATTTGCCTTTAAGTTGTTTGTTTTAAGCCATTGAAGTACAGAATTTACAGCTGTATTAATTTTCTCGTCGCACGACTCATCACTACTATCTCCAGTTATTATTAATGAAATGTCGTCAACAAATAAGATACAGATATGGCCAGTAACAGTAGGCAAATCATTGATATAGAGTAAGAACAAGAGTGGCCCCAATATACTTCCCTGTGGCACACCAAACTTATTAGCCTTGTATTGAGATCTATTTCCTATTAACTCACCACTCTGGTTCATACCCATGACTTCAACACATTGTTTTCTATCTTCAAGATAGCTTTTGAGCCAGTTTAGTGCTTTACCCCTAATTCCATAAGCTTCACACTTGCTGAGCAAGATATCATGATTAACAAAATCAAATGCTTTGCTCATATCGAAGAATACTGCTGTGGTAGGTATTTTTTTATCTATATTTCCAGTAACTGTCTTAATAAGTTGAAAACAAGAAAGACTGGTTGACTTTCCTCTTTGAAATCCATATTGGAATTACTTAAAATGTCATACTTAATTAAAAATGCATTGATGCGATTATACATTGCTCTTTCGAATTTTTTTCAAATTACTGGAACCAGTTTTATCGGTCGATAATTGTTCAAGTCCTCTTTAGATTTGTTTTTATAAATCGGCTTAACTATAGAATATTTAAGTTCTATTGGATATTCTTCAGCAAAAAAGCTTATATTTATAAGGTGAGCTATAACAGGTGACAATATGTCAGCACAGTTCTTTATGACTTCAGTAGAGATTTCATCATGACCAACAGATTTGGTATTATTTAGGTTTCCAATAATTTGTTTTATTTCGCAGTCAGTACAAGGCTCTAAGAATATACTATTTTCCACTGTTTTTATGTTTTTCACGGTGTGAGCTATGCTACTTAACTTAATATTAGTTGAGTTGAAGAAGTGATTATTAAACGCGTCTGCTATTTGAGTGGCATTATTTATGTTAGTACCGTTTAAATTAATTGTTTCTATAAGTTGGGAGGTATGTTTGGAGTTACTTTTAATTATTTTCCATGTAGCTGTACATAGGTAGTAGAGCCACGCTGATTTCAGCATGAATGGGCCGGCTCGACCGGGGCGGTACTACCCTCGCACAGAAAATCAACGTAAAATGACAGCGATCGTGCTGTCGTGTTTCGTTGGTGAGTGCGAGACCCGAGGCCCAAATAGTCTAGTCAACAAGTTCCATACTTGTTGACTAGACTAAAAGATGCAGTAGCATCACTAGGCCGCCATAATGTAGGTCGCCATACTGCATTGTCTACATTCGCAGTGAGTATGGTGACCGCCACTCTTGGATTCTCCTTATGCTTTCCATCAGGCAGAGTAGAGTCATTTTGGCGGGCCATACATAAAAAAAAAAAAAAAGCTCTACATTTATTTTTGGCCCTAGATATGAACACACTTGCTGTATGCTTCTTGGACACGTTAATGCAACTGAAGGATTCTTTGCATATTTGGTATAAATTAGTTTGTTTTCATCACACTTATTTTTATTATATTTTGATTTTAAGTATCTCTTAGTATGACATGATTTTCGTATACCCTTAGTTATCCATTCATATCCACAAGCCTAGACTATACTCACATTTACATAAATTCGTCTCTCTAAGTCCGTCATTTATAAACCAAATTAGAATACTTTTTCTTAAATTCAAATGTGAATTAGAAATGCTGTTGCCTGTTACTAAGGATGATAAATTAAGGAATAAAGAGTATAGCTTATTATAAATTCGTCATTGAAATAGGTGATATTTTTTAATACTTAATTATGTACTAAGCTATGTGATAAGTCAAGATTTTTATATTTTATTTAATATTTTTTACCAGAATCTGTAAAAATAAATTGATTTATGATCGACTTTTCTTGCGTTGTTTATCTTTGCTCAAGATGTAATATAACTTGAATTTCTTGCATGATAGTATGTCTTTATACTATATAGTTTACTCCCTCTCAGAGTAAAGAAATTTCAAAGAATGAACTGCAGAAATCCGGAGGGAAATAGGTAGATTTAAATCAGATGATTCTGAGAGCAAATTAAGTAGGAGGTCTGCACCTTGTTTTAAATATAAAACGGTTTGTGGCCATCCTCGTTTCAAGTGAGAGTCAAACTTGTGGAAAAGAAATAAGAGAAGCAAACGCCGAGAAGCAAATTTATGATAGATAGTATACAACACAGCATGCACATCGTTTGGGGAGAAATTTAAAGGCTTGTGTATTTTTGCATGGCGTACCTACAAGATGTTTTTTTTATAATTATGTATAGCCCTGCCAAAATTAGTTTACTCTGCCTGATGGTAAGCATAAGCAGAAATCAAGAATGGTGGTTACCATACTCATTGCGAATGCAGACAATACAATGCAGCATAATGACCCACACCATGATGGCCTACTGATGCTTCTGCATCATTGGGCCTCCGGTCTCGCACTCACCAACGAAACACGACAGCACGACACGAAAGCTGTCATTTTACGGTGATCTTCTGTGCGAGGATGGTACGTTCGTGCTGAAATCAGCGTGGCTACAACATTGAAAAAAATGTGGTAGGAACGTTATGTAACCTGTATATTTACTCATTGTAGAAGTGTGGGTTGGTAGGTAGTGTGATAATAATAAATAGTTCTACACTCACGTATCAATCGTTTACTTCCACTTTATATGAATATACAGCACAAGCAGATATATATAAGGCACAGAAGGAGAATAGAAGCAGAATACACAAAGAGAAATACAGCGATAGATAGATAGCACAGCGATATAGCAATGGCCCGCCAGGCATGATCACCTCGCCTGGTCGGAGGATCATCCCTTTGTGTTGGAGGGACATATCACACGTTCCTCCACACTCATTAATATATAGATACTACCATAATTTAAATGTTTATGAGACTGACGAAATATAAGCCGTGAGACAGTCACGTTTCATCACAAATGTCTCTCATATCTCATCATAACCTAATAGAAAACTTCAAGCCACTCTTCCGTTACTTTTCACCAATTGACAGAGTTAATCGGAAACCAATGTCAGGAGTTAGACAGGTTCATGTGAATTGTGCATCGAAAGTCAGGCACTAAAGATCTGGTGACCCAGTCGCCTGTA
The DNA here is from genome assembly GCA_949125395.1 of Diaphora mendica. NCBI lineage: Eukaryota > Metazoa > Arthropoda > Insecta > Lepidoptera > Erebidae > Diaphora > Diaphora mendica. The sequence continues at coordinate 24,382,758 of OX421314.1, forward strand.
TACTAAATAAGTATGTATTTTAAACAGACGAAGTGGCAGGCACCAGCTATTACACAACAATAAATACATATTATGTTGGGTAGCAAACTGAATTTCAGTACAAAAGACGTTCGACATTGCGTCGTCATAAAATTAAATACTCTTGGGTAATTAAGTGACGCTTATGCTAAAATAAGACAAATATAATTAGCACAGCAGGCGATAAAAGGCGACGCGTGAACAGTTTTCTTTAAACACCTTGCTTTTTTAAGGTTTTCATGTAAATGTTGGTATAGTATATTGGAATTTTTCATTTATAAGCGTTCAGCGGTAGAGAAAGGGAAATCTATAAAAATAAATGGAATTGTAGGTCTGTTTGTAATTTCAAACTAAATACGGTATTTCTTTCAAGAAAAATCTTTTTTTTTTTTTTTGTCTGCCTGTCAGTTTTATCTGGCTAATGTATGGAACGGCTTCGCCGATTTTGACAGGACTTTCTCTGGCAGGTAGCTGATGATACAAGGAGTAAGTTAAGCTAATTCTATTTTAGACAAGCTTTGCCCTGCGGTGTTTCCGCGGTTGTTGTTTTAAAAGGTATAACAACAACCGCAGCGTAGGCGCAGCTACCGACTGACCATCAGTATTTAAACATCAATCTCATGGCAACAAAATTCTTATGTTAATTTTAAAATAGATGAATTGAAAGTTAAAATGAATAACGTGATGAGAGTTATTTAAATGCCAAATATCCAAAATCCTTCACCAATACAGCTATTTGATTTCGAAGTATTTTGAGACATAGGTACTACCGATTTGCTGAGATGATAGGGGTGAGCCGAACTGTATTGATGTATCTATTGTTGTATTGCTTTGTTGGTCTTTCGTGGTCGGGTTCAATCGTGTGTTCAAGTTCAAATGGCTCATATCTCCGATACATACTCTTAGAAATTTTATATGTGTGTGTGTGTGTATGTGTGCGAAAGTGACTCTATACTGTCTGATGGAAAGCATGAGCAAAATCCAAGAGCAGTGGTCACCATACTTACTGCGAATGCAGGCAATGCAGCATGGTGACCCACACTATGGCGGCCTATTGAGATGCTCCTGAATCATTGGGTCTCCGGACTTGCGCTCACCAAGGATACACAAAAATATACATAAATAATAAAATAAATAAATATTTCGGACATATAGCACACAACGCCATCTAGTCCCAAGCTATGCAGAGCTTGTGCTATGGGTACCTACTAGACAACTGATATAAATTCATATATACGTTTTTTTTTTGTAAATACATACATATTATAGAAAAACCCATAGAAAACACCCAAACTCCGAATCAAAAATTTGCAGATCATACTGTGGGGTGTGACTGTGGAGTTAACGGGTGTCATATCCCTCCAACACACAGGGAGGATCCTCCGACCAGGCGAGGTGATCATGCCTGGCGGGCCAACTGCCCAACGGTTGAGGTTGGGATGTTGTAAATATGTTAATTGGCACGCGAACTTCCACTGCGCGATTCAGGATTGGTGGTTTCTTAGTTTCCTTCGTTACTCCGTAGTTTGACGTATCTTTAGTAGATGGCGCTGTCATATTGTTGTTGCGCTGTATGTAGAAGTCGCCACAATACAAACATTTGGTCCGACCCGGGAATCGAACCCGAGACCTCGAGCACAGCAGTCGCATATGCTACCACTGCGCCACAGAGGCAGTCGAAACACGATAGCACGAATGCTGTCATTTAAGGTTGATCTTCTGTGAGAGAGTATTACTACTCCGGTTTAGCCGGCCGCATTCAAAGTGGCTCTACTACCTTGAATTACTTGTTCTCATAACGTATTTGGAATAGAAGTCGAGCTGTGTAATTTATGCAAAATACCTATAAAAAGGTTTGATAAAGAATGAGCCAAAAATAGCCCGCTATAAAAGTAGAATATTCATTTTGTTTGGATGATTAGCGAAGCTGTTTCCTGTTCATGCAAACTAAAAATAACTCTTTTTTTTATTTGAGTCGTGTCATACTTGCTCGATAAAATAGTCACAAGGCACGCGAAATAATCTATACAATGTCTTTAAATGAGAAATTCTTGTGTATCCTACTAATATTATAAACGCGAAAGAGAAAATAGAAAAGGAAAAAAAACTACGCTACTTTTCGTCAGTATCGTATAAGTATCGACAACTTATACGATACTGACGAAAAGTAGCTCAGTTTATAGCATAGTTAGTGCGTATTGCGTGTGTTTACTAGGAACTACGCGCCTTTTTTCTGCTTTAACAAGAACAAGGCGGTGCCTTTTTTTATTTGATCTGAGGCTTGAATGCGCTAAACTCAGGAACTACTGGTCCGATTTGAATATTTTTTTCTGTGTTAGATAGCCCATTTATCGAGGAAGGCTATAAATTAAATATCATCACGCCTAGACCAATAGGAGCGGAGCACCAATGAAGAAATGGGAAAATTATCACGCGATGGATGGATGGATGTTTGTTACTCTTTCACGCAAAAACTACTTAACGGATTTGGGTGAAACTTTACAGTAATATAGCTTATACATCAGAAAAACACATAGGCTACTTTTTGCCGCGATAACCGACATATACGCGGATGGAGCCGCGGGCAACCACTAGTATAATATAATCCAAATCTCGGAAACGGCTCCAACGACTTTCCTGAAATTAAGCGTGTTCAGGGCGATAAATCGATCTGGCTAGGATTCATTTTCAGAAAATTTACCAAAAAAAAACCGAGAAAAGCTCGGTCATCCAGGTACTTTATTTAAAAAAAAAGATGTCTTTCATCTGTTGAAATATTTATTTTTTAGTTCTTTACCTAATTCCGTTTTATATTACATAATTATTAAGAGGGATTGATGATCAAAACCACAATAATGCAAGGAATGAAAAGCTCTCCCTTGCATTTACAAAATATTATTTGTCGAAATTATTTTATAAAAACATGTTTGATTGTTACACACTGTTAATTTTTTACTTTTAATGCATTAAATATCAATTATATTGCAATACTAAATATTTAAAATTACTTACAATAAAATTCAATGCGGAGCGGCACACAGCTAATCTAAAACGTAGCCTAAGTTACTCCTTACATCATCACTTATTTGTTAGTGAAAGTCCTGGTAAAATCGGTCAGAGATTAGCCGGAATAATTCGACAAACAGACGGACAGGCATACATTTCTAAAACTTGATTTTTTGATATAAGTTCATACTTTTAATTAATTTAGTGTAAAGCTGATAATTTGAGTTTGAAATAAAAACATACACTTCAATTTCATTTATTTGTATAGATTATATTAAAACTATAGGCTGTCACAAAAGTGACAAATAGGTATAGGATATTGTTACCTACATATCAATCAATACAGGATATTTCCTTAAAATATGGGGGACTCAATATATATTTTGGAAATATAAACATGTTAAATAAAATAAATAAAAAAAATAAAATAACAATTGATATCAGACACCTTATGAACTTTTTGCCTTATTATACTGAAAAACTAAACTGTGTTATTACGTTGGAAATTTGATATAATTTTATACTCCAACTTATCTTTCTTTTATTAGACTTGCAAGGTTCGGCTCGATTTCTCTTGGATGCCATCATCAGATCTTAGTGTCCTTATCATGGTACCATCGTTGGGATATCTCCTTTCCATTAAAAAGAATCATCAAAATCGGTTCATAAACGACGAAGTTATCCCCGAAAACACATAAAAATAAAATAATAAAAAACGGTCGAATTGAGCAACCTCCTCCTTTGTTTGAAGTCGGTTAAAACGACAACTCCTGCATTAGGAATATATATTTTGTCGAGGTGGACTTTACAAACAGAGATGCGGTAATCACTAAACAACAGATGACTCTCAAGAACTCTATATGTATCATAAACTAGAAAAAAGTTTAAAAAACTACAACCCGACTAGGATGTAAAAACTTATTGATAAAATTGATATAGCCAATGTCACCCAAGCTATTATCATGAATCTATTAACACCTTAGTCATTTAAATCGGTTCAGTAACTGTCAAAACTATTACTCCTTCTTTTGGCTTCGCCGTAGTCGAGTAAACAATCATAAATAAAAAAATAAAAAACCCCCTACGCATCATCAGGTCGAAGTTTTCAATTAATTGTCATTTAACGATTATATCGGCACGCATAAAGCACTTAATCGAGTAATCATAAGCCAAAAATACCTGGCATCATTTTGGAAAAGAGCTGATACTCTTACACCGCTGGACCGATATTAACCGAACATAGCTAAGAACCACCGCAAGGAAACTGGTTTTCAAATGAATAAAACCACATCGAAATCGGTCCATCCGTTTGAGACCTACAATGCCACAGACAAACATACATACACACAGACAGGCAGAGAGATATCGACGTAAACTAACTAAAAAGGAGGAATTCGATTCATGCACAAAACATCACGGCTTACTTTGCCACGTTTCTTTAACCATCTTATTTGTAACTGATCAATAGCCAGGGTCATTCAATGTTAGTCAAGTTGACTTCTTTTATGCTATTGTTTCACGATTCTAAAAATATTTCTGGTAATTTGGTTCATACAATTAGATATAATTCGTATTTTGAGTGTGGTGTATGTGTCGATAAACAACTTTATTATTTATTTATTTATCAAAGACCGATTACAATCAAATATTTTAAACAGTTAGACCCGTTGGCCGTTATCCTTAATAGGATAATCGGGATTAGCGATTTTTCTGTTTCCTAAATCTGGTAGTAAATCTTTGCGCCAAGAAGCGTGTTTTTTAGTTTTTTAAATCTATTTTTGTATTCTGGAGGTGGTTGACTTCAAACAGATTTTAGGTACCTAGCACACATTATAATACTACTATTTAAATGAATAAAGAATTAGGTATAGGCAATTTATGAAGAACCAGTTTATTTTACGCTTTTAAGTGTTTTTTTGGCAGAGAGTTTTCGTTGGATATTTTTTGTTTTATACTATGTAGTGATAGTGATAGTGAAGCTTCATTTAGTTTGAAACTAGATGACGATGTATGTCACATGTCCGAAATATTACGATTATAAAAATTGTGGGAGTCCTATGCTTTGGCACAAAACAAGGATACCAAGACCTAATAAAAAAAAACAGTTTTCAGAAATGTTTCTTTCATTAAATGATATTAAGTCTGGGAGACATTCACTTGTGACTTTAACCACAGCCTTTAACAGTCCATTGCTGGACATAGGCCTCTCCTTAGCAAATAGGTTTTGGCTTATATACCACGCCAGCCAGACGGGTTGGTACTTAGAGTATACATAATAGCTTATGTATACTCTAAGGGTTGGTATGGTTTGTCTCAAGTTCCCTTTCCTTGACTGGTTTCCTAAGTAGTTTGTTCCTTTAAAGCGCGTCTCCACCAAAATTGTTGGCAATTTCAGTGTTTTGAACTGTTTGCAACTCTTTAGAAAATCGCCAACTTTTGTTTCCGTTGTGTCTTCACCGAGTCGCCAACAATTTGAAAAACAATCCAACTAAGCGTCTCCATAGAGTCAATAAATATTTGCAACAAGCGTATTCTATTGATGGTTACCGCCGTTTTGTTCGGTAGAGACTCAGCTTTACACGATTCCTACAACACATACTGGATGAATAGTGGTGGTGACACTCTGTATTCTTAATCGGTCACCACACGAACAGGGCTCTCGAGTTGCAGGTCACTTAGCTCGTTTCTTATTAGGTGACTCACCTATTTCCTACTTCACCATAAAACAAGAACAATAAACACAAGCGTTTTACATGAAAAAAGAAAAGTAACCGTTGCTATTCACTAGACTATTTCACATCGCACAAACATGTGTTTTAAATATACCATTCTAGCACCATCAGTACAATTCGATGGTTGCAAACCGTACGTAATGTTCATGAATATTCATATACAGTTTTTACCCGTTACGGTGTCATAAAAATAGTATTGTGTTTTAAAAAAATACTCCGAGTAACAATACTTAAGGAAACAAAAGAATATGTTATATTTAGCTGGACGATTTCTACTGTGACGAGTTATTGTTCTATATTGGGTTGTAAGTAAAAAGTGAGATTTCTCATAAGATGAAATCTTTTACACAACTCATTTTGATGCAAATATCACGACCCTATTGGTTAGGGTTCCTGATCGCCAGAGGTCGTGGATATGATTTTTGTTGAGGGTACATAATTACGTTATGAGCCCTATCATTTGTTCTGAGTCTGGGTGTCGGTTATTAAAATATGTACTTGGAAATATATATGTATGTTTATAAGCAGTGTGGTGTTCATAGTACAGGGTTTGCCTAGTTTTGGATGAAACGAAAGCGGGTGAAATACCTGAGGTTATTATTATTGTTATATTGTATTTATTATTATTAGTAGTAGTTTGTTAGTAGGTAGGTCTTTTTATTTTAGTGACATTTACGGACTCCGTGAAGAACCTAAATGCCACTGTTTTTAACCGACTTCAAAAAAAGGAGGAGGTTTCTCAATTCGACCGTATTTTTTTTATTTATTTTTTTATGTGTGTTCGGGGATAACTTCGTCGTTTATGAACCGATTTTGATGATTCTTTTTTTTTAGAGTAATGAATTAAGTTTTTTCTCCAATTAGTAGTTTAGGCATTCGTTCAGCAGTGGAGGCTTAATAAATTGTCTAAGTGACTACCTCAGTGCGCAGTGGTAGCGTATACGAGTGCTGTGCTTGAGGTCTCGGGTTCGATTTCCTTGTCGGACGGACCACATGTTTGTATGATTTGCAAATATTGGTTTCGGAGTTTGGGTGTTTTCTATGTATAATATGTGTATATATATTTACAATAAAGGATATAAATATGTATTTATATCAGTTGTCTATAAGTTGCCCATAATTCAAGCTCCGTTTAGTTTAGGACTATTTATTTATTTAATTAGAAGACTGCACGGATGGTGTAGTGGTTAAAGCTATCGCCTCATCGCTTTCTACTTGTTTTGGGTCAAATCCGACATGGAACCACACTTTGTGCGATTCCCAAATTGTTGTTCTGAGTCTGGGTGTTCTTTGTGCCTGTTTCAGGTATACATATTTATAAAATCCCCCGCGACACAGGATTTTCCTCGTTCGGGAGTTGCTTATTAAAAAAATTATTAAAACAAATACGGTGTTCTAATCTATATTATAGTATAAAAGAAAGTCGTGTTAGTTACACTATTTATAACTCAAGAACGGCTGAACCGATTTGGCTGAGAATTGGTGGGAGGTACCTTAGAACCAGGAGACGGACATAGGATACTTTTTTCTCTTTATTAATTTTTAAGGGACTTTTACCCTATTAGGGTATGCCAGTCCTATAAGGCCTTAGCTTAAACAAGTATCAAATTAAATATTATATGCTAGACTGTACAATTTAATAGCTTTTTTTGATGTCGGTATAGCCATATAAGTATAGATACTTTTTACATAGTTTTTTTTTACTTTGTCCCGTGCCGTAAACCGCGGTTGTTGTTGTAACGCGGGTAACACCGCGGGGCTCAGCTAGTAGATAAAGTATAAAAACGTCTTTTTTAACAGTTGACAATTATTTTCTTTTCGTTTGATAGTAGTGTGTAGTAGTGATCTGTCAGATATGTCACCTTAAGCAGATTACCTACCATCAAAATGTTTTAAAACATAATCATAAATTAAACAATTATAATGCTGCCAAAGGGAAAATTACAAACGTGTTAATTAATGCAGAACTCTAAATTTGAAACCTACAGGAAAACTGACTATCTTTAAGTTTGTGCTTTTAGTGTTCAGTTGTGGTTAATTAGGACTATACTCTTGAAATTATTACATAAATTTTATTAGCTACCTGTTATTGTATTTGATAATATATTTTGTTTATAAATTGTTGTTTTTTAGGGTGACAGTCGATTTTAATGTAATATAACTATAGTATGTACAATTTAGCAATTTACGTAAGACTTTGGAAAAAGCTGTCGGAAGTACTCGTCGAAGAGGTACCTGCATATTTTGTTTAAACTTAGATTTAAGACAAAAACTTGGGTTTACACTTGCTGAAGAAAGTTGAAGCTCCAATAAATATTAATAAAGTGGTAGTGATGCAATTTCGAATTATGATATCATCATAATTCGAAATTGCATCACTTTTTTGATTTGATTTTTAATGTTTTAGCTGCCAAAATGACTGCTCTGTCTGATTGAAAGCATGAGCAAAATCCAAGAGTGGTGGTGACCCACGCTATGGCGGCCTTGTGAGATGCTTTTTCACGCTCCGCTTAAAGAACCCGGGATCACAGTGGGAGGGAAACACCTGCGTTGGTAGTGAGTTCCAGGCTTTGACTGCTCGCAACAGGAAGATGGTATATTTTTTAGCTATTCAGATTATTGTATTTAGGAATAAAACAGTTAATTTTATTATATATGGATAGATTATAGCAATGTATCAGTAGAATTTATTAACAAGAATAATATTGTGAGAGTTCTAAGAATAAATAAGTTTACATGTAAAAATATATAAATTTAGCGAACAATGTGTTTTTTTGTATTCATGCATAACAATGCTTAACCACGGTTTAACCTATCAAATGTCTAACAATAGCTTATTATAGATGTATACTATTAACAGAAGAGAACCAAGTTTGACTGAAATTTGCACACTAATTATTGTTGTTACTAGGTGCTTATATATAATTTCTTAATCTTCAAATTGTTAAAAAAGACCATTTTTCTCAAGAACGCGTGACGGTATCAAGCTGAAAATAATATCAAATTACTCACGTCTACGGTCTCTTCGAGCTGTGAAAAAATCAAACTTCTAAGCTAACGCAATCAAAAGATTATGCCGTTTATGCTGCAAATTTTCGACACTCGCAAGGGAATCAAAACCTACAGGGTACGTCCCGTGAACTCAGAATCTTGAATTTTTGGTACGAAGCAACGTCTTAAGGCGCGTCTACACCGAAAATGTTGGCAATTTCAGTGTTTACAACTATTGGCAACTCTTAAAAAATTGCCAACTTTTGTTTCCATTGTGTCTACACCGAGTCGCCAACAATTTGAAAAATATTCCAACCGAGCGTCTCCACAGAGCCAATAAATATCTGCAACAAGCGTATACTTTTGATGTTTACCGCCAAAAACAGAAACACGGTTCCCAACCTTTGTTGACCATTTTTGTTGGCAACACAAGGAAATTACAACAATTTTTGTCACCAACACGTGTTGACAACACAAAAGTTGCCAACTTTTGTTCGGTGGAGACTCAGCTTTATAGCACAGATAAAAGAAAAATTGCGAAAAGCATAATTTTTTAGTTACATGATATAATAAAAATATTTTTAATAATTTTAAACTTACTACCCCTTTCCTCAGGAACGCGTAAAGGTTTAAATTGAAATTCATATCAAATAATCAGGTCTATAATACCTTTAAGCTGTAACAAAATCAAACTTATTTGTTAACGCAATCAAAAGAAACAGCAATTTAGCCCCATATTTTGAAACTCGCAACTCTGTAGGTTTTGATGCCCTTGCGAGTGCATCAAAACCTACAGGGTACTTCCCGTGAACTCAAGATCTTGAAATTTGGCACAAAGCAACGTCTTATTGCACAGATAAAGGAAAAATTGCAAAAAGCATAAATTTTTAGTTACAACATTTAATAAAAATATTTAAAATTGTTTTAAACATACTACCCCTTTCCTAATGAACGCGTAAAGGTAATAAATTGAAATTCATATCAACTTCTCAGGTCTATAATACCTTTAAGCTGTAACAAAATCAAACTTATTTGTTAACGCAATCAAAAGAAACAGCAATTTAGCCCCATATTTTGAAACTCGAAACTACTCGCAAGGGAATCAAAACCTACAGGGTACTTCCTATGAACTCAGGATCTTGAAATTTGGTACGAAGCAATGTCTTATAGCACAAATAAAGGAAAAATTGCGAAAAGCATACATTTTTAGTGACATCATTTAATAAAAATATTTTTAATTTTTTTAACTTACTAGCTCTATCCTCATGAACGCGTAGAAGTATTAAATTCAAAGTCAAATAAACTACTCGGGTCTATAATACCTTTAAGCTGTAACAAAATCAAACTTATATGTGTTAACGCAATCAAAAGAAACAGCAATTTAAGCCCCATATTTTGAAACTCGCAAGGGAATCGAAACCTAAACGATACTTCCAGTCGACCTAGAATCTTGAAATTTGGCATGAAGCAACGTTTTATAGCACATATAAAGAAAACAATTCGAAAACATAAAATTTTTAGTTTCATCAAATAACGTTTTTTTTACTAACTTTTAAACTTTCGCCTTCCATGAATTATTATTTTTACGGGAATTAACGCGATCACTTATTTAAAGGTGATCACGGCCAGTGCAACCTGGTCGAAACGCCAGGCAAATCAGAGGTATGTAATACCTTTAAATAAGTGATCGAGTTAATTCCCGTAAAAATAATAATTAAAACTTTTAATTATTACTCTTTTCCGCATGAACGCGTAGAGGTATCAAGTTGAAATTTATATCAAACACTTAGGTCTAATTGCTTTTAGGCTGTGAAAAAAAGAACGAATTTCTAAGTCAACGCAAAACACAAAGGTTGTACATTTATACCACATATTTTGAAACACGCAGCCACTCGCAAGGGAATCAAAACCTAAAGGCTACTTTTTGTTGACATAGAAAATTTAAATTTGGTAAGACGCAATAGCTTAAAGCACGGGTAACAGAAAAAATCAGAAACCTTTTACTTATATATCTATAGGTTTGTACGGAACCCTCGGTGTGCGAGTCCGACTCACACTTGGCCAGTTTTTTTATGTATGACCCTGCCAAAATGACTCTACACTGCCTGATGGAAAGCATAAACAGAATCCAAAAGTGGTGGTCACCATACTCACTGCGAATGCTGGCAATGCAACAATGCAGCATGGTGACCCACACCAAGGCGGCCTAGTGATGCTTCTGTATCATTGGGCCTCCGCTCTCACCAACGAAACACGACAGCACGAATGCTGTCATTTTAGGATGATCTTTTTCACGAGGGTAGTACCGCCTCGGTCGAGCCGGCCCGTTCGTGCTGAAATCAGCGTGGCTTTACTACTTCGACTACGCTTGCTTATATATATCATCAACAATTTTTTTGTACGAAAGTATCTTTTAATTTTATATTAACACTAGCCTTTCTACGCGGCTTCGCTCACGCAGACTTTCATCCCCTGATTTACCCCCTTAGGGGTGGAATTTCGAAAAATCCTTTCTTAGTGCTCACTTACGTTATATAAAGCATGCAAAATTTCAGGATTCTATCTTCAGCGGTTTGGGCTGTGCGTTGATCTCTGGGTATGTCAGTCAGTCAGTCAGTCACCTTATATATACAGATTATTTAATTTGATGAATGAGTACCCACGTTATGTTAAGGAATTTGAAATTAATATTTCCAAAACTATTTTCATAACTATAGATTACTTTATGTATCGCGAAATAATTCTAAATTGGACAGATAGATAACTTAGCAAACAAAAGAATGTTCTCGATGTTTCTCGAAATAGCTTTTAATATTAAATGAAGTTTTTTTTTCTTTAGTAAGAGGTGGAAAACTTTGTACAAACCCTATACCAACAGCCCGCCTGGTCAGCATGTTATAGTAGAACAAAACCTCGTTTATAAGCAGGCCTAAATCCAGCAGTGGACAGTTGAAAGTTTTTGTTCATTATTTAACTAGCTGTTGGCCTCGGCTCCGCCCGCGTTGATGTCGATTATCGCGGCAAATAGTAGCCTATGTGTTATTCTGATGTATAAACTATATTACTGTAAAGTTTCATCCAAATCCGTTCAGTAGTGTTTGAAAGAGTAACAAACACACACACATCTTTACAAACTTTCATATTTATAATACTAGTAGGATGTATGCATTTTAGCATGTTCAATCATTTAGGTACTCTAAATGATTGAACATGCTAAAATGCACGACTGACAATGAAAATTAAGACAATATATTTTAATTATATAACTTTAAAGGTTATTCCGAAGTGTAAATTACCTAACATTACCTACATTAGCAAATAATGTAGGTGTTGTGTCATCCGTAGAACTGTAACTGCGGAAACGAAAAAAGTACCTACCTATAATGACTAATTTACAAGGAAATACCAAGAGTCTTAATAATTTTGTACGAGATCACAGCTCTGGTACCTACGTGACCGAATTGAAGAACCATTTTAAGATTATTAAGAAGTACGTAATTAGTCATATATGCAATGAGGAGGCAAGGAAGAATGGCAACCTATACTGACCACGGTCAAGGCCTTAATCCTTGATTAAGGCCTTGACCGTGGTCAGTATAGGTTTTAAGAAATCCACATTATGTTATATTGATTTTAATGCTATCAATTTTACGGTATAGGTACCTACACTTTATAAGGAGGTCCCTGTCAATTCACGAGAAGTTACATGCTTGAATTGTTTCTGAGAACTAGATATTTTTGTTATAAATAATGGTAAATCCATTACACTTAGGTATTAATTAACTTATGAACAATTAATTTATTAACAGTAAAATTTATTTTAAGTTATGTAATTATGAAGAGAGGACGTAGGATTCTGCCGCTTCTTAGTGAGGTAGCGATATCCACTAAAGAGGGGGTAGGAAGGGGACAGAAGAGTACCAGTACTCTCCAGAAGTCTCTTGTCCCAAAAGAGTGACACCAGGCGCTGCAGATCGCATAACGATCTCCGGCCACCATGAGCGCTGGCTTGCGGGTAACGGTGAGTGCGGCTGCCTGTCCAGATCGGAAGAAGAGTCAGAGTCAGGGCCCCCTATGCACAATACCACGGCTTCCTATATCAATTAAAGTCGGCCGGTAGTTCTCGAAGACTTTATAGTATTTACCCGAATCCTTTTCACACCGTGAGCCAGCGTGAACAGCCCGGAGAGGTGATGACCCATGAGGGTTTAAATTTTTTCATACGGAAATAAAATCAAACAGCCAGTATTATTTTAAAGGTTTTAAAGACAATATATAATAAATTGTATTTAAATAAATATTCATTTATTAAAAGTAGGCATATGTTAACTTAGAGAACATTCGTAAATTGTGGGATAACCATGCTTCAGTGCATTTGGTGCTTTAATAAAAGAAGAAAGCGATTCGTGATTCTTTTGTTTTAATTAAAAAGTTAACTTTTTTAATTGTTGTAGAAAATTGGTACGAAAACAATATTAATATTATTACTATTAATATTAATAAAATAATAATAAATGTAAAAAAATCTAATTATTAATAATCAGTGTTGCCACCTCACATTAATTACACATTGACATCGATTTTTCATACTTAAAATTAAATTGTCAATGTCTTGCTGCGGTATGAGGTCCCAAGTTCTTTGCAAGTGTCTGTATAGCTCTTGTTCCGTCGTCAAATTTGGCGGGAAATCTCGTTCGTTGTAACATGTCCCAGGCATTCTCGATGGGATTTCAGTCGGGCGACTGCGCAGGCCAATCCAAAACTTGAATGTCATGATCTTGAAGAGCTGTCGATACCTGTCGCGTCGTATGAGAAGGAGCATTATCGTGCATGAATAGAAACCCCAGGCCCATTTGGATTCTGTGTGGGATAATCACATCTCTACCTATCATCTACTACCTCTTCGAGATGTTTTCGTGCAGTCATGCTGCCTTGAATCTAAACGAGCTGGGTTCGCCCACCAAGACGAATTCCTGCCCACACCATGATTGTCCCGCCTCGGTCAGAGTGGACCTGATGAGGGTGCCGCAGACGGCTAACTCTGCCTGGAGTTCTCCAAACACGAGTTCTTCTTGAATCCGGATGAAATCCAAACCGGAACTCATCAGTGAACAGCACCGATGACCATTGTTGATCACTCCAAGACAAATGCTCCCGAGCCCACGAAAGCCGCCGACCGCGATTGCCACGTCGCAGAGCTGGAGCACGTAGCGGTCTTCGAGCATGAAGGTTGACTTCATGCAACCTCCTTCGCACGGTTTGGTCGCTTACCAGCAGCTGGTGGTCCTCCTGGAGCCTTTGCACAAGTAGCAACGCCGTGATATTGGGTTGTCTTTTGGCGTTCATTTGGAGGAATCAATCCTGTCTTTGCCACATTGCCACATGTTCAGCCACATCCCCAGTACTGCGATAACGTGACCACAATCTTGATATCACGTTTTGGCTGGTATATAAGGTCTCAGCAATGACGCGTTGAATAGCACCATTTTCTAACAAGCCCACGGCTCATAACATTTCATCTCGACTCAAATAGAAACGTGACATGACTTTTGAAGCTAGCACGCTAGCACTTCACGACAATGCGCGACCCCATACTGCGCAACAGACAGTCTCCAAGCTGCAAGAGCTGGGGTTGGAAGCTCTCCCTCATCCGCCATACTCACCAGACCTTGCACCTACCGACTATTACTTTTTCCAAAATTTAGACAACTTTTTAGTTTGTAAAAATTTCAATTCCCGAGAGGCAGTACAAAATGCCTTTGAAGAGTTTGTTGCCACCCGTCCAGCTGATTTTTACAAGAAGGGCATCAATAAACTGCCAATGCGTTAGCAAAGATGCGTCGATTGCATGGGTGATTACTTCGAATAACAGAAATCAAAAAGTTTGAAAAAATAAGTACTTTCACTTATTGCATACAAAACGGCAATTTCATAGGTAAAGACCTATTAGTAGTAGGACGTCCACAGGCCAGGTTGAATGATGATCTGCGCAAGACGGCTGGCAGGAGCTGAATGCGAGAAGCCTATGGGGTCGAACCAAGTAGCGTGCAATTGGAGAGGCCTATGTCATGCTATGACTACGATAGGATGATGATGAAGATGATGTATGTGTATCTTTTGAGTTGCAGGTGCACATAGGCGGTGGTCACCTACGAGCAGTCTCCACGAGCGAGAGAATCACGGCGATATTATCTGTGTGCGATGTATTACTATACACTTGGCGATTCCGTTAAGAATCGCGACGATACGCTAACTGTCGCGATTATAGAGTTCCTTATTTTTTTAATTCGATGAATAAAATATTGAATCCTTATAATGAGAACGACAAAAACAATGTATATTCCTCTTATTTCCGTGGCTTTTCTTTCCTATCACACCTTTCTACTCGTAATCTTTTAAGAGCATATCTGTTTATCCCGCATGTTGGCCAATATAAATCCCCTTCTTTCTTGAAATGGTTTAAAATTGCTCTACAGTTTTTATTTCCTATAGTTCATTTGTCGGTAATATTGAAATGTCGCACCACGGTTCAAATGACGTCAGAACTTAAAAAAAACCCATTATACACACATCAAAAGTGTCTAGGGATCAAGCATTTTTATGCGGATTTCTTGAGATTGAGATGTGGCTTTGGCCCTGGCCTGCTCAGTCGCCAGACTTGAACCCGATTGAGCATGCATGGGATATGCTACAGAGAAGAGCTCTGCCGAATATGGAGGGTATCCAGTCGCAAGAAGACCTTTTTTTGTTGTTGCAACGAACATGGGCGGCCATTCCACAGCGTGATTTGGATGAACTCATTTTGAGTATGCCAAACCGATGTTCTTGTGTTAGTGTTCGCGGTAGAAACACGGATTATTAATTGTTAATAATAATAAAATAATAAATAATAATAAAATTATAAAGAAAACTGTTATTTCAGTCTTTTTTTCGAACTTTAATGTTAGTGGTTCAAATGTCAAAAATCCTTTTATTAGGAAAATGGCAAATTTCTTTATTAATGAAAAGGTGACTTGGTTTATCGTTACTGTGACAAACGAAAACATTTTATTTGATGAATCCTTAAAGAAAATTTCAATTAATATCAATCAGGAGAAAAGTTATTGCAAAAATATATGTTGATCCCTAGACACATATGTTGATCCCTAGACACTTTTCATGTGTGTAGTTAAAAATTTAATGTTTCAGTAATAAATTAGAAGCAATTATTATAATTTTGTAGTTTCAAGCAAGGTTTTCAGTAAGTTACAAAAAATAGCAAGTTTAACAGCCACAAAACCGTTTTATCATTATCTACAAGCTTTTATTAATTAAACTAGCTGACCCACGCAACCTCGTTTACGTCTCCTATTGCCCGTAGCGTTAAAATTTTCCCCCGTTTTTGTAACATTCTTCATTGGTGCTCCGCTCCGCTTGGTCTTAGCGTGATGATGTATATCCTATAGCCTACCTCGATAAATGTACTATCCAACACTGAAACAATTTTTCAAATCAGACCAGCGGTACCTGAGATTAACGCGTTCAAACAAACAAACAAACTCTTCAGCTTTATAGTATTTATTATTGTTCATTTCCCCCACCAGGGCAGCGATCACTTTGTGATACTTGAGATATCTTACGGCCCATAGAATAAGGTATTCAATCGCTATAACAATGTCCCCTGGAAGGAGCAATGAACCACGGCAGTGTCACCGTGTTCTATCACAATCTAACCTAAAATAATTAAGGCACTTACAGGAGTGTGTGGCTTCACGCCTTCTTCTCGGCGTTCCCAAGAGCTCTTGGGTAGGTGGGTAGATTCTTCTGCTCTTGCGTCTCCACACAAACACACGCTCCTAAAATGCTGTACAAATTCCAAGGTATTCGAACCAATCTCAATAATCCCGTTTCAGCTTACGCGAACACGCCTACAAAAACTCGCGACTCCACGACCTAACACAATACGGTTTATCACTAAAGAGACCGCGGGTCGATGGACAATACAATTAGCTTACTATCAAGGGATTTTCACAATAATACATAAAACGTCGGCCCGTTTCAACACACGCTCGATCACAAACTTATAATTCTCGCGAGTTTTATCACAATTAATTTTCACAAGCCTGGCCGATCAAACCGTTCTCAACTATTATAAGTATTTTAGCCTAACAAACCCAAAGTGTCATCACTATCACGCGGAGGCTAAATGAATACACAACATTAACAATCAAATTCCATTACGGCACCGGCCATTTTAACAGTACCGCACGAGATCTTTTTCGATTCCTTCGAACATTAACCTCAAACGTCAAACGTCAACACGAACCAGCGACAATCAAAATGTTGCCAGTACAATGACGTTCGAAATCCAACAATTATTATTAGTATAGACTAGCTGACCCACGCAACCTAGTTTGCGTCTTCTATTGCCCGTGGCGTGATAATTTTCCCCCGTTTTTTAAACATTTTACATTGGTGCTCCGCTCCTATTAGTCGTAGCGTGATGATGTATAGCCTATAGCCTTCCTCGATAAATGTACTATTCAACACTGAAATAATTTTTCAAATCGGACCAGCGGTTCTTGAGATTAGTGCGTTCAAACAAACAAACAAACAAACTCTTCAGCTTGATAATATAAGTATGGATTTAATTTGCATGCAAAGATACAGAAGCATATAGTGAGGGTCACCATGCTGCATTGCTGCGTTGTCTGTATTGGCAATGAGTATGGTGACCACCACTCTTGGATTCTGCTCATGCTTTCCATCAGGCAGAGTAGTCACTTTAGCAAACCTATTATAAAAAATATTTGTATGTACTATGTGTGTATAGTGTGTGTATACACACAAACATTGAAGATTGGGTGGCGGTAGCTGCTTACCATCAAGAAACCTGCTCCTTTGCCCCCTTATACCATAAAAAACTTTGTTTCCTGACGAAACGAATCTCAGAAGCTAAATAAATACCATTTCTTTATGTCTGTAACCTTGGAAGAGCCATACTTCAGCATGCACGGGCCGGCTCGACCGGAGTGATCCCACGGCCTCATAAAAAACCGGCGTGAAACAGCGCACGCGCTGTGTTTCACCGAGTGCGGGAGGATACCCATCCCCCTCCCTATCCCCCAAAGGCCGGCAACGGCATTTTGTTTAAGACACACAAAACACATATATACATAGCCTTCGATCATATATTTCGAAAGTTTGAAATATTTGATTGAGTACATAGCACATTGCTGCTGTAATAACGACACAGTAGAAGTAAGACGCTTGCGTTCCTCCGTCCCGACATTGCGCTTATAAGTTCTTACAAAATTTTGTATTGGAACACATGTGATGTATACTGCGTCAAGACTATTAAGAACATGGTGATTTTACCAACATTAACGAGTGTTAAAAATTCCAATGGATATTAATTTATCATCAGATGATTTTTTTCATTAACAGTAGCTCTGGAAGATTGGCTAATGACAAAGATAACAAAAATGTTGTTAATTCTTTTGTTTTCACTACAATAAAACCATTAACAGCGTTCAACAGTCTACTATTATCCATTGAAAGAAGGTATTGGCCTACAATTATATACCACGCAACTAGTCGGGTTGGTATGGTAATTGTTTCAAGATTTCCTTCTCTTGATTTTCATCATCAGAACAGCCCTATGGTATTGTGTTGTTAAAATGAAGTCGTTTCCGCTGTCTGTTCGTTAACGGATTTCAATGCAACTTTCAGCAATAGATAGTCATTCGTTTAATAACGAAGGTTTAAACGTAGGACCTATCTCACCCCCCCCCCCCATTTTTTATGGAATAGGGGCAAACGAGCAGACGTATCACCTGATGGTAAGCGATTACCGCCGCCCATGGACACCCGGAACACCAGAGGCGTCACAAGTCACAAGTGCGTTGCCGGCCTTTGGGGGATGGGGAGGAGAAGGGGGTTTGGGGTATGGGCCTCCGGTATCCTCACTCATTCGGTGAAACACAGCGCAGGTGCTGTTTCACACCGGTTTTCTGTGAGGCCGTGGTATCAGACCGGTCGAGCCGGCCCATTCATGCCGAAGCGTGGCTCTCCCACTGTGTGTAATTTGTAATAATTATAATTTAAACAAATGTATAATATAGATAAAACTTTCGTTTTTATTAGGTTTGTATCCAGCACACGAAATTCATTCAATATAATTTACATTCAAATATTTTTGCCGTTAGAAGTTTGTTTCTAACATCTATTCATAAAATATACTTAAATGTACATTACATTTACACTGACTAAGTAATTTTCTACAATAACTTATAACTTATTATCCTTACAAGTGTTTTTATCTATATTCTTTTAAGTGAATCTATTAACAAACAGTGTTCCTTTATAGATCAACTTGAAGTTTTAGAAAACAATATTTCAACAGACACATGCAGGTAAAATACAAAGTTTAACTGCAGTATGTGAAAATATATTAAGCCACGTAGACAATCGGGAAAAATAAATAAAATAAATCCATCTATCTTACACTATTAATACACTCTAATTTAAATTACTTACATGATTTCTTATAGTTATAAATCGTATTTATTACCATTTTATGATACGACTAATAGGTAACTCCACCGTTTCATTATTTTATATTATACAAACGAAAGATTACAAGAAGTTAAATAGTTCAGGGAGTTTTTCAGGTATTTTAAAGTATAACCTCTTTTGTAAGGCTTAAAGCGTTTTCACATTATCCGATCCGATATCGGTGTCGGGCGCCGATACGATATCGGAGGAAGTTAAATGTATGAAATATGTATCTGTCTTTCATATTGTCCGGCCCGATATCGGATATCGGAGCCGACATATACATACATTTTACTTCCTCCAATATCGTATCGGCGCCCGACACCGATATCGGATCGGATAATGTGAAACCGCTCTAAGCCTTACCTTACTTACAGTAGATTAAATGCTAATAATGAAACGAAAAATATGTTCTTCCCCTTTATTAAAAAAGAGCTATGTATCAATTACTTCCAAAATTTCTCTGTATTTTAGATGTAGGTAGTACTCGTATGTTCAGTATCAATATTTGTTCAGAAAAATATAAAGTAAACAAAATTATAATTAATAAAACTAACGTTATCTTGTTACGAAATGACACTAAGTAATTAAGACTTGTTCTGTCTCTAATATGATCAAGTTTCAAAAAATTAAATAATTCGTTCAAAAACCTATAGTTAATTAATCTTAATTACAGGTTTAAGTTATAATTATATAAATATAACGCATCATGTATTTTTTGTTTTAATTTATTTAATGCTATTAAAGGGGTATCAGCATGACCTTGTCAATATTTTTACAAGGTCATGCTGGTACCCCTGTAATAGGGGTAGACCAACGATGTTAAGGAAATTCGGAGTGTCGACCAACATTTTAAATTACTACAAGAAAAATATTAATTCTTTTTATTATTATTCTTATTGCCGATTATTTC
The DNA here is from genome assembly GCA_949125395.1 of Diaphora mendica. Lineage (NCBI taxonomy): Eukaryota > Metazoa > Arthropoda > Insecta > Lepidoptera > Erebidae > Diaphora > Diaphora mendica. Next base: position 24,402,954 of record OX421314.1, read on the forward strand.
ATAAAAGCACACTACCGTACCTATTTACTCAAATAAACGACTAACTCACATGCAAACTACGAACTCCTTTGTACTTATTCAAAAGATACAGTCTTGTTTTAACATTGGTCACTTTTCGCTACACTGAATTTGAGGCTACTTTAACAATGCTAACATTTACCTAACACTAATAATATTAGCCTGTAATACAACCATTAATATTATCTATTTATCTTTTTACACGACGTTATGACACGCAACTAGACACCGAAAAAACGTGCTTCAGTTGAAAAATCTTAAACGTATAGTCCTTAAAATCTAGTTTGATTTCTGTGAGTCACTATGGTCATTTTAGGACTTACGATGTTGAGGTGTGCATTTATATACATTTACATTTATATATAATTTAAAAATGGCACGCAAAGAATTAAACCGACTTATTAGAACGTACTGGAATGGTATTGAAATTTGAACAAGCAAGATCTGTCACAGAGATAAAGCTATATTTTAAGGACTGTAGATAATATTGTAATGCGCCATAACGTACAATTAGTTTACTAAAACACAATTAAAAATAATTATCCAAAAATTCTTTGGTCTTAACAAAAATATTCTACACTTATTTTAGTGTCTTTACTCACGTAGCCTCTACAAACAGCAAGCGTTGACTAGGGATTAAAATGACTTCACCATGCACAGATTTAAGCTAAGCGTGTTGCGCTCTACCCAGATGGATAAAGAAAGCGACACGGTCAGCACTTCTCTCCCCGCATTTGTTGCACATGAAGGGGTCGTTGTACCCATGGAAACCCATGTGTATAGTATGCATTGTCAAATCTCCAAAGGTGATGTCGCAGTACTGGCATGAATAACTTTGTGTAGCAGCAGCCGCATCGGATCCTTCCGATTCAGAGTCGGAGATCTCCATACCTTTATTTTTCTCGTCTTCGTGTTGAAGTCGTAACGCTGCTGGCTGCAGTTTATATGCGCGGCCTTTTCTTCTGTTCTTGAGTGCAGTAGTTGGAGTTACAGGTTGGTTGGTCGGTCGCTCTGTGCTAAGAGGCGGAGTACCTGTCTCACTAGTCTTGGTGTTTGTTAGGTCTAGAGCATCATTGGCTGAAGCTAGCGTTTCTTTAGGAGTGTTCGGTGTGCGAGGCATGCTGGCTGGAGATTTAGGTGGAGGAGGAGTGGTGGGGTTTTCGAGTTTGTCACCGTAAGCAAGCCGCTGATGAAGTAATGTCGGAGATGGGGATGACGTTTGTGGTTTTTCTGATGGTAGTTCTTGTAGTCTAGGCGATATTCTTTGTTCGTAGTTATTGTTCGGTGGGAATAAAAACGAGTGAGGTAGAAGCGGTGGCAAATAAGGCAAGTTAACGGGAAAATGATTCCCGAAAATCGGATGCGTCGGTGGCGGTGGTTGTGGTACATTGTTATTGTTCATTGGTGACTGATCGAACATTTTGGATAGAGGTTTTTGTTTGGGACCACGCCGTGTTCCATAAACATCGATAATTGGCAAAGGATTGGGCGTTCCATCCGGGTTTAGTACCATCGCAGGATTGTGCTGATATTTGCGTAAGTGTAACTTTAAGGAGTGGCAATATTTTGTGGCATAATTACAATCCGCACAACGGTATTGATACACGTTAGAGTGTGATTTTAAATGTGAATTAAGCATAGATTTGTTGACGCATGAATATGAGCATTGAGTGCATTGGAACGGCTTAGATCCCATATGATTCCTCATATGATATTCAAGATGGTGCTTGTATTCAGTGACGAAAGGACATTTTCTACACGAGAGCATCTTCTCTGGTTTTATGTGCTCCTTACTATGTTCCCAGAAGCTTAGTTTCGTCACAGCAACAAACTCACACTGTTTGCATTTAAATGTTTTCACTTTTCCGTGTGAATTTACAGCAGGCACGCGAAGGCCAGGCTCGTCATCAAAATCTTCGTCACCTGACATGTCACGACCATCTTCACCATCGGTTTTTTGTCCGATACCATCAAAGCCTGAATCATGATAACGTTCAAATGATCGACGGTCATGTTCCGGATCGGGCGAAGGAGTTCGAGGCGACTTTGGAGGAGTAGCATTAACACGCGCTAATGGAGTCGACACATGGGCAGGAGGTGCTAAGTTTCTCGGTGAGTAAGATGTCTCATACCCAGGGGAAGGTTCCCGACCTTCATTGTTACGAGATTCGAAGCCTGGCGGTGTAAGCAGACTATATGGCAGACCATTACGGTACGACTCCAAGCGCACTCCAAGGTTTGCTTTGGCTTTGAGAGACATGGTATCATAGAAAGGTGATGGTTCGCCGGAGCTTCCTGGGCTGCGTGGTGAATGTCCATTGGAGTCCTTACTCGAGGATGACGGAGAGGCGCTATGGAATCCTTCGGAGAAGAAGCCACTGGTTTGATCTTTCAGAAAGCTTCCATCTTCCATTGGTTCCGATTTCTGTAAAGAAAAACTAGTTGTAGATTATCGGATAAGGGCTCGTGTAGCGTGTCGGCCTAATCACGCGTCTTCGGTGGCACCGACGTGATAGAACCTACAGAAACGACTCACTACAGCGTGTCAGCGACTGACAACTAGAGGCTGCACTGTTTTTTGTAGTTGGAAGTCTATGCAAATCGAAGTCGAGCGGCATCACTGGCACGCTGCATGAGCCCTTTAGAAGAAAAAGTAAAAAAAATATACATACCACTGTCGGAGGTTGCAGTATTCCCCAAGATTGAGGATGGGCCGAGTGGTGCGTAGGCGCCATGCCTGTGGGTGGGGCGCAGCTCAGCATACCTGTTAACCGAAAAATATTACATTCATAAGAAAAGTACTTTTTAATTAACTGTACTTTAATAAACTAAGAATTATTATTTCAAGACACGTTTGCATAATGCAAAAAGTACCTAAAGAAGAAATGTGATTAGTAAACAACTTGTGGTTAATGTAAAAAATGCGGCACATTCGATCACGTACAGTTTCGTAACATGCCTCATCATTTGCAAATATAAAGTTTTATTTTTATTGTTTACATTTAACGTAAGTACTTATACTGTACTATTACGCTTAGGTAATAAACAAATTTAGTTCCTTGCTTTAAAGAAGAAAGTTTATTAATACGGTCGGTCCAATTTAAGTGACTAACAGGGTACCTATAAATGAATATTACTATTTTTATTGCTTCAAGGAATGATCCTACTGCATTCGTATAAAGCTATGTTAATAAAACAATAAAATCATAACTGAAAAGAAGAACCCAGATGTAATGGTAAATCTGTGCTTAAGACTACACTATAGACTACCTGCTTAAGACGAAGTTGTAAATGTGAAGAGAAGGTTAAGAGGAAAGAGCAAAGGGAAGGTATACTAATGTCAAATAGGCACAATAGGGATGCGGCGAGTCAATGACAGGACCACTAGTTTTAATATCCTGATGGTTACACCTTTTTTGTTGTTGTTAGGATTAGCAAAGTCGGTGTTGTTGATCAACACTGCTATGTGTACGACCATTGATTAGTTTGCAATTACATGTAGGTTATGTAGGTGTTTAGAAGGTCGCTTGTTTGCAAGTGAACGAAAAATTTTAGCAAAACAAAAACCGACTTGCAAGGTTCGGCTCGATTTCTCTTGGATGCCATCATCAGATCTTAGTGTCCTTATCATGGTACCACCGTTGGGATATCTCCTCTCCATTAAAAAAAGAATCATCAAAATCGGTTCATAAACGACGAAGTTATCCGCGAACACACATAAAAAAAACAGATATACGGTCGAATTGAGAACCTCCTCCTTTTTTAAAGTCGGTTAACAAAAGTGAATGAAATGAAACATGAAACAATGAAATTAAAAATTTAGTTCACTGCTTCTCCTTACAAAGGAGGTCTTAGGCTACTAGGTATTGTTATACCACGCTTGCTAGACGGTTAGGTAAATCTATACTAATATTATAAAACTGAGAGTTTGTCTGTTTGGTCAAACGCAGTAGGTAATCTCAGGAAGTACTAGTCCGATTCGAATAAATGTTACGGTGTTAGATAGTCCAGTTATAGAGGAAGGCTATAGGCTATATATCATTACGCTACAACTAAAAGCAGCGGAGTATCAATAAAAAAAAATGCAAAAACGGGGGAAAAATATTCCTTTTGAGAGCTTCCATTGCGTGCGCTGAGTTAACTTATAAAGTTTTATAAAGACAGTGTATGAAATAATTTTTTCCCTTTAAAAGTTCTAGGTTCCCTTTAAAAGAAAACAATAGGTATATGTACATATTATCTTTTGAGGTTGGCTTAGTATAATTATTTTTATCAGTATATTTTACAAATAAATGGAGTGTCTGTTTGTAATATTAAAATAACAGCTTTTTAATAAATGCATATTGCATATTTTATATGTATCCTCGGTACATACTTATACCAAAATAACACTTTTTACCATTTTTGTCTGTCTGTCTGTTTGTTCAGGCTAATTTCTGGAACGGCTTGACCGATTTTGACGGGACTTTCACTGGCAGATAGCTGATGATATAAGGAGTAACTAGGCAACTAAACTAGCTTTGCCCAGCTGCGTTACCCGCGGTGTTTCTTGTACCGCGGGGCTCAGCTAGTGGTAAATAAATTTATTCACGTTGTTATATCATCACGCTAGGGGCAATAGGAGGCGCAGACGAGGTTGTTGTTGATATTTCCTGATTAATGCATTTTTGCGTAGGTATTTAATCAGGATTTACTGATAAACCATCTTGCTAGCTAGCATTATTAACAAGGCAAGGTGTTTTCATGAGAAATAAATAATAGCCAAAAAACTATACTTATTGTAATGTCCTATTTTTTGTCAGTCTTGTTATAAATGTTGTGGATGTTTTTTAACAAATAACATTAGGCAAGGTCATTTAAAGGATAATGTTTACAATTTTGTCTTAGTAACTCGGACAAAAACAGCAAACATGACGTTTGCATTGCACAAAATAATATTATGTCAGGCATTTTGCGATTTAGCGGTATTATAAATATATGTAGGAAAACCGGTATCAAATTATACCTACTACTGTATTCATAATTAAATTTATTATCAAAATAAGCGGTGTTACCTGTGGTGCAATAACAACCGCAGGTAACACCGAGGGGCAAAGCTAGTCTAAAAAAAGGAGCCTAAGTTACTCCTTATATGATCAGCTATCTGTCAGTGATAGTCCCGTCAGAATCGGTCCAGCCATTACAGAGCTTATCTGGAATAAACAGAAAAATACTTAGATTTTTGTAGATATACTGTATATAGGTACTTTCATATGCATTTAGTGAAAAGCTGTTAATTTGAAATTACAAACATAAACTTCAATTTTATTAATTGGTATGGAATTAAAATAAAGGATAATTATGTTAAAAATATCTCGTGTTGAAAATATTAATATTTATAAACACATTATATATTTTTTATTTATAAATAAGAATAATATAATGTAGGTATATTTATTTAAGTACTTGTTTCAAATATGTGAAATGAAGTGAAATGAAATGAAAATGAAATGAAATATGAATCAAATATGAAAGAGAAGAGATATTATCCGAAGATTTTTTGTATGGGTAAGTATGTAGGTAGGTAAATATATACCATACCATCATAGCCATAGTTATACTTTGTCCATTCGTTTATTTTCTTTTTGACAGCTCACGCCTATAAATTACCATATTTTTTTTCGGAATTATGTACTACAGTAATGTCGTACTTTATTGACGGTGACGGTACTTTAGTAAAGTGGTCTGTGCATAACAAACAACCAGACCATAAAACAGTACTTGAAATACGATAAATCCATCATGTGATAAAAATAATTTGACTTCATGTAAGTATTTTTTCTGTAAATTTAATAAAAAAAGGAAAAAAAATAGTATCTATGACTCCAAGATTGAATTTTTGCAAGGAATCAAGTCGAATCTTGGAATTTAGGATCAAACCAAGAGTAAAGAACAATAACTCTGTTCATTCATCTAATTTACAGATTTATTATTTATATTTTTGTTTATTTCTTACATAATATAAAAAACTAATAAAGGAATAATGAATATTTCAACAAAAAAAATATTATTAAATCGATTGAAAGTTCTTCATAAATAAAATCGCTATTCGTTTCAAATCGAATCGGTAATGGGTGAGGGCGTCACTAATTTCAAAATTTCTTAAACTGTCATAAAGAAATGGACAGAGTATAGGTATAGGTACTTACTTATACCTACTTATCATAATTGTATCAGGCAATGGTTGATTTCTTATTTGCTTTGTACAAATAACTAAAAACTTAGCTTAATTATTATTTATCGTAAATTTATATTCATTACTTCTTTCATTGATACTATTCTTAAACAACAATAATAAAAAAAGTTTAAAAAAACTATAACCCAACTACATAAAAACTTTTTATAAAATTTAATTAGCCTGTGTCTGCCATTATTATGAATCTAATGACACCTCATTTATTAAAATCGATTCAGTAGTTTAGGCGCTACGGTAGAACATATAAACATAACATACATAAACTTTTAAAATGTTTACACTTTTTTAAAGTCAAAAGGATTCTTAACTTTCAAAGAGTGATAATAACGGTGGCGGTGTATAGACAAAAAATCAAGGGCAAACAACATCATAAGTTTGAACGAAAGAGGGTATTAATATTAAAATGTATATACCTAAATATAATATATGGTCTACTTTAGTTTTCTTAACTAATACCAGGATCATTTCATTATTTAACATTGTAAGTTGAGTAAAGCAAACAAAATACTTATATAAAACGTTATCACACGTAAACAAACAATATGGAAAAATTTTATGTTCAAAATATTATAACCTAATAATTTAAAAATATTATAATTTTACTAACACTTGCCTTAATTATAAACTTTCGGTTCAAATAAACACAGCACAACAATGTTTCATGCAAGTAAAATCCAAATTCACTTCAATACTTATATATCACGGATAACAAATTTCATTTATCACGAAAAACTCTAGGGCATTTTATAACACAACCCTTCGATGAGACGACGGAGAAACGTCTGAACGCCGTGGCTCTTCACAATAGACTGAAAAAATCTGTCAATTTTTATGCTCCAAACATCGATAAATGTATTCTATATTTGAAGGCGACGTGTTTTCTAGAGAGACAGGGTCAGATATACTTTCAAATAGCCGCCTCTCTTTCGCGCCCCCACAGCCTATTTTACTTGAACCAATACGGCGCAAGCTACTGTGGGTGGGGATCCAGTTATTAAGTTATTGTTTATGCTATATTAATACTAAAAAAAATAGACAACCCCGGCTATATTGCCAGTTGTTGCTATAACAAAGCATAGGTGTATTATATCTGTTATTATTGTGATAAAACCGAGCGAGTAGGGTAATGAGATTGTTTTCGTATTGAATCACTTAATGCCTATGGTTATAATGTGATTTTTATGTTTGTTTGTCCCATTAATTAAGAAGTAAGACAGTTAAATATTGGGTGGTAGTAAAAATAAATAGAATGTTGAGTTAACCTTTATTGGTCATAAATATCAAATGTGTCTAATTACGAAACTAACACTTAAATGAATTAAGCCCTTTTCCTAGGCGCTATACTTATGTATTATTGATGAATCTCCATGTGCTCTTCCCCTTCGCGCTCTTTATTCTATAAAAAAGACGATGGCTAAAAAAGTATAACAAGGCCGTACCATAGAGGGGCGTTGAGCTTTTTACGTCACTCTCCAACCAATAGCGAGGTGCAGATTAAAAAAGGAATGACGTTTTCTTTTTTCAAACAACCAACAGCCAATTAAAAACTGTTTTCTATTTTTAAGCGGGCAAAATATTTTAGGAGGGCGCACTGAGTAGATAAAAACATGCTTTAATTTTGAAATATATTTACTTTTCACATATACTTAATTTTCGTAAAACTACAATTTGCCATGTTGTAAAATTAATACTTACCTGCGTTATTATTATAAGACTTACCTATTAGGTGACCTGGTGAACTTCGTACCGCCACATTTTTCTTTCGTAGATATTTTCTAGATTTCTGAAAAAAATGTTGTAATAATTGAACTCGCATCAGTTTCCCACAGGCAGTGCACAGTCGCGGACAAAAAAAACCTTTCTGTTATTATTTTTTTTCCACACAAACCTTCTAACAATAACAAACACACAAAAAAAAGAATTATCCAATTTAGTGCAGTCAGTAGTGGATTTACCTCAAGGCTGAGTAGCCTAGGGCGGCAAATTTTAGGGGGCAGCCCCCTAAAATTGGATTGGCCTGGCTTTGGCCCAAAAGTTTTTTGTTCTCACAAAAATAACATATGATCAAAAATACGGATAAAAGAAGTCTTGAAAATTTAACAATACTTTAGGACCAAAGACTGTGCCTATAGTTTACTCTCAACTATATTTTTTTTACCGAATCTCCTTTCTTCTTCCTTCTCAATCCCTTATCAATAAAAAAAAAATCAAACCTTCTTTTTGAAGTCTGTTTATAAGTACTGCACACTTCGTGACACATATGTTCGTGAATATGGATTTTTAAAATATTGCAATAGCTGTAGATTAAATTTAGTAATTTTTACTATCTTTTAATCACCACTCAGGGTCCTGAGTGGTGATGGGCCTAATGAGGCCCTGGAATTAGTGACTTCGCTATCCGGTTCGCCAACGGAATTAGCCGTTGTTCTAAGATATACAGTAACGTTAGAGCGATGTTCTTGCGCAAGAATCTCGCAAGTGTTGCTATTACCTATTAGCCTATTGCTATTTATTAAACGTTACTTTATATCTTAGAACAACTTAACAGAGTATGTTAATTCAAGCTCCAAAAGTACCTACTCTAGTAACGTTTAATAAATAGCAATAGGCTAATAGGTAATGGCAAGACTTGCGAGACTCTTGCGCAAGACCAAGACTGGTCTTGTGGGCAACACTACAAGCGGGTCTTACCGAGAGGAAACGGCACTGTCTCGTACCAGCTGAAGCAGATGAGGTCCAGAAAACATACTTTGGAGATCACGTCTGGCTGTATCAGAGCGGGTGTACCTAACAGAAGAGAGCGAAGGAGAGAGCGGAGTGTGATTGGATGAGGTTTAGAACCATCTTAGTCCATCAGGCTCAGGAATGGTCCAGGTTCTGCACCAAGTTCAGGTGCTGGAGATCGCTGAACGATCTCGAAGGCTAAAAGCGCAGGCCACACACATGCTGTTATGGGAAAAGGCTGTCAACCACTTGCTGCAAGAAGCTGGACCTGAGAGGCTCAGAAAGTGGGAGGGCTGTGATGAGAGACAATACAAAAACGTATAGGTACTTAACCTATCTTAATTATTATATAAAAAATAAAAATTCTGTCCTTGTGGTGACGTCACGACTCCTATTCATCCCGTGAGTATGGGAACAGGCGACTAAAGCCGAGTCTCCACCGAACAAAAGTTGCTAACTTTTGTGTTGTCAACACGTGTTGGTGACAAAAGTTTCTGTGATTTCCTTGTGTTGACAACAAAAATTGTCAACAAATGTTGGGCACAGTTTTTCTGTTTTTAGCGGGAAACGTCAAAAGAATACGCTGTTGCAGTTTTTGCAGACTCAGACACAATGGAAACAAAAGTTAGCGATTTTCTGAAGAGTTGCCAACAGTTGGAAACACTGAAATTGCCAACAATTTCGGTGGATACGCGCCTTATGGAAGCAAACTACGCAGGACAAATTGAGGATTGCAGAAAGAAGAACGCTTGCAACTTGGCTAGGGGGGCTGGAAAGAAAAGGACTCACCCGTCTGGAAAGCGTAGGTATTATACAGGCCAAAACCTCCTTTCTAAGGAGAGGTCTACCTATACCTAGCAGTGTACTGTTAAAGGCTATTGAAACAGATGATAGTGGCATCAGCGTGGGCCGTTGCTTTTTTAACCGAATTAAAAAAACTTTTTAACCAACTCCAAAAGGAGGTTCTCAATTCAACTGTATTTTTTATGATTGTTAGGTACTTTAGAACTTTCGACCAATTTTGATGATTCTTTTTTTATTTGACAGCTTGGTGCTTCCCATGGTTTCATTTCAATTTGTTCTAGTTCTAGAAGTCGTTTTTTTTTTATTTTGTATTATCGCATAATGAGTAGCAGCATCTTATCTTATTAATTTTTTACACTTGCTTACCGTAGATATTGTTGCATTATAAACAAAATTAAATTTATACAAATTATGGTGTTAAACTTTATTAAAACGAGAAAATAGGAGAGTTATTTTGGCACATAGGCACGGAACCACATACTTGGAATACATAAGGTATATATTTATAAGTAAGTAGAAGAATATATACCTATATAGTTTTTTGACGCTGGTATGTAAATATTGTTATTTTTTTTATAAATTATGGTTATGTACATAGGTTTCTATATTATGTAATAAATATATAGTAGAAGAAGTGCAGAAAACTAAAATCTATATAGGTATATAATCCATATCTATGTATATACACACATCAAAAGTGTCTAGGGATCAAGCATTTTTATGCGGATTTCTTGAGATTGAGATGTGGCTTTGGCCCTGGCCTGCTCAGTCGCCAGACTTGAACCCGATTGAGCATGCATGGGATATGCTACAGAGAAGAGCTCTGCTGAATATGGAGGGTATCCAGTCGCAAGAAGACCTTTTTTTGTTGTTGCAACGAACATGGGCGGCCATTCCACAGCGTGATTTGGATGAACTCATTTTGTGTATGCCAAACCGATGTTCTTGTGTTAGTGTTCACGGTAGAAACACGGATTATTAATTGTTTAAGTTATCTAATAAAATTTTAAAGAAAACTGTTATTTCAGTCTTTTTTCGAACTTTAATGTTAGTGGTTCAAATGTCAAAAATCCTTTTATTAGGAAAATGGCAAATTTCTTTATTAATGCAAAGGTGACTTGGTTTATCGTTACTGTGACAAACGAAAACACTTTATTTGATGAATCCTTAAAGAAAATTTTAATTAATATCAATCAGGAGAAAAGTTATTGCAAAAACATATGTTGATCCCTAGACACATATGTTGATCCCTAGACACTTTTGATGTGTGTATATAAAAGCGAAATACCACTCACTGATTAATCACGAAATCTCAGAAACTATTATACCTACAAACTTGAAATTTGGCAGGTAGGTTCCTTATAGGGTTTAGACATCCCCAAACTCCAACCCTAAGCGGTAAAACGGGGGATTGAAGTTTATATGAAAGTCCAATGTCATTGAAGTTAAAGTAATTATGGCAGAAGAATTTAAACGGTATTTAAGTATAATAATCATATACATATATATACTAGCTGAGCCCCGTGGTGATACCCATGGTACAACAACAACCACGGGTAACGCCGCGGGGCAAAGCTAGTTTAAAATAAATCTATAAAATTAACAATAATGTATACACTAACATTCAAGTTGTTTTGGTCAAGGAAATAAATAATTTTAAATTCGACCGTCAAGCGATATTCAGTTTGGTACCTATATTTATATGCGCCAAAAACATTGTAAGTTCAACTGCACGTTTGCCCTAGTGGTTTAACGGTCACCACGCCGTTTCCTACTTCGCCAAGTGTCGTGGGTTCAAATCCCTATCCACAAATGGGATGGGATCCACACATGGGATAGCAATTTGTTCCACAAATTGCTATCCCATGTAGGATTTGAACCCACAAACTTGGCGTAGTAGAAAGTGGCGTGGCGACCGCTTGAACCTAGGCCACCATATCAAACTAGGTCGGTAAAACAAGACGATAAAAGAACAAAAAAGCAAATTTAACTTCACAGAAAGATTTAAATGCATTTATTAATTATAACAAAACACAAAACATCACACATTTATTGTATTTCCTTAAAAACCTAATTATTTTGTGGTTTTTATGCTATAGGTAACTCATTTACTTTAATGATAATAGATCTTAATAGACTAAATCATTAATAACATACATCGGCAAACAAAAAAGACAGTTATCATTAAAAAATGAAAAGCGGTACTTCGGCATTTTATTTATTTCAAACGCTAATGTATAAAACAATAGGTAACATATTTAAACTATAAATAATTAGCGACCCGCCCCGGCTTCGCACGGGTGGATTTCAGATGCCCCCGCTGACGACACGATTCGTGCATTTTAAATCTGTAATATCTTCGAATATATTCATTTAAATTAGATACTGTAAAGGGCCATTTTGTTCTATATTAAATACACAATGTATTTAATTTACTCAATTGTATCAGGATTCATTCTGTATTGCTTAAAATCACCTTGTAAATAAGCCATTATTTCTCGTAAAAAGAAAGGAATAAAAAATGGTTGTTGTGGGTTATCCCTAAGAGATAGACATATACCGTCGCGGACTTTTTTGTAGTACTTTTTAAGGTGTACAATATTGTAGTACATTATTTTGATCTATCTCGTAGGGTGCAACCAGCGTTGCAATGTAAGCGCAAAAAATGTGTTTATTTGCTACATCACATTAGAAACCTCGAAAATTAACAGTGTTTCCATACTATGTTATGCATTATTATACATAAAAACCTTCCTCTTGAATCACTCTATCTATAAAAGAAACCCGCATCAAAATCCGTTGCGTAGTTTTAAAGATTTAAGCAAACAAAGGGACATAGGGACAGAGAAAGCGACTTTGTTTTATACTGTGTAGTGATGATTTAGATATAATTTGTAGATATAAATGTGATAATGTAAAGTTTTACATCAAAAACATAAGAACCAAACAATATAATAAATTTACCAGCTGATCCGGCAAACGTTTAGCCATTAAAAAAAATTGAGGCATAGTAATAGATGTTGGTCGATTCTCAGACCTACCCGATATGCACACCTTTCATCGTTCCAGACGTTTCAGAGAAGTGTGTTAACTAACATTGTGACACGAGAATTTTATATATAAGAATAACGAAGTACCGCTTCATCGCTGGCCCTTGGTAGGAGCTGATTTCATGTGAGGGTTTCGACTGAGAAATTAACGAAGAAAAACGACTTCAAGAACTGAACAAAGGGAAGCGCCAGGTTTCAAATAAAAAAAGAATCATCAAAATCAGTTCAAAGTTGTGAGGTAACAAACATAAAAAAATACAGTCGAATTGAAAAACCTCATCCTTTTTTGAAGTCGGTTAAAATAATAATATGCATGTACGCTAAACTGTTGTCACTTCTGTGGTTGTCACATATTCAATTTATTTGAGCAACATTTATGATGTAAACATGACCCGAAATAATTAAATTATTTTAAATTTAATTATTTCAAAAAAGATACCTACACAATAACAGTTTTGAGCTTACGTTTATAGTAAAATGTTTCAGCGAAAAATTGTTTTCGTTTTCTTTGTTGTTATTTCGTATATGTATTTAATCTTAATAATTACCTAAGTTAATTATCTAAGTTAGTTTCTTATTAATTAGAAGGTAATCGTAAGTAATCCTAATCGTCATCCACCGCGGTCGGTACTAGATATAAGGTACTAGCTTTCGGCCACGACTCCGCCCGCGTGTATGTCGGCTATCGCGACAAAAAATTGCCTATGTCCTTCTTCATAGATCATCATAGGTCCAATCTATCTCTATACCTACCAAAATTCATTCAAATCGGTTTAGCGGTTTAGTCGCTTTATAAAAGCGTAAGAGACAGACAGACAGATATAGTTACTATCAAAATAATATTAGTATGAATGTGAAGTGTAGCCAAGGAAAATCAACCAATCAGTATCCATTATAACAGTCTGTTGAGACAACAACGTTATTTATAATGCTTCTAATATTGTAAATGCTAATGTAAGTTTGTCTGTTTGTTACGCTTTTACGCCTTAACTGCTTAACCGAATTTGATGAAATTTGACATGGTGATTCTGCAATGATTAAGGAAGGACATAGACTACTATTTATGGTGATAACGCTGGTTATTTGATTAGTTGGTCCGCGTATATGTTGATACACAGCTAGCAAAAAGCAATAAACGAATAAGACTCGTTTTTATACCTAGTCAAAATTCTTTGGATTCTGTTAATTTTTGGTTGAGGTAACAGAAAAGATGAGTTTATTAAATACTAGCGACCCGGTCCGGCTTCACTCAGCAGTCTTTGAAATTCTCGGAGTTCCTCTATTATAAATATTATGCATGAATTACAAATAAAAACTTTCCCCTTGAATCACTCTATTTATTGCTGAAAACTGCTTTATTATCCGTGTCCGGACAGCGGACACCACTTCATTTAAACTATGTAATAATAAAAAAGACAAACCGTTTGATTATCTTGAGCAACTCATATCTGTTTCAGGTGTAAGATTAGACGTATATGGACAAAACCTAGACAGCATCCTTCCCTTTACCCCTTTCGAGCTTTCACTTCATCAGCCCCTTTGCAGTCCACAGTTTCACGTAGGCCTGCCTCATTGAACGCCGCTCTAATCAATTTTGTTCATCTTCCGAGCTTAGCTTAGTGAAAATACTGCCAATATAATTTTTGCAAACTGTACTTATTCTTAAATAACAAAACTATTTAATTATGTAAACAACCATTATTGAATATTAAACAATTTAAAAACGAAGGCCCATAACTGACGTCTTTAACCGTCCGAAAAATAGTTTTGGAATATATGAATTTCGATTTAAAATAAACGTTATTGTCAATGTTGTTGAAGGTCAATTGAGGGTAGGTATATATTATTATTTGGATAGGTCATGTCATTGTCAAATGTGTCATTTGTATACGATGAGCGTTTTAAGAATGAACATTATTAACATTGCGACTGTTGTTGTAGATGCTGTTCATTAGTTAAAATCATAGTCATAGAGTGCTTAGTTATGTGAAATTTGACTGCACGTTTGGCCTAGTGGTTTAACGGTCACCACGCCGTTTCCTACGTCGCCAAGTGTCGTGGGTTCAAATCCCACGTAGGACAACACTTTGTGTGATCCACAAATTGTTGTTCTGAATCTGGGTGTTCTTTGTGTCCGTTTCATGTATGTATGTCAGGATTTATTCCTAGTGCGGGAGTTGTCTTTTATAAAAAAAAAAAATGCCTTGTTATAATAAATAATAAATTTAAAGGTAATAGAGCCACGCCGATTACGGCACGAACGGGACGGCTCGACCGGGGCCGTTCTACCCTCGCACAGAAGATCAACGTAAAATGACAGCATTCGTGCTGTCGTGTTTCGTTGGTGAGTGCGGGACCGGAGGCCCAAAGATGCAGAAGCATCACTAGGCTGCCATGGTGTGGGTCACCATGCTGCATAGTTGCACTGTCTGCATTCACAGTATGGTGACCACCACTCTTGGATTCTGCTTATGCTTTCCATCAGGCAGAGTATAGTCATTGTGGCAGGGCCAAACATAAAAAAGAAGAAAAAAAAATTAGATAAGCTTGGAAAACTGGCCAAACACGTGTTAGGTTAATAAAAACATTTCATTGTCTTCCGCGAAGTTTTGAATGTACATATTTTGTCAAAACTACAAAATTATAAAAACAGCTAAGTCCGAGACTTGACCTTTTGCCAAAGTGGCTGTACCTGATGGAAAGCAAGAGCAGCATCCAAGAATAGTGGTCACCATAGAAGCATCCGGTCTTGACCGATCATCAGGTCCGACTTGAAGTAAATAGTAAAGACTATTTATTTACTTACTACTATTTACGGATGGGGTATTGTGGTCACCTTGTCTCTTCGATCGTTGTTCGTTGTGGGTTCGAAACCCATTTGGCACAACAGTTTGTACAGCCCAAAAATTATTGTTCCGAGTCTTGGTTTCTTTGTGTCCTTGTAAAATTCCCCATGACACAGGACGTTTTCATAATAAGAGAGTTTTCTATTTCACATGTAAAAATCATAAACATTTAACAAGTGAACAAGAAACATTATTTTTCAGTTACAGACGGTCTGAAAAAATACTTAATTACATATCTACATTATTGAATATTGTAAAGTGTGAATTTGCATATTAAGTGGCAACTGATTTTCAAGCAAACACATAAATACCTATGTGTGTCGTAGTCACGTTGATACGTTTTTTTTCTTCTATTGTTTCATGAACTCAAAGGTTAAAAAAATACTTAAAATACGTGACCTATTCTTTCGTTCTTTTTCATAGTGTATCAGAGCCCAAGATGATAGCCCAATATGATTTTATGAGAGGGGGACTCAATGGTTTGGTTTCCCTTGTGATTCTTGATTACAGATATCTATGGGCGGTCAGTGTTCTTAACTGCACGGTTGGCCTAGCTGTTTAAGTGGTCGCCACGCCGCTTTCTATTGCGCCAAGTGCTGTGGGTTTCAAATCCTACATGTGACAACACTTTGTGTGATCCACAAAATTGTTATCCTGAGACTGGGTGTTCTTTGTGTCCGTTTCTTTATGTCTGTAAAGTCCCCCGCGACACAGAATGTATATTTCTTATGCATTTAGACGCATCATATCACAGGCGCATTCATACCTATTTGGACTTATTATATTACCTAATAGCTGACCCTTGCGCACTTCGTTGGGCGGTAAAAATAAATTCTCCTACTTTGCAAATCCGGCTACCACGAAAAAATCTTTCCACTTTTTGGGTTATTATATATCCTATGTCACTCACAAATAACGTAGCCTTCTATTGGTGAAACAAGTTTTAAAATCGGTTCACTAGATCCAGAGATTACCCTACAACGTCACAAACTCACAAACGCACAAACTTTACCTCTTTATATAGGTAATAGTGTAGATATGAGCCTTGCCTGTAAGAGATTGCCTTCGGGCGATAAGGTTCTAAGTTCTTCCCTAGTTTAAGTTTTGCTAGTTAAGTTGACCTTCTGGTGTACAAAAAATTTTTAGCAATAGGTGCAAACATTTGGTAGTAACAGGCATGCATCCGCAGGCATTCGTATGAAGAAAGCGGCCTTACTTCTCTACCCGTACCACGTATGTATATGATAACCGCTTGCCATCGTATGATGCATTGTACCTACTTAAACAATGTGTATTATATTCAGGACTGTTTAGTTATTAATTATTACACAAATCTAGTTGATAATGCGAGTATAATGAGTAAACAAGAACACGTTATAAGATATTGTTGTTATTGGGTTTTATAATATTTAACTAATACCCTTATCATTTGTTCTTGATGTGTTCGTTAAATCACTAGTTTTTATACCAGCACCAATTTTTACCCGACTACGGCAAAGATAAAAGAAGGGTTATAGTTTTGACATAAGATCAACCTAAACTGACAGCGTTCGTGCTGTCGTGTTTCGTTGGTGAGAGCGGAGGCCCAATGATGCTACAACTACATGTAGGTAATTTCGTTCCAGGATTACACATGCTAACGCGCGTTTTTAATGAACCGACTTCAAAAAAAGGATGAGGTTTCTCAATTCGACCGTATATATGTTTTTATTTTTATTTTTTATGTGTTCGCGGATAACTACGTCCTTTATGAAGCGATTTTGATGATTATTTTTTTAATGGAAAGGAGATATCCCAACGGTGGTACCATGATAAAGACACTAAGATCTGATGATAGAATCCAAGAGAAATCGAGTCGAACCTTGAAGTCGGTTTTTTTTATTTTGTTAAAATTTTACTTGTTACATGTAGTTGTTAACGCGCGTTAGCAAAACACGCGTTTAGCGCTCGTCATCTGAACACGGCCTTATTGCATTGTCTGCATTCGCAATAAGTATAGTAACCACGACTCTTGGATTCTGCTTATGCTTTCCACCAGGCAGAGTAGAGTCATTTTGGCAGGTCCTTGCCTACGACCTCACAGAAAACCGGTGTAAATTGGCGCTTGCTCTGTGTTTCACCGAGTGAGTGAGAATACCGGAGGCCCACACCCCCAACCCACCCCTTATCCCCCTCCCCATCCCCCAAAGGCCGGCAACGCACTTGTGACGCCTCTGGTGTTGCGGGTGTCCATGCACGTCTGTAATCACTTACCATCAGGTGATACGTCTGCTCATTTGCCCCCTAGTCCATAAAAAAAGTTACATAAGTAAGTAATATACATACATGTACGTCAAAGGATAAAAAGCGATGAAAATAATACCTACGCAAAATCTTCAAAGAAAATCCAAAATCAAGCTCTCGAAAGTATAATTCGGAGATAGGTGTATAAGTTGAAGCTATTCATATATGTTGTGTAGGAAGGACATTAGTGGGAGGGGGAGTGGCGGCGTTCGGAGGGTGCGGCCCTCACCCGGGATAGATTTGAAGGTACAATCATTTTTTATGCGAGGGGAAATAATGCTGGCAGTGGCAGGGACACACACGGAGGAATTATACTACCTATGTCGAAAATGTTTTAATATTTTAAATTTAACAGCCAAACAAAGACAGCTTTAAAACTACACTTCAGTAGTTACTTTATTTTAGCTGTAATTTACGTGTTTTTCTTACAAATTTAATAATTCGTTTACGAATATCGCGCCGTGTGTAATTCGACCGGACGCAGTGCTGAATTATAAAAAAATATTATCAGGATACGTAGAGTTGTAGTCACAGAACAAAAAATATAGGTAGAAATGTTATGTAGGCGGGGCAGGCGCGCCGCGAAATAAGTCCAAATACCTCTATTTTGTCTGCTGGCATTAACTGAACGGTCGCATTCGCATTTTACTTTCAATGGGAAAAAACAATAAAACAATCATACATTGCGTATTAAATTCGATTACTAACTACACTGTTTCCACAAGAGTACGCAATGAACTGCATTTCCTGCGTGAATATTTCGATATATTTCACCCGAACAGATTTAGTGTAAGGCATAGGGGTGTGCCCAAATATTTATAATGCAATCGATACCGCAAAATTGTGGATGTCGATAATATTGGTTTGTGTTTTTCTCAAGTAGAAAGAGTTGATTTGTTTTATATTATGATTTTTAACCGACTGCAAAATAATTTTTAATATGAATTTTTTTTGGAAAGCTTTTTGATGAAATGGAATAGGAATGATAGAAATATTTCTTTTAAAACTTAAAACATATTTTGAAGATTAACATTTTCGGGCCGTCCGACGTCTATACATTGTTTTTTGCATTTAAATTTAGATATGAAAATGTACATCTTGTGAGGATATAAAAATAACCTCTTACTGTTGATTACAGGGTTCTACAGAAAAATTATTAAGATTATGTGTGTTACGTCTATAGAAAGTTGTGTCGTGTTGATAAGTATGAAAAGTCAAACTCCAAAATTAGATGTATAATATGTACTTATGTTTTGACAAAACAAATGTCTTATTTTTATATTAACACAAGAAACTAGTACAATTTCACTCAATCCATATCTAAGACAGTGAATTTCATATAAAAAATAGCATAGCGATATTTAAAAGTAAGAACTATTTCTTATAGAAATTAAGCAAATTTAATTATTATAATCGACAGGACCACATCTCTACGGTGGGTGGGTCATAAAGACGAAGATCCACCTCTAAACACAAAATTGCACGTAAAACTCTACTTAATGCCAAGTGCATAAGATTGTAGTTTAATATTATATTCATTAAATCCCTTGGACGAATTAGAATAGACTTAGTTATGTGTGTATAATATTATTAATCGTTTATGTGTGCGTCCCGGCGACAAAAGATTACTTACGAAATTACGTCAAAGGCTTTTCTAGTAGTTCTGTGGTTGTAGTTGAGTTAGTTGGGTACACTAGTGGTACACATCATTCATTCTTTATACATTTCGTATTATTTTAGTAATAAATATACGCAACATTTTTATAAATTAAGGTTCTGAAGTCGATTGTAAATATTATCTGTAATTGACGATATTGTTTTCCTGCAATTAGATTTTCATGGCACATACTGTACCTACCTAACTGTACCTGTACGACACTCTCAATATTTCAACCTAGAAAACTAGAAGTTCTGTTCAGTTGGTTCGGATACGTGCGCTTACAAACAGACAGAAAAACAGACAGATAAGATGTAATAATTACGAATATTTGAACAGTATGACGATGAAAGTATCACAATAAAGTTACTTTGAGTGTATCATTGTTTATTAATCGTTTCATATTTGTTTAAACAATTATAAACAATTTCTAGGACAACTCTTCGTTTGCTATTAGATAACACTAATAGGAATAATGAACGCCATTCAAATCACGTAGGTACTCCTATTTAACACGGAAGAAAAAGTGAAAAAGATTAGGAGGATTTAATAATTAAAATTTTAAATAGGTATAGTGTTAAAGTTTAGAACTATCGGAGTTAAACTCACATTACTATCTTGCGGTTCATAGTACGAATTTCAAACTTAAAAAATAACTTTGACAAAAAAAAAGTTTAAAAAGTAAAAAAAAAAAGAGAAAATTATTGAAAAGTAATTGGACCCGTAACTGATACCGTAGTTTAGGCGCTACGGTGGAAGATACATAGGTATAGCCCGAACCAAACTTTATGGCGGCTCGGAACTTCGTTCTTGTCGATGCGCAGCATACAATTTTAGGTATCAAATGGTACGTATAGGGGTGCGGGTGTACATCAACACACGGCGGCGCATCTTCCTTGTGTGTGCGGCTTATGTCCGTACTCTACACATGCACTCTTAATCTTGTTTACGTACTATCGAGTTGTTAATAGTTGTGAATTGTTTCGTAACCTACTTGTTTTGTATTTTTTTGGTTACTTGCTGTATTATTGACTGTTGTAGTTTAGTGTATTTTACATAAACTATTCAATGGTTACATATTAATGACTCGCGGACTGTATAGTCTTTTAATTCAAAGTCATTTATTTCTGTAAATAGGTTTTCACAAAACACTTCAACGTGCTAGAAAGCTTTTAGTATAATTAAATAGAATTAGATTAATAATTGAGATCATATTTTATTTGCCTCGAACAACATCTCAGAAATAATTCTTCGGTTTATAGTTGGCTAAGAATGGTAGGAACCTACTCATGTTTTATAAATTAAATATTCTAAAAAATGAGTACATGTATTATTAAATTTCATATTATAATTATATTCAGTCATCCAATTATTTTCGACTTAACTGTACTTGTAACTTCGGAAACGCCTTAAAGTTTTTTTCGGACTATACATAGACTGTCGAAACTGCTATGTATATATAAAGTAATAAGGAATGAAAAATGAATTAGTTATCGTTTTATATCATCATTCATCTATACCTTCGAGTTGTCTAAGAAAGTAGTATTAAAGAAGGTTAGTATTAAAAAAGGTTTTGGGCCAGCTTCAGCACTTTCTGATAAACTCAGAAAAATAAATATTTTAATGATTATATTATTAATTAGAATTAAAATTCATCAACCACCTCAAAAACCCACAACGTCCCATTGCTGGGCTCGGTTTTCCTCACCGAAGAGGGTTAAGGCCATACGGCCCCACGCTGGCCGAGTGCGGGTTGGGGACTGGCAAGACAACGTTGTGACTACGTAATCTTGCCGTTGTATGTTATCAAACCGCCAAAAGGCCTCCAATTAAGCTTCACGACTGTTATCTTATGATAACAACCGGGACAGACTGCTTAACGTGACCACGAATCACGGAGAAGCTCATGGTATCATGCCACTAGCGGTCCCCCATCAAGGTACTTACCGCGCCGTCGTTGCTTACCCTCAGTCATTGTTTCTAATCACCGAGTAGTCAGTACTGGCAGTATGACTGCCTCATTAATTAAAATTATTACTGCCATATAACACAATTTCAAAGATAAGTTGCCATTAGTCTAACTGGCCTTAAATATTCCTTTTAACTTAAGTGTTAAATTTTGTAGTCTGTTTCGTCACTCCTAGTTGAATTACAGAATAATATGTGATTTTTTTTACAATCTTTTTTTTTAGTTTTACAATAAATCTCATGGTTGTCTAATACCTCCCGGTGTGTTCCAAACTTTTAGCAAAGCCCGGCCCTTCGTAATAAAGAGCGTGTCTCGAAACTGCCATAAAGGCTGGACGCATTACTTTTTACACGCCGCGATAAGAACGCTT
Source organism: Diaphora mendica (assembly GCA_949125395.1). Taxonomy (NCBI): domain Eukaryota; kingdom Metazoa; phylum Arthropoda; class Insecta; order Lepidoptera; family Erebidae; genus Diaphora; species Diaphora mendica. The sequence continues at coordinate 24,424,910 of OX421314.1, forward strand.
TCGGACTCCAACATACGGACCTTTAGTACGACTATGTGATACGATGCGATGTATGTAATTGCTATGTATGTAGTTCCACAGAGTATTTAATGGCAAAACCTTTGTGGTACAAGTAAATAGTAGCTTTAAGCAACTGAAATCCCAACATTGAACTTCATAAAATTTAAATTAGAGAAAAATTTGGCAGGGCTAGATCGGATCATGAATTTTAAAGACAAAAAAAATCTTTAAAAAACGACAGCCGCGATTGCTGCTACCGTATAAATATACATTTGACAAATAATTAATTAATCAATACACCTAGTACTTTTCGTTTGAAGTCGGTGTTAATTTATATTTTTTTCAGAAAGCATTGTTATAAACTTATAAATGATGATGGTGAGTTAGTTACATGTACGAAAAGACTGTTTTTTAATTAATTTCTTTTCGCTCTTTCTGCATAAAAATAAATAACATTTAGACCCTGTTTCACCGGTTACAGATAAGTTCAGAAAGCTTATCTGACTGATAGATATATGGAAGATACGTCAAATTATTTGTCAGATAAGCTATCCGAAACTTTTCTGTAACCGGTGAAATATGGTCTCAATAAAATACAGAAAACTTAGATACTTTAGAACTGAAGTTACTTTAAGTAGTATGGCAACAATAGAATAATAATTATGGTCAAATAGTTACATAGTAAGTCTGGTACTGAATAGATCCTATTAATAATAGGTCTTTACCTATGAAATTGCCGTTTTGTATGCAATAAGTGAAAGTACTTATATTTTCAAACTTTTTTATTTCTGTTATTCGAAGTAATCACCCATGCAATCGACGCATCTTTGCCAACGCATTGGCAGTTTATTGATTCTTGTAAAAATCAGCTGGACGGGAGGCAACAAACTCTACAAAGGCATTTTGTACTGCCTCTCGGGAATTGAATTTTTTACCCACTAAAAAGTTGTCTAAATTTTAGAAAAAGTAATAGTCGGTAGGTGCAAGGTCTGGTGAGTATAGCGGATGAGGGAGAGCTTCCAACCCCAGCTCTTGCAGCTTGGAGACTATCTGTTGCGCAGTATGGGGTCGCGCGTTGTCGTGAAGCAGCTTATTATTGCATAAAAAACGGCAATTTGATAGGTAAATACCTATTATTATAAACGCGAAAGCTTTTAAGTATGGATGGATGTTTGTTACCCTTTCACGCAAAAACTAATGAACGGATTTGGATGAAACATTACAGTAATATAGCTTATACATCAGAATAGGCTACTATTTGCAGCGATAACCGACATACAGGCGGGCGGAGCCGCGGGCAACAGCTATTTTTAATATTGTCGTAGTTTCTTGTACCCACCTCCTTCGATCACATAATTCCGTGAATGAACGGCTCCTGACCGGAAAATGGGATTTTTCTCAACGATCAGGGGTGGTTATTGCCAAAATATTCGATTCGATGCCCCACTCTGTCGCAATGTCTGTTGCTGGATTTGACTGCTTTTAATACAATTTTTCCTTTTAATGTATGAAACTGTATCTAATTTTATGTGTCAGAGTGTTTAAGTGTAGGGATTTTAGTATAGAATTTTAGAAAGCAAAAACTAACTTTAGATAAATCGACAGAGAGCATAAGTGCTTAACAGAATAAATTATGTCATTCTCTTTTTTTATTAAAGATTTTCTTTTAAGGAATTTGTGTTTTGTAAGAAGGAAGATTTAAAATGACTACATTTTACATTAAGTTTTTCATATCTTTCAAATCAAAAAGTTCAAATTATATATACCCTACATAACGTATTTAGTACATGCTACGACATACCTAAACGGACAGGAAAAGAAACTTCTGTAAAAGGCTTTTGGTCTTAAGAGTAGAAAGGAATACCATAACATTTTTTTTTATTTAACCACTACCTCTGTTTCATTGAATTGTATAGGATATTTAAAAAAAAACCGACTTCAATCTGGACCAAATTTAAATGGGATCATTCGGGAAGCACCAAATTTCAAATAAAAAAGAATCATCAAAATCGGTTCACCTAGTCGAAAGTTATGGGGTAACAAATATAAAATAAAAAATACAGTCGAATTGAGAACCTCCTCTTTTTTTTGAAGTCGGTTAAAAACAGCTTTATAGTTGAAACTAAGCCCAGTGGCAAAACAGACAGACTAAAAAACAAAAACATATTTCTTAGGACTCAGGGAGGATGAAAAGTCACAGGGTTTAAATGATACAGACTATGTATATAAACCACATTAATAGTTTCTCTCATTATCATTTCCAAAAATGGTAGTTAACGTTTAAGTAGGTACATCACATGTGTATTTTTATATGTCGTTGAAATTGTGGTTACCTAATTTGTATGTTTAAATCATTGTTAATGTTACTTAGAGTGTCAAAATAAAGGGTTTGAAAAGGCAGATACCTAAACGGCAATTAGTATGAAAATTGTTATCTGACAGATTAGGGGCCCGTTTCACCACTTAGGTACTGATAAAGTGTCCAATAGCCTAATCTCAATTTATCTGTCAAATAACTACAAATTTTGGTTTTACAAGTCGTGGATTTTACAAGTACATATATAGGTATGTCTGATAAATATGTGTATATCTATATATTTATCAGTCTGTCAAATAGTGTTATATGGCAAATAATTATTTGAAACTTTAGCAGGATCTGGTTAAACTGGCCTTAAGAATACGGAGTAAGAGAAGAATAGGTGAGAGTGTCGCGGCTGGTCATTGTACCGGATGGAGGGGAAAACCCGCCCCGTCCACCTGTGGCCACACTTAAGGCGGCAAGAGGTGCAGGTAAGAGCTCCTCTGCCACCCGAATCGCCGAAATAGGCCCGAGTGGAGGTTTTTCTGCTGCCTCCTTCTGCGAAATGACGTCGTCGCAGAAGGAACTGTCGCTGCCGGCCTTACAGCCTATGGCAACTGGTAGCGAGAGATCTTGTCCGATGACTGCAGTGAGAGTCCGACACGGTACGTCGCTCTCCTAGGCAAACCGCCAGCGTGTGTTCACTGCTTAGCCATATGTATATTTTACATAGGCACTGGTAACAAATTGTTATTAGTTAATCAACAACTATAATAATTGTCAATGAATAAAAAAAGGTACAAAAAATTTATAATAATTATTTCTACTTCTTTTCTTAAAACCACACGGGCATGTTTTCTAAGTAAATACATCAACAAATGAAGTTTACAAGGTTATTAAAACTATAACAAAACAATATTCTAGGAACTGTTAATTGTATTTATTTAAATATGTTGATTTTGTCTGACGCCACTACTATCGAAAGCAAACATTATTATTTTTGTTATTTAATGTACAAATAAAAAAATAGGTTACATTAGACTGTTTAGAATTTTGTTCATAAGGAGATAAGGCTACAATTGATTAAGTACTCACTAAGTTTTGTCTTTTCTTAATTTGTTTGAAAGGATCCAATTAGGAGTCGTTGGTCCTTAAAATGTCCTTAGCGACACTTAGTTCACAAACCATCCGAATTTGATTTATTAATATATCTATTGCTATGCTGTTACGGTAAAATTAAAAAACAAACATCATCAATCCTTTCAATTATTTTGATGACACTGTTTTATATTTGACCAGGTAAGGATCTAACGAACGATTTGTTATGTAAAAGACGTCGCGGTTTGAAGAATCGGAATACCTATTAGAATATTCAATTTCAAACTTAAGATCTATTGTAAGTTACTAAAATCATTTGGATGCATCAATATAATGCTATGCTATTACGATCAAAAACAAACATCATCAATCCTTTCAATTATTTTGATGACACTGTTTTATGTTTGACCAGGTAAGTATCTAACGAACGATTTGTTATGTAAAAGATGTCGCAGTTTGAAGAATCGGAATACCTATTAGAATATTCAATTTTAAACTTAAGATCTATTATTATAAGTTACTAAAACCATTTGGATGCATCAATATATTGCTATGCTATTACGATTAAAAACAAACATCATCAATTCTTTCAATTATTTTGATGACACTGTTTTATGTTGACCAGGTACCTAAGTATGAACGACCGATTTGTTATGTAAAAGATGTCGTGGTTTAAAGAATCGGAATACCTATTAGAATATTCAATTTCAAACTTAAGATCTATTATAACTAATTATAAGTTACTAAAACCGTTTGGATGCATCAATATATTGCTATGCTATTACGATCACAACAAAAATCATTAATTCTTTCAATTATTTTGATGACACTGTTTTATGTTTGACCAGGTAAGTATCTAACGAACGATTTGTTATGCAAAAGACGTCGCGGCTTGATGAATCGGAATAATATTAGATTTGTGGCAAGCGACACGCACGCCACAGATTCAATTTCAAACTTAAGATCTATTATAAGTTACTAAAACCATTCAAATTTAACGTAAAACATTCAGCGTGTTGGTCACGCCAATATTCAAACTTATTAAAAACTTAACGATAGTCACGTGTCGATTTTTCGCTCGCCACGCCTCATGCGGAGGCAAAAAACTAACTAGTAGCAAAAAGGGAGAGTGCTCATAAAAGCGTTTTGTGCAAAAATAACATAATTTATTGCAACTGGCAACTTTGCAATGAACGCAATTGTTTCCGATTTATCTCGCCTCGCTTTCGGACTTTTTCAGGTTGTTTCACTATCTAGTAATTTATGCTGATGTTATTTTTTTTGTACCAAACTATTTTAACTATTATAGTCCACTGCAGAACATAGGCATCTTCTTAGAAATTAGGTTAAAGAGCGGTTTAGATATCTAAGAATTTTTTTTTTTTTAAATAGATAAAAGTAAACAAAAGTTCAATATTCAAAGACTTCTGATAAATAGTTTGAGTGTGTTTTATTTTATAATTAAAATGTAATACCTACTTACGTAGTTACAATGGTGAATTGTATAATTTATTAATTTGTTTTATTAGAAAACAATTTGTCAAGGACAAGCCACCTACGTTTTGACATGTATTGATATTAGGGACATTATAACACACGCTGGTCATTCTGAGTATGGAATATAATAAAATATTTTTTAAAAGTGAGAGTTGTCCGTCCGTCCGTGTGGAAACAAAGTGACCTATGAAAGGGAATGTTTTACTGCATTTTTTTCTACAAGTTGCGAATGCCATCCGTGAACTCAGCAGCCGGCCACCATAAATCAAGTGCTTGCCCATTCAGTAGCCATAATTGGCGCAGCATTGTGGCGTCATTTGCACCTTTTCGGTAGGTATACACCATCACACTTACATTTTGTTCAAATGTATTTTTGTAACTGTTAGATATAAAAAAAACAAAACTTATATTTAAGTATAACATATAAAAATTCAAATTAAATCAAAAACAAATAATTTTTATTTCAAGCTTTACATTAATAATTTATGTAACTGTATTTGCTCGGTTCCAAAATTTCTTTCTTGGAGTAAAACCGGTAAGAAACTCTACAAGTTACTATTTAAAAAAATCCTAACACATTTACAATTTTTCTGTAATAGGTACATTATTATTTATGTATGCAACAACAACGTAAAATAGCGTCGTCATCCATGATTCTATGGATGAGAAAAAAGAATAAATAAAAGAAATCTGTAAATGTACAGATTTCTTTCACAATTAAAAAAAGAATTTAAAAAACATGAAAATAATTAATTATCTCATAATTTACATTTAACAAATATGGAGTTCTATTCAAGTCCCTAGCAGTAATGTCAAAGTTTCTAGGAATAGAGGCTATGGGAAAGCTATAGGTAGTACATATATTGGTACAGATACCTATGCTATAATTTTGAATTGAAGTCGTTTACTTTTTTATTTCATTGGATATAGATATTTTACAGAAATAGAAAAAATACAAAATGTTAGTAACGTTTGTCATGAAAAAAAGGAAAGAATCACGTGTGTTGTCGGTTGAGCTTGCAAAAACAGGCACAGGCTACAGGCGGTAAGTCCTAGCCGGCACGAGGCGCAGCTGCCGTGCTTCCTCTTCCGAATGTAGAAAAAAAACGCACAAGTATTGGTTCTCGAAAGCTGTCACCGAAGAAATCAACTTTGTTCCAACCTTTTTGAAATATGATATTTTGATATTTTAGGTAAGCGCGTAAAAAGTTGCAAAATTAAAACGAAACGTAGCTAACAATTTACGTTTTGTGGGTGCAATGCAAATGTGTATCTCTGTAATAATGGCAGTAGTTAAAACAACAATGTGTGCCCTTTTGCGTAGTATAAAAGTGAAAATTTTAAAGTTTTTTATTGAGGACAATTGTTATTGAATATTTTAGCAAAAGGTTTGCTGTCAGTAGGTAGCAACAGTGCTTTAGTTTGTGGAAGGACAACAAAGAGAAACCAATTGCCAAAACCTTTTCATGTAAATTAACGGACGAAACGGAAAGTTGCAATTTTAAGACACTGTTTTTGTTTGTTACACAATGGTTGAAGCGGATACGTCTGCTGTTAGAATCAATATTCTATTGTTTACTAAAGCATGGCACACTATAAAATCTCAAAATTTAAAAAACTACTTTTGATACGATATAAACTGCTTCGTACCTAACATAACCTTGTTAAATATTCAGATTCAGCTTATTCAGATTAAATAAGTATTTTGTTAAACTAAGCTTAATCAATGTTCTATTGAAAGGAGTTTATTATTAAACGGCTATATCCCATTTGGATAATGTGATTCTGAATATGAATGAAATGAAGCTTATGAATTATTTTACTTCTGCGTAAAAATTCTCGAAGATTCAACGATAAAAAAGTTGTGCTTATTAGACTATTTTTTCTTTTTATTATAAACATCATATTAAATACATTTCGTACGATACAGTATTTATAATTTATAATTTATAATCATAGTTAAAAAGCAACAAAATAAGGTTAAAGCTTCAACCTGTTTTTGTGTCAATGATCGAGAACGCGAAAGAACTTACTATGTCACTATATCGTCACATAAAGTTCATGTAATGAATGAAAAAAGCCGAATCACGCTCCATACAGGGGTGGTATGTTGAATCAGGTTTGTAAAAAACACGTAACAGGTTTTTTATTATAAAAACGAACAAAGTTAGGGTATTTTTTACCACCGTAGTGTTAGGAGGGTGGCTTTTTGTTGAGATACCGATCTCTCTCACGTTTTTTAAAAAGGTTTTTACGATTACACTGTTAATACCAATTGATTATGGGATATATTTACGCATTTAATTTTTATTGGGGTGTATTTTTTATGCACTTGTTTCTATGAGTTTCGTTTTTAGGGTGGATTAGTCACTTTAGTTACTTAGTACTCCTCGTTGCGGTGATGTTATTAAAAGTTTTTAAAGCGGTGAATATTATAGCGTGGTAAGCACCTTATAAACATTTTTTTATCAATAACTAGCTGACCTATTATATCTCGTTCGCGTCTTCTATTGTCCGTAGCGTATGTAATTATTATTTATTATATACTTAATAATTATTAAATAGCGTAGATAATTTTCCCCCATTTTTCGAAACGGTCTTCATTGGTGCTCCGCTCTTATTAAGATTATAAATTATCCTCGATAAATGGGTTTTTTTTGGGACTAATCCCGCCCACATGCCCACCACTGTAACTCCTGTACACCAGGATCAACAGCGGTGACCCACGAACACACCGAGTTATGACACTCGGGAAGTCCCAGGAAAAATTAAACTGTCTTGGAACCCGCAACTAAATTAATCAGAAGAAAACTGGAGGAGTTGGAAATATAATAAGTCCACTTCCCTCCTTAGCAGAGCGGGAGACAAAATGAAGTCAAAATAGGCAGACGCCTTTTTCAAACCGGGAAGCACCACGTATAAAATATTATGGGTCCTAAGTGAGCTATATTTGATTTCTATAGTATGTATGGCAGAATCGCTTAAACGCACGGAAATTCACCGCAGTTGACACAAGATCCCCATAATATACTACCCCGATGTAATTTGTAAGCTATTTAGCATCATGTTACGTTCATTGTACCAAAGACTACATTCCCAGAGGATAAGATGAGCCGACTGTTCACAGCTAGAATCAAGTGTTGATTGAGCATTGACACAATGGTGAATCGACTAATTTAAATGAGTATAGTTTGCTCTTAAAGTTACCGTGGCCTGTAAGAAATTGAGCGACACAGTGATCTACCTCGAGCCATGTCCTTGGCAACCGTTCGCGAACAGATGGAAAGAACTGGTAGAGGTGGCGCCCCTTAGATGATTCGTCCCATCTTTGCTGCCATTCATCCAAGAGGTCGTTATAGACATTGGATTGCTGTTGAAACAATCTTATGATTTTACCGCGGTCTCGTATGTCCAAAAAATCGCATTCCATGTTTTGTAGTGTGGAATAGTACATGGCTGCACGTCTTTGCACCTCGAGATCGACCGGAAGAACACCTGCCAACACCGGTAAAGCCTCAGTGCTAACCGTCCTATATGCCTTGCACAAGAAAATCAATGCAGGTCGTTGGCCTTGTAGCAGTTTGCAACGGACAGCACCTACAGTCGCCCTATCTGCCCATACAGGAGCACCATAGCAAATAGAACCCAAATAAGTAGCTCCATATATGATCTTTAGTGTATTAAATGACAGACCCCATGTCGCAGTTGATATTCTCCTCAGTGCAAAGAAACTCTTTTTAGACTTTTCATTAACTGTTCTAATATGTTCCATAAATGAAAAATTTCTTTCTAAAACCAATCCTAAATAACAAACCGAGGTTTTATTTTTAATAGTAACATTTTCAAATTTAATACACGGCGGTGATTTGAGGTTACCTTTCAGAAGTAGCTGGAAGGTTTTGTTTGGTGCAAAAGTCAACCGATTACGCCCACCCCACCGAGATACTAAGTCCAAACATTCACTGGCTAGCCTCTCAAGCCCCGTTCTAGTATCCGACTCTATCAACAACAAATCGTCGTCCGCGTACGCATTCAGGGCACATCCGGACGGCACAGGCATAGCCAGAAAATCGTCGAAACCTATGTTCCACAAGTATGGACCTAGCACTGACCCTTGAGGACACCCCATCGTAAGCGCCTTCAACACAGAATGATGCACAAGTCTCAATTTAGTAGTACCTTGTAAGAAGTACGAGGAGATAGGGGAACAAATATTTTTAAAGCAACCTCTTAATTTCAATTTTAGCAATAGCATGGGCCACCACGCATTGTCAAAGGCGCCAGATATATCTAAGAAGATGCCTAAAACGTATTGAAAACTTGACTCGGTGACAGTTTTCCTTACAGATATTAAGTTGTCGATTTTCCCAACGTAAACCCGAATTGTCTATCATGAAATTTAACTCCTATTTACCATTTATTACCATACCATTTTACAAATTAATTTAACTCGATAAATGGGTTATCTAACACTGAAAGAATTTTTCAAATCCAGTAGTTCCGGAGATTAGCGCCAGCAAACAAACTCTTCAGCTTTATATATTAGTATACCTAGATTTGCTTTTGCTCGTGGCTTGTTTATCGGTTATCTCGATAAAAAGAAGCCTATGTCTTTCTCTAAGGTCGAATTTATCTCTATAAATCGAATATCAATATTAATCCAAATTGGTTTAGCCGGAAAGCTAACAGACAGAGTTTCGAATCTATACAAATAAATAAAACAGAACTATCTGTTTGTAATTTCAAATTAACAGGCTGTCTGTCTGTTAGTTCCCGGTAAACTCTTGAACAGCTTTGACCGACTTTGATGAGACTTTCACTGGCAGAAAGCTGATGATATAAGGAGTAACTTAGGCTATTTTCTTAGACTAGCTTCGACCCTCGGCGTTACCCACGGTAGTTGTTGTACCGTGGGTAACACCGCGGGGCTCAGTTACATAGTTTCTAATATCAGTATAGATATGTATAGATTTTTAAACTTTAGCACGGAATAATTTATAATATTCCTAGTAATGCTATCCCTATTAGATACTATTCTCTGCATGCACAGATATGATGTCACATCTATTGCTCGAGTTTGGTTCGCGGTTTTGATCGGAATACCTATACAGTGCGCAAAAAAATGCAAAGCTCTAGAAGAAATATCCTTCTCTATTATACACCTTTAGGAGTATAGAACACTAAATATTGAGAGAAATACTGTTCTGTTTTACTGCTTCATAACTATTTCAATTAAAAGCTTGAGGACCTATATAGACATGCTCTACTCGAATATCTGTAAATGAAAATGACTTGCGCTTTTATTGTGTGTCTGTAGGGTCACAGAACATAGTAAACAGTTACATAGGCTTACATGTAACGCAGAAATATCACACTAATCGGCCGCTGTCCGTTTGCCCATGAACGATTTATTTTAACCTTTGTCCACATACTTTTGTGAAATTCGGGTAATTTATAATTTATGTTATCTCAATAACCATTGAAATTGGAGTTATTATAACGGATCAGTCGCCCCAAGACGTCGTTGGCTATTGTCCGAAACACATTGGGGTCAAAATGGTCGAGGGTCAAATAGTTTATTGAGTTTTTGCAGAAATATAACACGCTGAACATTGTTGTCAAATTGTGAAATGAAAGCGTACGTCTGATGTGTTGTATCTTTTGTATTTCATTTTGGGATAATGACTATTCCAAATGAAGCATTTTGAAAAAAAAATACAAGGCAATTTTATATTTGGGAGATCTATTTGTACAGTAATTAAGCTAAAAAGAAAATGATCAATAATAATTTAATTAAACATTTCATTAAAACTTTAAAGCAAGAAGATTTAGTTAAGTTTTATATACATATGTATATTATGTATTATTAAATCTAACCGGATTTCAAATGGATTACCGTAACAAAAGATTTTTATTAAACTACTAGCTGAGCCCCGCGGTGTTACCCGTGGCACAACAACAACCGCGGTTAACGCCACGCGACAAAGTAAAAAAACCTGTGTAAAAAGTATCTATACCTATACGGCTATACCGACATCAAAAAAAGGTATTAAATTGTACAGTCTAGCATATAATACATATTTAAATTGATACTTGTTTAAGCTAAGTCCTTATGGGACTGGCATTCCCTAATAGGGTAAAAGTCCCTTAAAATAAATAAAGAGAAAAAAAAGTATCCTATGTCCGTCTCTGGTTCTAAGCTACCTCCCCGCAAATTTCAGCCAAATCGGAACAGCCGTCCTTGAGTTATAAATAGTGTAACTAACACGACTTTCTTATATATATATAGATATTATGATTTTTTTAAATACTCTCGAGTAACATCTTGGTTTGCTTGATCATCAGGACTTAAATAAAAAAACAATCATTATCCAGAAATATTGGGTTTAAAACCTACTTAAAATTGACACAATTATATAAAAAAACTAGATATCTAAAACACATGTGACCTAAATAAATCTGTTACGAGTTACAGAGGCTAATAAATAAAAAACGTATAAATCATGGCAATCGATAGAAAAAGAAAAAAATCCTAAGAAGACCGTAGTTAAGTGAGACCGTTAACCTAAGAAGTGTGCGACTACGACCTACTGACCGTTATACAATTAATATCTATACACAATTGACACCATTGACCCGTATACATAAACTGAATAGTTACTCTTCCACATCCAAACGAAATAATTTAAAAAAAAAAACAATTTCTACCATAAATCAAAGGTTCGAACATAAGAAATTCGTTCGAAAATATATCAAAAATCGAACGCAAATGTCTACCGGACAATGGCCGCCATATATGCCAAAATAAAATACATTTATTTTATTTCGTAAAATGTAACAATGTACAATTGTTATCAAGGAAAAAGGGTAGTTGGTAATCTTCTTAATGGCGTGTGTGAAAAGATTATAAATTAAGTTTCTGCAACAAATAAAAGTGACCCCTAGGTATTGTCCGGGTGTCAATATGTGTGACCGTGCTATTGTCCGTGACCCTAGCAGGGCTTAGCGCCAATTTGCGACCGCTCCGGTTCATTCGTGATAGACTCAGTCCTGCGAGGATTGTGAAAAATTTACAATTCTATTTTATTTCGATTGTAACGAGAGCTTAATTTTTTTTTACTATTGCATTTAATATATTTCTAAAATCGAAAGCGATGTCAATGTAAACGTTCTATGTATTATATTACATGGAGGTGAACCTGAAACAGATGAAGATGCGTCAATTTATCTAGTTCCTAACGATATTTTGTGGCAATTAATGTTTTCCTTTAGCACGGAATTACACTAACTTTACGATATATCCATATCTATATAATATATATATTTTACACTTACCTGTGTAATGACAAATTTTCAGGACATAAGTTTTTTTAATTCTGAATACGACCAGGCGTTTTAACACACAAAAACGTTACGTGGTAACAAATAAAAAATTACTCTTCCAGATAAAAAAGGCATTTTCTAAAATATAAAAAGCATCTGTGTACTATACCTAGTGTAGGTAAATGGAGGGAATAATTTAAATACATACTTAGATTTCTTCTACTACTTAATGTAAATATATTTTTGCGTAGACAAGCAGTTTCCATTATGCAGTACTTACATGTACAAAACAGTTTACATAAAAAGTTAGGACATTTGTCTAGAGGTCACATTTCATATTGTTATGCAGTTGAAATGTTCATTCATACAAATTACCTACAATATTGAAAATGTTTGCATATTTTTTAATTAATGATTTCTATTTACATAGGTATACATTTTCCAGCACATTGTCACATCTGCCTCGGTGGCGCAGTGGTAGTGTATGCAAATGCCGCACTTGAGATTTCGGGCTTCATTCCCAGGTCGCACAATTTTTGTAAAATCTGCAAATATTTCTTTCGGAGTTTTATATGTATAATTGTATATATGTATTTATATCAGGTGTTTAGTGTCCATAGTACAAGCTCTGCTTAGTTTGGAACTAGATGGCGTTGTCGAGTCGGCGAGTCAGATGTCCGAAATATTATTATTGAAATAAGTAGGTATATAGTAAATATGTGTACAGAAAATACAGACACGGCAATAAAATGCACTCAGAGAATTAAACACAAATAGCCAGTCATTGTGCTTGACCCCTCGCAGTAAAATAATGGCTGGGGGCAGATAAATTAAAAATAGCTCAAAAATACCCCTTGACGTGCACACGATTTATTATACAATATGTGTTTCAGTTTCCGACATTTGAGGCGGGGTAATGTGCGAAACTCAATCGCTGTTATATGGGATATCGGATTCGAAGCTTTCTATATAAATGTTTTTCACATGGAAGAATAATCATAACTAGTGGTCGCCTAGTGGTCGAAATTCCGTCGTAATTCAGTTCACTTATTTTTTTTTATCTTCATGCATTCCTCCTCCATATAAACTTTAACTGTGCCAAATTTCGTACTTCGTCATTCGCATAATTTTCGTAAAAAGGGAACATTTTCATGTAAAATGTTGCCAAGACGACTGGATATGGCTTAAACTGTGAAAAAGATATCAGATCTCGTGTAGAGCCAAGCTTCTGAATCTACATGCCCTAATTCTACCAACCCTAACTTCACAAACTCTACATTTCAGTAAAAAAAGTATGGCTTCGCCGTTTCGCTACAGTCACGAAGGCGAAACGAATGCTTTTTGTGCTTGCAAGTATCTAGTTTCTGAAGTTGTGTTATGCGAATATTTAGTTTCTCAAGTAACGAAACAGCCACGCCATACATTTTTACTGAAATGTAGAGTTTGTGAAGTAGAAAAGGTAGATAGTTCTTGCCTTGCGCTTCGCTTGGCTCGTCTTGGCGGGGGCACGATCGTGCCCCCAGATACAAAGGTTTATACAGTTACTATACTCTTTGCGCTGTAGCATGGTGCGGGTGACAGTTGCCTGTACGACGATTCTGGTTGATTTAATCTAATTTACTACAGTTATGAATGATTTAATATATTGCGAATGTGGTACAGATGAAATAATAAGTCATAATTGCAGTGCCGTAAATAGGGCGGTGCCACCGGCGGTGCCCAGGCACAGGGGGTAGACTTTGGGGGGCGCAGGAATGGCCAGACCAGGTAGGATTTTTTTTTTTTTCGATTTGTTCCTGATCCTGATAAGGTCCTGCTGCGCCTCTAGTCCTCGGTTCCAACACATACACACTTAACTACATGCCAGTATCATCAAAAAGCTCTCTTAAAGTCTGTTTTTCAGTTCTACCATCAGATGGGAAACTTTAATGAAACATTTAAAAATTTATATAAAGAAACACCGACACTAGATGGGCTTCTATAAAAACTAGGGCCATTAAAGCTTTAAATATATGCAACTGCTTCAAATCTGGTTCCACTGGTGCGTACTAAAGATTTTAACTAGCAACGATTACAATGCAGAATAGCTACAGCTAAAAGGGTCCAATAAACCAGTGTTCCGCAAAGGGTGTGCCGCGGCACACTGGTGTGCCGTGGTCATCTGTTGGTGTGCCTCGGAAAAATATTGTTATCCCACAAACCTAAATAGAGGGCCCAAAGAAAAATATTTAGGTACACAGATGTTAATTACGCAAAAGCACTAGGGAGGCGTTTTGGTTCGTTCATCTCTACTAAGTGTGGGTTGGTCAAGAGAGTTAGCGTTATTCTAGGTGTAGTCCCTCCTGCTATTAACTACTTCTCCGAAGAACCGAGTTCAAAAACACTATTAGTTAGAATGATATCAATTGTCATTTCTCATCCACAACTACTACTATTCTTCTCTTCCTGAACATTTTCACCCTATTCCAATTCTTCCCTTCCTGAACATTTTCATCCTATTCCTATTCTTCCCTTCCTGAACATTTTCGCCCTATTTCTATTCTACCCTTTCCTGAATATTTTCGCTTTATTTCTATTCTTCCCCTCCTGATAATTTTCGCCCTATTTCTATTCTTCCCTTCCTGAATATTTTCGGTCTATTTCTATTCTTCTCCTCCTGAACATTTTCGCCCTATTCTTATTCTTCCCTTCCTGTACATTTTCGCCCTATTCTTATTCTTCCCTTCCTGAAAATTTTGGCTCTATTTCTATTCTTCCCTTCCTGAATACTTTGGCTCTATTTCTATTCTTCCCTTCCTGAATACTTTCGCTTTATTTCTATTCTTCCTTTCCTGAACATTTTCGCCCTATTTCTATTCTTCCCTTCCTGAATATTTTAGCTCTATTCATATTCTTCCCTTCCTGAACATTTTCGCCCTATTTCTATTCTTCCCTTCTTATTCAAAGTGCTTGAGGTGAGTGCATTTAAGCAGCTTTCAGAAATCACTTACAGACAAGTCTGTTCTGATTTCTGATTTTTATTCTGTAATTTATGAGGTCTTTCTGTAATTTTGTCTGGCACTGCCTAACCATACAACAAAATAAGAAATATTTAAAGTAAAGGAAGAATATTTAGATGAACATAATTTGGAATGGAGCAATGACCTATTTATGTGAATTAGGATTTTCAAGACGATCGACGAAGAGATGAGACCGTCTATGCTCAATTAGACTGTAAAATAAAATGATATTTTTGTTGACTAGTAAGAAACATTGTTTTTATTACTAAAAATATATTTTTTAATTTATGGTGTACCTCCTAAAATTTTTATGTTCTTAGATGTACCTTGAACCCAAAAAGTTTGTGGAACACTGCAATAAACTATAAATTTATATGTGGGTACTCTGCAAATTTTGGATCAAGTTTTGGAGTCTGTTGATAGGGTGAACATATTTTTATAGGCGAAAACTACTGCTATCGACAAAGCCTCTGAATTAATCAAGGAATCAACAAGGTAGATTCAGAATATTTGCGAGACTGTAGGTAACGTTTTCGTGAAGGCAAAAAAAGTTTGTGAAGAATGTGAAATTGAAGACGATTTTCCGGAAAAAACGTAAAAAGCGGGTAAAAAGACACGACCTAAGAGAAAGCTCAGACACCGGCTACGATATTACCTACAACGGCAACGGCAATTGATAAAATGATTTCTGAATTCACTTGGCGATTCGAAAAACTTCACAACATTCACCACCTTTTTAATTTTTTGACAATAGAACAGATTGATAATTATCCAGCTGAAGAACTAAAAAAATATGCCGTTGATTTGAGTATTAAATATTCAGTAGATACTGAATATTTATTGAATGCTACTGAATTTTGGGCTGATTTAGACACTTTAAAGACTCAAGTTAAAACGACAATATTATTTGATAAATGTAACTGTAGTTCAATTCAAGTCTGGGTCTTCTTAAAGCTATAGTCGAACTATATTTAAAAGAGATGTTTCCCAATGTAATAAAAAAAAAAATTAACAATGCCAATGACTGAAGCTTCCTCCCAAAAATCATTCAGTAAACTCAAATTAATAAAAACTTACTTGTTCTCGACGATTGGCCAAGAAAAGTTGACCGGCCTAGCGATTTTGTCGGTTGAACGCCACATAGGACGGTGCCTGTCGCATGAAATGGTATAATGGCCAAAATATTAGAAAATTGCTTTATTATATCTTCCTGAATGAGAGAAAGTAGACCTTATACATAGCATTGCTCTAGCTGGGGTACCTATAATATCTATAAACAAAATAAGGGCGCAGTTATAGAAGCTCGCACAGGGTGCAGAAAAGGCTATTTACGGCACTGATAATTTGTAAATCGCGGCAACTTTCAAGAGTGAAACGAACGAAACTACGAAAGTCACCCGCACCATGCGGCGCAAACTAATATTATAAATGCGAAAGTCTATTAGAACATAAAGATGTTATTCTTTTACGTAAAACTACTGAACGGAATTAGATGAAACTTCACAGTAATGTAGCTTATTAGCTTTTGCACGCGGTTTGTATAGCAAACAGAGAAGTTTAAGCCCTTTGTCAATATAATTAAAGTATCTCGTTGCAGTGGTTTGGCCGTGAATGCGTAACAGACAGACAAAGTTTCTTTCGAAATTATAATATTAGTACGAAAACATTAGAATAACAGATTATATTATTATGTATCTACTATTCATTATAAGCAGGCAGAGTCGCGGGCAAAAGCTAATCTCTACTTCTTTATAATACTAGTTGTTGCCGCGGCTCCACCCGCGTGTATAATGCTGCAAATAGTAGCCTATGTGTTATTCTGATGTATAAGCTATATTACTGTAAAGTTTCATCCAAATCCGTTCAGTAGTTTTTGCGTGAAAGAGTAACAAACATCCATCCACCCATACCCATCCATCCACCCATACTTATAAACTTTCGCGTTTATAATATTAGTAGGATTATAAAGCTGAAGAGTTTGTTTATTTGAACGCGCTAATCTCAGGAACCGCTGGTCCGATTTCAAAAATCCTTTCAGTGTTAGATAGCCCATTTATCGAGGAAGGCTATAGGCTATATATCATCACGCTAAGACCAATAGAAGCGGAGCAACAATGAAGAATGTTACAAAAACGGGGAAAAATTATTACGCTACGGGCAATAGGAGACGTAAACGAGGTTACGTGGATCAGCTAGTTATAGATAAATGGCTTAACAGCCAGAGTGAATGAACACTACATTAACAGACCAGTCATATAATCTAAAATATCATAATAAAAGGCAATTTATAAGAAAACAATTGGAAGAAAGAAAATTAAAGAATATAATTTTTTTTCGGATTTTGCTCAACACAGAACAGAACAGAACAGCACTCAGACAATAAACACCTTTTTACTTTCATTGTTCCTTCAATCAAAACAATGAAAGATCCAGATAAGTGCAAGGATTCAAAATACGAACGCCAGTTCAAGGTTATCCCAATGAGGACTACGTAGGAAGTTAATGTTCGTTTTAATGGTGGCTTTTAGGAAAAATCTATAAAACTATAAATACCCCAGGTACTCACACAAAGCACGTAGGTATGACAAGTAAGAATTATTTTACGGTCAAACGCAAGATCGATGTGATTTTTTTATAATCATGCATTTTTTTTAATTTGTTCTGAGAACAAAATCAATTGACAAATAATTTTGAGCTTTATGTGTTCGAAATAAGAACCATCAGTAGTTTTTACGGAAGTATTGTCACATTGTCAATTCAAAGAACCAACCTTTTTACACGTAAGTCATTGTTATTTTTTAAAAGCACAAAGCGTATTAGGAATGTCCATTTTGTATCGTTTTATCGTCGGCAAAGACATCGACTTACATCGGTAAATGCCACACTTGATCGATTACTCGATTTCGCACCTGCACTTTTCGAGTTTTTACTGATAATGATATTTTATGCTATTGTTGTTTAGCAATACAGGTAGGTAGTGTACTTTAAGAATAGGAAGACTTTTTAAGATTGATTTGACCAAGCTGTTGGTTTAGTAGTTTGTGCTCGTGGCTGCTAAGAAGTAGTGGGATGTTTAGGACAAATAATTGAGTGTAGAACACGATAATTATTCTGTGTATGAATGTAAGTTAAATATTTCTACAAACTTGTAAAAACAATTGTCTATAGTGGGGTCAAAGGCTGGCTCTAGTTCATACGACTATAAGTAGTTCTTCAAATTAGTGATTGTCAAAGTCCTACACGATAATGACCCCTCTAAAAAGCTGAATCCGACTTGGGTATAGCCGAAAAAGTCTACGTAGAGGAATGGTATGCAGACTTTAACAATATATTTAACTGAATTTGTGATTTAACTATATAGGTATTTGCCAGACTAATCAAAGTAGCTAATAAATATGTATATTTTGTTCAAAATTTCAAATAGAGGACAAAAATTTGAATTACAATTGTAAATAAATGTGTATATACCGTTGGCGTGTCTATCGATCTAGGTATACTAATATTATAAAGATGAAGAGTTTGTTTGTTTGGTCCAATTTAAAAAAATCGTTCAGCATTAGATAGCCCATTTATCGAGGAAGGATATAGGCTATATATCATCACGCTATGACCTATTGGAGCGGAATATCAAAGAAACATGTTTAAAAATGGGCAATATTATTTCTTTTCAGCGCTTCCATTGCGTGCTCTGCACTGCATAATGTAGGAAGGAATTGTTATCGTTGAAAAGTTCTAAAAAAAAGTCCGCGACTTTTCAGGTCTCATCTTCGCGGTCGGATCTTTTTAGGCTGGCTCACTATACCTAACCTTTTCTACGAGAAACAAATTTGTTTCCGGGTATAATATCGCGCTACGGACAACAGAAGATGTATACAATAAATAAGTAATATGTAGTAGGTAAATTTGTTACAAAATTGCAATGAGCTACCTATGAAAAATAGAAAAGCGACATCACTTACCTGCCCACCTCATTCATATATTGATGATCGTATCTACTTCTCAATTTTTATTTCGGTTGCTGTAGGCTGTAGGTTACACTTTTGATTTAACAAAGCTATATGGTGCGTGATACAGGGTCATACTGAACTAAATGTGAGCAAAAGAATCAACAAATTTTACAGGCCACTATTTTTTTAGATATCACTAAACCGTTTATTACTTTTTAAGAACTACTATAAGAACTAGCTTGATACATAAACGTATTGCCGAAAACTACACCTGGTAAAAAATTATCAATAAAATCTAATAATAGATTGATAATACTTTTATCTTGCAATATCGTCTTCTTAGAAATAAATCTTTGTTTGATATACTCTATTCGAGAATACTAGGCACAAAGCAATGAGTAAATAGCAAAAAGATTTCATCTCAATCAGTTCTACGCAGAGCCCTGATTCAGTTGGTACGCGGCATGAATAAAAGATAGCATTTTGACAGCAGCGGGGGTGCAACCCTTTCTCCCAATTTATTAAATGTACACTTTTATGTGCTGCGCTCTCCCTTCGGGTTTTTTGTGACAGTTCACTCGCAAAGGGGTAGAACTATTGATTTTATTAGAAAATGGATGGCTAACCAATTTACATTGTAAACATAGAAAATGGTTAAGGTTTTTGTAAACGTTAAATTCGAAAGTAATGTCTGTCTGTAACGGTTTAACAGCTGAACCGCTATCGAATTAAATAAATTTTACACGGAGACATGTACCTACTTTGATTCTTGAGGCTCCAAACATGGTTTCAGAATCTATAGGTAAATAAAAATGAATCACCAAAATGCTAACTTCCGATATACTACACCAAATTGTATAATTCTTTTTATATATGTTCGTTATTGGTAAGACAAGGTTTGTACGTAAATAAAATAAAGATAACCGGAAAAATATTTTTATTTGTCCGCGACTGTCGGGTTTAGGTAATTACTAAAACAAGTTTTTCAGAAATTTGGAAACTATTTACGAACGAGAAATGTGGTAGTATGAAGTTAGCCGGGCCGGCTAGTAATATATAAAGGACTAGCTTTTACACGCGGCTTCGCTCCCGCAGACTTTCATCCCCTGATTTACCACCTTAGGGGTTGAATTTCAAAAATTTCTTAGTGCTCACTTACGTTATATAAAGAACCTACATGCAAATTTTCAGGATTCTAGCGGTTTGGGCTGTGCGTTGATCTCTGGGTATGTCAGTCAGTCAGTCAGTCAGTCAGTCTGTCACCTTACTCTTTTATAAATATAGATTACTATGAGCATATTTAATGAATTTCAATATATATTATGTAGAGTTAAAACATAAATGCGGGCTGCCCAAGACCGGGATGATTAGCGTTCTTTGGGGGAGGCCTTCGAGCAGTGGACGGCAGTAGGCTGATGTTTGGAAAATTGAAGAATTAAAACTGATTTTCATTTAATTAAAATACCTGTATCTAATACCTTGAAATAAGCAATTCTTGTATATACATAAGTATATTTCCTAAGTAATCTGAATCACGGAAACGGCTCCAATGATTTTCGTGAAATTTAGTATGCAGGGGGTTTCGGGGCGATAAATTGATTTAGCTAGGATTCAATTGAGAAAATTTACCAATAAAATAACGTGCAAAGGTCATCCAGGTAATAAAATTAAATTGTTAGTATTTAAACAGTCTGCTAGTGGCGGTCAAATTAACTAAATTACTGTTAGTACTATTTAATGATTACGCAACTAGATAGTCATTACCCAAATCAGTTTTGTATATTACCGACTAAAAATAAAATAAATATGGAATTTCTAACAATGATCTTGTTGAATTTTACTTTATTACACGACTACGTCGAAGCCAAAAGAAAGTGCAATAGTTTTGGCGGACTATGTATGTTTGTATGTAACACCGTAGCGTCTAAACTACTGAATTAATCTGAATGAATGAGGTGTCAATAGATACGTAATATTGACCCAGGTGATATGGGTTATACAAATTTTATCATGAAAATCAAGTTTGTGTGTGTTGATCCCGTGGTCGGTTCTTACGGTAGCCACATGGGATGAATATCTATGGGTGGAGAAACTTAACCCATTCAAACATCGGGCCAGCGTTGTATAGTAAGTCAAAAGATCCATTCAGGTAAGAGGCCTATGTCCAGCAGTGGACACTAGAAGACGATTGACGATGATGTATTTTTTTTTTTAAAGACAACTCCTAGGAATAAATCCTGTGTCGCGGGGGACTTTACAAACATACATGAAACGGACACAAATAACACCCAGACTCGAAACAACAATTTGTGGATCACACAAAGTGTTGTCCTACGTGGGATTTAAACCCGGTCACCACGCCGTTTCCTACTTCACCACCAATATACTAGCTACTATACTTCACCACCTTAATCTAACCAGGACAACATCAACGCAAAGAAAAGCTTAAAGCAAATACTATACCAATCCCTTTGGCCAAAGTGGCATGGTAGGCCAAGACCTCCTTCTCAGGAGAGACAATGTTTATCTGTGAAAAGTTAACATTTTAATATGTAATACTAGCTTTTATCCGCGCCTCTGCCCGCTTGTATATTGGTTATCGCGATAGAAAGTAGCCTATGTCCTTCCTCAGGAATCAAAGTATCTCCACGCCAAATTGCATTGAAATCGATGCAGTGGTTTACTCGTGAAAGCGTGACAGACAGAGTTACTTTCGAAAGTTTTTTTTTTATATTAATAACTCTCGCATTAGGAATATACATCCCGTGTTGCGGGGGACTTTACAAACATACATGAAATGGACACAAAGAACACCCAGACTCAGAACAACAATTTTGTGGATCACACAAAGTGTTATCCCGTGTGGGATTTAAACCCTCAGCATTTAGCACAGTGGGAAATGGCGTGGCGACCGCTTAAACCACTAGACCAACCGTGCAGTCAAGTTTAATATAGATAAAGTAGCGAATATTAATTTATAGTGAAGGATTGATCTGCAGACACAAAGGTACATAGAGTGTTAATAATATACATAGGGGTGGTTTTTTCATCACGCGTGACGTAGCTAAAGGGGTGAGCACAAAAGAGTTATCACATAGCATTGCACCCTTTTATTGACAGACAGAGAGTCACCCCAAGTATCGTGTGAACTTTTTATGTACATATATAGTGCTTATATACCAATTTATGGAGGTTGTATGTTTGGCACGGAGAATGACCGAAGGGTTCACATGCTGATATGTAGAAAAAAGTAAAAAAAAAAGGATTGGGATTTCAGTTTTAATATGAGTACTGGATGACAGAGCTTTGCTCGGTTTTTTTTTTTCGTAAATTTTCCAAAAATGAATCCTAGCTAGATCGATTTATTGTCCCTGAAACTCCCAGCAGATTTTAGAGCGGCTGCCTCATTGATCTAGCGGTTTTTTTTTTTTTTTTTTTTTTTTTTTTTTTTTTTTTTTTTTTTTTTTTTTTTTTTTTACGTGTGGAAATCCCCTCGGACCGTCACCCCACCGGGGCTTGCGGCGGGGCGGTGTGTCGGAATCGAACCGACTAAAACCACACGGTGTGCCACTCTGCGCCTGTGAAGGGAGGAATCCGGGAACTGCAGTCATTAACACGTCCGGACCCCTCCCAGCGCTTGCCCGCACAGTAGCGGGCACCGTCAGCTGTTAAAATCTCAATTTAGGCGACGTACGGCACACGCGTAACGTCGCCTCCTCGCGGGAGGCCACTAGAGCGGATGGAAGGGAAAGCCCGTCCCGACCATCCGCGGCCACACTCAGGGCGGCATGAGGCGCTGATAGGCGCGCCTCCGCCGCCCGATTCGCCGGCGGCGGATTGGGTCCGAGTGGATATCATCCTCCCGGGCCTTCTCCGCCACCTCCTTCTGCGAGATTACGTCTTCGCAGAAGGTTGCGACCGCGGTAAAACTGCTGTCGCTACCGGCCATGGAGCGTATGACGGCCGGTAGCGAGAGATCTCCTCCAATGACTGCAGTGAGGGCCCGGCGCTGCGACGCCCAAGCCGGGCAAATCGCCAGCGTATGCTGGGCCGAGTCCTCACTGCAGTCGCAGTGGTGGCAGGCGGGACTCAATTCCCTCCTAGCGACCGAGTGCAGGTACTTCCCGAAGCAACCATGCCCGGAAAGGACCTGCGTCAGTCGGAAGGAAAGGGTCCCGTGTTGCCGCCCTGCCCACTCGAAATGTACTGACAACTAGTTCAACCCTCGAATTCAGTTCGACCTCAGGGTTGCTGAGGTTTGATGACAATCGCTCCATGGAAAAATTTACATTCAGGTAAATCCGGTTGAATTATTAGCCGACCTAGATAATCTTAGGATTAATAAAGGTTAGGAAGATGATGAGAGGGCAAAGGAGTAGGTAGATGAGTCAATTTTTTTTTTATGGAATAGGCGGGTAAACGAGCAGACGTATCGCCTGATGGTAAGCGATTACCGCCGCCCATGGACACCTGCAACACCAGAGGCGTCACAAGTGCGTTGCCGGCCTTTGGAGGATGGGGAGGGGAGATAGGGGGAGGGGATAGGGGAGGGAGATAGGGGGAGGGGTTGGGGTATGGGCCTCAGGTATCCTCACTCACTCAGTGAAACACAGTGCAAGCACTATTTCACACCGGTTTTCTGTGAGGCCGTGGTATCACTCCGGTCGAGCCGGCCCATTCATACCGAAGCGTGGCTCTCCCACGGGTCAGTAGTGGTGTGTAAGTGACTATTGCCACGCAATTTCCGACCGTGTGGGGACGGATTAAGAATACAGAGTGTCAACGCCCCTATTTATCCCGCAAGGAAGCAAACGAAGCACTGCAAAGTGAAGGAAAACTTGAAGCAAGGCCCATAACAACCCGTCTGTCCAGGCTGGTAGCCCAAAACCATCTCTTTAAAGATATAATGAGAGATTTCTGGCCTTCTTCTTCTGCACCCATATTTTACGTCAATTTCCTTGAACTGGAAGACCTGGACTTCAACTGGAAATGAAGAAAATTCACTTGATCTTTGATGATTAAATAAATTTTCTCCTTTTACTACAGAAGCTAACACTAAATAATAACAATTGCAACAATTTTGTTAAAATAAAAATGTTGTTGAGTTGATGCGTGGATACATGTATGTGTTATGATTTAGGATTGAAGCGTAACAAAAAAAAAAAACAAATTTGACGGGCTATACCAAAATTATCGTCTAATATTTTTTCACTTCGTCTATAAACTTGGTCGGAAAGAAAATATCGCCTAGCACGATAACGTTGTCGAAAGAAAACCTTCATATCAGCAGTATACATCAAACGATTTATGAAGCCATGTCCTCGCTTCCCTTTTCATATAAGGCGTATGAAACTTTCCTTCGCGCTCATAATTTTAGATTCCCTCCGAGAATATTTTTTCCTTCGGCGTGGGAATGAAAGAGACGGTAATGCGTGAATGAGATAGGGATAAAATCCATACTTATAATATTTGCAGCCTCCACTCTCAAGACTCACACACACAAAACACGATTTAGCACTCCATGGAGAGTTTCGGACAGTGTACAGGTTGTAGCTAAAGTTTATTTACTTAATCTAAGATTATATGTATGACTCAGGTCAAATATGATTATGAGCTCAGGCTCATAATCATATTTTTGTAGTCTGTTGATTCCGGTTTTAACTAGGCTAGCTGCTTCCAATGAGACAGCATTGAAAAATAAAATAATATCAACGACGATAAAACCGAAAGGTGGTTTTACCTGTCTGTAACAGCAAGACATTTTACTTCCTTAAAGATGAGGAAGAATCTAAACAGTTTCTTAACGATAGTTTTCTCGGAGGAAATAGTTCATGTTAGTTATCTAGACACGCGGCAGCGTGTCAAGCCAAGTTCAAGCAAAGGAACTGGCTAGCCAGCGCCGAGTGTAATATTACACGAACCACTTGGTGCCACTTTTGACCCTTCTATAACTCAAAACCTCTTTAACGTAAACACATAAAACTACGTGTGTTTAATTATATTCATAAGTACATCTAGAAGCCCAAATTTCATGAAGCTAGCTCAAATGGTTATAAAGATATGAAGATCAAAAAGTCGTAAATTTTAGCACTGACTGACATATATATAGTACCTACACCTAACCTACTTCCAGATGACCTAGAA
This sequence comes from Diaphora mendica, assembly GCA_949125395.1. Classification (NCBI taxonomy): domain Eukaryota; kingdom Metazoa; phylum Arthropoda; class Insecta; order Lepidoptera; family Erebidae; genus Diaphora; species Diaphora mendica. The sequence continues at coordinate 24,450,217 of OX421314.1, forward strand.
GGATGAAATATGGAATCCAGCTCGGTAATTGTGTATAAGCGTGGGATAAAATCTAAAAATAAAAAAAGTAAAAAAGTAGGGGGGGTCCCCATACAAAAAACATTTTTTTTAATTGTAGCTTTGGAATCGTCGTTATTTGAAACTATCCCAATATATGTATTATTAAATCTCAATACCTGCCTAGTTTTCTTTACAAAAAGTAATGATATCCCACCAAAAACATAAATGTAAAAAAGGAAAGCCAAGTTCAATACTAAAATTATATTTGGCTGTGGGCTTCGTCGCAAAAAGAATGGAGATCTAAATGAGTGCCAAGTTCTATGCAAAATCAAAATATGTATTTATAGGAAAATAATAAAATTATAAAAAAGTATTAAACTCTATTTCTTTGCTTTATTGGCTATCTATAACAATTGCTGTTATTTAAAAATGTGAGATCTTAAAGTAGGTTATATTTGCCAAACTAAACACCACTGCTGGTCTGTGTCAAGTTTTCCTTTTCCATCTATAATTAGCTCCCTACACAATTTTTTTTTATGGGACTTATCCCGCCGACACGCCCACTACTGTAACTCCTGTACACCAGGATTTACAGCAGTGACCAACGAACACACCGAGCTATGGAAAGTCCAAGGAAAATTAAACTGTCTTGGAACCCGCAACGAGGAGTTGGAAATATAATAAGTCCACTTCTACTACAACACAAATGTTAAATTTATACATTATTAAGTGCTCAAAAACAGTAGTGTTATAAGAGAAACACTCTGTATATCCTCACGCCCACACGGCCATTCCCCGAGGTTGGCGTCGCGCTCTAAGAAAAAATGTACGATGCCATAAAAAATCACCGTCCGTCCGCTCCCACAATTTTTACCCGTTTTTTCCCCTCGGAGGGTCGAGTTGCCATGACAACGGCTCGGCCCTCACCTACCGCCTCCCTCTAAAAGCTGCATCAATATTTTTATGGCAACTGAAGGTTTTACTTGCTTTTGATTTAGAAAGCTTTTTTTGAGGAAATTCAAGAATTAAATATTTTTCTTTCGGTGGACATTTAGAAAAGGAGGTTTAATGTCATTGGCTTAAGGTTTGTATTAGATTATTGTTAACACTAAGTGACATTAGTGCTTAGTAAAAGTGAATTCTAAATTTAAATCTATTATGTTGGCTTATGAGTGAATAGTTTTATATTTTTTGGGATTTTTTATTATTCCTTTCACATAAATATGGAAGCTTTAGTATGTTTCCTCTTTATCTTTATAGTTTCTGTCATATGTACTAAAAAGTTCAGAACACCATTATTTTTGCGTTTCATGAAAAACTTGAGACCGTCTATTAGGAAGACAATAAGTCAATACACTTCCTAATTTATCTAGTTAACTTACCGAATAGAAGAATAAATAAAATGGTATCTATCGCAAACACAAAAATATATCATTTTCTTTCCACAAACTATGCGCGCAAACAAACATACTCACAGTAACTTAATATTTGGAAATCAATTATCCATAAGAAAGTATTTGTTGGTCCCGGAATAACGGGATTAAACGAATAATAAATAACGTTGTGTATTTGCGATCTATGATATATACTTAATGGAGGGTAGGTCCGGTAACAATTTATGGCAGTGCCTTTTTGTCATCTTTACCATAACTCACGTATGTATGTATATATCTGTGTATGATCTATGTATATAGCAATTACTTAACAAATACCTTAGTAATACAACTTAACATTTTTGCATTGTCTGTATTCGCACTGAGTATGGTGACCACCACTCTTAGATTCTGCTCATGCTTTCCATCAGGCAGAGTAGATTCACTTTGGCAGACTAATACTTACATAAAAAAAATGTCTAACCTGACGCTTAAACCAAGTTTGTGTGCCGTGGTTAAAGGGTAACAGCTGGCCCGTGACCAAAGCCTAATAATACCTATCCTGAGAACATTGGTTCCTAAATCTGATTAAATTTATGTTATGGAACGCAATATTTTAAAAGTAAGCAACTAAAATAGTTATTCTTCAATTCATCATAATAATAAACATACGGTTAGGTAAAAGATAGTACAAAGGGAGAGCACTAGAATTCACTATTTAGTTTAGACATAGAATGTGAAAACCATAGTTGATGATTTTTTTAAATCTACACATTGAACAGATGTTTCATTGATGATTTAAAAGGAGTATCTTAGCTAATTCGAATTAATACTTTTTGGTGCGTATGTAGGTATGTATCTAGCGCGTTATTTCCATTATGTTATCAATTAGGGACATGATACTAGCTTATTCCTAAAGCTGGTACAAATGTAAGTACATGCACACACACAACTTATTTTATTTAAAAGCAAAATTGGAAAACCACTCGAACTGATTTTTAAAAATAACACTGAACAGATGTTTCATTAATGATTCCAAAAAGGAGGAGGTTCCCAATGTAAATTATATTTTTTTGTTGTGTGGGTACATATGTAGGTATATGTTACGCGGTATTTTCGCCATTTATAAATCGATTTAAATGGTACATTTTTTGTAAACTGAAACTACGAAGTAAGTAAGTCTCCATATCTACGGGTGGAAAATTAAATGCGAAATAATACGACGTATTAAAAATGTTTCTTGTTTTCTTAATGCGAAGAAAGATTTATTATTTTGAATCATGTATCATACTTTAATCTTGTACAGTACTATTCCATTATAAATCCTTTCTTAATTGTGTAAATGCTTTGATAGGAAACCAAGTAACCTTATGCAGAACATGCTTTTAGAATTAAGTTAAAACATAGTAACATAGGTACATAAAGGCCGCCCGTAACACACCGCCTCCCGATAAAAAACTTGTACATTGCTCTATGTGCGATCAGAGATAAAAAACGCCCCAAACTTTTTTAGAAATAAAAGCCCTCTGATTGGCTATGTTCGCCGATAAAAAAGTTAGGGACGCGTGCTATGCACGCACGCGTTCCTCCATTCAAATTCAAATAAGGAACGCACGCGCGCCGTATGTAACGTACGGTAGCGGCTGCAACTTATTATTAAAATTTCGCCAATTTTAAAACGGTCTCCCTCGTCCCTTGCTCATGAAAAGTTACTCGAAACATGAGGGTGAGCAATGTGTTAGACGGCAGGCCTGTATAAAATGGTTGGGTGTCGTAAAAATAAGCGCGCACGGGGAAAAAATATAAAATGAACGATAGGGAAGTACCTACCTAGTTTAAAAATAGAGGCTTCTCCCTTCCGACTTAGGGGAGTGAACGCGGTTGATATATTGCCGGAGTTACGGGGGATTTTAATAACACACTGCGTGTGTTGGTTCACTGAGGCCGTAAGATTTGTCAATACGGCATTTTGTGGGCGCTATTTTAGGTCGGTCGCGTGTCCTCGCCCCGAACGATGTATCGTGTTTCTAGATATTGTTTACCTGATAAGCTCAAGTTACCAGCTTCCGCTGCCGTTCTCGAGTACCTACGATGGCTAAATGTATTTCGTGAAACTCTACAATATGAAATAGCCTATTAAAATTTGTAATCCATTTGTATAATGGCTGTGATCAACTTTTCCATTTGCTTATTTTCCTATTTAACGCTAAATTCAAATAACAGTAGATAATCTATCCTTACGTAGCTTGCCCAAATTCATAGACGCCTTCATTTCTTGATTGTTAAGAAAGAATCTTACTATCAGATTCTGCTGAGGAACATAATTCCAAAACAAAAAGAGACAGAAACAAGGATCAATTTAATTATCATTACTCACACACTCTAAAGCCGAGTTGAGGCCGACAATTTATTATTATGGACCCGTATCCAATTTAAAACAACGCACGGCCGAATGGAGCCATTAGGTGCGAGGGGACATTGTTTTGGTACTGTGAACACGGAGGGGAATCCTTGTGGAATAGAAAAAACAATTTAAAAATAAAATGTAATAATTATAAAAGGGAGGGAGCGCGCGTGTCGCTGCCGCCTTATTTATTTCCATCTTCAGCTGCTGTTTGAATTTCGAATGCCGAGCAATACCGTCTTAAACATTGGCATAAAGTGGCATGTGTGGTTAGTAATAAAAAAAGTTTACTGACATTCGATTTATACTCTGTGCAATGGGATTAATTACGATCACCAAGGACTTAAAACCTACTTATTACCTTATATTTTATACTTACTTCATTTTATGAATGCTTATACTAAAAGACAATATTTATTGACATTCTTAGTCTTGTGTTTTTACTACTATATAATAGCAATATTGATTTTTATTCATCGCTATTTCATAGGCTCGCAGAGAGTACCCAGAAGATTTGTCGAACCAAACGTAATTGACGTGTCTCCACACTTATTATCTGCTAATATGCCCAGCGAGCACAGCACGCTTGACGCAATGGCGTCGCTGAACATAAGCTAGAACCGTAGGTGTACCTGCCTAAATATTGCAATCAACACGATGACAAGAAGAAGATAGGTACGCCTGGCATACAATAAAGTAAGTTATACCTGTATATGTGCAAGTAGGTAATGCAGGTACCCGTCACCTACTCTTACAAAATCTAATCTATGTATATCTTATCGAGAATTAAACTTCAAACTACACGTAACTAGTTACCTTGATCAAAAGAAAAGAACAAAAAAAATACCCATGACATTTAGATTTTTGCGTTGATTATCACATAGTCGATATATAGCAAGCAAGTTTCGTTTAGTTGCTAGGAGGTAAAAATGGTCTATTTTACTTTTTATAAATAACAATATATTATCTGAACTCTGTACTTTTGTTTACTTGTTATGTGTAATAGTTATAATATGTACAACACATCAAGTAGGTAACATATGCGGGTATAATGCTTAATTAAAATTAACTACCGCTATGAAGATAAGCGTGTTTTAACAATAGCTACGTGATTTGTATTTTCGATAACAAATTGAGTTTGGGGTAAAAGTTATTATTGATTTTAATGACAAGAGATCTCCTTTGTTCGGTAATTCTGTTTTATGTACTTATACTTATATTTTTAGTAGATTTGCCTGCCCTGTTTAGCTATAGCTATAAGCGTTTTCTGATTTATTAAAATTTGTAAATAGTTCTAGAAACTCCCATAAAGGGTTAAATTACGGTTTTTACTATTATTCGGGGTTTTTTTTCAAGGAAGGTTTAATCAACTAAAGGTTCAATTAAAAAGGTTTACTAAAGTTAGCGGAGAGCGTAAAGACACTTGGTTTCATATCATGTACCTAATAATAAACATGTCAAATGTATCTAATTGACATGTTGAAAAAAAAGGGAAATAAACACATTTACCTTCTTGTTCATCTATTTTATTTATTTAATCTATTGTTTTTGTGTCATTAATCTTCATTTGTCAAAGCATTTACTAATTTCGTTGCCTACTCAGGTGGCTTCAGATAGTCCTATCTTTACCTCAATCTTGCCACCTACGTTTTACCGGTAAATGTGTTACTATTGTTTATGGGACATTTATCACTACGGTCAGTCACTATGGTCATGGACCACCCGAATTTCGAACGCGTAACGGTCTGATTTTTTTAATACTCTGTTTGACCACTTGCATCTACTGTATTAACTTACCTAATAATGGTATATGAAGGCTTTTTTTTAAGCGGATGTAAGGTGGTTTATTGAAACAAAAAATAATAAGATTTAAATGACTGCAAGGTTTCACATGAAGTTCATAACTTTAATGACATTTAAAATGAAAAAAATGACATTACTAAGTTCTTAATACTTAAGTTATTTTGGTGTTTAATAAATGAACTGAGTCAAAGGTTCTTAAGTTGCTAAAACAGAATATAAAAATGTTTTTTATTTATCTAATACCGTTTTTTATTATTGTTATAGTTATACGAGAATGCCTTCTTTAAAAAATATAGATATACTTTCTCACTCTTATTAACATAAGGAAACATATTTTTCTTAACACATGCATTTTCATTTTATAAAATTCTTTGGGAATAAATTAATTAAATGTACCTACATATATGGAGAAACCATAAAAAACGATTTATAACCAACAGAACTAAAAAGTAGTTATTAATTTTGCTTACAAAAGTGGTTTAAAAAAGAAGTTTTGTGTACCTACTTCCGTATAAAACGAATGAATTAAGTATGTATGTAGGTACCTACCGTTTATGGACCATTAAGTTCTGATATCGCTTCGATTTTACCATGTAATCCACACTTTCTTTACGATCGCCTACAAAACAGAAATCGACTCAGCTGCCCCATTAAGTATAAAGGGGGACATTTGTGAGACATCTTTTTACAATAGCCCCCAAAATGACCAGAAAAAAATCACTCTTTTTAACTAACAATGGCGCCTGATGCGAGGGTGGACGATCAATGATTGCCTAAACAAAAAATGCATCCTAAAATAATTGTGGAAGATTTATGTACTTAGGAGTCATTGTGGTGGAATGTTATCGTCCACTGCACTCCAGTTCATTGGTGTCCAGTTGCAGATGTATGATGGTAAAAAACACTGTATTGTGTTTTACATGCCAATTTTTATAGTAAAGAAGAGAAACCGCCGTTAAAATTTTTTGAGGCCACCGGCGCTTTTTTAAAATTAGAAACGCTCATTTGAGGCCATTCGTTTTTTTTTAAATTAGAAGCGCTCCTTTTTAGTAGCAATGGAAATAAATAATTTCTTTTAGAACTGTAACCACAATAGTTTGTAAATAATAAAACAATAATTATTATACATTATAGATCCTACTGATATTATAAATTCGAAAGTAACTCTGTATGTTAAGCTTTTACGGTTAAACCATTTTACCGATTTTTATGATATTTGGTGGCATGGAGATACTTTGAGTCTTGAGGAAGGACATAGGGTACCTACTTACTATTTCCCACGATAACCGACACACGCTGGCTGAGCCACGGGCAAATACAAGTAGGATATCAATGAATATCGATGTTCGATTTGCAATTGATTTAGCAACAACAATTTAGAACATTTTGTAGTTGATCTAAAAAACTAAAAGATCGAAATTTCTTTATAAATATTTCAACAACTCAACATCACACACAGCCAACAGTTCCAAAACATCGAAATGAAAACAAAGTATTTGAAAACATTCCTTTCTTACAATTTCGAAATATTCAGCCTTCATCGAGACTGACATGGGTGTACAGTACACTGACAGTCCACGTCTGCACTTTCATACCTCCGAACTGACACTGCTCAGCGTTTCTGAACACATTGTATTACATTATGAACCTTATTTAAATTGTGAAAAGTGTCTATTTTGAATGAGCTAGTGCTGAGAAAACATTTGAAGTCAGTGACACTTCTAAATTTGAAACCATTGGTTTTGCTCAATCCTTCTATAGCGGTTAAATAGTTGTTAGTACTCAAGTAAACATAGAGAAAATGTAACTAGAATAAAATAACAATGTAAGATTAATAAACATACTATTTTTTGAAAAAGGAAATCGCTTTTGAATGGAATATGGTTACGAGTACGACATTAACAAATTCTTACTTTCTGTACATAAGTAGATACAGTTGTTATTTGTGTTTAGTAATATCAGAAAGCGGTAAGATTGAAAGATGCGGATGATGCGAATGATTTTCTTGTTGTACCTACTTCATTCACAATGTTCATAAAGGATGATTCACCAGGCTCGTTTTTCTTGAAATGTGGTACTGTAGGTCGGGTTTTACTATTACTGCGGTATAATCGCGCCTGGATGTCAGAATCTGTGTTTTAATTAAGACTGCCTCGTTGGTCTCGCGGTTAGCGTGTGCGACTGCTGATCATGAGTCATCTTGGGTTCGATTCCCGAGTCGGACCAAATGTTTGTGATCTACAAATATTTGTTTCGGAGTTTGGGTGTTTTCTATGTATAATATGTATGTATTACAAACAAAAAGTATATAATGTACTTTTATCAGTTGTCTAGTAACCATAACACAAGCTTTGCTTAGCTTGTGTGTTAGATGTCCAAAATATTTTTAATTATTAAATTATGCCAAATAATGCTGCTGTCACTCTTGTTCAAAATAATACCTCAATGAATTTCAGAAGTTTTATTTTATTGAATCAAGTTTTATAAATCGATACCATTAACAGTACTTATAGTTTTATATTACAGTAAACCATATACCTACTACTTAAAAATACTTAGTAAAGGTATAAAATACGTCCGTTATTAAAATTTAATAAATAAAAATTGTATCTAATCTAATTTTATTTCTTAGTAGTCGACTAATTTGCAATAACAAGCGAGACAGTACAACTGACATCCGCATACCGCACCGCTCGGCTCGTGTTACATCACTTTTTATGTTTTAAAGTAAAAACTTCAATAAAAACTTGAATACATACGGCAGGAGGACAAGTGCACCCGCCCTGCTCCTGCGCTTCAAAGAGTAAGCCTACCAAGTTTTTAAATTAATGCCTAAGACAGCGTGTCCGCGTAAATTCATCTAAGTATATTTTTAACTAGCTGCTCCCCGGGTTGTTGGCTACGGGGCAAGGCGTATCTAAAATAAAAATAGTCCAAGTTACTTCTTATATTATCAGCTATATTCTAAGTAAAACTCCCGTAAAAATCGGTCCAGTTGTTCCAGATTTTAGCAGGAACAAAAAGACAGACAGACAAACATGTTAATTTTTTTTTTGATGATTAAGTACCGTACATACTTACTTTTATATGCATTTAGGAAAAGCTATTAATTCAAGTTACAAATAAAAACTTCAATGTTATTGATTTGTATGGTTTGGTGTTAAGATCAAAGTAACTAGTAAGTATAGCGGATAAAGCGAGTCATTAATGTTTACTATAGCACCGAAAATGAATACCTAAGCGTGCTAGAACGATAAATCAAAATGAATTTGTTTATGTGTGTGAATGCAACAAAAAGTTTTTTGTATATTTTATTAGCAAGCGGCACGACTGTAGCGTAATGGTTTTATTGCCGAACTTGCGTCTCGAAGTCTCGAAAGCAAAGATGAACCGCAATAAATGTCCTAAGTCCTGAGACTATTGCCAGTGGCGGCTTTAATCACTGTGAGGCGCCGGGCAAATAAATCATTACGGGATGGTAGACCATTGAGAGCTACCGGTCAGGGACATCATTGCTGGATGTAGCTGATAGATCATTTTGAAGCCCTTGTCTTTGTGAAATTGGTATTAATAGATTAAATTAGGACATACATCGCAACACATACTACTGTTTGAACATAAAATATAAGCCGATGACAAATTCAAATAAATAGGTATCTGCTTTAGTTATAGTGTGTGGACACTGCGAGGTCCTGTACGGTTGCCCTGCTCGCCTCAAAATCGCCTGACTGTTATTATCCTACTCCATACGCAAGCATTTAGATTAATTGTAAGATTTAGACAAAAACTGTTTTTTTTTTCTGCTTAAAAACCAACTCCCGCATTAATAGTTTTCCTGTGTGGCTGGGGACTTTATAAAATACATAAAACGGACAATAAGAATACTCAGAACAGCAATTCAATTTATAAATAAAACTTCTTTTAAAACTGTTCTAAAATCACTATTAGATCATTTTCTAATTCGTTTTAATTATTTTCATACTCTTTGGTCTCTCCGGAGTGATTCATTAGTCGGGTCGTTCGTCTTCATTGCATGTGACGGAGATAGTTTAGCGTTTAAATGACTGTTCGAGGCGGGATCTAAAAAGCTATACTTTATCTCCGACAGTAGTTAATAAGTGAATTGAGTTTACGCCAGTCAAGATACGGGTAGGATGGTACAACTACAATGAAAATAGGAAAATGGGTTAACTCTCATCTAATAGATACCTAGACGTTTAATTCTGGCTCTTCTGAGATAGCGTAACAACATAGTAAGTTACGAAACATCAGAATTTCAGTCAAAATATATAATTTCAATATTTAATTTGATTGAGTAAGCAAATTTTCCTTAAAGTCGGTTAAAACATCTTACAACAAATAAATAACTATGTTCTATTTCTCTTGTTTTTAGTTTCAATTGTGATCTTAAACATCAATAATTGTATGTTATAAAAGATTTATAATATTAGTTAAGATACTAATATTATAAATTCGAAGGTACCTAACTCTGCCTGTCTGTATGTTACGCTTTCATGGCTAAACTGCTGCACTGATTTCAATAAAATTTGTCATGGAGATACTTTGACTCTTGAGGAAGGATATAGGCTACTTTTTACTGCGATAACCGACACACAGATGTGCGAAGCCGCTTGCAAAAACTAGTTAATTTTGATAATCCATATCAAAAGATCTTCTAGAGTATGACTTTGTTGGTGTCCGATTTCTTTATTTTATTTACTTTATGTACAAATATGTACATGCATCAGCGGACTTATTGTCTAAGGTGTTCTCTGCCAGTCAATCGATTCGACTTGGATTAGTTTACTAATGTTCTTTTATCTTAGAAGGTTTTAATAAACGTAAAGTATCTACATATCTAATCTACACATAACATATACAAACACAAACAAACACAGATAGGTCTAAACTCAAACAAGCAAAAAACTTTCGCCAGGAATGTTTTCTGTAATTTTTTCCAGTATTCAGCTGAGTAGCTCGCTCGCTCTACCAGGAAATGACGTTCAGGAATGAGGATACGTACTCGTTAATTTGCACCATAAATCATCGAAAATGTAGTTTTTGAACGCCTCTCTCAATTCGGACTTTTTTGTCGACTTGTCTTCGGCAAGTTTCGGGTTTCAGATGTTGAATTTTTTACATTCGGTTGTTTTGATAGGACATGTAGAAGAAGTCGTTTTTACTTCTTAAAATGTTTAAAAGACGGTCTATGTTCATTATTTTAGTGTATTTCAATCAGGATACACATTTTTCATTACTTTTTCTAACTAAAATGTGACAAGAATTGAATGAACAAGAGTTAAAGATATTGTAGAAGACAGATAGATGGCAAAAAGCTCGTTTCTTTATGGTGTTCGACCTATCATTTTTATGCATGGAGCGTCTAAATATACTAAAGTTGTCATTTTTTTAAACGAATTCTGGTATAGAGATTCCCCGCTACAATTGCAAATTACTCATATTGTTTATACAAATTAATATTATTGATAAAAACAGCTTTACCAATAATATTAAAAAAATAGATTTGAATAATATACTTGATGAATAATAATAGAGATAAAAAAATAGGTTATCCTTTCAAATGTCGCGCCTACTCTGTCCATTTCTTTATTTTCTTTTTGACAGTTCAAGAAATTTTGAAATTAGTGACGCCCTCACCCATTGAAACGAATAGCGATTTTATTTATGAAGAACTTTCAATCGATTTAATTAAATATTTTTTGTTGAAATATTAATTATTCCTTTATTAGTTTTTATATTATACAAGAAATAAACAAAAATATAAATAATAAATCAGTAAAATAGATGAATGAACAGAGTTATTGTTCTTTACTCTTGGTTTGATCCTAAATTCCAAGATTTCGACCTAATTCCTTGCAAAAATTCAATCTTGGAGTCATAGATACTATTTTTATTTCGTTTTTTTATTAAATTTACAGGAAATATACTTATATGAAGTCAAATTATTTTTATCATATGATCGATTTATTGTATTTCAAGTACTGTTTTATAGTCTGTGGTTGTTTGTTATGCACAGACCACTTCACTAAAGTACCGTCACCGTCAATAAAGTACGTCATTACTGTAGTACATAATTCCGAAAAAAAAAGGTTATTTATAGGCGTGAGCTGTCAAAAAGAAAATAAACGAATGGACAAAGTATAATAAATTAGGACTTATAAGCTGCGATCAAACAACTACCAAACAAACTTCGATCGACAGTATTTTAAAATTTAATTGACTCTCAAACTATTTAATACTAGTTGTTACCCGCGGCTCCGCCGGCGTGTATGTCGGTTATCGCGGCAAATAGTAGCCTAAGTGTTATTCTGATGTATAAGCTATATTACTGTAAAGTTTCATCCAAATCCGTGCAGTAGTTTTTGCGTGAAAGAGTAACAAACGTCCATCCATCCATCCATCCATACTTACAGACTTTCGCGTTTTTAATATTAGTATAGATTTTTATTACTTGTTCAGTGGCTTTTCCCTCGTGTACAGTAAACATTGTTTCCATTTCTGATCATTCCTTACTTCAATATGAAAGTAGGCAGTAAAGTAATGTTTCGCGTTGTGCAAACACAGCCCTTATTACAAGAAATTGTTTGGCAAAGAAATGAAATAAAAAATATGTACGAAACAGAAAGTTATTCCAGATAACTATGTTTGTCAATTCTATTAACATTTATAAGAACTAATTCGTGCGAAACTTATGTTTTTCGTATTGCGTATAATATTGCGATTGTTTTGGGAATAAGCCAAGTGGTTCAGATATCGTGACTTATTTGACCCCTGGGAAGACCCGAGGCCGGAACTTTTCGATAGTTCCCATATTAAAAGTTGACGTGATATATATACATCGGATGAACGAAAAAGTGTATTTTTTTGGAACGGAACTTCGTAGACAATTATTAGTTTACTAGGACTTAAATTTTTATGTTTTTTTAATGTAGGTGATTTCTTTTAACCCTGCAATGACGGGTGACTGCTGCTGCAGCTGCTATGGATACTTGCAGCTCTAGAGTCAGCTAAAGCTGCAACTAAAGTCCTTTGAGTCCTCAGAATCAGAAGAATGGGCTCTCATAACTTCACTCGCTCGGTGAAAATTAATGAAAGCATTACTTAAAAGTGACTTTCTGTGAAGATGTAGGTCACTCCGGTCGAATTGGCCCATTTAAGATTGAACATTATGATGTTCCTAAAGATCTGACTTTTAAAAAGAGTGGCCATGAGTTTTTTGCCAGTATTCTTCTCATAAGGCTCTACGCATTTTGGAAACTGGCAGTTATAGATCGACACAAGTAAGCCGTAGATTTTGTTGTTTTCACATAATTTATCTTGACAATCCAGTGCATGCTGTAGCGTCTGTTTGTGTCGATCTATGATTTTTAATTGTAGCTTTAATTAAACGTTCATAAATGCCTTAATTGAATAAATGATTTTGTATTTGAATTTAAACGAGGTTTTGAATTACATATATTTTCTATCAGTATTTGTTGAATTACATTTTGTGCCATGTCTTTATTTGTAAGGAGATATAAATAAAATAAATCAATACTTAGAATAAAAATGTAACAGGTCCAATTCTGTACATTAAAGATATTTTGAATTTTTTTGGAGGGTTCTCTATAATCGATACTGAAGCCAAAACTGTAATTTTTTTCATTTTTGTCTGTCTGTCTGTCTGTATCTTGGCCGCGCATCACGCCGAAACTACTGAATGGATTCAAATGAACTTGGCATGATTTGAGTTCATACCACGAGGTAGGACATAGGATACTTTTATCCCGAAATTCAGCACGGTTTCCTGGAGAGAGGGGATGAAAGTCAAAATATGTACTTAGTTGTAATTCAATAACACATAGACCGATTTCATTCATTATTTTTTTAAGAAAAAAAAAGAAAAGATAACGGGAAAAGTCATTTTTTAACCGACTTCCAAAAAGGAGGAGGTTCTATGTTCCACTGTATGTTATTATTATTTTTTTTTTTTTTATGTATGTTCACCGATTACCCCGTCAGTTGTGGACCGATTTTGATATATTTTTTTGTATTCGAAAGGGTATGCTTCCGAGGTGGTCCCATTGCCAGCATATCAGGATCTGATGATGGGATCCCAGGGAAATCGAGGGAAACCCTAATTTTTTATAGGCACATACTATGTTATTCGTATATTTTCTGAAGTTACACCGGTATTTGCGTCTGGTAGTCATCATTTTATGATGATGAGCTGATGATGTAAGGTACAACTCCTTAACGGTTAGGAGTTGGAGGATAAATCTTTAAATATCATATGTACTTATGTTACCTTTAGTCGTATTCTTTCAAATTATTTAGGTAAGCTGATGATGGAAGGTGGAAGGTACAACTCCTCAACGGTTAGGAGTTGGAGGATAATTCTTTCAATTTCATACGTATCTAAAGACCTTCAGTCGTATACTTTCAAGTTATTTAGGTGAGCTGATGATAGAAGGTTAAACTCTGCAACAGTTAGGGATTAGAGGATGATTTTAATATTACACGTACGTATAGACCTCAATTTGTATTCTTGATGATGGAATTTGATGAAATAGTTCAACTTACTACTTACCTACGATTGTTTGCACTAAAAACTGAAAAATATAAAATTTTTATTAAAAAAAAAACCGACTTCCAAAAAACATCCAACGAAAACTCTCTGGCAAAAAAACACTCAAAAGCGTAAAATAAACTGGTTCTTCATAAAGTGCCTATACCTAATTCTTTATTCATTTAAATAGTAGTATTATAATGTGTGCTAGGTACCTAAAATCTGTTTGAAGTCGGTGCTAAGCCAAAAAGAATACAAACGAACAATTACAAAAGTCTAAGCGATGGTCACTTGGCACCGACTGGCCACTGCTAGACATAGGCCTCTCTCACTTGGTTCGATTCTCGGCTTCTTGTATCCAGCTTCTGAAAGCCATCTTGCGCAAATCATCACTCCAACTTGCCTGTGGAACACAATGTTTCTTGCCATATTCTAGATCCTACATGGGATGTTTGCAAAATTTGTATATTATTTCTTTTATTTAATCAATTCGGAATATCTTTAGCAGATTCCATTCTCTTTTCCTTCAGAAATACATGTACCACTAATTGATTTATTCTGTAGAATTCTTTCTCCCTTTTGTTACATACGTTGGCTGCATAAATAATTGTCAAACATTGGCCATCCGCCCTTCACCTCAGAATGCAGAGATCATTATTCATGGTCGTTATATCTGTACAAATGTCAAAGTCGGTCTTAATTAGTGTCCTGGCCGTGAGGAAGTTCACCGTGATCCCGTGGGAGCCAAGTGCCACCTGCGACAGCACGTGGACACTTGAAAACTTTTTGCGACACTGTTTCACACTTTTGTAAAATTTTCTTTGACTTGTTCACACCAGTTAGGCATGTGTTATTCGTAAGAGTATTTACACATAGTTCTTACAGTTCTACTACTCTCTCTTCAGTTATCTCACAAGCTTTGTCATAATTAGGACTCTGTATTTTACATGTGTATCTAAGGAATTTGGTGCTTATAAAACCTTAGTAGGTACCTAATTATGGGCTTTCGTGTATCTTATCACGAGAAAATGGTTGAATGAATCTGAATAAAATCTGAAAAAGCACATTATTGCTGATTACTACACACATCAAAAGTGTCTAGGGATCAAGCATTTTTATGCGGATTTCTTGAGATTGAGATGTGGCTTTGGCCCTGGCCTGCTTAGTCGCCAGACTTGAACCCGATTGAGCATGCATGGGATATGCTACAGAGAAGAGCTCTGCCGAATATGGAGGGTATCCAGTCGCAAGAAGACCTTTTTTTGTTGTTGCAACGAACATGGGCGGCCATTCCACAGCGTGTTTGGATGAACTCATTTTGAGTATGCCAAACCGATGTTCTTGTGTTGTTAGTGTTCGCGGTAGAAACACGGATTATTAATTGTTTAAGTTGCCTAATAAAATTTTAAAGAAAACTGTTATTTCAGTCTTTTTTTCGAACTTTAATGTTAGTGGTTCAAATGTCAAAAATCCCTTTATTAGGAAAATGGCAAATTTCTTTATTAATGCAAAGGTGACTTGGTTTATCGTTACTGTGACAAACGAAAACACTTTATTTGATGAATCCTTAAAGAAAATTTTAATTAATATCAATCAGGAGAAAAGTTATTGCAAAAATATATGTTGATCCCTAGACACATATGTTGATCCCTAGACACTTTTGATGTGTGTATTTATACCGAAAACATATTGTAAAAGTCGAAATTAACCCTACCAAAGCTACGGACAAAAGCTGAGCTGAGCTAGTTTTAAGTAAAAAATAACACATTCGTCAGAATAATATGTACCAAATGTCGATCAGGAGAAAGGTTTTACCTTTTTGTGTGCAACACCTTGCGGATGCGCAAATCTTATTGATCATCAATCGCAATTTCCATAGCCCCAGTGGCCTAGAACCCGTTTACATTAAACCCGGCCATCTTTATTTTTGTAACGCCATTGTTGTCGGCCAACACTTGCGCATGTGATTATTTGACAAAATATTTCTCTACTAAGTTTACCTGTGAAGGTGCTCTATATTTTAGAGAAGGGTGGATAAACCTGTTGAAGCCAGGTGGTCAAAATATTTATTAAAATAATGTATGTCTTAGATCATACACATTTATATGCATAGGAACAGGTATAGATTTGTTTTGCAGAACAGCCATCGTCCTTGTGACTTTATTATTAGTAGACTTTAGTATTAGAATTGTAATGCAGTAATATTGAAGGTAAGTAAACTAACTGGTAAATTAATTTTCTGTAAATGTCCGAAAAATGGTGTTCCCACCCTGCTTACCTCAAGGTGCATTTCACGGACGGGTTGAGTATGCTTTCTAAAAGGCTTTTATTGAGTGTTTATTTGCGAACGCATCTGGTCTGCAACATATGTATGTTTTCGTAGAATATAATGGAATCATTCATATTTTCGAACATGAAAGGATAATTTTGCACAAAAGGGTGAATTTTTGCTTCGAGAGGACGAAAATAATGATTCAACTATATATAATCGATAAGTTACTTGCATTGAAATGGCCGCTGTGGAATTTGTAATTTTTTTATGATTGTAGTAAATCATTGAAATAAAATATTTTAAGGTTGAATTTTTAACCTAACTGCTTGTGTTTTGGCCACTTTGAGAGGAAAAATGATAGAAAACTCACAAAAGAAATTTATAGAACGATTGTGTGTCGAAGTTTCGGAAAAGGTTGTCTGCGACGAACATTTAGCGATTGGTATTGCCCTAAAAAGGGCCAAGTGAAAAGCACTAAGAATCAACTGTCTGTCTGTTGCACTTTCACGAATAAACCGCTCAAAGGATATAATAATTATTATTTTTACGGGAATTAACGCGATCACTTATTTAAAGGTATCACATACATTTGCCTATTATTCCCGTAAAAATAATTATTATAATTATTATATCATGGAACGTGAAAGTTAAAAAGTTAGTATCAAACCGCTCAAACTATTTTAATGAAATTTGACATGGAGATACTTCAATGTGTAAATGTATGTAAATAGACTTATGTTATTCCTGAGGAAGAACATAGTCTATTTATATTTACCTTGACTTTGAGGCAAATCCTAAGATTTACCCAGTGAATGGTAGTATAATTTCGGAATTAATGATGATCTTATAACGGGTCGGACTTTTACCATGAAGAGTTGGTAAATCTTAGGTGTTACTGGAAAATGTTAGAATTTACAGTAAATTCGGATTGCCATAATAGCATATATATGTACTTGTTTTACGGTTATACTGTTGATTTAGTGGTTACTGATTCTTATTGCTAAATCAGAGGTTGTAGGTTCCATGCGCATCCAGGACCTTTAATTTTGTGATAAACACGATAGTTCGTTGTGTAACTTTTTATATAATAGCTCAAAAATTACTCTGCTCTACCTGGAAAGTATCTATGAGTGGAATCTAAGAGTGGTCACCATCCTCATTGCGAATGCGGACAAGCAGCATCGTTACCCACACTATGGCATGTTCGTGAGAAGCTTTGACCGTTTACGCCGGCTGGGTGGATGTATCTATTATAAGTATGTATATAGAAACATAGAATTAGGTGTGTTTATTAGTAGTCTAGTTACTACAGTACAGGCTCAGTTTAGACTCAGAGGCGGCCGTGCGTTTGATGTTCAAGTTTAATATTATTTTTTTGTAGTAATTGGCAACCAATTGTCTAAGCCTACCCCTCTGGGAAATAAACGAGGATTTATGTTACGTTTTATGTTCCCAGAACAAACTGTTATCAAACTGCACTCCTTTTAAGCTGTTATCTTCCTACACAAAACATTTTTAGTTAACAAGTGCTTATACAACTATTGTTTACAAAAGAAAATAACGGTAAATGGATTACAAGGCATTTTTCTTTGTTGTACGGTTATAAATCTGTATTTGTTGCAAGTGTCAGTGAAAGGAGAAAGTAATAAAAACTCCATAGACAATTATTAGCAACGTTATAAAACTTCTGGCAAATAACAATAAACAAATAGGGATGTTCCAGTTATTTTTTTTAGATACAATTACAATTTTACTTTTAAAAAGTGTTGCTTACCGACTTCAATGCCAATAAATCATGCGGAATTGCAATAAACTGTTAGTAGTGTTCCTTATTCTTTGGTATATTAAAAAAAAAAAATTGGCAGAATTTATCTAAAATCTACCATTATCTAAAAATACATAGTATATTATCTGGAAAATGAAAAACAAGAATAGATAGCAGAACTTTAAAAATATAAATGTAAGATGTAAAATTAAGAAAAAATTACAAATTGTTCATAAATAGGTACGCTTCTTTTTAAGTCTGCTGCAATTCAGATTAAAGTATTATTATTAACTTGTTTGTTTAACAAAAATGATAGATTGTGTTTATTTATAAAACATCTTATATGCAAAGCCGCCTTACACAGAATTTAAATACAAAAAGAATAGATTAAGAAATGTATTATATACATAATTGTCCCACAAAACTATTGCTTGTGGTAAAAAGTAATGTTAATAAATATAATATATGCGGGACATAAGCCACTTTCTTTCTTTTTCTTTTTTAAAAAGACTAATATATTATAATATATTAGTAATATACATAATAATAATATACTATACATCCTGTGTCCCGGGGGACTTTACAAACATACATGAAACGGACACAAAGAACATCCAAGCTCTCTTCCTTGCCAAGGGGTCCATAGCACGCTGACCAGACGGGTTACATTTACCTTTTTTATTTACTCCTACAGCTGAAGTTCAAATTACAATCTATATATATATATATATATATATAACCTATAATAAATCTATACTAAACGCGAGAGTTTGTAAGTATGAATGGATGGATGTTTGTTACTCTTTCACGCAAAAACTACTGAACGGATTTGGATGAAACTTTGCAGTAATATAGCTTATACATCAGAATAACACATAGGCTACTATTTGCCGCGATAACCGACATATACGCAGGCGGAGCCGCGGACAACAACTAGTCAGTTTAAAACAAAAAATTGTTAGTGGGTACCTACTGGTGCCACTACGACTTACAACTAAAAGTTTTAATTGGCGTTTATTTGCAAGGATGAATAACTCATCCTTGCGATTTTTTTCAATGTCTACTTGCACTATATTCCCATAAACCTCTTTCCACAGGTAACCTTTTTTTTAATAAAAAAATTCACAATCTCAATAATGGACCCCTGGTGAAAGTTTTGTACAAGATTCTGTAGCCGAACAAACGCATAATACGACTTTTTTATATAATGCACATCTAAAGATTTTAGCAAACAAAAAATATTAGTTTGGACGAATGGACCTTTCTCCGAAACGAATGCTTACCACAAAAGGGTTTTAGATTTCACAAACAGATGTGTTTTTTGCTCTTAATTCATATGTAATTTTTGGCTATGACATCTGTCGAGTATCATCCTTTACCTGTTTCGTAATAAATAGATCTTATTTACTTTTTTCAAGTTTTATACAAATCTATACAAATAAATAAAATTAAAGTGCCTGTAGTTTCAAATTAACAACTTTTCACTAAATTCATATGCGGTACTTACATCAATAATAATCACAAATTTTAACAAAAAAGACCGACTTCAATCTGGACCAAATTGATATGGGATAACAAGACCAGTATTGGTCTTGCGCAAGAGTCTCGCAATTATATTAGCGACAGCACTGTTAAGACACGTCTTAAAATGTCAAAATCAATCAAGACACGTCTTAACAGTGCTGTTAAGTTGTTCTAAGATATAAAGTAAGATTTAATAAACAGCAATACGCTAATAGGTAATTGCGAGACATGCAAGACTCTTGCGCAAGACCAAGACCACGACTGGTCTTGTTCCTGCATTGGGCAACACTACAAATCGCATATAATCATCATCTTCCTAAGCCTCGTCATATCATTTGGGATTATTTTTAACCGACTTCCAAAAGGAGGAGGTTCTCAATTTCATCGGTATTTTTTTTTTTTATGTATGTACATCGATTACTCCGTCAATTGTGGACCGATTTTGAAAATTCTTTTTGTATTCGAAAGGGTATGCTCCCCATGTCATATATTCATATCAGGATGTGATGATGGGATCCTAAGGAAATCGAGGAAACCCTCAAATTTACGTGAGCGCCTGCAATGAAGTTACGAGCAATTGTCTGCATGCCTTCATATTCTGTAGACATCACTAAATTTTAAATGAAATGATGATGAGAGACTTGAGAAAGACTAAAAAGCGAAAAATAAAAAAAAAACTTCGTTTAAAAACTGACTTCAAAAACTAAAAAGTATAAAATAACTTAATTTGTATGTGCTACCTATTCATATGTTTGAAGTCGGTGCCAAGCCAAAATGTAATAGTAGGTACCGCACTCGCCGCACGTTACCTTGAGCGGGATAGCTGCTCTTCGCGTTGAACAAAACAACCGAAGCGTCGTTGACGTTCGTCTCGAAATATAGCGAGTGTGGTACCTACTATTCCATTGGCTTGGCACTGACTTCAAACCTATGAATAGGTAGCACATACAAATTAAGTTATTTTATACTTTTTAGTTTTTGAAGTCGGTTTTTTTAAACGAAGTTTTTTTTTTATTGCGTTTAGATATGACGTCTCGACGATGCATTCAAATTGGAAATAACATAGGTATTCTCGTACAGAACAGTTAAATTATGTGGTACGGGGTTTTTTAGTTGTACATTTACATTACTTAATGTTAACTTACTATTACGAGTAGGTATTGGTGACAAGAGTAGTTGAATAAATACTGTAGGTAAATTAAAAGCGAGTAAAGCTGAATTTTATAGTGTCACGAATGTACGAAAAGTTGAAATCATTTTAAGAAGATTTGTATAATATATAAGTTGTGTAATCTATACAAATAAATATGTAAGTGACTATTTGTAATTTAAAGTTAACAACCTTTCACTAAATATGAAAGTGAATAATATGAAAGAATATGAAAGTACAACTATATACGGTGTTAAATAAATGAATGCAATAAAGAAAAAAATGAAATTGGTAAAATGTTTGTCCGTCTGTCTGTCTGTATGTCTGTCTGCTTGTTGTAAAGTACAATAACAACCGCGGGTAACAGCGTGGAGCTCATTTAGTTTAATTTAGTTAAATATTCTTTCTTAAAAAAATATTCTATTATCTATTTTTTCAAGTAGTTAAGAAGACTTAAAAATTCAGAATTTGTAAAAAACATCGAAAATAATTGTTCCCCCAAGTGTTGGTGGAATCAAAAACTATTTAGTGAAGGAAATAATAATACATGTACACGCCGCTGACAAGAAAATTGTGTGATATGACATTTAGATGTTTGATAGACAGTCACCTTTAGTAGCCATTGTGCACGCGTGCCCTTTGCCTCCATATAATATTTATACAATAATCTTTTTGTTTGGCAGTTCGTAATAGTGTGACGCGAGACTTGAATTAAAAAAAATGAGACAGTTCGTATTAACATGTCAATGTCAGGACTACATAGATAATTAAGTAAATGTACTAGCCAAGTTATACGTTACGCACTGCTTTTTGAAATGAAAACTTCTTTAGGTGTGTTGACCACTTTTTGGGTGAACAAAAAGCATGAAACCAGCGTCACCGTCGTCGCCGAACGCTTTCCATGAGCTATATTTTTTTTTATATATCGCATTTTACTTAAAGAGCAAAGAGGTTCATTTCAGGTGAGCTTAAACAGGTTTGAGTTTTTACTTCTGTCGGAAGTCGTCATGGCGGCTTTGTGATTTTTTTTTATTTTTTTGTGAGTGATATATTGTTTTAAACTTTCATGGTCAGTAACATTAAATAAAATAGAAATCTACGGGATTGCTACCATTTATCTTTTTAATAAAAAGGTACATGGTAGCAATCCCGCAGATTTCAATTTTTATGTTAGTGTTATCTATTTTCAGTTATTCTTAGTTAATATTTATCAAAAACTTCAATAAGTAGTTTTCCTTTAGGAACTTAATTTATCTTTTTACCTCTTCATTTTTGTTTATTCTTCTTGCCAGAGTTTCAACCTCATCAACATTTATTAGTCCACGGCTGGACATAGGCCTCTCCTTAGCAAGAAGGTTATGGCCTACTGTACCATGTTGATTAAACGGATTTTTATAGGGAGGGTTTGTTTCAAGAATTCCTTCTCCTTGCAGTGATGTTGTTCTTTGTACCTAGTTCGTCCTTTAATCGCCTCTTTTGACACCCGTGAGAAGAGTATCTAGGGGTGGTGACATTCCATATACTTAATCCATTTCCATGGAGTTTTATTCGCCAAAACATGAATGGTAACAGAGACATGATCTTCTGAAACTTTTAAAAGTCATGTGCCAAAATTAGTAATTAATAAAGGCGATTTACCAAACCTACTAATCCTTTATAGTTTAAATAATTAAAAAGAAGCTATAAGATACCAACTGAGGTTAATGCCATCTAACGGTGTAGTTATACACTAAAACAGTTACAAATGGGTTCCATTTTTAAAATTTACCGAGTTATTGCAGACGATTCTAAAATAGTGATTTAATCGCAAACTGGCTTAAAGTAGGACTTTAGAAGCCTATTTGTAAATTTCACTAAAGTAAACGTTTTCGTTTCAGTTCATTAATCAAAAATACTAATTGAAGTATAGGTATCAGGTTTAAAAAAAGTAAGACTATAAAATTCTATAAAGGTCTATTCAAATTGTAAGACGAATTAATAGGAGTGGTTACATAAATAAATGGTTATTTATTTTGGATTTATTAAAAAAAAATTTTCGTCATGCGTTTACATTCAAATTAAAATCTAATCTTAAGTTAGTTTACAAATAATGATAATAAATGCCTTATCAGGTTTATTACACTAAAACTAGTAAAGGTAGACAGTAAGATAGTGAAAATTAATCATAATAAGAGTAGTAAAAAATTACTGGCTAAGAAATGTATGATTAATTGTACCTATCGACAATAACGATATTAACGCCTTTTACCTCATCATAACCTAAATGTAATCATCAAAAAAGCTCGAGCTAGTAAGCTTAGTTGACAAGAACTAAAAGTTTGCTACAAACCATAACGTAGTCGATTTTATATCGATATTAATTTAATCGAATAGATCCAACTACTAGCTACATGATTTAAATATGGAAGATTATACATTGTGGTAGCAAAACACATTAAATTATTTATGATGGAAATAGGCATTGTTGTTTATACGCAGTGTGTGGTAAAAAAAAAAAACAAAAAAAAATGGTTGTCTTGTATAATATATTGCAGGTACTAATGGGCAATTGTGTGCCATAAATGTAAGTTCGTTATCACTACGGTTGCAGCAAACGTCCCCTATTTTTCCCAATGCCATAAATATATCGATATCTTAAATTAAAATGTAATTGCTAATAAATGCATTTGAATGATAGCTATGACAACTTACTTATCTAGTCCTATTACAAAAATTGCACGAATGAGCTTCATCCGACAAAGATTCTAAAAAAAAGAATTATTATTTAATATTATTGTTTAAAAGATTACAAAAGAAACCTTTTTTTGTAATCTAAGAAAACAGATATATTTTTAATACCTACTAATACGTATGTAAGGGCAACCTTAGCATGAGCAGTCATTTAATAATCTAAAATTAATAACCTACATTAATTAATTCTTAACGAGTATGTGAAAACATAAAGTAAAAATGAGTATTTTAAATATTTTCTCATTTATAAATGTTTTACTTTTTGTCCATTTTTAAGGTGACAAGTCTTAACATTGTGTTATAAATTAAAAGCCCACTTTTCTGGCAAATTGTGTTCCAGAACATCGCAAATTGGAAGGAGAGGCTGTCACGTAACAGCATAACTGGAATACCCTTAATTAATAAACAAGAAGTATACGAAATCAATAAATTTTACATCGAAATGTGACTGCACCTAACTAAACAACTAGCGTCAGTCTTAGATATATAAGTCGAAGTCAAAACCACCTCCTCCACTGAGGTAGTCGTACAAATACACCTCCATTTCCTCCAGGGCTTCAACGCTGGGATCCCGGAGAGGTACGTCGCGGACTGCTCGGGCTTGGCGGGAAAGACTGTCAAAAGAAAATGTTAATAAGTTGTCTTATTTAATGTATCGATAAGAAAGTATTCCTGTAATAAGTAGAAAACTGCACGTTTGACCTAGTGGTTTAACGGTCACCACGCCGTTTCCAACTTCGCCAAGTGTCGTGGGTTCAAATCCCACGTAGGACAACACTTTGTGTGATCCACAAATTGTTGTTCTGAGTCTGGGTGTTCTTTGTGTCCGTTTGTATGTATGTCATGTATGTTTGTAAAGCCCCCGCGACACAGGATTTATTCCTAGTGCGGGAGTTGTCTATCACCGCTTATCCATATCAGTCTTATAGATGGGTAAGTACCTATTATTAACACATTGAGACCCTTCCGTGCCTCCGAAGGACATGTCAAGCAGTATATGAATATTTGTGACAGTCGTTACGGGTACTTGGAGAACTAAAAAGTCCGACAAAAGTGTTTGTGTTTCTACAGAACATAGATTTTGCATAGTACAGGAATTGTGCAGGTCTGATTGCAGTAAGTAATAAAAAATTGGCAGTCATTAGAACTGCCGATAGAAGTGAAAACTTATAACTTAGAATGTTATTTGTAAAAAAATGTGTAAAATTAGAAATTGCATAATGTTTAAATTACAATTATCAACATCAAACATTAGCATGTCGGTGACGCGAACTCATAAGATTTTCTCCTACCAAAAAGTGCTCAACGCGGCCAAAGAAGTTTTCACTTCGAAAATGTCATGTCAGCATGTCGGTGACGCGAACTCATAAGATCTTCTCCTACCAAAAAGTGCTCAACGCGGCTAAAGAAAGTTTTCACTTCGGAAATCGAACTTTAAGCACAGAATAATTAATAGTACTGTCGTACAGAAGTTTCAATCTCGAACAAAAGTCAAGTTTAGGTACAAAAAGTTTTCAACTTTGTCACCTTGTACGCGAATTTGAATCTTGTCGTGTGAATCGAGCGTTCATATTCCGTTAGACACCGCTCGATTTACTACAAGAGCACGGGGCTGCCGCTTGCTGTACATTAAGGTAAATATTAAAATTAATTATAAAAATATAACAACTTTAGTAACGAAGAAGAAAAAAATTAACAAACATAATAATCATGTCTACGTAACGTACTACTTGTTCTGGGTACCTTTGTGATAAGTTACAGATTTTTTTATTGACAAAACATGTCTATCATAACATAGTTTCCAAACAACTAATTAAATAATTTTATTGCTAACTACAATTTTGTACGAAAAATTTGTTCGTTTTGAAGTCATTTTTCGCAGTAAGTACCTACACGTAACATTCAACTTATTTACGCGCGACGCGTATGGCGTGCGAGCCGAGCGCAGCGTGGCAACCACGGGGGTGAATGTCCCTTATAAGCCGTTTTTACGAATAAGGTCCTGCTCTCTATGGTTCTTGTTCCTTAACTATTACCTCTACAATCTTTTTATGATCACACATAATTCTTAAAGTTATAGATAGATGGCGTTAATTCATTTTTTAACTCACACTTTTTTTTTAAATACATCTCAGTGTTGCAACTCAATAGTCTACAACCATTTCAGTAATTTAATTGACAAATAAAATTTAGGGTTACATCAAAATATAATTTCAATCCTCAAGTACAAAACTTATTTACAAACCAAGAACTTATATATAGAATATGTAATGTCTCATAAAAGTACGCCTCTCATACTTTAAGGTGAGAACATGCTAATTAAACCCAACGCCTTGTGGGGTTTCGGCACCAGATGCCAATCGTGCATTTAATGGGAAAGACTATATTATTTACTTTATGAAGACGAGTTGAATTATACATCTGACATTTTAAAGAAATTATATTATATAAGTAAGAAGCTAATAATGATGAATTGAATAATTCTGACGAATAATTTCATTAATATAGGTTTCAAGGAAGCGTTTTAGAAATCAAAGTCATGCAAAGTGACTTTGGATTTTTAGATTTTGTTTTTAAATAATTTTTTAGAGTTTTTTATGTTATTTTTTTTCCTCCAAAATTTATAACTAGGTATGCTTTTATTTCCATTCCATGGCAACATTTTACTTTTAAAAATTTTGACTGATTTTGTTGGTTTCAAATCGGTATACAAAACTTTTTAATGTTTTCTTTTGGTATTATTAGTGAATTTCCTTGCGTTGAGTATTTTTTCTCCGCAACTATATTAGACTTGAGTTAGCTCCACGTGTTAGTGTTTAATTCCACCAGTTATTTGCGATATTTGGAACGCTTGTTCCAGTTACTTGCGATGGTTTGGACGCTTTACTTTTAAAAAATTCTCTAATTGCGATAGTTTGAATGCTTTATTATTTAAATTTCTAGTTACGACCTTGTGAAGAATTTTACTGTGTGTGTCTCGCAATTTTACGATATTTTGGAGGTTATAGTTATTTTTATAAGTTTCTTATTGCCAACTACAAGACGTTGTGTTTTTGGATGTAAAACGACAGGTAAGGATGAAATTTCATTAATATGATAATATCAATAACCTCTAATAAGTAATAATGGCAAATATTATGTTTGTTAAACGTATTACCAGAGTAAATTTATTGGAGCAAACAATTGAATGTCAGTTAACGAAAAAGTCATATTTTTATATAAATAAGTTATTTATTTAGTCTCTTTTATACCCGATATTATCATACCACGAAAGGGATACATGTTAATTAACTAATCATAATTTACAATGGAATAATTGTGGGATACCACACCATATTTTATTTTAAAGTAAATGCTTGTAGGAAATATAAAATATCAAACAATTAATTAAATTCTTACACTAAAAGAATCACCATAATCAACAGCCTTTAGTAGCCTACTAGTGGATATAGAGCACTCTGTAGAGGAGGCTTTGGCCTACTATAGCATGTTGGCCAGAGTTTTGTTCTAAGTTTTCCTTCTGTTTGCCATGCTGTTCTCTTGCATAGTTTACTACTTAGTTGGCTCTTACAATACCAAATACAAAATTGTTATGAAAAATAATAATACAAATAAAAATAAAGGAGACATAGACAAAACATTGCCGGACCTATAAAACAATGAAGTATTTTTAAATTTAGACAGCCTGTAATCACAGCCAGTGTAATTTGGTTGATATGTCAGGAAATTCAATGGATTGTATCTGTTTAGTGATCACATGAATTCCCATATAGATACATAATTATTATAACAGACTGCAAAAAATTAAAATCAAAAATCTCAATAGCTACTCTTGAGTGGATTGAATCATTTTCCATAAAGAATGAAAAGGACGACCTAAATAACTGCACAAGTTGATTATAGTACTGACTCTATAATGATGAAATTTTGCATATAGGTTCTTTATATAACCTAAGCGAGCACTAAGAAAGGAATTTTTGAAATTCCACCCCTAAGGGTAAAATCAGGGGATGAAAATCTGCGTGAGCGAAGCCGCGTGTAAAAGCTAGTATTAAAATAACCGCCTTTACTAAATGGATATGTATGTATACATGATACATACACCAAAATATTTTTACAATTTTTGTCTGTCTGTCTGTTTACTTGGTCCGGCTAATCTCTGAAACGGTTGTACCGATTTTGACGGAACTTTCACTGATAGATAGCTGATGATATAAGAAGTAATTTAGGCTACTTTTTAGGGTTCCGTGCCAAAGGCAAAAAATGGAATCCTTATAGATTCGTCATGTCTGTCTGTCTGTCTGTCCGTCCGTCCGTCCGTCTGTCTGTCTGTCTGTCCGTTCATATGTCACAGCCACTTTTTTTCCGAAACTATAAGAACTATAATGTTGAAACTTGGTAAGTAGATGTATTCTGTGAACCGCATTAAGATTTTCACACAAAAATAGAAAAAAAACAATAAATTTTGGGAGTCCCCATACATAGAACTGAAACTCAATTTTTTTTTCATCAATGATAATATTTATATATATAATATTTCAAAATGATATTGAGGTTTCTAATTTTTTTTTTTTCTAAACTGAATAGTTTGCGCGAGAGACACTTCCAAAGTGGTAAAATGTGTCCCCCCCCTCTTGTAACTTATAAAATAGGAGAATGATAAAACTAAAAAAAAAATATATGATGTACATTACCATGTAAACATCCACCGAAATTTGGTATTATAAAATAAAAATTATATTATGTTACTTGCTGCTGTGGAACCCTCCATGGGCGAGTCCGACTCGCACTTGGCCGCTTTTTTTTAGACTGGCTTCGCCCCACGGCGTCACATACGTTATGATAATAACCGCGGGTAACATCGCGGTTATTTGCTATTTTTTATCAAGCTCCGACACGACACTTCGTGTTAGGTATGAGTTTTACGAGTGAATCAATGTGTCTATGTGTGTATCTCTCTGTGGGTTCTTGTGGCATCATAGCTCCTAAACGGATGATTTTGATTATTTATTTTGCCAAAAAGAGACTTGACCGAGTTTTCTAAACTTGGAAAGTTTGCTAAGAGCGTGTTATAATTAATAATATTTTTTTAATTTATTTATCTCCATTGTATACACAAAGTTAAATAGTACAACAAAATGAGTTACAAAGTATGTATATCAATTGGCGGTCTTATCGCTCACGGCCACGGTATTAAAATTTTTGGTTAAATACCTATGTTTATCGCGTGAAGCCGGGATCGGCTGCTAGTATTATATAATTATATTTACAACTAGCTGAGTCCCGCGGTGTCACCCACGGTTTTTGCCGTACCGCGGGTAACGTCGCGGGGCGAAGCTAGTCTGAAAAACTAGCCTGTTACTCCCTATATCATCAGCTACATATCAGTGAAAGTCCTGTCAAAATCGGTCCAGCCCTTCCAGAGGTTACCCGGAACAAACAGACAGGCCGACAGACAGACAAAAATTGTAAAAAATACATTTTTGGTATATATATGCCGTGTATAGTGTATTTTTTTATATTTGAGTTGATTGAATGAAAGGTAAATTGCGGTTTACTATTTATGACGTATTAAAAAAAAAAACTTACTAGATCTCGTTCAAACAAATTTTCAGTGGGAGTTTGCATGGTAATGTACATCATATATTTATTTTAGTTTTATCATTCTCTTATTTCGAAGTTATAGGGGGGAGGGGGGGGCATTTTGCCACTTTGGAAGTGTCTCTCGCGCAAACTATTCATTTTAGAAAAAAATGAGAATAAAATCCTCAATATCATTTTTGAAGACCTATCCTTAGAGATACCCCACATGTATGGGTTTGATGAAAAAGAAAATTGAGTTTCAGTTCTAAGTATGGGAACCCCCAAAATGTATTGTTTTTTTAAATATTTCTGTGTGAAAATCTTAATGCGTTTCACAGAATACATCTACTTACCAATTTTCAACAGTATAGTTCTTATAGTTTGGGAAAAAAAAAATGGCTGTGACCCTTAGAGATTCGTCATGTCTGTCTGTCCATCCATGGATGGACAGACAGACATGACGAATCTCTAAGGGTTCCGTTTTTTGCCATTTGGCTACAGAATCCTTAAAAGTAGCCTAAGTTACTCCTTGTATCATCATTAGCGAAAATCCCGTCAAAATCGGTCCAGCCGTTCCAGTAATTAGCCAGAACAAACAGACGGACAAAAATTTAAAAAAATGTTGTTTTGGTATATGTACCATGTATACCTACATACATATGCATTTACTAAAAAGCAGTTGTTTTAATATTACAAACAGACACTGCAATTTTATTTATTTGTATACTCGTAGATGAGTAGTTGAGCCCCGCGGTGTTATCTGTGGTACAACGACAACTGCAGGTAATGCCGCGGGGCAAAGCTAGTCTTAGCCTAAATCACTCCGTCTATCATCAGCTATTTGCCAATGAAAGTCCCGTCAAAATCGGTCCAGCCGTTCCAGAGATTAGCCGAAACAAACAGACAGACAAGAATTGTAAAAAATTTTTACATGGTACATATACCAAAACAACATTTTTACTAAAAAATTTTGTTTTGGTATATGTACCATGTATACCTTACATACATATGCATTTAGTAAAAAGCGGTTGTTTTAATATTACAAACAGACACTCCAATTTTATTTATTTGTATAGATAACTAGCTAAGCCCCGCGGTGTTACCCGCAGTACAACAACAACCGCGGGTAACGCCACGGGGCAAAGCTAGTCTTAAAAAGTAGCCTAAATTACTCCTTTTATCACAGCTATCTGCCAGTGAAAGTCCCGTCAAAATCGGTCCAGGTATTCCAGAGATTAGCCGAAACAAACAGCCAAACAAGATTTGTAAAAAATGTTGTTTTGGTATATGTACCATGTATACCTTACATACATAATTATGCATTTAGTAAAAAGCGGTTGTTTTAATATTACAAACAGACACTCCAATTTTATTTATTTGTATAGATGACTAGCTAAGCCCCGCGGTGTTACCCGTGGTACAACAACAACCGCGGGTAACGCCACGGGACAAAGCTAGTCTTAAAAAGTAGCCTAAATTACTCCTTTTATCACCAGCTATCTGCCAGTGAAGTCCCGTCAAAATCGGTCCAGCTATTCCAGAGATTAGCCAGAACAAACAGACAGACAAAAATTGAAAAAACAATGTTATTTTGGTCTATGTATCGTGTACACATAAGTGTACAATATGCATTAAGTAAAAGCGGTATTTTTAACCGACTTCAAAAAAGGAGGAGGTTCTCAATTCGGCCGTATATATGTTTTTTTATGTGTGTTCACGGATAACTTCGTCGTTTATGAACCGATTTTGATTTTCTTTTTTTAATGAAAAGGATATGTCCCAACGGTGGTACCATGATAAGGACATTAAGATCTGATGATGGCATCCAAGAGAAATCGAGTCGAAACTTGAAGTCGGTTTTTGTTTTTGTTATAATTTTACTTGTAATATTACAAACAGACACTCCCAATTTTATTTATTTTTAATCGACTTCTAAAAAGGAGGAGGTTCTCAATTCGACCGTATATACATATATTTTTATGTGTGTTCGCGGATAACATCGTCGTTTATGAACAGATTTTGATGATTAGACAATACTAAAGTGTTGCATTTAGCATTAAGAAAATTAAAGATATTTTGATTTCATTTTCAGAAACACAACCTGAACGCACACGCTGGCGGCCTACTACATTTGTCACTAAGACTACGCATTCAAGGTATGCAAGCCATTTGGAAAATGTTGTCCAAAAAAACATGGTTTTGATACAATGTTGTGCAGAAATTTCAATCAGGACCATAAACTTGAGTCATCACTTTAGAATCTGCTAATATTGTTTTTAATTATTAATTATTATTGTGTATGAAGGGAATGACGATGTGAAAAAGGCCTCAAGAATATTTTAATAAACACAAACATAATGAAACAAAGAAATAAAATAATTTGTTTTATTTACCACTTTCCTTTCTTGTAATCTACACTACTTCTCAAAAACGCAGCTTTTGTTATCTAATAATAGTTTTTTTTTTTAAATTCACGCAAATAAATTATTACAAACAAAAACTGTGTTTTTAAGAATTAGGTAGTGTAGACATACGTAAACCAATTTTATTAAACGTTGTAGCACACAAAGATTAGATTATGTATGTGTGAGTAAAACATGTAATGTAGTTTACGGGTCAAGATTAATAGATGGCGCCAAACATCGGGGACACTTGACAGCGCCAAGATGACTCTCTATCTATAATATATACATTGTACTCTGTGGTGGCAACCATTGCCACTCTACCCAAGAGGCGCTCGGCGAAATACACCTAAACTGAGAAGTGAAACCCCCCTGCTTTAAGCATGTCTTAGAAGTAGACTTATTATAAATCCGACCTCAATCTAGTTTGAGTAAAAGACTCCGAGAAAGAAAAGAGAAAGAGACAGTTGTTTGTAATGATGACATATATTATAAAATATAAATGGTTAATAAACAATAATAATAAGTAGTACTTACACAAAATCGTTGTCAGAATCGAACATATTATAATCCTTGTTGACATGTTCATTGATGTCCTTCATGATGCACGCTTCCAGTTTCTTGTGCTGCAAGTTAATCAAACTAGTTCTAGATTTATGTACTCTTCATAAAGATTTTATTTTAATAATGTTTTGGATTCAACTAAAACCTTTGCTAATTTATAAAGACTATTTATTAGATTTTTTTCTTACTCATGCTTTCATGTACCTATCAATTTTAAAGTTAGATTTTGTTATTCAATATTTCTATATTAATATTATAAAGCTGAAGATTTTATTTCTTTGTTTGTTTGAACGCGCTGAATCTCAGGAACCGCTGGTCCGATTTGAAAAGTTAGTGTTAGATCTTTCAGTGTTAGATAGCCCATTTATCGACAAATGCTATAGGCTATATATCATAACGCTAAGACTAATAAGAGCGGAGCACCAATGAAGAATGTTTCAAAAACGGGGGATAATTATTACGCTACGGGTAATAGGAGATGCAAACGAGGTTGCGTGGCTCAGCTAGTTTTTTAACCCCCGACGCAAAAAGATTGGTGTTATAAGTTTGACGTGTCTGTCTGTCTGTCTGTCTGTGGCACCGTAGCTCGCGAACGGATAAAGCGATTTCAATTTAGTTTTTTTTTGTATGAAAGGTGAGTTACGTGCGAGTGTTCTTAGACATGTTTCATGAAAATCGGTTGAGTCGTTTAAAAGTTATGGGGGTGAAAGTGGGGAAGAATAACAGAATGTCTGCAAAAATATCATTGGCGTATGATTACTCGATTAAGTGCTTGAGTAGGGGGTTTTTTAAATTTTTAATTTTAGCTTGTAATAAAAATGGATTACGGGTCTACTACAGTAAGCTGAAATATAAGGAAGCTTTTTTGCAACACAAAGGTGTTTCAATAAGACATGCTTAATAAAAATAGTCATAAATACCTAATATTGGGTTAAATGTTATGTACCTAATAACACCTAAAAATAACATAAATATTGAGATAAGCATGTAATGAAAATCATATTACCTTGTAACATCTGAAAAAGAATATAGCTCTGATCTGTTCTTGAGGACGTGGTACGATATCACGCTTATCTTCTGGAACACATTGCTGAAACAAGAAAAATAAAGATTTACATACATTAGCTCTGATCCTTCTCCCCGTCCCTTCTAGTATTACCTTTTTTTTTTGTTTTTTTTTTTTTTTTTTTTTTTATGGAATAGACCGGCAAACGAGCAGACGTATCGCCTGATGGTAAGCGATTACCGCCGCCCATGGACACCCGCAACACCAGAGGCGTCACAAGTGCGTTACCGGCCTTTGGGGGATGGGGGGGGAGATAGGGGGAGGGGTTGGGGTATGGGCCTCCGGTATCCTCACTCACTCGGTGAAACACAGCGCAAGCACTATTTCACACCGGTTTTCTGTGAGGCCGTGGTATCACTCCGGTCGAGCCGGCCCATTCATGCCGAAGCGTGGCTCTCCCACGGTCAAACACGGTTACCTACACACTATATTCCATTTTTCAGCTCTAAGAAGCCAAAAAAATAAAAGAGGAAGTTTCAAACCTAGAGACACGATGTATTAATACGTGAAACAAAAAATACGTGTGGCACTCGGGGACTGCCGCGGTAAAGCTATTGCATATCATTTTTAACCCCCGACCAAAAGAGGGTTGTTATAAGTTTCACGTGTCTGCCTGCCTGTCTGTCTGTCTGTCTGTGGCACCGTAGCTCCCGAACGGAGGAAGCGATTTCAATTTAGTTTTTTTTTTGTATGAAAGGTGAGTTACGTGCGAGTGTTCTTAGACATTTTTCATGAAAATCGGTTGAGCCGTTTAAAAGTTATGGGGGTGAAAGTGGGGAAGAGTAACCGAATGGGTTTATTAAAATTTTGAGAATTTATAGTTATTTATCAACTTATGCAATTATAAATATTTATTTATTTTTTATTTATTTATGCAGTATTTTTTTTCTTTGAACATGTATACTTACGGGGCGCACATGCGGTGAGTGTGGCATTATAAAGATATGAAAGATACCTATACACCTATATACGTTCTCACCAACACCTGCTTACGTATTCGTCCGATTTCGGAGCAGCTGGTCTCGATCCGTGCGTTACGGTGTTAGGTTTTATTTTCGTTACGGAATTTCTTGATTCAGCGATAAAAGCTATGCAATAGCTTAAAAACACAATAAAAAAAATATTCTGGTCAAATTTAGACCACTGGGCGAGCGCTAGTAAGAAATAATCACGAGAGTGAAGTGGTAATAGTTAGTTCCATGTTTCTGGCATTATAATCAGTTGATCGAAGTCAACTAACCGAGAACTTCTGGCAGAACTGGAGTCCGTCTTGTATGTCAGACTTGAGTTCGTTGGAAACAGGGAGGTTGCTGATCCTCTCGGTGATCTGCTCGTAGTTCGGCTCCATATTGTTGTCGATGTAGCCGAGCTCCTGCATCACGCATGTAACGTTGTGGTTCGGTTGAGCCCGCGGTGAGTTCAGACCTATACGGGCTCGAAGGCCCAGGTGTCTCTGAAAATGATGGAAATTAATTCATTAAAACAATTTTTTTTACCATGCCTAGTACTACTACTACCTAGTAGTTCTTTTTTTCTATTTTCTTTATCAAACGCAGTTTCAAGTATTTATCACCTCATGTGTCAAAAGTAGCAAATGTAACACAGTATGTAATCGTAGACAAAAAAAAATTAGAAGTCCGAACTATGAACAAGTTATAAAAAGTGTTGAAGTTCCCTGAAATTAATGTATCTATGGTTATATGAGGTAGAGTTAATTGTTTTGTATTCAGTACTGTACAATCAAGAAACTCCTGATTTTTCCTACCCCCCCCCCCCTTCTTTTGCCCTTCCACTCCTCCTCTTAACAGTGTTACTTTTGGGCTATCTTTCTGCTTTAACGTATAACATATTAATTAAATGGACCGACCTTAGCTGTGTTTGTGGGACATAAAGGTATATTTTTTTGTTTTTTAACTCACCGACATCCTATTACTGGCTGCAAAGTAAGGCTGCTGGTAGTATCCCTGCTGGTACTGCTGTGGCTGTGGCATCATGTAAGGGTTGTAAGGGACATTAGGTTGGTAGAAGGAAGGAGCGGCGTAGGGATTGGGATAGAAGGGGTTCGCGTTATACGGTCGGAATTGTGCTGGTATCACGTATGGAGGAATCGCTGACTGCTGTTGGAATTGACCCTGGAACATGAATTTGAATTTAAGTTCAAAATAACTATATTTACATAGTTTGAAATGAGGTCGCTTCCGCTGCTGTCTTAAATTAATTAGATCTTTTAAACTACTTAACGGATTTCAATGCAGTTTTCAGCAATAGATAGAGTAATTCAAGTTTATATGTATAAGTAGTTGTTGCCCGCGGCTCCGCCCGCGTATGTATCGGTTATCGCGGTAAATAGTAGCCTATGTGTTATTCTGATGTATAAGCTATATTAGTGTAAAGTTTCATCCAAATCCGTTCAGTAGTTTTTGCGTGAAAGAGTAACAAACATCCATCCATCCATACTTACAAACTTTCGCGTTTATAATATTAGTAAGATAAATGCATATTAAAATAGAGGAAATGAGAGAATTTCAAAGAAAGCCGCGCCGGGTCGCCAGTTTTACAATGAAAAATTAAACTGTTTTGAAAATGGTCGAAATTAATCTGAGGTAAGCTGGACGAATGTTTTAAAATAGTGGCACCTTGATAACCCTTTTAAAGTATGGATCGCTGCACTTAATATTCAGACTTATGACGCAATATTTCAATCTCGGGTGTATCGCCTCTTTAGCTCAGTGGTAGAGCACTGGTCTCGTAAACCAGGGGTCGTGAGTTCAATCCTCACAGGAGGCACATTATCCTATTACGAAAGTTCGTTTTGGTGGTTAATAAATTGTTTTAAAAAATATACATATTTACCGCATGTGGTCTGAAAGATAGAACACCACCAAGTGATTGTTTTTGTGGGGATTGTCCTTGATCTTGAACCAGAGACTCTTCATCTTTATTGTGAATAGCGCCATCTAGCGGTTTTATGATGCTTTGCGTGTTCGGGTCCATGGCGAAGCCGGGTGGCAGTTTGCCCAAGAATAATGGCGGTATGTGTGAGTTCACCGGTTCTTTCATAGGTGGCGCTATAGAACATTTAGTATAAGCATCTTTCAATTCTTTGGTGATTTGCTTTAGAAGTGCCGTACCGAAGCAACTTTCGTAGATCTGTAACCAAAAATAATTTCACATACAATGTTTATTGTTATATTATATATTTTCGATTTACGATGTTCAAAACACTATCACCTGGCTGGAATCAAACAGCGCCAGCGTAGGAAGTAGTGCACTTCCCATCTCTATAAAGAACTAAAAGAACTTAAATTTCAAGTACCTACACTTTATTGTACATTATTTAATATAATTTTGAAGAGTAATATTTATTGTACTAATTTTTTTTTGTATTACATACCTACTTATTTTTAATTTATTTATTTAAAGTTAATATTAATTATTATTTAATATTTTCATTCATTGTGTACATTAATTTGTATGTTAAGCACAAATAATATGATTTCTAATCGTACGTGTCCAATTGTATTGTAAAATAATAAAGCTGGGTAAATATAACAAAAATAAAATATTCTTGTATATAGTAGGTACTAGGTACATAATTCACATTTTACAAGAGTATTCAAAAGTATTAATTTTGTTTGTATGAATATAAATGTTATTTTAACGCATTTGTACAAGCAGTCGTGGCCGAGCGGTTAAGGCGTCTGACTAGAAATCAGATTCCCTCTGGGAGCGTAGGTTCGAATCCTACCGACTGCGAGTTTCTTTTTGTCTCGTTGTACGATTTCAGGAAAATATAATGTTACATTCGTTTTCATATTTTTTTATTACCTTTAGCATAGCATAATCTTTCATGAATTTGTTGTCTGCGCTATCTAGGGCTGCGCCAGTCGCCGCTATCAGGAACATCAGAAGTATTTGCGTCCGCATTTTGATCTGTTAACAAAATAGAACATTTTATAAAAACTGCTTTGTGTTGATCTCTCGTTGGACGTTGTTAAAAATATTGCTAATTTAACTTTGATGGAATATTATAATTTGAAAATTCTATTAAAGTTTTTTTAGTTGTATTCGCTTTCTTTTAAGTAAGTACCTGCTTGCTCGAAGACAGCATTAGATTGAGATCACATCACATCACAAAAGGCGAAAGTTTGTGAGTGTGTACGTTTGTTAATTCTTCACGCAAAAACTACTGAACGGATTGAGGTGAAACTTTACAGTAATAAGTATAGCTTATACATCAGAATAACACATAGGCTACTATTTCCTGCGATAATCGACATACAAACGGGCGGAGCCACGGGCAACAACTAGTAATTTATATTTACATAATTTTTTCTTTAAATCTAGCCGCGACTCGCGAGACCATTAATTAGCCTAAGAAATAAATTAGCGGCTCCAACAATTTTTATGAAATCTATTATGCAGGGGGTTTCGAAGGCGATAAATCCATCAGATTAATTTTCAGATGTAGTATGGATTAGATTCTAGTATAGATGTAAGTTAGTGTTTTGTACAAAAGTATCATTTACTGACGGATCTTCAGTAAAATGCTTCAACTATGTGAAGCCTGGTCCGTTAAAATTACAAGTTACTGCCTGAGCCTACATATTCAACTATTACATTAAAGCTAACGGGTCTGCTCACGACTCACACACGACTAACGAAGCCTTAAATTTCTCCGATTTATTTGCAACCCACGACCTCTTCTCGTTAGAAGTTACATGTAGCTTGTAAATCTATCACCTACTGCGTTAATTACACACTTGAATTAATATAGACTGCATGAATAGTGATCGCCGTTGTGGGTTCAAATACTCACATGGGTGACATGTATTATTATGGTACCTAAATTAAATTTATTTATTATATTAAATTTATTTGTAAGTATGTTTATGTATTATGTATGTATTATTTATATAACTTATATATACCGCTATGTTTATATCACACCTATATTTTTTTTAGATATTAAGTTAAATTCTACTTATACTCCATTTTGTACAGACCTACTGCCTCATATTTTTACATCACTCAAAGGTTGACCGGCAGAGAATGCCCCATGGCATTAAGTCCGCCTATGTACGAGATGTGCAATAAATAAATAAACATGTGACATGGGACAACACTTTGTAAGATCATACTAAGAGGATTTAACTAACTTTTTTAATCACTATTCTAAGCTTAAACTTGAATTTTTTGAATTTGATGATATTCATTGCTAATACAGTAAAATTCTCAATGTTAGTTGCCGCTATTTGTGGCAATCACCAATACTCTAACAGGCAAGAATGCTATTATGATTGAAAACTGGCGATTGTATCTGGACAGTAAGGGATTGATATTGACTGATTAGAAAAAGGATTTGTTGATTAGAATTTCAGCATTCCTACTATAGACCCAAACAATCGGTATTACCTCACTGAAAAAGAGATAACTCAATACATAGGATGTTGTTGGTGTAGATTATGTGGGTTCGGTAGCAATGTTGCGGTTATTTTAACTAGACCTATCAGTATTGCTTATCCAACTACATCCTTTTACTCAATCCAGGCATATCACATCAAGAAACGACACACGATGAAACGGAATACGAGCAAAAACAAGTTAAAATTATGCTCCCAAGCGTCCACATCTTACTAGTTCTTAGAGCAAGTAGAAAAGCTCATTACGCAAGTACCTGGCAGATGCGCTTGCGCAGAGCTGGGAGCAAGGCCATGAGTCAATGACCCTGTAACTTGTATGTATAAAAAATATGGTAGTTAATGTAATGTCCATTTTCTTCTTGACTCGCATGCTTTGTGAAGGCGATCTATTAAAATTACTCATAACAATAAGTAGGTTGGAACGGCGGCGGTTGATTAATGGTTTGATGTAGTACTTACAATGTGATTATAAATGAAGGTGCTATTTATGAAACATGAATAAACTTTATACAATTAGCTTTTTTATTCGAAGCGAGATGTTTCAATCAATAAGAATGATTACTTTAGTTCTATTGCTAAATATTTACTCAGATTTTTCGTCATCTGTTTTAGCCAGGACAAGAAAATACAGAGTGAGTAAATCTTGGCTTAAGAAAAAATTAGCAAACGGATAAATCATTTTTAGAAAATGGATCTGTATTTGTTACAAATAGCACTAAGCGACATTCCTGTTATGTGCATACTCTTAAATGCATGAAAATGTATATTCCACTGCTCTGGGTGTTTCTGTCATCTGTGCTAGGTTTCATAATATGCATGCGCGGTATAGGAATACCCTACACATAACTGACCACAGTAGTAGAATTGTGGAAATAAAATATATACACGTCGACTTGAGAACCTTCTCCATTTTTAATCGTCGGTTAAAAAGAAAAGTTAGTTTAATACGTGATTACTAAGGTCGCGCCAAAATAAAGTTTCTTGTAAGGACCAATTGATTCATATTACCATATAATTTGAGTCAATTAACTTAAATGCTAAGTCGTTTGATTAAAATCTAAAATTTAACTAGTGCCATTACTGCTACATTGCCAGAGTCTAGTAATTTTACCCACCAGAAAAACACAACATACGTTTAAATATGTCTATACTTATTTTGCAGCAGGTAAAGACACAACCCTATAAATATAAACTTACTAGTGGTTACCCGCGGCTCCGCCCGCGTATATGTCGATTATCGCGGCAAATAGTAGCCTATGTGTTATTCTGATGTATAAGCTATATTACTGTACAGTTTCATCCAAATCCGTTTAGTAGTTTTTGCGTGAAAGAGTAACAAACAACCATCCATCCATCCTTCCATACTTACAAACTTTCGGGTTTATAATATTAGTATAGATATATTTCTCAGCTTGTCAATCAAGTTATCTACTTTAAGATATCGACAACGACTTTAAATAACTGTTATAACTAGCAAGGTAATGCAACAAAAAAAGAAATAAGGCTATAGACATTATAGTTAAAGATGGAAGCAATCGATCAATAATCGAAGCTACTCGAAGTTATGTGTATCGGCAGGCTTTGCCGTACAATCATTTGCACCAATTGTATGTTGTAACTATAATTTAGAAATACCGCAAAACGTTGAGACAAAATAGTAGCCTACAGTTCAGTGTATTATACTTTACGAATGTCATTAAATACGTGGCAAGTAGCTTCAAATAAAGAAAGGCACAAAACCCAGCAAAATAAACTGAGAAAAAGTATTCTTACAAAAACAAAGATTCAGAGATAAGAAACAAAGAAATATTCCACTTATATACAGTGAAACCTGGTTAAGTGGAATATCAAGGGACCAGCAAATTGGTCTCACTTATAGGTAGATATTCCACTTACCCAGTGTCTCAGATATTCAGGTATAAATAAATATCTGTGTCATTTACAGAAGGTTCCATTAATAAAAGTCAGAAGACAGGTTATTTCAGTTATAGAGGTGCGATTCGTAAATAAAATAACCTATTATGTAAGATTTATAAGTGAGTTTTAATCATTATTGGGAATCAAAAAAAGGTAATAAAGGAAATGTAAAAAACAAAAACATTCAAGCACGTTTTCTTATAATTAGTATAAAATGTAAACAATAATTATATCAAAAAAAAATCTGTCATTTTAGTTTGTCTTTTGGAAGTATCAGACATCAGATGTTTTTCGATGTTATAAATTTTACCAAATATGCTTTTATCACCAATTGATGTCCTTTTAAAATAACTGTGCAAAGTTTCTAGTGCTTTTACTGCTTTGTGTTTAGAATTTTTACTAAAT
The DNA here is from genome assembly GCA_949125395.1 of Diaphora mendica. Taxonomy (NCBI): domain Eukaryota; kingdom Metazoa; phylum Arthropoda; class Insecta; order Lepidoptera; family Erebidae; genus Diaphora; species Diaphora mendica. The sequence continues at coordinate 24,491,167 of OX421314.1, forward strand.
TTAGTTCCGAGCCCATTTCGTCGTCATCTTCTTCCTTTTCAAACAAATAAAACGATTTTATCTCAGTTACAGAGGTTAATGTAAAATAAAATTCACTCGCTGTCTCAGTTAGAGGTAACTGTGACGAAAAAATCGAAAGAACGCATCCCAGTTATAGAGGTTTAATTTGTCCCACTAGCAGAGGTAATTCAGTGCCAAAGTGTTGGGACCTCAGTTTTTCACTTATCCAGGTCTTACTTAACCAAGTTTCACTGTATCATACAATCTTCAAAGTTGTAAAGTTCAAAAGCTTTAATTGCAGTGAATACGTCAGAGCTTTATTTACGTACCACCTATGACTGAGAAGTGGTTTGTCTATAGAGTTTAGGAAATAATATTATGATAAAACTTTTTATTAAAAAAAAAACCGACTTCCAAAAAACATCCAACGAAAACTCTCTGCCAAAAACGAACAATTACAAAAGTCTAAGCGATAGTCACTTGGCACCGACTTCAAACAGATTTTAGGTACCTAGCACACATTATAATACTACTATTTAAATGAATAAAGAATTAGGTATAGGCAATTTATGAAGAACCAGTTTATTTTACGCTTTTAAGTGTTTTTTTGGCAGAGAGTTTTCGTTGGATGTTTTTTGGAAGTCGGTTTTTTTTTTATAAAAAGTTTTTATTTTTCAGTTTTTAGTGCAAACAATCGTAGGTAAGTAGTAAGTTGAACTATTTCATCAAATTTCATCATCAAGAATACAAATGAAGGTCTAAACGTACGTGTAATATTGAAATCATCCTCTAATTCCTAACTGTTGAAGAGTTTAACCTTCTATCATCAGTTCACCTAAATAACTTGAAAGTATACGACTGAAGGTCTTTAGATACGTATGAAATTGAAAGAATTATCCTCCAACTCCACCGTTGAGGAGTTGTACCTTCCACCTTCCATCATCAGCTTACCTAAATAATTTGAAAGAATACGACTAAAGGTAACATATATACATCTGATATTTAAAGATTTATCCTCCAACTCCTAACCGTTAAGGAGTTGTACCTTACATCATCAGCTCATCATCATAAAATGATGACTACCAGACGCAAATACGGGTGTAACTTCAGAAAATATACGAAAAACATAGTATGTGCCTATAAAAAATGAGAGTTTCCCTCGATTTCCCTGGTATCCCATCATCAGATCCTGATATGCTGGCAATGGGACCACCTCGGAAGCATACCCTTTCGAATACAAATTTTTTTTTTAAATCGGTCCACAACTGACGGAGTAATCGGGTAACATACATAAAAAAAATAAAAAAAATACATACAGTGGAACATAGAACCTCCTCCTTTTTGGAAGTCGGTTAAAAATTCACTCGCTGTCTCAGTTAGAGGTAACTGTGACGAAAAAATCGAAAGAACGAATCCCAGTTATAGAGGTTTGTTTTGTCCCACTAGCAGAGGTAATTCAGTGCCAAAGTGTTGGGACCTCAGCATGAGTTACAGTTACGGAGGTTTTTCACTTATCCAGGTCCTACTTAACCAAGTTTCACTGTATCATACAATCTTCAAAGTTGTTAAGTTCAAAAGCTTTAATTGCAGTGAATACGTCAGAGCTTTATTTACATTCCACCTATGACTCAGAAGTGGTTTGTCTATAAAGTTTAGGAAATAATATTATCATAAAAAGTACAAAGTCTTATGTCATTTATAATACTTTACTTTATTGAAAACATATTTGTTTTATCAAAAACAAAGTTGCAAAATAAAATATCAGTTTAATCAAAGCTTACTTTATTACTCGATTTTTTTTTAATGGCAACACAATGTAAAACCATCTTAAAATGTTCAATAAGGTTATTAGAGAAAGATAAATAAAATTACTTAATTGCATTAAGCCCAAATATGTTTGGTCGGAATAGCATTGCTATAAACCAAACAGTTGTTGCGGGTTGCGATAAAAGGCTCCATTATATTCCCACGACTACACCTCATAAAAAAGTTTTTCTAACGAGTAAACAGTAACATTATATTAACATGTACAAGCCCAAAGTCAAATAGAGTGTTAACTGTTAAATTTATAACTACAAGTTCATACACTGCAGTTACAGATGCTATCTTCGTTTATAAGAAGTATTTTTTATGTCTTGATTGGCTTAAGATGTATGTGTAGCGATTAAATACCCACGCTTTGAAATCAGGTCGTTTTAACACCTAACGTTTAACGCCTCTCATTGTTAGTATAACTGAATAGAAATTATGTGTATTATGTTAAGTTTACTTTTAAACTTACAGAAGTTTTACCAGCGAACGGATGTGTAATGTTTTTAAGCTGCTAGTAAATAGAAAATAAAAAACGTGGGTAGTTTAGAAACTTTTTTTGGAAAGATTCATCATTTATCGGGAAAATCGAATAATGTCATAGTCATAGAGAATGACTAATTAGCGTAGGTAGGACGTGTAATGCTTTGAGCTTTTTTCGACTGCACTGTACCACGTAAAATAAAATTTAGGCTTTTACCACAGAATAACTACTACTTTTACTCTGCTGTTTGTAGATTATTGGCCGTTTAATGAAAAGTATATAAACTGGACTAAATCCTAAAGATTTGAAGATTAAGCATATTTGCAAGGAAAGAAAAGATATTTATTTTGGCAACAGAAATAAGTTAAAAAAGGTAACATACAACAATTTTATTTAGCAGTGGTAAAAAGCAAAGATAGATCAGACGTGGACTATGGACGTAACCTGTCTCACTCAATATGATATTCAATTCGTGTATTAAAATTAAAAAAACAGTTTAAACCAAGTAAAATTTACCAATAGACTTTATAAAGATTTTTTAGTATCTTAACCTTCGCTGTCGTAATAGAATCTCACTAATCCTAGGGCTATTAATTTATGTTCAGCTTTGCAGGTCCGGGCTGTACATCAGGATTTTAATCAATATCGCCACTTGACATCTGCTTCCCGTGTCATTCACAAGGCTTAACAGGCGATCAACGATAAATCGCTAATCTATAAGGCAGAGTGTATATAAGGATTTGTGTATTTCAATACTTCAACATGGCCGCTTTAAATATATTTTGCTGAAGAGTTGCCCGACTTTAATCGGTTTTAGAAGAGAGTAAGTTTTATCGTTTTGTTCCTTTATCATTAAAAAGATTTATAGGATCGGGTTGAAATGATTCAATTGGCATGTCGTAACACATCTTTATTTTGCTGCTACACTGGAACTGGATCAATCTAGTGCTGAAATATGAATGAACTATATTATACTCGTCGTCATTTAAATGTATTTATGAATAGTATGACCGAGCTTTGATCGGTATTTTTGTTTTGGTAAATTTTCTAAAAATGAATCCAAGCTAGATCGATTTTTAGCCACCGAACCCCCTTCCCATTCGAAATATGAAAATCGTTTGAGCCGTTTAAAGATATTAGATAGATAGGCGATGGACAATTACGAATATCGTCAAGCTAAAGGTTCAGCCCCACTAGCCAAGTTGCAAGCGTTTTTCTTTCTGCAATCGTCAACGCCTAAATTATCCTGTGTCATTGGCTAATCTTAGACAAAGTAATGTTAGACAAAGTATTAGCCAATGACACACGAGAATTTAGGCGTTAACGATTGCAGAAAGAAAAACGCTTGCTACTTGGCTAGGGGGGTAGATCTAGATTAGCTCCAATTCAATTAACATACGTGTCAAGAGCCCGCATAACCATAATAAATTCAGAAACTGTACATTATAATATAATCACGTACTTAATAACTGGCAAAGGCAATATCTATACAAATCGGCAAAAGGTGTTTTTTAAAAGACAAGGCTAAACAAATTGTTTGGATAGAACGACTAAACAGGTTTGTTATAAATTTGATAATAATTTTAAATTAATAGATAAGGTGTGACAGTATGATAACAGAATGAACACGACAGCATTACCATGCTATAATTGAATATGACCATCATAAAAACTAAAAGACTCTCATGTAAAATATTGCTTTTTTAAATAACACTTTTATATTTACCTTTAGAACAGGGTAACATCTAAGAACTGGTTATTCAATAGTTGTTAAGTTCTTTATGTCAAGTCAACTTGACTACTGCATCCGTTGATGAGCCTACTAACTACAATAAACCGAAGTGTTGACTAACGGCAGTTTTCAAAAACCTATCTCTAGTTAAAACTGGTGATAGTCTATTTTTTTTTCAATATGATTGCTTTTTAGGGTTCCGTAGCCTACAGGCAAAAAACGGAACCCTTATGGATTCGTCTGTTCGTCATGTCTGTCTGTCCGACCGTATGTCACAGCCACTTTTTTCCGAAACTATACTGTTGAAACTTGGTAAAAGTAGATGTGTTCTGTGAACCGCATTAAGATTTTCACACAAAAATAGAAAAAAAAAACAATAAATTTTGGGGTAGAGGTGGGAGGGAGAAACTCAATTTTTTTTTGACATCAAACCTATAAGTACGTGTATCTATGTGTAGCGCTACTTTTCGTCAGTATCGTACAAGTTATCGATACTTGTACGATACTGACGAAAAGTAGCGTAGTTTATAGCATAGTTAGTGCGTACCGCGAGTCACGCGAGTGTTTACTAGGAACTACGCTACTTTTTTTCTGCTTCAACAAGAACAAGGCGGTGCGTTATCTACATTTTTTTTATTTGATCTGAGATTTGACTTACCACCATCTTTATCGACACTGAGTTGTTGTTTCAACAGAAGTCAAGTATACGCATCATTTGTCGATGTTGACAGCTTCTAGTTGAACTTAACAACTTAACGGTAACATAAATCAAGAGGAACGTAACTGTAACACCGTTGTCTTGATGGGGAACTTTTTACACCATGGCTTCCATGGCGTTCGAAATCCAAACATGGCTCAACAAGATTACTATACTTTATAGTGGGTATTAAAAAAGAGTAGGTTGTTTTATAGAACTGAATTTGTTTCATCTTTTTCTGCGTATGCATTTGTTTTGGTTTGTACTAGTCATTGCTCGCGGCTTCACTCGCGTGATATCTTTTTTCGTGCTTCTAACTTTAAAAGTTACAACCTTCTTTGTTCGTCCCTTGTTTCATATCCTTACTTATCAGTGAAATGTCTCGTTCCCGTTAAATGAAAAGAAAAAAAATGTCGTTCTCATTACAAAATATTAGGTCCTGGGTGAACAAACCCATGACCTCTGACTTAAAAGTCAGTGTCACTAACCATTGAGCCGATATACCTACTAGCCTTTAAATACCCTGATATCAGATACCTAAAACAAGCCCTCCAGAAATTCGAAATAACGATGCTTGTCTAAATCCAGTCACACCTCCCCTTTTAGTCAATAGTCAATATCCAAGTATTTCACGTCAATCCTATTTCTAGAATCGTTATCATCATAGAGATGATCTCTTGTATTGTGCCGTAAATTTCGTCTTAGGCTGGACTTATTCTCGCAAAATCAGACTGAAAGCTTACCACCAACTTTGGCTTTGCTTGCTATGCATGTATCTGTAATTGCTATTATTTTACAATTTTAAGGAAACTTACAGCTTGAAATAGAACTCAAATAACAGGAATTACATGGTGAGGGCCAATTACAAGTTTGCACAAATATCCAAATGACTACATTTGACAGAAATATATTATACTATTCTAAGGTTACTCAATATTGTTTTTAGTTGTGAAGAACTAGTAAAAAAAGCAGATCCACGTCCACTTCCAGACATGCGCCATTGTAAGCATGACAAGCCCGTATTCGATATGAATTTTGTCTGTGCGCATTTCCAACTACAGCAATGTGCAATAGAAGTATATGAAGATAAATTATACAAATATATCAACTTCAAAGGCTTTGATTTCGGGCAATGAAAGTGAAGTAAGTGGGAATATTCATTTATCTTTGCCCAGGCGGGATAACTGACATGTGACCGACATATACAAACTACAGTATTATTGGCTAATATTTTGTTTCGTCACGCGTATTAGCATTCCCATACATTTGTTAGTTTCCTAATAACTTTTATGTTTGGAGATTTTTTCAAGGTAGTAGAGTCAAGCTGATTTCAGCACAGACGGACCGGCTTGATCGGGGCGGGACTACCCTCTCACGGAAGACCTATCTAAAATGACAGCATGCGCTATCGTGTTTCGTTGGTGAGTGAGAGACCGGGGGCACAATGATACAGAAGCATCTCAATTCTCAATAGGCCGCAATAGTGTGGGTTTCGATGCTGTATTGTTGCATTCTCAGCATTCGCAATGAGTATGGTGACCACTACTCTTGAATTATTCTGCTCATACTATTCATCAGGTAGAGTAGTTACTTAGGCGAGCTCACATTAAAAAATCACATGGCTAGGGGAGCTGGACTTTATTTAAAACTAGTAATTTATAAAAGCTCTTCACTTAAACAGGAATAGCAACTTTGATACTTAGTATGTATGTGTGTTTACATGAGAAGTACTTGGTTAACAGCATACTTATGGCAGTTTATAATTACAATACACCGTTGTGTTTTGATGAACTTTTTGTTAAACGTGGTGTTCAAGTAACTAAGTAGATATTAGCTTACGGATAGCTTAACGTTATAAGGAGCAATTTAGGCAACACTTAGGATTTTAGAAAAATAATAGGATTACACGAAAACAAAATCCGATTCAAAAGCAAGAAAAAACGCAGGCGGTAAAAAAACGCGGGGAGCAGCTAGTTAAAATAAATTTTAAAATTTTGACGAAATGCATATAAATTGTTTTTATTATTGTTTTATTTATTTTTAATTAATTTCAATGTGCAACAGTTTGCTAACCGTCTCTTACATACATATTAAATGAAATCGCTTCCAGTCTGTTCACTTAGATCCTTTACATTAATCAATGAATTTTAATGCAATTTTCAGTAATAGACAGGTGATTCAAGAAAAAGATTTATATGTGTGATACATGTACATTATAAAAAAAAGGAAATCCGAGAATTTCAAAAACTGCAAAGACTAGTTTAAAAATAAATCACTAGATCGGATGCCTATTATGAAGTAAAATAAAATGATAGATATCATAATATATGTTTGAGAATCGAAATAACTGTTCATATTTATATTTTATCGTTCGATTCGATACTAGTAATTAAAATTGCGAATACAGTTAGTTGGGAGGCTTCGATTATGGGGGTCACAAGTGTACGGGAGATTGATGGACGAAGGTTGATTATTATGTACTGTTAGAACTACCGCGGTTATAAGTTATGAACAGATGGTTTAGTCGTAACATGATAGCGAAATTATAGAAAAATATTAGGAGTGAATGATCGCGATTGAACTTTAAATGTAGGCTAACAAGTTACTCTCAGCAATTTGTGATATGAGCTTGGCGATATTGGATGTGGATATCGCTAAACTCATATCTAGTCATAACACAAATTGAAAATAGTTTTAATGTAAAAAAGCGTGGGGCGATATTATTTAAATATTTTCAGAAAGCATCCCACGCTTTTTTACATTAAAATTATTTTCAATTTGTGTTATGACTAGTTATGAGTTTGGCGATATCCACAAGTTTGGTTTATTTATAAAAGCGTGTTTGTTTAGTTTTTTAAAACTATTTTTTTTTCTAATTATTGTATTGTCATCGGCCCTTGACCTCTGTGCAAATTTTCAAGTTAATCAGACCCCTAGAAGTAGGTTAAAATGAAGTTAAAAGATTCCGTTACATATATACATACAGGTCAAGCTAATAAAAGCGTGTTAATAAAACTGTCCGTGTCGTGCGATTTAAGAATACCGGGTGTCACTATACCTATTCATCACATGGGTGTCATCTTTGCAAAGAGCAGGCAAACTCGAAACAAACCCTTTTTTTTTTTTTTTTTTTAGGTGTGGAAATCCCCTCGGACCGTCACCCGCGCCGGGGCTTGCGGCGGGGCGGTGTGTCGGACTCGAACCGACTAAAACCACACGGTGTGCCACTCTGCGCCTGAGGAGGGAGGAGTCCGGGAACTGCTGTTATTACGACATCCAGACCCCTCCCAGCGCTTGCCCGCACAGAAGCGGGCACCCTCTACCGGGAACCTCTCATTTTAGGCGACGTACGGCACACACGTAACGTCGCCTCCTCGCGGGCGGCCACTAGAGCGGATGGAAGGGAAAGCCCGTCCCGACCATCCGCGGCCACACTCAGGGCGGCATGAGGCGCAGGTGAGCGCGCCTCCGCTGCCCGGTTCGCCGGCGGCGGATCGGGTCCGAGTGGAGGTCGTCCTCCCGGGCCTTCTCCGCCACCTCCTTCTGCGAGATGACATCTTCGCAGAAGGTTGCGACCGCGGTAAAACTGCTGTCGCTACCGGCCATGGAGCGTAAGACGGCCGGTAGCGAGAGATCTCCTCCGATGACTGCAGTGAGGGCCCGGCGCTGCGACGCCCATGCGGGGCAGATCGCCAGCGTATGCTGGGCCGAGTCTTCACTGCAGTCGCAGTGGTGGCAGGCGGGACTCAATTCCCTCCTAGCGACCGAGTGCAGGTACTTCCCGAAGCAACCGTGCCCGGAAAGCACCTGCGTCAGTCGGAAGGAAAGGGTCCCGTGCTGCCGCCCTGCCCACTCGAGGATGACCGGCTGGAGAGCCTCCACGGCGGCAAAGCCAGCACGTGGAGTCTCCAGCCGGATCGACCACCTAGCCATCGTGGCTCGACGGGCGGCTTCACGCCACTCGCGTACCTCTTCCGGCGGAGGGCGAATGCCATTCTCCGCCCGGAATTCAGCCACCCGTCGATAAACTTCGGCGAGCACTTCCGCCTCCAAATCCCACGGGGGTGTCCCGGCCAACGCGCACGCTGCCTCGGTCGACACCGTGCGGTAACCACGTATCGCTCTGACCGCCAGTACCCTCTGAGGCCGCCAGAGGCGCGCCTTGTTCTGGGCGGTCAGAGCCGTGACCCACACCGGTGCGCCGTACAGCGCCATCGACCGGACCACCCCCGTGTAGAGGAGTCGCGTTGCGACGCTGGCTCCACCCAAATTAGGCAATAGTCGCCCAAGGGCAGAGGCAGCGTCGACCAGCTTCGGACCAAGCTGTCGGAAGTGCTCGTCGAAGAGCCACCTACCGTCGAGGATCAGACCCAGATACTTCATCTGGGCCCGAACAGGTACGAGGACCGAGTTGACCTCTATGGAGGCGCCGGGGGGCGGACCGCGGGCCCCGTGGCCCATGAAACAACAGGGCCTCCGTCTTGTCCAGGGCCACCCGTAGGCCCAGCGCCTCGATACGCCCGACCACCAGAGAAACACCCCTGGTGGCCAGGCGCGCCGCCTCTTGGAAGTTCACCCCCCGGGCCGTGACCAATGTGTCATCGGCGTAACAAATTACGCCCAGCCCGGGGGGGAGACGACCTCGTAGGACCCAGTCGTATCCCACGTTCCACAGGAGTGGTCCAAGGACAGACCCCTGCGGAACGCCGCACGACATGGGTCGCCGTCTCAAGACGCCCTCTCGGTAACTCGAAACAAACCCTATATCAACCCTTCTAGCTAGCGTGGTATAGAAGGCCTACCATCCATCAGATAATTTTTAAAGGCTGTTGATGTGTAATACTATCTTTCACGCGCTAATCTCAGGAACGTCTAGTTCGAATTCAAAAATTTGTTTCTTGTTGCATAGCCTATTTATCAAGGTATCCTATCGAGTATTGCTATGACGAGTATTTTTATTTTATGTTGAGTATGTATGAATATATTGCAAAAATTTGCAAAACGCAGAACGCAGACACTGAGACACCACAATTATGTACTAGTTACGTAATGGGTAATTAAAAAACAAACATTAAAAAAACTGGAAAATGTACTACATGTACTTTTACTTGTGTACTTATGGTACATTGACCTTTATGATGTTCGCAAAGGGTTTTTGTTCCTTCCACGTTGTCATGGGAAATGGATTCTGTGAGAAAGGTTGATTACGATCGAGGTTATTCTTAGAGTTATTTTTATATTTAATAACCAAGTAAAAATGCATAATGTATCGATTCCCTTTGAATCGAATACAGCCTTTTTATGGGCTCGGGGGCAAACGAGCAGACGTATCACCTAATGTAAGTGATTATCGCCGCCCATGGACACCCGCAACACCAGAGGCGTCACAAGTGCGTTGCAGGCCTTTGGTCCTCCGGTCTTACCTAAACCTTACCTAAGTATCATCAACAGCCTTTAACAGTCTACTGCTGGACATAGCCCTCTCCTTAGAAAAGAGGATTTGGCCTACCATGCCACGCTGGCCAAACGTTGGTACAAGTTGGTTTCAAATTTTCATTTGCAGTGATGTTGTCCTGCGTTGTTTGTCCCTAAGTACAGTCAACCTCGAAAGTAGCTGACCATTTTAATGTTCCAAAAATTCATGTACAACCGTAGAATACATGAATAGCTTACTATGATTAGCGCCAGAATTGAATGATCATCTTAAAAGTTCAAAATTAGCTGAACCAAAAGTATATGAACTGTACATAGTTGAGTGTATTTCAACACTCAACAAATAAAATAAGTATAAAATCGCATGTACATGTCATAAATATATAGTTTTACGCCCATAGAAGTAACAAGAGTAATAACATATCTAGTGTGGAAAATTTATGCTGAAGTTTTATTTTAAGTGCAGTTCGTTTGTGCAGTTTTATCGATAGTGTGGACGGAAATTGGCTCAGATTTTTGGTTGGTGCAAACGATCGGAGTCATGAGCAAAAGTTAGTAGGCGTAGCGAACTTCAGTAAGGCGTAAAAGTGACGTGGCCGGCGTGGCCACTTTAGTTTATTTTTAGGTTAAATATTTCAATAAGTTTAAACTAAGAGTATGTTTAGGTACTTAAAGTGTGTTATAAGAATACATTTATAACACGTTAGTAACAAATTAAATAAACTATCACCCTAACACTAAAATTCTGATTTATTTACAAATGTTAAATGAAAAAAAAATCAACATTCGAAAGATCATCTACCTAATCTCAATCATCATCTTAATCGATTAAATTTATTCACATCCATTCACTCATTCATTCACTAACGCGATTGTATTCAACCATCACCAAACATTCGAGTTGTTTTTTAAACATTGTGCATAACGGTAAAGCTGTAGATTAGCATCGATATAATTAAGTTTATGGTTGGTAAAAAATGCGTAATTGCAACAGCGGCTGCCGGCTGAACGTGGCTGTAAGGTGGCGGAATGGAAACTTGTCTGAAGGTTTTTGCAAGTAAGTATGTAAAAAGAGGACTATAAGTCAGTCATGTTTGATTAGAAGAAATAATCAGAATTTATATCTATCTATGTATACCTACTTATAATAAAAATGTAACAGGTCCAATTTTGTACATTAAAGATATTTTGAAAAATTATTTTGGAGGGCTGTTATTTATATTATCGATACTGAAGCCAAAACCGTTTTTTTTTCATTTTTGTCTGTCTGTCCGTCTGTCTGGCTGTCTGTCTGTCCGTCTGTCCATCTGCCCGTCTGTCCGTCTGTCCGTCAGTCTGTCTGTCTGTCTGTCTGTCTATCTATCTGTCTGTCTGTATCTTGGCCGCGCATCACGCCGAAACTACTGAACGGATTCAAATGAAACTTGGCATGATTTGAGTTCATACTACGAGGTAGGACATAGGATACTTTTTATCCCGAAATTTAGCACGGTTTCCTGGAGAGAGGGGATGAAAGTCAAAGTATGTACTTAGTTGTAATTCAATAACACATAGTCCGATTTCATTCATTCTTTTTTTGCTAGAAAGAAAAAAAATAAAAGATAACGGGAAAAGTGTTTTTTTTTTGTCCGCGACTGTACACTGCCTGTGGGAAGCTGAGACAGATATGTGAATATGGCGGTACGAAGTTCGCCGGGTCAGATAGTACGTAATAAAGTTGGAAGAGTGGTTAAAGTGACGGTGTTTTCTTTCAAAGTGAGTTTTTAAGTAGGTAAACAACAGTCGGGTTGACTCACAGAACAAAAAATATAGGTAGAAATGTTATGTAGGCGGGGCAGGCGCGCCGCGAAATAAGTCCAAATACCTCTATTTTGTCTGCTGGCATTAACTGAACGGTCGCATTCGCATTTTACTTTCAACGGGAAAAAACAATAAAACAATCATACATTGCGTATTAAATTCGATTACTAACTACACTGTTTCCACAAGAGTACGCAATGAACTGCATTTCCTGCGTGAATATGTCGATATATTTCACCCGAACAGATTTAGTGTAAGGCATAGGGGTGTGCCCAAATATTTATAATGCAATCGATACCGCAAAATTGTGGATGTCGATGATATTGGTTTGTGTTTTTCTCAAGTAGAAAGAGTTGATTTGTTTTATATTATGATTTTTAACTGACTGCAAAATAATTTTTAATATGAATTTTTTTTGGAAAGCTTTTTGATGAAATGGAATAGGAATGATAGAAATATTTCTTTTAAAACTTAAAACATATTTTGAAGATTAACATTTTCGGGCCGTCCGACGTCTATACATTGTTTTTTGCATTTAAATTTAGATATGAAAATGTACATCTTGTGAGGATATAAAAATAACATCTTACTGTTGATTACAGGGTTCTACAGAAAAATTATTAAGATTATGTGTGTTACGTCTATAGAAAGTTGTGTCGTGTTGATAAGTATGAAAAGTCAAACTCCAAAATTAGATGTATAATATGTACTTATGTTTTGACAAAACAAATGTCTTATTTTTATATTAACACAAGAAACTAGTACAATTTCACTCAATCCATATCTAAGACAGTGAATTTCATATAAAAAATAGCATAGCGATATTTAAAAGTAAGAACTATTTCTTATAGAAATTAAGCAAATTTAATTATTATAATCGACAGGACCACATCTCTACGGTGGGTGGGTCATAAAGACGAAGATCCACCTCTAAACACAAAATTGCACGTAAAACTCTACTTAATGCCAAGTGCATAAGGTTGTAGTTTAATATTATAATCATTAAATCCCTTGGACGAATTAGAATAGACTTAGTTATGTGTGTATAATATTATTAATCGTTTATGTGTGCGTCCCGGCTACAAAAGATTACTTACGAAATTACGTCAAAGGCTTTTCTAGTAGTTCTGTGGGTTGACTGCATTTATGTTTACGACTGTACTTGTACTTGAATGTGAATGTATATCGAAGTTTTCGGACAATGTTTGTGAGTTTTAAAATATTCAATATTTAATGACTATTTCTTGAATTAAACTTACTTGTACTTATTGTAATAAGTGGAATAAGTAAAAGTGAGTTTAATTTTAGAATGTATTTTAATAAGTTCCATCAAGTGCCGATAATCGAGATAAATTACTTGATGACTAACTACCTATTTGTTTGTTTTTTCGTGAATGTTATTATCAAGACGTGTAAAACAATTTCGAAGGCTCTGAAATACTGTGAATGGGAAATTAAACGAAATCATCAAGATAAAATAAAATATATCTTCATACTTTATGCTCACTGAAAAAAGAATGAGAGTTAACTTTTGTAACAACAATTGATTTATACGTTTATTTGACAAGGTAAAAATAGTTAATGTAAATTTGGAATGCATTTCACTTATCATGGAAAGCAAGATGACAAATGGTTCGTTAATAGTTTATTCTTCGTTATATTTTTAAAACTTCGCAACAACATAATTTTAAAACGAAATGCTAAAAATATACCTATTACCGATTCTCTATGTTTAATTACATTTGTTCGTTATACTTATACATCTAAACACGAATGCAAATTACCTATACAAAAGGGCAAAGGACCAACAGGCAGGTACCTATGTTACTCCTGGTCCTGGTTGGGTAAAAGTAAGTAAAAGTTTCGTCTAAATCTGTCCAGCCGTTCCACAGATTAGCCGGAACAAACACGCAGACAAACGGTAATAAAATTGTTTTTTGATGTAAATACCGTATTATGTACTTTCATAAATGGATCTATACTCTTTGCGCTGTAGCATGGTGCGGGTGACAGTTGCCTGTACGACGTTGATTGACTAGAACATTCTAGTTGGTTTAATTTAATTTACTACAGTTATTAATGATTTAATATATTGCGAACAACTGAAATACTAAGTCATAATTTGTAAATCGCGGCAACTTTCAAGAGTGAAACGAAATGTTACTGAAACTGTCACCCGCACCATACTACAGCGCAAAGAGTATAGGTGAAAAGCTGTTAATTAGAAATTTCAAACAGACACTTCAATTTTATTTATTGGGTAAGATGCTCAGTGGCTAAGCCTGAGCTAGCTAATAGATGTGCACTTAAAATATGAAAGACAAAAGCAAATTGAAATTTCATGGCAATCAGAGCAATTGCTGATGGAAATTATTAAATTATTAAAACCCATCTCAATACGTACGTAGGCAGAGCCCAACTTTCTTGAGAAATGGAACAATATTCTGCTACTAACATTCATCACTATCCCATAGTACCTACAAACTACAAAGTAATCATTTCTGTAACGTTACATAAAATTACGTTATTAAAATATGGTGCCAGCAATCGCATAGCAATTTAGATGCCAGCACAAATTCAAATAAGTTTTTTCAGTTTAAAATCATTTATTTTTAACAGTTATATTGTGTAGTGTACGCTGAGTTGCAATTTACATTCTTAATTATACAGTAAGAGGTATATGAACAGTTAACAAGGTGCAAAATAATAATAACTAAAAATACCAACAATAAGAACTCATTCGCAAATTTTAAATAAAATACAAAAAATTAAAACTGTTTTTGTTTATTGTCGATCTTTTTGTTTTTACTCTTCAGTTAGAGAATACCAACAAAGAATGTTGGTATTCTCTTTTTGAATGCTGCGCCGCCATAGGGTGGGGTCACCATGCTGCATTTTTGCATTGTCTGCATACGCAATGAGTATGGTGACCACCACTCTTGGATTCTGCTTATGCTTTCCATTAGGCAAAGTAGAGTCATTTTGGCAGGGCCATACATAAAAAAACCGTCTAATTTAGAATCTATCTATGCCAAAGTTTTTATGATAATAGGGCAATGGAGACATACGACCAGAAGCCCTCATAGTAAGAGAATACCGCTGCCCATGGATACTTGCAACATAAAAAATTCAGAAGTCAGATTGCTGCCCATGCAATGCTGGTCTCTGAACTCGTACTCGTAACCATTCATACAGTCTCAAACTCAAGCACAGGCGGGTTGTGGAAAGAAATAACAAACAAAATCGACATATCTGCTACCTTAAAAAAAACTGCTATATGTGTTACGAAGCGCAAAACTCGAGAACTCATTAATTTATTGCCATATAGACGGGTTCCTATGAAAAGAAAAAATCAAAAAATTGCAATAATACCGCAATAGAAAAATAACACTTTACAGAGTTAATTATAACACAAAGCTCCTGGTTGACAAACATTGACAAGCATTTCAAAACAAAACAAAGGCAAGTTAGGATTATTTTTACCTACATTTTATTGAAATATATGTATGTATAGTTAAAACTTCTTTAGGCGCGTTGAGCACTTTTTGGGGGAACCATAATCATGGCACTCGCGTCATCGTCACCGAACGTTTTCAATGAGCTATAAGATATTTTGTTTACTTCCTTTTATCGCGCATTTTATTTTAAGAGCAAAGAGGTTCATTTCAGGTGAGCTTAAACAACAGTTTGTTTTACCTAAATAGATTTGAGTTTTCACTTTTGCCGGCAGTCATCATGACTGCTTCGTGTTTTTTTGTATTGCACTACGATAGGGCCAATAACTTGTGACGAAATGAAGTCTATCGGGGAAGCTACATAGTATTATTTAAAAAAACTGAATTTTTGTAAGCCACAAATTGTTGTTCTGAGTCAGTGTGTTCTTTATAATGTTTTTAAATACTCCCGCGACACAGGACATGTTCCTAGTGCAGGAGTTGTCTTTTAAAACAAAATAATCAGTCGACTTTTGAGAGTTAATACTTTCACTCATCCTACTGATATTATAAACGCGAAAGTTTATAAGTATGGATGGATGGATGGATGGATGTTTGTTTGTTACTCTTTAACGCAAAAACTACTGAATGCATTTGGATGAAACTTTACAGTAATATAGCTCATACATCAGAATAACACATAGGCTACTATTTGCCGCGATAATCGACATATACGCGGGCGGAACCGCGGGCACCAACTAGTAGAACATAAAACAGTAAGGGTCCCAGTTAACTCATTCAAACGAGTTGTTTATTAAAATGTGCTCAACATCTACTATTCCCCTAAATAAATTTCAGGTCAGCTACTTTGACGATAAAATCTAAATAAAGCGACGATAAAGTTCAGATCTATGCATGAGGACCATTATAAACATCCTACTTCCTACTAATATTATAAACGCGAAAGTTTGTAAGTATATGGATGGATGGATGTTGGTTACTCTTTCACGCAAAAACTACTGAACGGATTTGGATGAAACTTTACAGTAATATAGCTTATAGGTACATCAGAATAACACATAGGCTACTATTTGCCGCGATAACCGACATATACGCGGGCGTAGCGGCGGGCAACAACTAGTTAAGTATAATTATGAGGCCTATGTATTTTATATTTACCTTATGCTTATGATTTACGAAATCGATTTTATTTTTTAGTTAATTTACAATATATGTGTGTATAAGTTCCTAACTCCTGACCTGTGTTACAGAAGTCAGTTATACCTAACAAGCTAAAATTAAAAATTTAAAAACCCCCTACGCAAACACTTAATCGAGTAATCATGCGCCAAAAAAGCCTTTTACAAAATGATGTATATTTTGTAAAAGGGCTGGTACTCTTACACTGCTCGACCGATATTAACCAAACATAGCTAAGAACCAACGCAAGGAAACTGGCTTTAAATAAAAAAAAACTTCATCGAAATCGGTCCTTCCGTTTGAGAGCTACGATGCCACAGACAGACACACACACAGACAGACAGACATCGACGTCAAACTTTTTTTTTGCGTCGGGGGTTAAAAATAGGACTCCGAAGAGTCTCTACTTCAGACACTTTGTTTGTGTTTTCGAATTGTATTTTCTCTTTATTACCTTTAAAACTATATAATGCATAGGTATTATGTTTACATATTTTGTAGTTTTTTGTTCATCTGTTTTTTGTTTTTAGTCGCCTGTAATATATTTTTAATTTGTCTGTTTTTTGTGTATTTAAATTCCTTTTGTTTTAAATTATAGTGCTCCCACTATAAACTAACTTTCTTATTATTTATTGAAATCCGTTTAAATCAATTTAATTACCAATTTTGAAAAAGAGAAGTACCTAAGTACCTATTAGTTTATGATACAAATGGAAGTAAAATTAACTTAGTAACAACCAAAAAAAAACAGTGCAATGTTTAATTTTACCATTATTTCGTACCAGTCTATCTTTTAATAAAAATTATAAGATTAGATTTGTCACAAAGGATCTCAACATTCTCAGTAATGACTAGTAACATTTATTTTGTAAGAAAATCTTTTACAGGTATTTTTACAAATCGCACTTTAGACTCCAAAACAAACCATAGAGATGTCCTAATTTAAAATGCGTAAACTTTGCTAAAGAAAAGCTATCAAAAAATATCAACCTCTATGTTATTTCTTTGAAAACAACACTTTAATTTACTATTCATTGAATTAAATCAATAAACCTCACTACACAATTTAGCTGGAATATCTTGTTTAAACCTTTGTGTAGTAGATTCTAACCAACATCAGAAAATGTAGTGACTAAAATAAATATATTTGCATAAATATTTTTTTTGACACTTACTAAATTACAAAGTCAAATATTGTTGTGTTATTGGCCTATTCTTTTTAAATTAGAAATAATAAATTTAAAACTAACGCAACTCGTCTTTGCAGTATTGCTATTTTTATAAATGTGAGGAATTCTTCATTGCAATTTTCTGTGTTGCTATAAACAATAAAAAAATAAATATGCGTTTGAATTTTACATGGATCATATTAAATCATATGCAAACTTTTTAATACATAATATAAATTTACGGACTATGTTTTAATAAAAAGAAAAAAGGGAATAAACTCGGATTTGTAAAAAAAAATTGATTGCTGAGCTTTGTTTTGATGTAATACTTAAGAGAAAGGAGATTGGATTTTTTTGTGCATTATTGCTAAAAGCTGGAAATTATTTATGTACTTTTTTAAAATTTATTTACCTTTATGTGATAAACTTTTTAAGCACAATAATAAACATTAAATTGAAAATTATTAAATAACTTGATTGATTAGTATATTAAATTTTGTAAGTGATAGGAAAGCTTTGCAACTCACCTCTCTGTGTGCAACACCGGGCACTAATAACACTGCGCTTGCGCGGGGTCGGTCCGCGCAACTATGCGTCGCACACGCGAGGAGCAATGACTCGGACGATCGCACTTGACCTTGTGGCAAGCGAGTATACGCGAAACATCAACCCGTACTCGTTTTATACTAGCTTTCTTGAAGGGACATACTGTTATGCCCTTCATCTGATAACTGAGCTTTGGTGTGGAGAGCTTTGTAAACTTTATCGAGTTGATAGGCCTCGTAGAGGAGGAGAATCGGGACTTGACGCGATATTAGTATGTAATTGCCAATGCCTGATATAATATAACCGTGTGTACAGGATCGGCTTATTTCAGTCGACGGAAACTGTCATACATGACCTGATTTAAAAATAACCCCTTTAAATTTAATAACCCATGTAAAACTACCAAAATAAAATAAGAATTAGATGAAATTAATTATAAAGTATGGTGTGTTAATCAAGGGACGTTTTTCGTATTTCCTTAATTTTTATAAACAATCAATTTCAGTAGTTGTTGTTCTCTATTAAATTTGTTGTTTGTCGCCTCTAACCTAAGACATTAATGCCCAGAGTAGATTTTTAGGGTATCGTGCCTCAAAAGGAAAAAAAAACGGAACCCTTATAGGATCACTTTGTTGTCCGTCTGTTTGTCTCTCAAGACCCTTTTATCATGAACGCGTGGAGGTATCAAGCTGAAATTAATATCAAATAATCAGGTCTTCTGTCCCTTAGAGTTGTGAAAAAATCACACTTCTAAGCCAACGTAATCAAAAGATATAGCCGTGCATACTGCAAATTTTCGACACTCGCAAGGGAATCAAAACCTACAGGGTACTTCCCGTGAACTCAGAATCTTGAAAGGTACGAAGCAACGTCTTATAGCACAGATAAAGGAAAAATACGGTGCTTACATAAAAAAGGCATTTTTTTTAAAATTTTTGTTTGTCTGTTTGTTTGTTCCGGATATCTCTGGCATGGCGGGACCATATTTTAACAGGAGTTTCACTGGCAGATAACTGATGAGATAAGGAATAACTTAGATTACTTTTTTAGACTAGCTTCAGCCGCAAGAATCAATAAAACCAACAATTTGTTCAGCACACCGAACAGTCGAACCGTATGTAACAGCATAGCGTGGGCTTTCCAGACATCCTAGACACTCTATACTCAGAGTGGCCAACTTAAATCTGAAAGAATGGATGCTCAGCTGGGTCTAGAATAACTGGTCACATTTTTATAGCATCGGGATGGGTTTACTGCAATAGGGACAGGACGTGGAGATATATAAATAAGTCTAATTAGGTATAAAGACAGGAAATTATCTATCCCTTTATTAAAGGTACGTTTATTTTGTAGGTATCTACTACATTAGGAAGTGGAATTACAGATAACACCGAAGCGTGGTGGCTAGGAGATATAATTTTACTAATATTTAGATACAATTTACATGACAATGTCGTCTTATGATAGATTCCAGTTCACTTTATTTGAATTGACACTACAGTTCGGGTACAAACTGGACGTGGGATGGATGGGACCGAAGAAACCTGGAAGATGTTACTATACTTATTATACTAAAGATGTTATTATACTTATTCATCACTAGCTATTAAAATACCTACTAGGTGTGTCTACCACTGCACTGACGTTTACTTGATATGATCTTGATATGATTATTGGTTAAAATTTTTGACTTACTTCACTTATACCTAGTTCTATGACCCCTAGATGGTGCAGAGGGCGTCCACAGCATTCCGCCATCGCGTTCGGTCGCTCGCGTCGTGATCTTCGCATTTTAACTCGCTCCACGTCTTTCCGACCTTCTTCGCCTTGTCTGCAACTGTGCGTTGCCAGGTCTGTTTGGGACGGCCACGTTTTCTTTTTCCTTGAGGATTCCAATCGAGCGCCTGTTTGGCGATATGATCGGAATCCCTACGGAGAATATGACAAATCCAGTTCCACTTGCGACGTTTCACGGCAGCGCTCCATGAGGTATCCGTTGGAGATTCTCTCGGGCCAATTAATACCGAGAATTTGACGAAGACAGTTTGCGAAATCCTGAAGCCGGTACGAGATGTACTTGGTGACCATCCACGTTTAAAAAAATAAAATCCTATGACCAGCAGTAGAATTCTTTTCGCTCAAACGATGACGATGATGACCCTACATATATTTGGAGCTTTATAAATTTTTCAGATGACATGATTAAATCTTAATATATATAAATCTCGTGTCACAATGTTTGTCCTCAATGGACTCCTAAACCACTTAACCGATTATAATAAAATTTGCACACCATGTATAGTTCGATCCAAATTGAGAGATAGGATAGTTTAAATCTCAAATTATAGTCGCAATTTTAATTTATTGCTAATTATTGTATTTAAATATGGCGGTACGAAGTTCGCCGGGGCAGCTAGTAATAATATAAGATCATAATTTGTTTGAGTATACAGTTCATCAAAACTAGAGCATTTATAATATAACTACTTAGTGTTTAGCCGGTGGTCGAAATGCAACCATGTTTTTTTTTAGCTTCACTACTTCATGACTTGAAGCATTTTTATTTTTTCGTTATCTGGGGTTCTACCTACATTTTCATGCTTTACACTTTACACTGATTGAGTATCATATCATTCCACATATGTTTTTGAGTCAACAAACATTTGTTACTCTACAGAGTTGGCCATAATTATTGGTGATAGTGGTAAATTACGAGATCCTGTTCTCGCCTTGCGAAAAAGTTATTGTGCAAATTAGCACTTTATTGCTGGCCAACGTTTGCAGCAATAACACTTATGAATAATGATCTAAAGCTATCCCCATTGGTAGAGCAATTTAGGGTTATCGACCTCAAACGTATTATCTGAATGATGATGAATTTCAATTTCCATGAATATTTATTTAAAGTGATAAAGGCTGTGTAATAGTGTGTAAGTACCTATTAAAACTTCACATTTACTTTCTGTACCCAAACCCTTTTTTTAGTAAATCCCCACGGGCCTTCAACCCACCGAGGTTTGCAGCGGGGTGGTGTGTCAGAATTGAACCAACTAAAACCATACGGTGTGCCACTCTGCGTCTGAGATGGGGGGATCCGACAACAGCTGTTATTACGACATCAGGCCTCAGCACCTGCCCGCATTTACGCGTGCACTATCTACTTGTGAAACTCTCTATTTAGGTGACTGCGACTTGCAGCTGGCTACTGAAGTGGATGGAGGAGAAAACCCGTCCATATGCGGTCACTATTGTAGAGGTAGCTCCGCGTAAAAACTCGAAATTCTGACGTATCACAGTAGACTTAAAGTCGACCTCAACTTAATTTGTGAAAAAGCTCTTAAGAGAAAAGTTTAATCAACACGAATTATATTTAAATTTTAAACGACAAATATGACCTTCAATATGTATAATAATATAAAAACAATAAATTATGTTCAGACAATACCTATTAAAAGGACATAATAATAATGTACCTACCTAGCGAAACGGGTGTCATGTCCCTCACACACACAAAGGGAGGATCCTCCGACCAGGCGAAGTGATCATGCCTGGCGGGCCACTGTCTGTTGTGTTATTTTCTTACGGTTAATAAATGAAATAACAGAATCGTCATCTCAATTTATTTGGAAGGGTTAATATACTTCCTGCTTCCCAAGTGTTAAATGTTAAGAATGCATCATCATAATGTTCCTAGACTCAAAAAAAGTAAAAACTAAAACCCAACTACGACAAAAAACGACGCTGAAAAAGTATGAAACAAGTTTCAAAAGCCGTAGCATAGGATACCTAATAGTAGCCGTAAAAATTAAACAAACACGCTTTTTTAAATATGTATAACAAACTAAAAAGTAGAAAATAAATTATAGTTTAGAAAACTAAAAAACACGCTTTATTAGCAATCGAACTAAAAAGTAGAAAATAATTTTAATGTAAAAAGCGAGGGGTGCTTTCTGAAAAAATAAATATATATAAATAAATATTTCGGACATCTAACACACAACGCCATCTAGTCCCAAGCTAAGCAGAGCTTGTGTTATGGGTACTAGACAACTTTGGCCGGAACACCCCCGTGGGATTTGGAGGCGGAAGTGCTCGCCGAAGTTTATAGACGGGTGGCTGAATATCGGGCGGAGTATGGCTATCGCCCTCCGCCCGAAGAGGTACGCGACTGGCGTAAAGCCACCCGTCGAGCCACGATGGCTAGATGGTCGTTCCGGCTGGAAACTCCACGCGCTGGCTTTGCCGCCGTGGAGGCTCTCCAG
Source organism: Diaphora mendica (assembly GCA_949125395.1). Classification (NCBI taxonomy): domain Eukaryota; kingdom Metazoa; phylum Arthropoda; class Insecta; order Lepidoptera; family Erebidae; genus Diaphora; species Diaphora mendica. Next base: position 24,513,733 of record OX421314.1, read on the forward strand.
CCGGTCATCCTCGAGTGGGCAGGGCGGCAGCACGGGACCCTTTCCTTTCGACTGACGCAGGTCCTTTCCGGGCATGGTTGCTTCGGGAAGTACCTGCACTCGGTCGCTAGGAGGGAATTGAGTCCCGCCTACCACCACTGCGACTGCAGTGAGGACTCGGCCCAGCATACTCTGGCGATTTGCCCCGCTTGGGCGTCGCAGCGCCGGGCCCTCACTGCAGTCATCGGAGGGGATCTCTCGCTACCGGCCGTCATACGCTCCATGGCCGGTAGCGATAGCAGTTTTACCGCGGTCGCAACCTTCTGCGAAGATGTAATCTCGCAGAAGGAGGTGGCGGAGAAGGCCCGGGAGGACGATGTCCACTCGGACCCAATCCGCCGCCGGCGAACCGGGCGGCGGAGGCGCGCCTATCAGCGCCTCATGCCGCCCTGAGTGTGGCCGCGGATGGTCGGGACGGGCTTTCCCCTCCATCCGCTCTAGTGGCCTCCCGCGAGGGGGCGACGTACGCGTGTGCCGTACGTCGCCTAATTGAGAGGATACCAGCAGACGGTGCCCGCTTCTGTGCGGGCAGGCGCTGGGAGGGGTCCGGATGTGTTAATAACTGCAGTTCTCAGACTCCTCCCTTCACAGGCGCAGAGTGGCACACCGTGTGGTTTTAGTCGGTTCGAGTCCGACACACCGCCCCACCGCAAGCCCCGGTGGGGTGACGGTCCGAGGGGATTTCCACACGTTAAAAAAAAAAATAAAAAAAAAAATGGGTACTAGACAACTGATACAAATACATATATACTTTTTTTTGTAAATACATAACTCCGTAACAAATATTTGTAGATCACACAAACATTTGGTCCGACCCGGGAATAGAACCCGAGACCTCATGATCAGCAGTCGCACACGCCAACCGCGAGACCAACGAGGCAGTCAAATATTTCAATAATATCGCCCCACGCTTTTTACATTAAAATTATTTTCTACTTTTTATTTCGGTTGCTATTAAAGCGCGTTTTTTAGTTTTTAGACTATTATTTTTAAGCTATTGCATAACTTTTATCGCGGGCTTTGGGGCCTTTGAACGCGGCGATCGAATCAAGAAATTCCGTAACGTAACGTAACGAAAATAATACCGGACACCCGAAGCTCGCACGGATCGAGACGAGCTGTTTCGAACGACGAATCAACGAATCGTCGGCCGCGCAGGCGTATTGAAATACGTCAAGGAAGATTCGTTGCCTTGGACACGAATATTAGTTAAGTCATATCTTAAAAATAAAATTCTCGTGTCACAATATTAGTTACCATACTCTTCTGAAACGGTTGGACCGATTTTTATGAAATTTGGTGTGCATATCGGGTAGGTCTGAGAATCGACTAACATCTATTTATTATACCCCATTTTTTTATGGCAAAACAACGTTTGCCGGATCAGAGTGTATTTATAAAATTATTCATGGTAGCCATGCATTTGTCAATGGCCGGCCGCGCGGGCGCGTAGGCGTATTGAAATTGTCATTCTCTTAGATTGAAATACGTCAAGGAAGATTCGTTGCCTTGGACACGAAGATTTGTTATGTCATATAATGTATAAAATTATTCATGGTAGCCCTAAACTACTGCATTAATAAAAAATAAATAAATAAATATAATTGCATAAGTTGATAAAAAATGCCATGCAATAGCTTTACCGCGGCAGTCCCCGAGTGCCACACGTCTTTTTTTAAGTTAAGAATTTATGAGTTGCATAATTGTCAATGAGTCGTAAATACTTTTTTTTGTTATTATAAACAAAAACGTAAACAAAATAAAAAACGAATTCAAGAACTGTACCAAATTAAAATGAGACCACACGGGAAGCACCAGCTTTCAAATAAAAAAGAATCATCAAAATCGGTTCACCCAGTCGAAAGTTCTGAGGTAACAAACATAAAAAAATACAATCGAATTGAGAACGATTCTTTTTTGAAGTCGGTTAAAATAATAATACATTTGGTTCAGTCGGTGTCAACATTAGTTTAAAGTTATTTATAAAACAAAGTGCTCATGATTTAAAAGTATGAGAATCCTAAAAATGAAGTTATTTTGGTAAATATTAAAAACTCAGTAAGCACGGTAAATAAAAATATGTAATATGCAGTAAATACTAGATTCATTAACATTGCCAATTTATCAGATCAAAAAATAACGAGATAAAAATATCGATATTTCCAAACAACTTGATTTATCGAAATGTTTTCGCAAGCCTAATGTCACTTACGTTCATGCGTTCATATGTCATATGTCAGTGTCGCATTGTTAATTTCTATACTTGTTGAGGTCTTAGGTTGAGGTTAAATGTACGTAAATAAAAACAAAATTATCCCTAACCGGTAATAAGAATATTGTTTTTAATTAAGTCGAAGATGTCTAGTAAACCTAATTCAAAGCGGACCATATATGTAGGTGGATTAGCAGAAGAGGTGGACGAAAAAGTGTTAAATGCAGCTTTCGTACCGTTCGGCGATCTTGTTGATGTTCAAATTCCATTAGATTATGAAACTGAAAAGCACAGAGGTTTTGCATTTATTGAATTTGAAAACGCCGAAGATGCTGCTGCGGCTATTGATAACATGGTTAGTGCGTTTAATAAGTTTTTAATTTCCTCAAAAACTACATTATTCCTGACTTGTTCTCATCTGTTTTTAACACTATTATTCCTGGAAAGTTATGAGATATAATATTTTATTACTGCAATTCATCACGATTAACAGCTTCTCAGTCCACTGCTGGACATAGGCTCTCCATAGGAAGGAGGTTTCGGCCTACTTTAACACACTGGCTCGATGAGTTGGTTTGTGTCAAGTTTTCCTTTTTAAATGATTACTGTATGTTCATGAAATAATGATGGTTTGTATAAGTAATGTGTACTGTGTAATTAACAATACTGTTTCCAGTCCTATGCTTTAATTTTAATTATAACTAGCTTACCCATTTACGTCTTTGATTGAATATTTATTCCCTGCTTTTTAATCATTTTTCATTAGTGCTCTATTGGTCTTAGAGTGATGATATATATATAGCCTTCATAAACTGAAAAGATTTTTCAAATCGGACCAGTAGTTCCTGCGATTAGCACATTCAAGCAAACAAACACTTCAGCGTTATATCTTAGTATAAGATTTACTGTTTATGTCACAACTGAGGCTTGTAGGTCACTGTCTGCTTCCTATTCTTAAAGAATCTAACTTTGTTGATGATTAAATCTGTCGTAATACACATATTAGAATGGCCAATACAAAAATTGTAACAAAAAGTGTGCCATTCATCCATAGCATTCTTGTTAAAAAGCAATATTATTTGTGTACAATAAAGCTTAGTTTGTCACGAACATCTATGGCAATCATTATTAGGAAGTTAGTTGTCAGTATATTTGACGGCACTTCAACCTTCAGCTTCAGCTTAAATAGTCTTGAGAAAAATAAAGCATAGGAAGATGAATAAAGCTTAGTTAAACTTTGCTAAATTGTGTACAAGATTGTATACAATAGGAACTATTTGTTTCATTTAAGAGTAGGTATATTAAACTCTAATAAAATATTTTAAACTTTCAGAATGATTCAGAACTCTTTGGCCGTACAATCAGAGTGAATATAGCAGCCCCACAGCGTATTAAGGAAGGGTCAACTAGGCCAGTCTGGTCGGAAGACTCATGGCTACAGAAACATGCAGGCGAGACGTTGACAGTTGCTAAAGATAATGATAAAGAAGTTGAAAGTACAGAGGAGAATACGGAGACTGCTAAAGTGAGTATCTTTTGAAGTTATAATCTTAATTCTTAATACACCCATACTATATCTATCTATTACTATAAATGTGAATGCAAGCTTGTTTGTTATGATTTCATGCGAAAACTACTTTACCGATCATCATGAAACTTTGTACACATATTCTTGGAGGTATTAGAATTTTATTAAATGCGAGCGAAGCCGCGGGCGAAAGCTAGTAACAGTATTTCAGATTTTTTAAATATTAATTTTCAGACATCTAACACACAACGCCATCTAGTCCCAAGCAAACCAAAGCTTGTGGTATGGGTATAAGACAACTGATATACATACATACATTTTTTTGTAAATACATGCATATTAAACATAGAAAACAACCAAACTCCGAAACAAATATTTGCAGATCACACAAACATTTGGCCCGACACGGGAATTCGAACCCGAGACCTCAAGTAGAGCAGTCGCATACGTTACCACTGCGCCACCGAGGCAGTATAAATTTGAAAGTAACTCAGTTTGTTACGCTTTCATGGCTAGACCATTAAACCAATTTGGATGGAATTAACAATGGAGATCTTATGATTCTTGAGAAAGGATATAGGTTACTATTTACCGCGGGCAACAGCTATAGCGGTAGTCTATAGATATCTATACGTCATCATCATCAATCATCAAATAAATAAAATTGGAGTGTCTGTTTGTGTAATATTAAAATATCGCTTTTTACTAAATGCATATCTATGTAGGTATACAAGGTTATAACAGCAAAATAACAGTTTTTATAATTTTTGTGGGTCTGTCGTGTCTTTCTATCTGTTTGTTCCGGCTAATCTCTGGTACGGCTATACCGATTTTGACGGGACTTTCACTGGCAGATAGCTGATGATATAGGGAGTAACTTAGGCTACTTTTTTTTAGACTAGCTTTATCCCGCGGCGTTACCCGCGGTTGTTGTTGTACCGCGGGTAACACCGGGGGCTCAGCTAGTAAAGGTTTATAACTCATTTCTCTGAATTACAGATACCAGCTAAACCTGCTGAGAAACGAAACCCACAAGTTTACTTTGACATCAGTGCCGGCAAACAGTCCCTCGGTAGAGTCATAATAATGTTAAGAGCAGACATAGTTCCCAAGACGGCAGAGAATTTCAGAGCACTGTGCACACATGAAAAAGGCTTTGGTTACCAGGGCAGTTGTTTTCACAGGATAATACCTGATTTTGTATCCTTTTTAACACGCTTTTATTAGCTTGACCTGTGTGTATGTAACGGAATCTTTTAACTTCATTTTCACCTACTTCTAGGACTTTGATTAACTTGAAAATTTGCACAGGGGTCAAGGGCGATGACAATACAATAATTTTAAAAAAAACTAAAAACAAAATTAGTTTTTTTTATTAGTTTTATAAAACTAAACAAACACTCTTTTGTAAATATACCAAACTAAAAAGTAGAAAATAATTTTGATGTAAAAAGCGTGGGGTGCTTTCTGAAACATTTCAATAATGTCGCCCCACGTTTTTTACATTAAAATTAGTTTGGTATATTCATAAAAGCGTGTTTGTTTAGTTTTTTGAAACTATTTTTTTCAATTTTAAATGATTAAATTTAGAAACTTATGATGACTTGTTTTCGTGAATGTAGATTTGGTAGTCTTGATATTGTAGAAAATGATATCTAAACTATCAAAGAATAAAGTTCTAATCTAATCAATTTGTTCAAATACTCATGCTTTCTATTTACATCTTACAAAAGTACTTGAGAAAGTAGTGTAAGTAAAAAAAATAATAATCTTATATTTGTAATAATCTCCTTGAAATGATTATAAATGGAATGTATCTTGGAATGTAATAATCTATATCTTCTTATATCTATCTTATTATATATAAAAGAAAGTCGTGTTAGTTACACTTTTTATAACTCAAGAACGGCTGAACCGATTTGGCTGAAAATTGGTGGGGAGGCAGCTTAGAACCAGGAGACGGACATAGGACTTTTTACAGAGGTTTTTTTTATTTGCCCCTCGGCGTTAACCGCGGTTGTTGTTGTACCGCGGGTAACACCGCGGGGCTCAGTTCAGTGGCGGATTTACATATTTGCCGCCAGTAGGCTATTACAATTTTGCCGCCCCTTCTTACTTCTGCAATTCAATAACATTTTTTACATGTGGAAACCATTGCAAGCCATCATTCTACAGGGGTTTTCATGGGTAGTGTGTCGCAATCGAACACTTCAGAGTTCACCTTCAATCAATTTCTGCAGGAGCAGATAAGTTTCCCTACAATACAGGTGGAACTCACGTCCCCGTCTACGGCCTCTACGATGGGTAGAACGTGGATGATGTTCCACCCGTCACGGATGCAGCGATTTAAACAACTCTGTCTCGGGTACTAGTAACCGAGGAACTAGATGTAACTTACAAAGGAAACTTCTGGTACCCTGACAGATCTCGAGCCATCTAAGGGTTACAGATGGTCTCCTCGTATATGGTGACCACACTCTCCCCTTCCTGGTTCTAAAGATCAAATCCTGGCCTGCTTCTGCTATCGTGACAAAAATTATCGCCTCAATCGTGTTCAATTCGGTCCTCGTACCGGTCCAATCCCAAACAATGTATCTAGACCCGTTCTTTAGTGCGGTGTTACTATCTATGGCCCTCTACGGAGCACCAATATGGGCTAAGCGTCTATCGGCCTCCTCCTGCTGCCGACCCAAGCTCAATCAAGAGATGCGGGTAGCGGCCATTCGGATCATACGAGGATACCGCACCATCTCGTCAGTGGCGGCGACAGTCCTGGCTCGTTTCCCGCCTTTTGATATCCTGGTGGACATGGACGCGAAGGTCCATGACCAGGCTCGTGGTAAGAGCAGGAAAGCCCAAGAAACGCTCACTGATAGGCCTAGGCACAAGGGCGCGCGTGGCTGAAGCAGCCACAGAATGGGCGTCAACGAAGAAGCTTGGGTAGGCAGGGAGGAAGGTCAGGTCACCTACCAGCTGACGCAGATGGGCATGGTTGCTTCGTTGAGTATCTGGATAAGACCGAACGCGAGGAGATGGCACAATGCCACTGTTGGATTTCGAACTTCATTATAATGGCAACATTTTCGATTGTCACTTTGTTTCGTGTTTGACGTTTTGACGTTTGAGGTTAATGGTAGAAAAGAACTTGAATGACGCGTGTTGAAAACGGCCGACGATTTGTTGTTTGAAAACCGTAAAATTGATAGTAAGCTAATTGTATTGTCCAGGTCGTGGACTCGCGAGTTTTGTAGGCGCGTTCCGCAATAGCTGAAGCGAGTGAGTTGTAATTCGAATACCTTGGAAGTTGTACAGCACTTTAGGAGTTTATGATTGTGTGACGACGCAGAGAAGAACCTACTCACCTACCCAAGAGATCTCTTGGGACGTCGAGAACAGGACGCCACACAACTCCAGTAAGTGCTTGATGATTTTAGTTTAGATTAAGAACACGGTGAATCGCTGTGGTTTATTCTTCTCGCCAATGAATTAGGTTAGTGATTGAATGTCCTATCTATGGGCCCTAAGACATCTCAAGTATCACTGAGTGATCACAGCATTGGTGGGAGGAGTGAACATTTTGGTAGCAGAAAGCGTGGTTAACCTCTGTGGCACTCCGTAGTGCACTCAGAAGGTGACATCTCGTTGTTAGGTAGGTAATTATACTGTTCCACTGTCCACATATCTTTGATTCCACTGATATAGCTATTTAGAATAGTATTTGAAACAATTTATTAGCATAATGATTGAAGTGGGTAGGTCAAACATTAATTTAATTATTGGATTAATGTAAATCTTATTTTACTAATTGTTTGCTGGTTTGAACTGTGTTGTATACTTGATATTGATTGTACATTTGGTCCAATATATTAACCCAATCACACATTTAATTAGTGGTTGAATTGTAAAACTTAATATTAAATATTAATTGTGTGGGACAATTGGTCAAAGATATTGGTGTAATACAATTAGATTTTGCTAGCCCAAAGACAATATTACTAGAATAATATTGTTATATCATTCTAATATTGTTTAGTGAAGCTTAAATTCAATTATTTTTAATAAAATTAACTTATTGTTAGTGGGCATTGATAAAGTGAAACTTGTAGGTAGATAATATATATCTGAGATTAAGTGACTGCACAAGCACTTATAGGGTTTTATATAAAGTTCCTAATAGTGTTTAAATAAATAGTTTATTACATACATAAAATATTGTAACTTGTAAGTATCGTTTTGCCGCTATGTCGTTCTCATTGTACCGGGCTAAGATTAGCACAGAATTGAGATGGTTTACATCGGTTCAAGGTCTCCTAGGCCGACCATATAGACAAGATGCACTGTTGGCTCGAGCTTTGGATGCGCCGGCCCGGCTGGAGGTTATGATGGAAGCGCTTACCAAGGCCCTTGAGGAGGAGAAGGGCAGCGATCAGATAAGGTCCGCGATGGAGGCTGATGTTGACCAGTGCCTCTCAATTGTTGATGACATTCAGCAGCGCATAGCAGAAATAAAGCGCCAGCGCAGAACTGGCTGTGATGAAGAAGCTGTGGAAGGCCCACACTCTCGCGGGGTTGTATCAAAATTGCCTCAGATACAATTACCCAGCTTTGATGGAGAGCTCGGTGAGTGGGTCAGCTTCTTTGACAGTTTGGTCCACTTCAGGGAGGATTTACCTAAGGCCTATAAGATGGCACAACTGATGTCAGCTCTGAAGGGAGAGCCTAGGGAACTGGTAGCCCATTTGACGGTAACCGAGGGCAATTATGAGATTGCCCGTCAAATGTTGGTAAGGCGCTACTAGAACAAGAGAAGGCTGGTTGATGCTCAGCTCAAGAGGCTGTTTAGCATCCCTTCAGTGACTCGGGTCTCTGCCATACAGGCAGAAGTGTTGAACCCGTTGTTGAGTGTCACTCGGGCATTAGAAAATTTAGGCTTGCCAGTTGAAGAATGGTCTTACATGTTAGTATACATAGTACTGTCCCGGCTGCCAGTGGATGTGCCACAGAAGGCTACTCGGAGCCCCGTGAGGAGGGGACTACCGCAGAGAGGACCAAGGAAGTTGTATGGGCACATGGGTGCCTCAACACCTGTACAGGATGCCTGCCTGTATTGTAAACAGGATGGCCATGGTGTGGCCGCCTGTCCAAGATTTAGGGACTAGAGAGTCCAGGGGCGACGCCAGATCACCAAGCAACGTGGCTGGTGTTTTTTGTGTCTGGGTCCTGTATTATAATAATAATTATTTCTGTATAAAAATAAAATTCGTCAAAATTTGCCACCACCGAAAATTCGCCGCCCTAGGCTCCAGCCTACTCAGCCTAGTGGTAAATCCACCACTGGCTCAGCTAGTATAATATCGATATCTCCTAAGTATACTGAGTCAACTAACATTATAGTAATTTTAGAGGAGAGCGATTTGAAATGATTAGAGTAAATGAAATGTATCTTTTAATAAATATAGGAAGCTTTTCATTTGGTATGATGTTTTTGCTGATTTTTGTTTTAAATTATATTTTATGTACATGGCTGGGTATACGCTGGCTGGACTCAATAGTAAAATGGTTTAACTACCACTTATATTCATGTACGTTGTACACCAAAATATTATAAAGATCATAGATTATTGTATACATTTATATAAAAATCATAAAATACCCAAATGTGCTAGTTGACTCATTATACTTAGGAGGTATCGATATTATACAATACGAAACACATATTACGTCCACATTAACTATATTTACTAATTTTCAAAACAAAAATGTTAGCCAAAATCGCATGCACGACTCACCGCCATGCATCGTATACTGAGCCGCAATACACTTGTGCCGATGCGTCCCCCCCACACACCCCGCGTATACAGGTACGATGTCAGTTGAATGAGTATACAATTTACGATTCTATCTGATGTTGAAATTGATTTAGTATACGCGAAATGATCTCAGTAATATTGTTTTTTTTTTAACACTATCATGAAGATCATAGATTATTGTATACATTTATATAAAAATCATAAAATACCTAAATTTGCTAGTTGACTCAGTATACTTAGGAGGTATCGATATAATTTATGAAAACTGTCGTCTGAGATCTGAGTCCGAGATTTTGTTTCGTATGTGGCTTAATAATATAATTGTAATAGCTGGCTATTGCCAATTGCCTAAGAAATCCAATCAATTATTAATTTAAATTAAATGGATGGGACATTTTGCGAAAAAAATTGAATATTTTCATTTAAACCACTTGAACCACTCATAACTTAAAACTTCAACCTGATTCAAATTATCTATTTAACTATTACATTATCGATCTATTTATATGAGTGAATGATTTAGCTACTCTTTTTACACCTGCATGCTAAACAAACTAATTATCAGTTTTTAATCCCTAAAAAATCCTTAACTGTATCCCATTAGTAGATGTGCCAAGGAGGTGATTTCACAAACAATAACGGTACGGGCGGCAAGTCAATATACGGCCGTAAGTTCGATGATGAAAATTTCACCCTGCGTCACACCGGCCCGGGCATACTCAGTATGGCCAACTCTGGCCCTAATAGTAATGGCTCACAGTTCTTTTTGTGTACCGCCAAGTAAGTACTTAACCTAAAATCATAATATTAGGTTAAGAAATTTTTAGAGGTAAAAAAAACATACTACAGCGCCATCTATCGAAAACACACCGAACTACCGAGTAACTGCTCAACTTGTATCGCGATATGAATAATTCTCACGCCGTTTAGCATTTTGTATACTTTTAAATAACAACAACAAGGACTCGATATTAATTCCTCCGAAAAGGATACATTTAACGTAACAACTTACGTGTGTACTTCAGTGATCCTCGACTAATATGGCATCAGTCTCGACACCCCTTTTTAAAGCTCCCAGAGGTTGCTTTACTGCCGGACAGTAAATCTATATTATATAATATTATAAAGCTGAATAGTTTGTTTGTTTGTTGGAACGCGCTAATCTCAGGAACCGCTGGTCCGATTTGAAAAAAAAATTCAGTGTTAGATAGCCCATTTATCGAGGAAGGCTAAGACTAATAGGAGCGGAGCACAAATGAAGAATGTTCCAAAAACGGGGGAGAATTATCACGCTACGGGTAATAGGAGACGCAAACGAGGTTGCGTGGGTCAGCTAGTCTCTAATAAGTCGTAGCAGACCTTATGAATAATAAATTCATTAATGAATATTAGAATTATCGGCTTTTTAAAGTCTTACTTATCTTTGTCGTCATTCTATATAAATAATCCTTGAATAGTTTACTAATTTTCTCTATCGTAGGTATTTAGTTTTTTTTTTACAATTTAGGTATACGTGACGATTTTATATTATATTTCAGAACGGAATGGTTGGACAACAAACATGTAGTTTTCGGCCACGTGATATCAGGACTTGACGTGCTGAAGAAAATGGAGAAGTACGGCAGCAAAGGCGGCTCTGTCTCCACCAAGGTCACCATCAGCAATTGTGGAGAATTACAATAATAATAGATATTTTGTGTTTTATTACTTACCCTTACTAGTAAATTCTTTTGAGTCCTCACTTTATGTTCAATCTTCTTCTTATATATAAAAATCAATTGCTGTTCGTTTGTCGCTAAAACTCGACAACAGCTGGGCCGATTTAGGTTTTGAAATTTTTGTCGTAGTCCAGGGAAGGTTTAAACGATGAAAAATTAAAAAAATGGCAGTCATAACTGCCGATAGAAGTGAAAACTTATAACTTAGAATGTTATTTTCCTCTACCAAAAAGTGCTCAACACGGCCAGAGAAGTTTTGTGACGTCAACATGTCATAAGTTCGCGTCACAGACATGTGACACGAACTTATAAGATTTTCTCCTACGTGCTCAATGCGGCTAAAGAAGTTTTCACGTCATTAACTTGAAAATCCAAATGTCATGTGTAGTAGTAGCGGGCACAGCTAGTCTATAATAAATTAATACGTGAATTAGCTTCAAGGTTTATATCAAAGAGGACCGCAGAAGGCTAAAAACTAAAAAAGAAGTGGTTGAATTTAGTAGTTATTATTAAATTAGTTGATACAGAAATGTAATATAAAAAATACCAGCCTATTAGTTTTATATGATTCCAATTATCGCTTACAGCCTACAGTGTTTCCGGACTGATACGAAATTCAAAATTTCAAGAAATGAGTGTAACCTCCTCCCCATTTGTCACCCTAGAAAAGTAAGTGTCCAAGGGCGATGGTAGTCACTCCATCGGGACACCCATCTCCCGCGTCTCAATCGCACTCCGATTTTCTGTCATGGTGTCACTACGGCAGGCTTCTAAGAAAGGAGAATTTAGCTTGTTAAATGTGTAGCCGAGCCGAAAACTCTGATCAATTTTAAATTTATTTTCACTACCTACTTGCTGTTAGAAACTGAACATGTATGTTCCATTAGTAGCTTGTGGATTCCAACTAGAGCAGAGATAAGATCTGAAAAATTCTTTCAGTGTTGGATAGGTGTTTATTCATTAGTCGGTAGGTAGATATTGTACAGTTAACGCGTTAATTCCCGTAAAAAATATTATTATTATATCATGGAATGCGAAAGTTTAAAAGTTAGTATTGTACAGTGTCCAATACCAAACCTCAGAATATAACCACCTACTCATTCTAAGCCATAACCATAATTGACACTATAAATCACAATACATAATTATTTATGTCTGTACCAGTTAATAGATCTCCATAAAATCTAGGCTGTTGTTTATTAAAATGAACCTACCATAACATAATCCTTTAATCAGAGATCCTAATAACTAGTATTATACCGCCTGTAGGTACGCAATCAATTCTCCATAGAGATCGCAGGACAATTGTTAATTTTCCATTAAAATCTAATATCAGAACTATTATGATGTTCAGTTAATATCGCTTAGGGATTCCAATCAGGGTTTAATTGTCTGAGGAATGTTGATTGATATCTGTGTTTACTGAATAATCATTTAGTAAATTGGTTGGTTTTAGTAGGTAGGTACGTACCTAGTTAGATTTGTATTCTAGTTGTAGGTTGTTACCTAGTCTCACTATTTGTTCTAACGTAATGAACAGTTAAAACTAAAACAGTCTGTAGGTATGTTCGAAACCGATCATTTCGAAATTTAGATTGTAATGGCAACTCTAAGTCATATCATTGTGACATTGTAGGTTATGTCAAAATGTCATTCAGTTGAGTTCAGGGAATGCTCTGGGAGCATCGGTTAGTGAGGGGGGGGGGGCGTTAATTCGGGGAATGTAGCCACGCATGGACGTGTTGTGATTTGCCCCATCTCCGGCAGAGAAGATTTGGAAACCGTCACGACCGTGAGTAATTGAACTAGATATTGTTATTTTGTCGCTTCTAGTGAGACTTCTTTACCAGGAAGACAGAACTTCGACTATTCTGGCTTACTCATGGGCCCTATAGACTAGATCATCGGGATTCCTGACTTCCAGGAACGCAGCCCTGGTCAAAGAAATTAAACAGTGTAGGTGGTAAGGTAAGATAAATAGTTGGTACTTAGCTACAGCATAGACAGTAGGTACGTAAAAAACTTTTTATAAAAAAAAAACCGACTTCCAAAAAACATCCAACGAAAACTCTCTGCCAAAAAAACACTTACAAGCGTAAAATAAACTGGTTCTTCATAAATTGCCTATACCTAATTCTTTATTCATTTAAATAGTAGCATTATAATGTGTGCTAGGTACCTAGAATCTGTTTGAAGTAGGTGCCAAGTGACTATCGCTTAGACTTTTGTAATTGTTCGTTTGTATTCTTTTTGGCTTAGCACCGACTTCAAACAGATTTTAGGTACCTAGCACACATTATAATACTACTATTTAAATGAATAAAGAATTAGGTATAGGCAATTTATGAAGAACCAGTTTATTTTACGCTTGTAAGTGTTTTTTTGGCAGAGAGTTTTCGTTGGATGTTTTTTGGAAGTCGGTTTTATTTTTTTATAAAAAGTTTTTATTTTTCAGTTTTTAGTGTAAACAATCGTAGGTAAGTAGTAAGTTGAACTATTTCATCAAATTTCATCATCAAGAATACAAATTAAGGTCTATACGTACGTGTAATATTATAATCATCCTCTAATCCCTAACTGTTGAAGAGTTTAACCTTCTATCATCAGCTCACCTAAATAACTTGAAAGTATACGACTGAGGGTCTTTAGATACGTATGGAATTGAAAGAATTATCCTCCAGCTCCTAACCGTTGAGGAGTTGTACCTTACATCATCAGCTCATCATCATAAAATGATGACTACCAGACGCAAATACCGGTGTAACTTCAGAAAATATACGAAAAACATAGTATGTGCCTATAAAAAATGAGGGTTTCCCTCGATTTCCCTGGGATCCCATCATCAGATCCTGATATGCTGGCAATGGAACCACCTCGGAAGCATACCCTTTCAAATGCAAAAAAAAAAATCAAAATCGGTCTACAACTGACGGAGTAATCGGTGAACATACATAAAAAAAAAAAAAAAAAAACATACAACAAAACATACATCCTCCTTTTTGGAAGTCGGTTAAAAATGTAGAAGGAAAATCACGCAAAACATAATAAACCGATAGGTGGGTACATTCGGTTTATTCAACAAACGACAAATTGTCACTCACGCCTCTCCGTGTGGTATTTTTTTCTTTGCAACCAAAATACTTGCCTGACAATCAAGTGACGGTTGTTTACATTTCTTTGAATGATAGAAAAGCAAAGGGACGGTTTATTAAATTTCTACTGCGATGCGCCCATGCGCACCTTATATTGTAGACTGCGTCAGAGAGTTGCCGTGTACCTATTTATCTTTGAATGTAAAATCTTTAATTTTATTGTTTACCAAAAGAGTGGATATTAAAGTGACAATGACAAAAAATTGCGAAACGGAATCTGCTTTTCAGAAACCTAATGATATAAAAAAGTTGAATAATAGTGAAGGTAACTTTTATTCTAATCGACAGTTGGTACAGCTATATAGAGAATTTACAATAATTAGTAGAGAAACATATATGTTATGCCATTAAACTAAGACTAATAATTTGGATATTTGTTTTTGCCAGGTATGGCTGTCCAGCCAGATCTGAAAATCTCTTCTTTGTCTGGAGAGGAATTACCTACATATGAAACCTAGTTTATTGTTGTGCACTTTATTTACAACAAGTAAAGTCGACTCGAAAAAAATCCTGAATTCAGAGTGACATCAACTTTGATCTCATTTGTCTTAAGTAGAGAGATCCAAAGACTGTCCAATTCTAAGCGCAGTCTAGTCACAGAGATCCGGTTACGGCAGTTATGCAATTTACTGACTGGTTAATAGAGAACAACGGTGGTCTTGCAGTTCATAATCCTGTTTTAGTGACTTTTCCAATCATAGAACAGCCATAAACGGTTGCCTCTTCAAGCTACTGCAGTCTCAAAAACATTTCCTCATCTAACACTTACAGCATTTTTTACCTTAGGCCCCCAATACTGTGCTTTTTTCATACTCCAATCATCTTCGTTGATCAAGTTTAAATACAAGTATAGTCCCAAGGAGTAACAGTAGGTTTCAAGCAGGTCGCCACAAAATTCACCCAAATTTTTACAAATACCCCCCCAAATGATACAGGAAAATAACAGTAAACTAATGATAACAATAACAAATGCTGTCCTGCATAAACAAAAAGAAGTATCACACTAATATATAAAGGCGAAAGTTTGTGTGTATGTTTGTTACTTCTTCACGCAAAAACTACTGAACGGATTTGGATGAAACTTTACAGTAATATAGCTTGTACATGAGATTAACACATAGGCTACTATTTGCCGCGATAATCGACATATAGCCGCGGGCAACAGCTAGTTAAAAATAAATTCGTATGTCAGTTTGTGAAAAAATGGAGATAAAAACTAACCTCTTTATATCCTTGCTAATGTTTTTTTTTCCCAAATCAACCTATCGCAGTCCACTGCTGAACGAAGGTTTCCATGGAGCGCCAACTATTCCGGTCTTGGGCAGTATGCATCCATCTGTTGCCAGCCACTTTCTTCAAATCGTCGCTTTATTGCGATTAATATTATTTTTATATCTAATATATAAAATTCTCGTGTCGCGGTGTTTGTTACCAAACTCCACCGAAACGGCTGGACCGATTTTTATGAAATTTTGTGTGCATATCAGGTAGGCCTGAGAATCGGCCATCATCATTCTATTTTTCATACCCCTAAATGATAGGGGTGACCCCACTCCAAATTTTTTTTTTATGGCAAAGCAACGTTTGCCGGGTCAGCTAGTATTTAATAAATCATGTTTTAGATGTCCATAAAACTACGAAAAGCCAGATCGATCGTAAATATCTCACTGTGAAACGCCTGCATCTAACCGAAGAAAAAGGTGGCCTGTACACCTCAATAAGAATGACCCTCTTCTGCAGTAGAGTGGTGGGGTTACTGCCATTATCTGGATTGACCTGTGACACTAGCGATAAACTGAGGTGAGATTAAGAATGAAAATTATGTTTGATTCTAATTAACAACTTAATAAAGTTTACAAAAGAAAATCAAATAACGAATGTTTAAGAAGATAGTGATATTTTAATGAAATTTAATATTAAGTTCATGTTATTCGTACCTGTATAATTTGATTGGTCCCCATTTTCTTCCGAACAATTTGAACGCACAAAGTTACGAGAACTTTTTGAGGGAAGATAAAAAGTCCAACTCCTTGTCGTACCTTTGGAGACAAGGCGTATGTTGTAGTACCAGCAGGATGAATGTCCTGCACATTCCATAATTACCGTTCGCCAATGGTAAAATCAAAATTTTCCTGATTGGTCGATTGATAGACTATCCCATGTCCAGCAAGGTGTCCCGATCTTACTCCGATGGATTATCATTTATTACGTGTGTTTGAGCCTGGTCTATGATGTCTCGCCTGTACCAAATATTGTAGATTTAAGGATCCACATAGTTAACGCCACAAGTGAAATCAAAAACTCTTTGTCTAGAGGTTTTGTAAAAACTCAATTAAGGACAAGAATGCGTGCTTGCATTAGAAATAGGGGCTCACACTTTGAAAATCGACTGTGAACTTAAATTTAGACCACATTTTTTTTTTTTTAAATTATGATGATGATCATTGGACAGCTACTAAAAATACTTGTTATTAAACTATTATGCCGATGAAGTTGCTAGGTGATTTTTAACCAACTTCCAAAAAGGAGGAGGTTCTATGTTCCACTGTATGTATTTTTTTTTACGTATGTTCACCGATTACTCCGTCAATTGTAGACCGATTTTGAATTTTTTTTTTGTATTCGAAAGGGTATGCTCCCGAGGTGGTCCCATTGCTACCATATCAGGATCTGATGATGGGATCGTAGGGAAATCGAGAGAAACCCTCAATTTTTATAGGCACATACTATGTTTTTTGTATATATTCTGAAGTCACACCAGTATTTGCGTCTGGTAGTCATCATTTTATGATGATGAGCTGATGATGTAAGGCACAACTCCTTAACGGTTAGGAGTTGAAGGATAAATCTTTAAATATCATATGTATATATGTTACCTTTAGTCGTATTCTTTCAAATTATTTAGGTAAGCTGATGATGGAAGGTGGAAGGTACAACTCCTCAACGGTTAGGAGTTGGAGGATAATTCTTTCAATTTCATACATGTCTAAAGACCTTCAGTCGTATACTTTCAAGTTATTTAGGTGAGCTGATGATAGAAGTTTAAACTCTTCAACAGTTAGGGATTACAGGATGATTTTAATAGTTAGGTTAAGTTTTTAGTTTAGTTTAGTTAGTAAACACATTTTAGGTACCTAGCACACATTATAATACTACCATTTAAATGAATAAAGAATTAGGTATAGGCAATTTATGAAAAAACCAGTTTATTTTACGCTTTTAAGTGTTTTTTTGGCAGAGAGTTTTCGTTGGATATTTTTTGGAAGTCGGTTTTTTTTTATAAAAAAGTTTTTTAGTACCTAATAAAATTGCATTTAGTCATAAAAAACAGTAAAAAATGATTTTTTTTAGATTCTCTGAATCATCATTCATAAACGGTACGATAATTCTGTTCTTTTTTAACCCCCGACGCAAAAAGAGGGGTGTTATAAGTTTGACGTGTCTGTCTGTTTGTCTGTCTGTGGCACCGTAGCTCGCGAACGGATGAAGCGATTTCAATTTAGTTTTTTTTGTATGAAAGGTGAGTTACGTGTGAGTGTTCTTAGACATGTTTCATGAAAATCGGTCGAGTCGTTTAAAAGTTATGGGGGTGAAAGTGGGGAAGGATAACCGAATGTCTGCAAAAATATCATTGGCGTATGATTACTCGATTAAGTGCTTGAGTAGGGGGTTTTTTAAACTTTGAATTTTAGCTTGTTGTATTATGAATACGTATTAGAGTTTGCAAACAAAAAACATAAAAAACATTAAATAAATAAGTTTTTTAAACCCTCTATGAAGTAGCGTGACCCACTTTTAAAAAAAAAAGAGAAAAACAAAATTATTTCGAGACCGGTACGTTTTTGACTCATTTACCTACTCGAGGAAAATTGGATAGCTAATGATCTCTACTATCATCCCTTAAAGGGATCGCTGCGTATTTCCAGTAACCCTGTATAAAGAAGTTTTAATTCAGTCGTGTGGTCTATTATTTTTAATATCAATCAACTTTACTATCAAAGTATTTTTTTTTAAATTGGTTTACAGATTTAATCTACGTTCACCATATTCTATATACTTCGGCGTAAGTCTATTCGGACAGTTCTTCATGACGCTCACTACAAGTTACTATCTTTTCCAGAATGGTTTCTCTCTGCCTAATATCAGTAAGTGCAAGTAATTTACGCATTTTCAGATATACTTATATGATATATTATTATTATTATTAAATATAAATTTTTATTTCGACATAATGTTTAACATTACTTTAATTTACCGCTAAGCAAGTCTTAAAAACAATTATAATATTATTCAGTTTCAGTTTTATTTATCCTATTTAATGTTGAAATATTTTATGCTAAATACAACGTCAGGTTGCACCCATGTCGGTGTTCTGTTGGATTAGGAAGCTCTCCGAACTAAGCAATTAAATATTTTATTCAGTAGATATTCCAATGTTACCCGCAAGCTACTTCATTAATTTATTATTTATTTATTTATTATGAATCTGGAATACATCTGTATTACTATTCTAGTCTACAATCGGAAATATCAAAAATAAGTTTACTTACTTTCGTTCGGTAGGTATTAAACTTATTCTTTAAGCTGTAAATCCTCCATAGCATGTAAATAAATAAATAAACCAAATAAAAGAAACTTTTATAAACAAAAACCCTTTTTAGGGTTCCGTGCCAAGCAAAAAACGGAACCCTTATAGATTCGTCATGTCTGTCTGTCTGTCTGTCTGTCTGTCCGTCTGTCCGTCCGTATGTCACAGCCACTTTATTCCGAAACTATAAGACCTATAATGTTGAAACTTGGTAGGTAGATGTATTCTGTGAACCGCATTAAGATTTTCACACAAAAATAGAAAAAAACAATAAATTTTGGGGGTCCCCATACTTAGAACTGATACTCAAAAAAAATTTTTTCATCCAACCCATACGTGTACGGGTATCTATAGATAGGTCTTCAAAAGTGATATTGAGGTTTCTAACATAATTTTTTTCTAAACTGAATATTTTGCGAAGAGACACTTCCAAAGTGGTAAAATGTGTGTGTCCCCCCTGTAACTTCTAGAATAAGAGAATGATAAAACTAAAAAAAATATATGATGTACATTACCATGCAAACTTCCACCGAAAATTGGTTTGAACGAAATCTAGTAAGTAGTTTTTTTTAATACATTATAAATCGTAAACTGCGTTTTATCTTTTATACAATCAACACACATATAAAAATAAAATAAAAATTATATTATGTTACTTGCTGCTGCGGAACCCTTCAGCATTAACTAGTTATGTCCGTAACTAGTCTCACCGTTTAAAGTGACTCTAAACTTCCTTTGGACTTCCATGAATATTTCAAGACCAAAAATAACCAAAATCTAATACTATCTACTAAATTAGCCAAAGCCGTTCCAAAACAATACCTACATTTTACAGTTAATAGTTTCAACTGCTTCTAGCAAATACCATTTTTCACACTTCGAGTCTACTATCATCACTAGCACTAGTGCACATGGGTCGATTTTGGCCTCTGTTCATGAAGAGAATAGAGGAAATGGAGAAAAAACTACCTCCATTTAGAAGGAATTTACATAATACGACCGATAATATTACAACATTCTTACTCATAGTGGCTGCAGGTATGGCTAATTCAAATTTTTATACAAGTTTCGCAGAACTTTTGTAATTAATTGTTGTTTTATGAGTAGGACCGTGGGAGAGCCACGCTTCGGCATGAATGGGCCGGCTCGACCGGAGTGATACCACGGCCTCACAGAAAACCGGTGTGAAATAGTGCGTGCGCTGTGTTTCACTGAGTGAGTGAGGATACCGGAGGCCCATACCCCAACCCCTCCCCCTATCTCCCCCCCCCATCCCCCAAAGGCCGGTAACGCACTTGTGACGCCTCTGGTGTTGCGGGTGTCCATGGGCGGCGATAATCGCTTACCATCAGGCGATACGTCTGCTCGTTTGCCGGCCTATTCCATAAATAAAAAAAAAAAAAAGGTTAGTAGGTGCTCGTAGGTAGTGGTCTTACCGAACATCGGTACTTTTTAAAAAAAAATATTTCGGACATCTAACACACAACGCCATCTAGTCCCAAGCTAAGCAGAGCTTGTATTATGGGTACTAGACAACTGATACAAATACATATTATTATTTACTTTTTTTTGTAAATACAAACATATTATACATATAAAACACCCGAACTCCGAAACAAATATTTGTAGATCATACAAACAATTGGTCCGACCCAGGAATCGAACCCGAGACCTCAAGCACAGCCGTCGCTACCACTGCGCCACAGAGGCAAATACTTTGATTCGATTGCTCGATTTCGATCTACGCTTGTTGGGCATCTATCTTGCAATGAAGAAATGCGGCATCCGTAGACGTAGTGTTTCAAATTACGCTATTTTACGTTTAATTTAGATATTTTCTATTAATGCTGTGTTAAGCTGTAATTGTTTGGAACACTGGTTTATGTTCTATGTACTGACAAATCAAGTTCATTTTGCAATAACTTTGTTTTGCCTTTCATCCGTTGCTTACACAAATAATGTATTTAGTATTTTTAAATTTCAGTGGAGCATACTTTGTCAGTGCTTTACGGGTGTACAGTCGCTTACACGTGTGATTCAACGAATGCTGCTGAAACTTACTTTAAGTACAGCTTGCCCTGGATCTTCGAGTACACAACATATTCCATTTGGAAGGGAGTAGTAGCTGAGGTAACCTTATTCGCCGATCCTATAATTAATTTTATACTGATATAGCAATATATATATAATAGATACACTCAGTGATAAGTGTGATCAAGTTTAATAGTCCATTCGCAGTAAGAAAGTCGTGACGTATCGATAAAGTCGCGCACTTTAATTTGGTTTCGAATCTCGAGCTCTTCGGGGACGTAGGAGTCAGGGGTATGTGGTGTTTTGACTAAAAACGACCCCAACGGTTGACCTCTGGTGTCCTGCTCCGAGAGGACCTGCGCCATGTGATTTCAGGTCCTCCCTAGATCGACGCCATGCCTTATTAGGTCCTGTCTCGAGGGAAAACATTTAGGGCCTCACAGAAAACCGGTATAAAATAGCGCTTGCGCTGTGTTTCACCGAGTGAGTGAGGATACCAGAAGCCCATACCCACCCCATCCCCCAAAGTCCGACAACGCACTTGTGGCGCCTTTGGTGTTGCGGGTGTCCATGGGCGGCGGTAGTCGCTTACCACCAGGCGATACGTCTGCTCGTTTGCCCCCTATTCCATAAAAAAAGGCTGACTAGGGTGATGTTGTTAAAGGAAAATCAGTTGAATAATGAACCAAGTTCCAATATGATTTCAGATTTTTAACATCCAGTCTACATTTATATGGAGCTACAACGATTTAGTTATTATGTTAATAGGTATATATTTGGCAGAACATTTCATTATACATAACGAACTTTTGAAAAAAGCTGTAGAGAGTGTAAGTATAGTTCTTTCTCTAACACACTAAACTGAAGAGAAAAACTTATCCCACCAAAAACATTTTCATGTAAAATGTTGCCAAGACGACTGCATACGGCTTACCCTGTGAAAAAGATATCAAATCTCATGTAGAGCCAAGATTCTGAATCTACACGCCCTAACTCTACCAACCCTAACTTCACAAACTCTACATCTCAGTAAAAATGTATGGCGTCGCCGTTTCGTTATCATACTGTCACGAAGGGGAAACGAACGCCTTTTGTGTTTGCAAATATCTAGTTACTGAAGTAATGTGTTATACGAATATTTAGTTTCTGAAGTAACGAAACAGCCAAGCCATACATTTTTACTGAGATATAGAGTTTATGAAGTTAGGGTTGGTAGAGTTAGGGCGTGTAGATGCAGAACCTAGGCTCTACATGAGATTTTTTATCTTTTTCACAGGGTAAGCGTATGCAGTCGTCTTGGCAACATTTTACATGAAAATGTTTTTGGTGGGATTTCATTTCTTTTTGTAAGTTGCTTAAGGCATTTCTTTTTCTTTTTTTGGGCTGTATTTCTTGTACATCTTCTTTCTTTCTTTTATTTCAAAAATAAAACCTCTAGCATAAACATTTGTGAAAGTCTCATACAAACTTCCACCACCCAAATTTGGGGGTTGGGGGACAAAAGTAATAGGTTTATGAATTTTTTTGTTGTTTGTATACTAAACTTAGTTTACATACCAAATTTCAGCTTTCTAGCACTTCAGGAAGTACCCTAACAGTTTTGATGATCATCAGTGTGTCAGTGACGAAATCAGTGTTTTTTCGGTATCAATAAAATCTAAAGTATCAGAGCTATGCCCTTGAAACTTAGTATGTTTCATTAGTCTATTGGTAACATTATATCCTGAGAATTTGGACGATCTGGTATATCGGAAACCAAAGTTATGAGGGTTCAAAAAAACGACGAAACACTTCGAGAAAAGGTAGGTAGTGCCCTTGCGCTTCGCTTGGCTCGTCTTGGCGGGGGCACGTCCGTGCCCCCAGATTTTGTTCCCTTTCGTTTTTCTTATAATTTCCTTTTTCTGTATTTAATTGCGCATGTAATTTAACAAAGCTCCCGAGTTAATTTGAAGGACAAAACCAATTAAGCGTTCGGCTGTATAGGTTTGTTTACATCCAATTAATGAATTCACACACTGATTCCATCAAAATGAAAGATTATTTAAAAAAAAGGTCAGTTCTGAAGTCATTAAGACCTTGGAGGACCATTACAGGACAAAATAAATATCGATAAGTTTTTAAATTCCGACTACTGTTTTTAATTCCGACTCCATTTTGGGTATTGATCTTAAAAACCTAAAGCTTCGTGTTTAACTAGTTTGTATGAAAAGCACACGATGTTTGTATGAAAAGTTTTTCTATCATTTAGTATTTTTAACATATTTTTATTAATACTCAAGAACTTGGCTTCATTATGGCAGAAAGCCAAAGTAAGTCCACTGCCTCGTTTTGTCACGTCACTGTTAAGAATGTAATTACTGCGCTCAATGTTTGCAAATATTCTAGATTAGATCCGCCCCTGGGTTATTATTCTCAGAAACGAGGTCAAGTAGAGGGATTAATCAGATAATTATTTAACTTAAAAGGAGAATAATCTTCTACTTATCTTAAGTAGTACTTATTTATGCAAGTATGAATCAACATAATATGTATATTGGTTAACTTAAGAAGAGTAAGCCGTTAAATGCTAAATTAATCTATACAAAAATTAAAGTGTTTGATTGTAATTTCAAATTAACTGTTTTACACTAAATGCATAGAAGAGTATAAACGGTACTTACATCAAATCATTTTTTTTTTATTTGTCCATCTGCTAGTTCCGGCTAATCTCTGGAACGACTGGACGCATTTTTACGGAACTTTCACTGACAGATAACTGATGAAATAAGGACTAACTTAGGATACTTTTCTTAGACTAGCTATGTCCAAGCGTTACGTTAGTAAAGTAATAAAAGTATTACGTAATGACTATTGGCTTGTCTATCGTGATTCTCAAACGTCACTAATTGCTTCTAGGGCCTAGTGTGAATTTACTTATCATCAACTCGCTCAACTTGTGATTGGTTAAGATTTCAGTGCACGCCAATTATAATGCAGAACACGGAAGCAAACGATCATTTAGACCTTAAATAAATTCACACAAGGCCTTCAGATCCTTGAAAAAAGGTGGCGTTTCAACGAATGCACCCTTCTGTCCACTTCAGTGGGGCTCTATGTTGTCACATAATATGTACAAGGATGTCTGAGGTTCTGTACGGGTTATGTCCTGTCAATGACTCTCACCTGTGTATCGGTGCGTGTTGAAGCTTTGATCTCCAAGATAGAACGCATTTTTAATGCCCACGATAATGACGGCCAGACCCATAGTCGACGCGTTGGCGTGAACTCGACCGTTGGATTTAGAAAAGAAAATGCACACTTAAATTTATTGCAGATTAGTGGTTGCCCGCGGCTCCCCCCGCGTATATGTCGGTTATCGCGGCAAATAGTAGCCTATGTTTTATTCTGATGTATAAGCTATATTACTGTAAGGTTTCATCCAAATCCGTTCAGTAGTTTTTGCGTGAAAGAGTAACAAACATCCATCCATCCATACTTACAAACTTTCGCGTTTATAATATTAGTATAGATACTCAATGACGAAATAAGAACATATGCTAGTTATTTGTTAGAGAAACAAAATATTAAGGCCTTGTTTCACCGGTTACAGATAAGTTTCGGATAGCTTATCTGAGAGATGATTTGACGTATCTTTCATATTAATTGTGTAACCATCTGTCAGATAAGTTTTCCAGAACTTATCAGTGAAACAGGTCCTTAGGAAGTAGAAATCTTATATTATTTGGCAGATAATTTCCAAATAGTCTATCGCCTCCTATGTAAGTGGTAAAACTTTATTTTGTAGGATAACTTCGTTTGTGCCGAATTCCGCACTCAATATCTTAAAATTGTACACATAGTGAAACTCGTCAATGATCAGTTTGGAATATATTTAGTAACTTCGATCTCCGGCAGTTTATATTGGATTTGCACTCAGCTGTTTTATGTTTTAAAGTAAGTTACAGTTACTATTTATATATTTGAAAGTTAATCCTAGAAATGATTATTTTTATAATGTTACATTGAACACATAACATTAATAGCTATCATTTCTAGAATTTCTCGACTTTATAGACATATTTTTACCCAAGTATGGCGAAGCCTAAACTAAAAAAAAAACTAAAATAACATTTGGCAGTCCGATTTTAATGAATGAAGTGTTAATAAGTCCGTAATAATTATATTTATTTTCGTAGTCGGGTTTTAGTACTGTAATAAATTTAGAGTTGAAAATGTTTTGTACAAAGTATCAAGGAGAGTTTTTTCTTCTATTTCAATTATAATTTTTGTAGAGTAAAGGCTAAAAATCACGTCATCTTTGGCAGTTTTTAAAATAAACTAGTCACTATTTAATTACATTATCTGTTTTTTTTTTCAGTAAGGGTCAAACAGGTCATTTTATCATCGATTGCAAATTAAAAGACTATGTGAATTCTAAGTGAGTATAACTCTTTTTTTATTTTTTAAAATTTAAACTTCGAATGATTTACTTTCGGAAGTCCGAATTTAAGTCAGTGTAGATATAAGTACTCCTCTGGAAACGCGGCCAACTCTGAAATACTATTTAGCCAATGATATTTTAAACAATATCATTGTATTTAGCTGTAAATTGATACATAAAAAGATACTCTTTATTAATCACCATAAAGCTATGGTTAAAAATAATAAAATAAATAATGCAATGTGACCCTATCGTAGTCTGTGATCTCTGGGTAACCTTTAGACGGACTATACAGTAATTATACAGTCTGTGGTGTCCATTTATATTTTTGATGAGTATAACATATATTTTTTATAGTTTTTATTATTTTTTCCACCTATCGTGACTATTATCAAATCCATAGTACTATTACTATGGATTGATTGATTGATGATTTACTAACTGATAGCGTAGTATTTTAAGCTGCTCTCTACTGCGCGAGTGTTGTGAGTTCAAACCTCACATTGGACCACACTTTGTGTGAACCACAATGTCTTCTTCTTGTATCCGTTTCTTGAAGGTCTATCTATAAGTCCCCACATGAATGACGAAAGTTGTTGAAAAGTAAAAAAAGGTTATTGTCAATTAAGTGGTTAGTCAACTCTTTTTATTATTAAAATTACTGGTACTTTTTATTTCAGTTTTTCAATTTATATTTATGAAATTCATAGCACGTGTATTTAGAGAAGCTAACTACTCTCAACCGGGATGGTTGGCGCTCTTCGTGGGAGGCCTTCGTTCAGCAGTGGACGACGGTAGGCTGAAGAAGAACCACTCTTAGAGCCAAAAGGAAGTCTTTATTAAAGATTGTAATGCTTGTCGTGTTCCAGGCACCAAGTTCACTCATCTCACACGTCAATGTACATCTCACTATATAGTGGTTCTTTTTCAACAGAACCTCGCATAGTCTCCATCACTCGGTATACTTCGTGTATTCCTTTTCTTATCTTGGAACTCGAGCGCTGTTGGTACTTCTGCTAGCGGCCAGGGTACACTCTAACGCCTCAGTACCGGTGACCATTTTAAATAAACTACCCAGTTCCAAGTACAATGTTGAGGTACGTATATTTATGAACAAATCAAATAATTTTATAAGTTACATTAATTGGTGACCAAATTGGTGATGTGAAGTTCTGAAGAGAGGCTGTGCGAAATGAATAGGAATTGACGAGCATGCATACAGCGATGGATGAATGTGGACGAAGCAAAAGAGGTGTGTCAGGTGTCAGGATTGTAGTAAGTGGAGATCATTTATCTTCGTCTATGCCTCTGGGAAATAGGTGTAACTAACCTTAAGTATGTTACTGCCAACTGTTGTTAAATATCATTATATATTAAACTAGCTAGGCCCCGCTGTATTACCCTCGCGTTATCAGTCTTTGTTGCTTTTGAATCGGATATTGTTCACTATTTCATTGGTTTTTAACTTTCACTGCCTCGTTGGTCTAGTGGTTAGCGTAAGCGACTGCCGATCAAGAGGTCTCGGGTTCTATTCCCGGGTCAGACTGCTATTGGGTTTTTCTTACAAGAAATTCTTAATAGCAGCCCGGAGTATGGAAGATGGCGGTATTTTCCGCCCGTGCCCCGGAGAGCGCGTTAAGCTGAGTCCCGGTTGTCATGAACATCTATGGCAATCGTTATTGGGAAGTCAGTGCCCTCAAATATACTGGCAAATAGTTCAATCTTCGAATTCAGTTCACTCTTAAGGGTTGCGGAGGTCCGATGCCAGTCGCTCCCTGGAAAAACTGAGATTCAGGTAAAATCGGGTGAACTAGTAGCCGACCCCAAATAATCTTGGGAGTTATAGAGGCTAGGATGATGATGATGATTTGTCACTTCTTTCACCCGTCTTCGATCTTTCGCGTAGTTCATTCGTCTTTTCTCGCGTTCCCACACTTGTTCTTTCTCACTCTCTAACCTCACGCTCCATTTTACTCATCGTACTTACATCCTGCATATACTCGTATGCTATAAGATCAAAAGGGGGGAAGCCCCTTTTAAAGGTTAAAGTTAAAGCATGTAGACTCCTTAAATAAATATTTAATATTAACTGTTTAATTTTTAGGTTCAAAGATACCTTTCACAAATCAAGAACATGAAAATTGCTATGAGTGGTTTGGATTTCTTCTACGTGACACGGACCATGATTTTGACGGTAAATTACTAATATAGGACGACTCACAAAAACTCCACTATGATGTATACAGCTTTAATCCTCTTTCTTAATATTAGCTTACAATTTCTTTGATACGTAGGTTATAGACACGGTAAATACAAACTATTTAATATCCAGCTGGACGCGGGCGTTCGATCTCGCTGCCCTTCGCACAATGCGCGCCTTCAACCTTTCTACCGAGTCAAAAAGCAAGTAAAAAATAATCGAAACCTAGTCAAAATAATCGAAACCTTACATTCGTCCATCCTGATAACGTGCATGCCCCCATGCACGCATTAGGTGAAACCAAACCTTACATTTGGCAAAATAAACAAAGTTTATATCTATATTAAGCCAACTTGATTTCCCAGTTTACAAAAAAAAAAAACGTTTCATAATCATCAATTAAGTTTTCTTTTTCTTTTTTCTCTTTTTTTTTATCTTGTGGCAATTTCTAAAAAGTAAATTCTTATTTTAAAATGTCATGTTTCAAGTTTAGAGCATTAACAGATTCCTCTTATAATTAGTTACTACAGCTATTAGGTGGTACCTCGTATGAGATAAATCAACTTCAACAGGTTGAAGTTGATTTATCTCATACGAGGTTCATCTTACAATTTGTAATGGGAATTTTTTATCATCTTCCAATATTAACGGCTAATCTAATTCGTCTTATAATAAGTGTTTTCATCTTCAACATCATTATTAAATTTGTAATCATCATCATAAAAGTCATGTTTCAAGTTTACAGTATTAAAATAATCTGATTCACCATTGAATTCATCTTATAATTAGTTACTACTGCTATTAGTGGTACCTCGTATGAGATAAATCAACTTCAACCTATAGTT
Organism: Diaphora mendica; assembly: GCA_949125395.1. Taxonomy (NCBI): domain Eukaryota; kingdom Metazoa; phylum Arthropoda; class Insecta; order Lepidoptera; family Erebidae; genus Diaphora; species Diaphora mendica. Next base: position 24,542,276 of record OX421314.1, read on the forward strand.
CGTCTTACAATTTGTAATGGTAATTTGTCATCATCTTCCAATAGTAACAGCTAATCTAAGTCGTCTTATAATAGGTATTTTCATCTTCAGCATCTATAGTTTGTCTTACAATTTGTAATGGTAATTTTTCATCATCTTCCAATAGTAACAGCTAATCTAAGTCGTCTTATAATAGGTATTTTCATCTTCAGCATCTATAGTTCATCTTACAATTTGTAATTGTAATTTTTCATCATCTTCCAATATTAACAGCTAATCTAATTTATCTTATAACAGGTGTTTTCATCTTCAGCATCATTATTAAATTTGTTATCATCATCATACAACAGTTTTTCATCATCTTACAATATTAACAGCTAATCTAATTTGTCTTATAATTGGTGTTTTCATCTTTAGCATCATTATTAAATTTGTTATCATCATCATACAACAGCTTATATGCAATTCTCGTTGTATATTGAAATCACATATTTAGCTACATAGTTAATCACTCGGCATATCACATCTTCTTATCAACATAATAATGTATATACCCTAGTGTTGGTTTCTAATTTAAAATTTTGTTTATTAAACCTACACTTAATTAACATCTCTTAGCACTCGGCGCTAAAGGATAAACCAAAGATAGACTATTTGGACATATCATCGATATCAGTTTCATTCTCGACTTCATTTACATTATCTTCTACTTCCAAGGTCGCTATATGGACCCGTGGCTGCATTCTATCTGAAGTGGTTTGTTGAGAAAACGTTACATCTTGGTTACTCAGCAAAAATTGTAATAGCTGCTCAGGTATGCTACAACGTAAAGCCAATGCGCTAGAATTCATCGTTTTATCACTGATGCCGTGAATTATATAGTCCAATGCCCGTTTTCCAGTAATCTCACACTGGTTAAACGGTGCTAGTTTCTCATAATAAAAATAAACATCGACAGGTTCGCCAAATCGAGTTTCACGTCGTAACATAACCTCCAAGGACTGGCCATAATTTTGCTCGCAAGAGAAAGCATTCCGTAACTTGTCTTGCCATTCTGCCCAACTATACAAAAAAGAATTAAGACTCTCGTACCAAGTTTTGGCCAGTCCTTGCAGTTTTTGCATAGCAAAATGTATAATATAATAGACCTTTCGTCCCAACCAAGACTGTTGCACACTCATTCACCTTATTGAGCCAAACATCAATTCGTTGATTTTTAGTTGATGGATCAAAATCAGGTAAAATATTCTTATGATCTATTTTGTTTGTATGTGTACTTTGGTTTGGCGGTTGAGATACAACACCGCGATTTTATAATGCTACCAATGTCTTTGGTAAAGAAAAAGGGCTAGACGACCTATATTTATGTCCGTCGCTCGGTCGCTCGTCCTCTTGCAATCCGTGGCGTTCGTCGCCACTTATGCTGCGGCGCTCGCGTCTCATGTCACGACTACACGAGGTTGGTGTCAAAAAACGGCTATCCCTGCTACGTCTCATCATGATATCCTCGCGATACATTTTAAAATCTCGTTCTAGACGACGCAACCGATTCCTTTCTGCTTCTTTTTGGAGCAACTGTAAACTTACTCCACTCAGGTGACTACGGCTTCGCGTACGGCTTCGTTGTGTACCACTCTGGCGTTGTCGAGAGCGAGAAACCCGTGCAGCAGGGGTCTCAAGCTTACGCCGATCATCAACTTCTTTGGTCGCATCGTCCATGACCTGGAACTTAGCAACAGGGGAACCAGTGAGATCATACTTATTTTACTTTATTATTTATAGATTAAATCCTAGTTCTACAATTTTAATAGCGACCGAACAAACAAACGTGGATAGCGACTTGTTTTATTATTTAGAAATTTTCTAAGTACTCGTCAAGACGAATCAAACGAGCCCATACTCGATGGGGTTATGTTAAGTGGATCAAATTTAATTCGCAAGATTTGATAACAAATACCGGGACATGTGAAACTAAATAAAAGCTTGTACAAATAACAGTTGATATACTACACAAGGTTGATTTGTAAATGCATGCTTTTGGGTAATCATCATTCAAGACCGAGATAAACCTGTCCGTGGTCACCGCACAAACATTTGCTACTGAAACGGGAATCGAACCCGGTACCATGTCACAGTAAACATCAGTCATGTAGACGAAAATGTGTGTTATATTCTATCATGTTCGTAAACTCACTTGCTAAATAGCTAAGAAGGTCCAAACTTCAGTACTATACACAAATACAAGTAGTTCACAAATATTATCACTTGAGTTCTACTAGCACACACTACGTACTGTTTATTGAAATTATGAGAGTGATCAGAAGGTGCTCACTATTCCGCGTTCATAGAATGAATTTATTAAATTAAGCTTTGACTGTAGGAATGGATTACATTTAAGTTTCGAATGTAAATATTACCATGGGTACTATTGTTCTCAGGAATTGAGGATGTAACAAGACCACGTCTTATAAATGTTTACGTTACCGGCGACCGAGGCCGACCGTGTACCTATGATGATGTCACGGGTACCTAACTGTTGTCCCATTTAAGTTTCATAGAAATTAATTACTTAAATGTAATATCATTATTAGTTGTGTGGTGACAATACTGTGCAAATCTGATACTAAAGAAATATACCTACTCGATTCCTTCACCACATGACTACGTCATGTTTCCAAATTATCAATATTTAGGCGTGATGTACTTACACGGTTTTGCGTAGTGATCCCACTTGCTGAAATATAGGACGACTCACAAAAACTCCACTATGATGTATACAGCTTTAATCCTCTTTCTTAATATTAGCTTACAATTTCTTTGATACGTAGGTTATAGACACGGTAAATACAAACTATTTAATATCCAGCTGGACGCGGGCGTTCGATCTCGCTGCCCTTCGCACAATGCGCGCCTTCAACCTTTCTACCGAGTCAAAAAGCAAGTAAAAAATAATCGAAACCTAGTCAAAATAATCGAAACCTTACACTATCTACTTTAGAAATAAGTTTTATACAATGATTGTAATAATTATTGTGGTTTATTTTTGTTCCAGTTGATTGGAAAGATCGTCACCTACGAACTAGTGTTGTTACAATTTAATAAATGAGAAAAGTAGATTCTGTTTTTTATACATTCATAGTGATGCTCAAGACAAAGTATCTATGTTATTTTATTTAGTGTTCGGTTAAAAAGTCGTAAGAACAACATAGTGCTGAGCCGATGAATTAACTTGTTGGATAAACATTTACATCAGACCACACATATCAACACCTTTTAGTTAAACACAGTGAACAGTTGTTCAATATAATAAATATAAATATTTTCGGACATCTAACACACAAAGCCATCTAGTCCCAAACTAAGCAGAGCTTGTGTTATGGATACTAGACAACTGATATAAATACATATATACTTTTTTTGTAAATACATACATATTATACATAGAAAACACCCAAACTTCGAAACAAATATTTGCAGATCATACAAACATTTGATCCGACCCGGGAATCGAACCCGAGACCTCAAGCACAGCAGTCGCATACGCTACCACTGCGCCACCGAGGAGACAATGCTGGAGACATGCTACTACTCTACTTAGTAATGAGGTTTTACTTTAGCCTACCATTCTAAACTAGCTAGAAGGGCAAAGAGTTTATCAAGTTTTCCTGCTTAGTTTGCTTCCCTTTTTTATTTATTTCTCGTGCGGAAATCCCCTCGGATACCACCATGTTAGCATGTCGGACTCGAACTGACTAAAACTGCACGCTATCTCGGGTACTAGGAGTCGGGGCACCAGGTACACCCTAGACAGGAAAATCCTGTAACCCCGACGTACCTCGGGCCACTTACGGTTTGTAGATGGCCCCCCTTCTGTGTGGAAACCCCGAATGTTTCCGTTGCTGTACCCAGAAGGTGAGGCGCGAGTGCTGTGGAGCGCACGTGCCCCTCACCCGGGCCTGCTTCTACCAGAGAGAAAGATGGCCTCATCTATAACCCTCAGGCTTGCGCTCATTTTGCGAACTCCGGCGCCTGAGGCATCTGCGATACCTGGCCCGTTCCCGGGCCTGGCAGACCGGGAGAGTTCCAAAACTCTCCCAGTCCCACTCCGCCGTCTCCTTGGCAAGCATAACTTGCTCGCAGTAAGAAACGGCGGAGTTCCACGCGCTCTCCCTCCGCAACATGGCCGCAATCATTTTACCGAGCGAGAGAACCCCAATGACCGCCACGAGATCACGCCTCGGCTCCCCCCACGCTGGAGATTCTGCCAGCGTGTGGAGCGCCGTGTCTACGAGTACGGTTTGGCCATTGCAGGCTTAGTTTGCTCCCTTGGTCGGCACAAATATAGATCGCGACACTGTTCTTAATCCGTTACCACACATATTTATCGGTTCTCAAACCGATAGTACAATTTATTTTATTTATATTTTTTTGTTATGCAGCACTATTTTGTACTAAACTCTAAATGCAAACAAAATATTGTGCGCCTAACTCCGCTACAAATATTTAAACAGCCGGATTTCTCAAAGTTATCATCTCAAGGCTGGAAATGAATAAGCACCTCATATAATTTTAATATAAAGTTAGGCGCTGTCATAATTACAGCTTCGCTTCTCCGTCGCCTCTGAGGTGCAAACGAACCGTAATAGTAAAATCGTGTTATCATAAGTAATTTGTTCTTTGTTTACGACGAAAAGCTAACATGTGAGGTCACGTGTTTCGGCTGATGGAAGTTAAAGGAGAAGGTAAAATGAGTAGTAATGAAATTCCCTTTTTGAAAGAATACCTACCTAATATTTTAATTTATCTTGGAAAGATTTGAATTATTCTCCATGTCATCTGGACTTGGACTTGGACTTGAAGAATAATTCCGTCCAAAAAAATAAATAAAAAACGGAGTAATTAATTAAAACTGTATATTAATTAAAAGTTTATATCGCTCTTCACTACGTGGCGTCTATTTTCTAGCCTAAACTAACACTCACTTTATAAAAAATGAGTGTTTGAAACTTCACTAGATTCACTTAATTTCATGACATTGACCGACCTTCGTGTAATATAATGTCTCCACCAAAATAATGTAGGTACCTATTAATACAACTAAATATTACTTCCAACCACTGAAGATAGGATCACCTTGAAATCCTTTCTGTCCGATTTTTTTCCCAATTGGAATTGTGACTGAAAACTGAGAATTTGGCTCAGAAAGAAGTTATGGGTTTAAAGCTGCCTCCCCCCTATTATTTTCTTTAATAACCGATACATACATAGACTAGATAAGTCAGTGCTTAAACTAGTTGGCGCTAAATATACTTAGAAATTAATCTTATATATAAAATTCTCGTGTCACAATGTTAGTTACCATGCTCCTCTGAAACGGCTGAACCGATTTTTATGACATTTGGTGTGCATATCGGGTACACCCATATTTTTTAATGGCAAAACAACGTTTGCCGAATCAGCTAGTAAGAATATATATAATACATAATTATATAAAAATACTAGCGGCCGCTTGCGACTTCTTACGCGTGGAGCTAGTTATTTGCAAATAATTTTTAATTATATTCGGCAAAGCTAGATACATTATTAGTACACCTCCACACCATCTATAGAGCATACATTTTAAATTTCAAGTCTCTTACTTCAAAAACATAGGACTTTCATACAAACTTCCAACCCCCGTTTTGCCCCCTTAGAGGTGGAGTTTCGTAAAATCCGTTCTTAGCGGATGTCTACACCCTATAAGGAACCTACCTGCCAAATTTCAAGTCTGTAGGTATTATAGCTTTTGAGATTTCGTGATTAATAGGTGAAAAAAGTATTCCCTGATGTCTACACATATATGGATTAGATTTTTTTACGATACTATACAGAAAAAGCTCCATTTACTTAGTAAGAGATAGTATCTTCTTAATAGAATCGTTCAAGCAGCTTGAACTGTCTCCCAGCGTTCATTACACAGAATTGTCGTTATCTAAATAGTCGTACACATATGTAGTAGATAGCGGGAGGTAATGTAACTCCTGTAGCAACACTCGCGTGTAATTTTCGCATAAAACCCGCAGACTGTTAATTTGTTTCATAAACATATGTACTCTTGAGATTTACGCAAAACACAGTTTACAACGAACACAAGTTACAACACCTTAGCCTTCCCAGATAAATGAACTATTCAAAACTAAATGATTTTTGAATCGACTCACTTATTACAGATATTAGAATATTCAACCTAACAAACACACTCTCCAACTTTATAAATTAGTATAGATTCAATTGCAAAATCAATAGAGATCGAAGACCGAACGATAACAATATGTTACAATAACAGTCCTAGTTAAAATTGAGTTGCAACATAATAATAAACATAAAATTGGATTTTAAATCTAACGGCAGTTTTGTATTTTAGTATGGTTTCACCGAATATCTTATTTGTATATTTTATTAGAAGTTTTTTAGGTAAGAAAATCTTTTTAAACTAATCGACTGTGTCTAATTTTCTTTGTGAAACATTAGATCAAAAATATTGTGTCTCATCTGGAAGTAAGATAACTTTTTTTTATGTATGGGTCAAAGTGACTACTCAGCCCTCAGCTTGATGTAAAACATAAGCAGAATCCAATAGTAGTGGTCACCATACTCATTGTGAATGCAGACAATGCAAAATGCAGCATGGTGACCCACCACATGGCGGCCTAGTGATACTTCTGCATCATTGGGTCTGAATCTCGCACTCACGAACAAAATACGAAAGCACGAATGCTGTCATTTAAGGTTGATCTTCTGTGCGAAGGTAGTACTGCCCAGGTCGAGCCGATTGGTTCATGTCGAAATCAACGTAACTCTGCTACCTTTAATTGCACTTTGGGAATTAAAAGATATCGGAATTGGGAATATAATAAAAGGGAAGATAGGTGAGCAGGGAAGGCAATGCAAAGATTGCGATATCCTTATATGGGTAGATTGAAAAGTGTATGCAATTAATAGCTCATAAAGGTTTATATTTGGGACATAAAACTTGTTTGAACGGTTGGTGTAGTATTTTATACGGTTATCTCACTTCATATGCTAAGTGTTGTTGGTTCGATTCCCACATAGGGCAACACTTTGCGAGATCACAAATCCTTGTTTTTTTAAGGCTGGGCGTTCTTTGTGTCCGTTCCTTGTATGGGTCGGTGTTCCGACTCTTACTATGTAGAACGGTGAGAGGCGTGGCAGCGACCCGCCCCGGGGGTGACTCTGGTTACCCTGGGATGTACCTCAGACGTGAGGTACGGCAGGGGGGACTCTAGAAGCCGCTGATGCGTTCCTGGAGCTCCTCCCATTTGGTGTGCATATCGGGTAGGTCTGAGAATCGACCAACATAAATTTTTTATACGCCAATTTTTTTTTTTATTGCAAAACTACGTTTGCCGGATCAGCTAGTATATATAAAAGAAATTCGTGTTAGTTACACTACTTATAACTTAAGAACGGCTAAGCCGATTCGGCTGAAAATTGGTGGGGAGGTAGCTTAGAACTAGGAGACGGACATAGGATACCTTTTACAAAGTTTTTTTATTTTTATTTTTTTCTTTTCGCCACGCCGTTAATCGCAGTTGTTTCTGTACCGCGGGTAACACCGCGGGGCTTAATATTATAAAGCTGAGGAGTTTATTTGTTTGTTTGAACGCGCTAATCTCAGGAACTACTGATCCGATTTGAAAAATTATTTCAGTGTTAATTAGCCCATTTATCGAGGAAGGCTATAGGCTATCATATATCATCACGCTAAGACCAATAGGAAGGAAGGGCGCATCAATGAAGAATGTTACAAAAAACGGGGGAGAATTAATACGCTACGGGTAATAGGAGACGTAAACGACGTTGCCTGGGTCCGCTAGTACATTATAGAATTAAACTCACTTTTACTTATTCCACTATTTTCTTTCACTTCAGTCCCAACCGGTTTCGCCCTATGGCATTATTAAAGGTTACTGCCATGCCATTGGGCGAAACCGGTCAAGATTGTAATAATAATAGTTCTTTATTTGGAATTAATAACAAATTTACGTAGAAAATTTGTGACCGATGATACCTGCATAAGTAATAAAACTGTGTCACAGGGTCATACAACTGTGTAATCAAATAAAATAGTAGAATTAAAAGTGAGTTTAATTCTCAAATGTATTTTAACCAGGGCCATCAAGTGCCAACAATCGATAGTATAAATTACAATTGGCTTAAAACTTGATTTGTTTATCATCAGTGATATCCGTGACATCAATGCCAAAGAATGCGCTTAAGTCGCTCCCCCTCATGGCAACTCGTCCTCCTGCACTAGAAATCTGTGACTCTGTATGTGACGACCTGCCTAAAGATGACATGGAACCTATTTGCATGATGTACAGCCGATTCAAAAAGGGATACCATTTTTTCGTAAACCTTTGTCATGCCAGGAAGGCAATTTGTAAGGATAATATCAGTAAGTTGCCTGCCTTGTTCATCTAGAACTATAGACCTATTCGTATAAGCTAACCGATAGCAGTTTTTATCCCACTGACCGAGCAAAACTAACTAGTTTGCGTGTGAAAAGCTCGGCCACAATTTCCATAAACTTAGAAATAGACATTACTCAGACACACACACACAAAATCTGTACAAGTAAATAGTACAGACATAAATTTAGACTTAAATGTCAGACAAATTAATGTCTGACATTTATGTCGCAATTTTTTTATAGTCTAAAAGTACCATTACACTTTCACAGTTAAACCGCTGCACCGATTTGAATGAAATTTGGCATGGAGATACTTTGATTCTAGAGCAAGGACATAGGCTACTCTTTACCGCGATAACAGATATACACGTGGGCGGAATGTGTCAATGCAGGCAAAGGCTAGTATTATAGATAAATTGTACCTATAATTTGAATGATCGTTCCTCTATCACAACATTTGTTCTGGGTGGTAACCAAACTAAAGACTTCTGACTCAGTTGTCAGATCAGTGAGTATTGTTAGAAAGAAACCTTTAAGTTATACTAATATTTTCAATACAAAGGGAATCACACTTAAAATTATTATTTAACGATATCGAAATTTGATGTCAGTACCTGATTGTCTAATGTACGTGGCCTTTAGTCATTTACAGAAAGAAGAGATCTTATTAGGCTGTAAGATACTTCTCTATTAAAATAATAGTTATCAAACTAGCTGAAACCCGCGATGTTACCCGTGATTGTTGTTGTACCTTTACAAAAGCAATCCGCGGTAACACTGCGAGGCGGAGTTAGTACTTACTAGTAAAATAAAAGTAGCCTACGTGTTTGTTTACAGTTTTGGAAATAGTCCACTCAGACCGATGTAAAAATAGCAACCAGTTCTTCTTGCCGATTGTCTGAAGCATCTAAATTGTCTTTCATTGTCTAAACATTAAACAAATTAAATGTGGTAATTTGAAGATCCGGGATTCATTTAATAAACTTTTACAACAGTTACGTTTTTTCCTTAAAACCTCCTTTGTCCATTTTACGTTGTTTTTAATTGAATCATTAATGGGATTTAGACCGTGACGAGTCGTAGCTCTGAATTTTCATTTCCTTAATGTTATTTTGAATACCAACCAATCCTTGAATATTACTTAATTTACTTGAGATGAACAAGTTCGTAATAAAATGTAACATTTTACAATAACATACATATAATCAATATACTAGCAAATGTTTACTGCGGCAGAAATAAATGAAGGTTGACTGGGAGAGAATGCCTTATGGCATTAAGTTCGCCTTTGTGCGTCAAAAGCAATAAGTTTTAAATAAATTAAAAACAATGTACTGCTATAATACCTATATCTTATTCATTGCTCATCTAATGACGGGACAGAAAATTGTGAAAATCATGGTTATTTAATATACTCAGGTATATCAGATGTTAGAAACTGCTGATTTCGTGTTAGAACTTATACTGACTGGTAAGGTAATGACTGATGGTCCTGCAACGTTTAAAAGAAACCCCATAATTTTTACTTGTATTAACATAGTTTGTATTCAACAAAATATTTACAATTTATCTTTTGTTTATAGAGCTGGGCCTTTTGCAAACACACTTCTTAAACAGTCTTTTAACTCTGCAAATATTTAAAACGATCTGCCTACTATTATTTAAAGGAATGTCTTCCTGAGTTGTTTTGAATATTAAACTTTTACTTTCTTTCCAACAGTTATGGTTATTATAGTGACTATTTTGCAACATCATTGAGGCAAGGTTGCTCTGCAGCGAATGTTGTTATTGCATCATAACATCCGACCCAAGACACGTGCCAAATTAATAATACCGTTACAAGGGAACATGTATGGAATAAGGGAAAATAATTGAGGAAACAAGCCAACCAAAATAACAGACCGTTACCAATATTATTTTTTTAAACAAGCGCTTGATTGAAAATCATCTTACCGTGGGAGAGCCACGCTTCGGCATGAATGGGCCGCCGGCTCGACCGGAGTGATACCACGGCCTCGCAGAAAACCGGTGTGAAACAGCGCTGGCGGTGTGTTTCACCGAATGAGTGAGGATACCGGAGGCCCATACCCCAAACACAAACCCCCAGATTCATATTATATATATACAAGAATTGCTCGTTGAAAGGTGTTAAGATTAAACAGATTAATCTAACGAAACCTGTCAATACAAAGTTAGTCAAGCTATTTGGACTACAGAGTGCCAAAGTCTGTAGTCCAAATGTTTGTCTAGTTATACTAGACATGTATACACTAGACAAATAACTCACTTCAGGTCGCAGTCTGACAAAAAAACGTGCATTACGAAGATTGCGTCTCTCGAGAGCCAGATATACAAAAAAAAAATAACCTAGCTCTCTCGCTCGGTATGTTTCCTTACTCTAACTAAAATCTTTGTAAAACCACGTTTTATAATATTAAACGTTCGACCAATATCAGTTGGTCGTAAATATTTACTTTACGACTAAACGATAAAAAATATGCAATTGAAATATTCTTTGTCCCGTACATACATTTAAAAATACATAACTTTATTCACAATACTTTTATAAAATAAAGTATATTAGAACAGCTCTTAGAGACTCCTTGTGTAAAATAAGAATACATTGTTTTACTATTATTACTATCAGTTGCACTTAACTATGCAGCTCATTTCAATTCTCATTAACAAAATGTTTTGTACAATATTTTTCGCAAGTACAATTTTGTCTCAAGACATATTCTATACCGACGATGTTGTGATCGGGAACCTAGAAAGAAGAGAAGTATTACCGCTGGCTCAGATAAATAATCCGTATGGTCAAAGGAGAAGAAGATTTTTCACAACACACACTGAAGCGGATCTGAAGTATAGAAGATCTAAAGGTATTAGAGACCCTCCTCCACTTGACATAACATTTGAAGTAAGCTTATCATCTTTGTACTTTATGAATTTTGTTTATAGTTTTTTATAAGTATTTGTACGTATAAAATCTTACTGTTAGGATTGAAAGTAAGATATATGGCGTCGTCTAATATTCCGAAGAAGATAGTAGTGTGCATGTTCAAAGCCTGCATATTGACGAACAAAATTTAAATTCTACTCACGGAATTGGGGCAAGCTTATTGCTATCAAATATAGGGCGCCCTGCAAGCGGATGGATGAGGTCTACCCAATCCTGAAATAATTGGCGCTCCTTGAGTGAGGCCTTCATTCAGCAGTAGACGGCGATAGGTGATGATTATTTATTGTTGTGAATTGGCTACCTTTGGAATTAGATTGAACAATTAGAAATTAAATATGAATTGAAAAGTTGCTTTGAAAGGAAGGAATAGAAATGACTTTATTCATTCGGGTGTATTAGGAAGTGTAAGATTAGTTTGAGTGGGACACACTTTTAACGCATACTGGTTGTTTCTGGGTACTCCAAGTTCTGTATCATAATTTTCATTATCTTAAAACTATTTTTATAAGTACCTATGTCAACAGCTCTCAGTTCAAACAGTGAGGGAGGAAATACAACATGCTGCCGAGAATTATAGGAAAAATGCTAAAATACCATCCAAATGTATGGGCACGAAAGCTGACCATAAAAGACTACACGAACGATTTGATATCTTAAGATTACAGACCCATCAGTAGCTTCAAGCTACGATACACGAGTAGTTGCTCTCGCTGGAGAGCACACTCTACACGTCACTATGCTCCAACATCACATCTGCTCATAGTTCTAGGACTGATGCCGATATTACAACAACACAAAAAGAAATTAGTCCCTATGAAACATATTTAGATATAAAACTGGTATTCAATAAAAAACTGGCATATATATGTGTGTCTACGGTATTGCGTACAGTTTTAAAAATGTAATATTTCTACCGCTCATAAGATTTATCTTAGTGTTCATAGTCGAACTTACGCGTGTTTTGTTCATCATTATCAACAACAGGTTTTTAATAGTCCACTGCTGGAAATAAGCCTGTAACTTTGTTTATATCTTTATTGTTAAATTTATTTACTTTTCAGCTTACAGAATCACAAATAAGGGAAGCCAGAATAGCAGAGAATAAAGAAAACTTGGATAAGTTGCGAAATGAATTGCGTTGGTTAGCTATTGACGCGGGTGAAGGCCTAGGTATCTACATTAACACTATACATTTATTCATAAAATAACACGGTAAGGAGTAGCCAAACGCAGGCGTTCCCTTCTGTGAATGTTAGATGTCCGAAATAAAAAGTATGACCTCAAATGGGCCTACGCGCATAGAGCTATTATAGATAGAGTAGGGAAGATGTCTTCAAAACACTCGATTGGAATGGACGGGGAATCAATGTCAACGGTCAATACGTCTCACACTTGCGATTTGCAGACGACATTGTGATTCTGGCGGAGTCTCTGCATGATATCGAAGTAATGCTGAACAGTTTGGACGATTCTTCGAGACGAGTGGGACTCCGGATGAATATTGACAAGACCAAAATAATGCACAATATGCATGTACCTCCGAGTCCCGTAGCCGTTAATGGCTTTATTATCGAGGTTGTGCGGGAATATGTTTATCTTGGCCAAACTATTCAACTCGGCCGACACAACTTCGATCGGGAGGCCAATAGAAGAATCCGTCTGGGCTGGGCGGCATATGGGAAGCTTCGTCATATCTTCGAGTCGTCGATCCCGCAATCACTGAAAACCAAGGTTTTCAATCAGTGCGTCCTGCCCGTAATGACATACGGAGCCGAGACGTGGACACTCACCGTCGGACTGGTCCACAAGTTCAAAGTAGCTCAGCGTGCGATGGAGCGTGCGATGCTGGGTGTTTCTCTTGTCGATAAAATTCGTAATGAGACAATTCGAAAGAGAACTGGAGTAACCGATATCGCACACAGGATCAGCACGCTGAAGTGGAAGTGGGCCGGTCATGTCTCCAGGCGGACTGATGGTCGCTGGAGCCGACAAGTGCTAGAGTGGAGACCACGATTGGGCAAACGCAGTGTAGGGCGCCCTGCGGCACGATGGACCGACGACTTGAGGAAAGTGGCTGGCGGCGGATGGATGCGGACTGCCCAAGACCGGGATGGTTGGCGCTCTTTGGGAGAGGCCTTCGTTCAGCAGTGGACGGCAATAGGCTGATAGAGAGGGAAGACATACGGCTGCCTGTAAGCGGAAACGTCCAACGGTTAAAAAGAGAGAGAAAATCGCGGTACCCCATCTGTCTTTCTCTACTGATGCATGCGCAGTAAATAACTAATAATGGTAATCCAATCACAACAATTAACCGTTCTGCTATGCTGCTTTTCCACGCTAACTGTGGATGCGTCAGTAGAGAAAAACAGATAGGTACCGCGATCGTCTCTCTCTTGCTAACCGAGGGACGACTAGAGGGCTCTCTCCCGTGCTCTATCTATAATAACTCTATGCCTACGCGTTACACTGCTATGACACAGAATGTATTTATGTATGCGTGAAATTCTGAATATTTTGTTTAAATTGTTATGTGTGAGTTCGTAGTGACAAGCGATTGTTTTTGTATGCGAGTCTATAATGTGTGAGTTTGAAGATTTCAATCTCCGCGAAAGAAAATGCCGTTGGAAAAAAAGCACGGGAAACATCTTTTTGAGCGGGTGTATTTTTTTTGGCTGTTTTAAATTTTTAATAATTAGTTTGTATAAAGTATCAGATAAGTTCATAAATATACATATTATTGTTTATTTATATATGTTAAAAGTTGTAGTATAGTCTTCATCATCATTTGGTAAGTTTTACATACATATTTTTATTTTCATGAACGGGCCAGATGATCCTGGCGGGACTACAGTCCCCCAGGTGTACAATACTGTTACAATAACCTATGCTGGTTCGGGAATGGATACGGAGGGTTCTGTAATAGAAACAGATGGATCGGAATCTTCGCGAACCATTTCTAAAAGAAAAAGATCTCTTGCCAGAAAAAATTGTAAACACTGTAATAAAAAGCGTCGACATCATAAATCTTCTTTGACAACTCCACTAAACATAATAGACTGTCAGTGTGAAACTTCTGATTCGGATTTTTTAAAAGTTAAGGCTAATATTACGGATTTCCCTTCACCCCTAATGCCTGTGCCTCCCTCTCAGAGTAGTATTACAAACCCTTTAAAAAAAACAATAGATATGAATACTGACAATGTACCAGAAAAAAGTCAACGTAACCCAGTAGGACGAGTTTATTATAGCGCTTCAGATGCCTCACCATTTGTAGTCCATGTGCAGAGAGAGCAAGTGTCTCCTAATGGCAATACTTCCATTCATCCCATATCATTTGGGTATTTTTTAAAGAACAACAATATTAGCAACATCGTAAATGGAAGTGTTAAACGTATTGGTCGAAATAGAGCCACTCTTGCCTTTAGTAATTTTGAGGCTGCTAATGCATTTATTACAAATCCTGCATTAAAAAAAAACAATTACAAAGCTTTTATTCCCTCATTTAACACTACACGCATGGGAGTTATTAGGGGTGTACCAATAAATTGGTCTGAAGAAGAACTAAAAGAAAATATTACTGTGCTTATAGGGGCTGGCAATATCTTAAAAGTAAGACGTTTGAAGAGAAAAAGTAATGTCAATACCAATAGTGAATTTGTTCCTATAGAAACTGTGGTTTTAACTTTTGATGGCCAAGTGTTGCCGAAAAGAGTTTTTCTATGTTATAACGCTCTTCCTGTTGACCTTTACATATTCCCTACTATTCAGTGTTATAAGTGTTGCAGATATGGACATATAAAAAGTCTATGCAGGTCAATGCCCAAGTGTTATAAATGTGGTCAAGACCACTTAGGAGAGACTTGTTCTATCAATGACGATTTTGTTACTTGCTGCCTTTGCTCTGGGCAACACTTTGCCACAAGCAGAAAATGCCCTGAATTTTCGAGACAAAAATCCATAAAGGAATCAATGGCAAAAAATTGCATTTCATATTCTGAAGCTGTAAAATTACACAAACCGATAACCAAATCTTATGCAGATGTACTTACATCTATTGCACCTCAGACTTATAATACTACTCTCTCACACACTATGAATTCTCCTTCTAAAAATCAATTCCATAGAACCTCATACAAGAAAACAGTTTCAATTAACAAAAACTCTCCTCAAATTAATAACACAGGTTATGATCGTGCAGCTCATGAAATATTAATCAAAGATTATAATACTCCATCTCCATCCAATGGATGTGGGTATGGTAATTCTCTTTCAGACATGTCTGTAAGAGAATTAATCATACATCTAATTAATAAATTATCGCAATCCAGTTCTCCTTTACCGTCCAAAGTTGCTATTTCTCTATCAGATAGATTAATCCCAAATAATACCGATAATGGATCAAATCCCATCAGTAATGCAGTGGAATTGCCATAGTATCAACAACCAGTAGCAATAATATCCCTTGTTTCCCTTCGTATCCCTTTTCCTTTCCGACTTCAATTGCCTACATAAACATTGCTGAAATGTTTATGTAGGTAATTGAAGTAAGTTAATTATAAGTTTTTATTTAATTGTATTATTTGTTCATGAAAACGCAAGACGTTCATGAGTAATCATGACACATGACAGTCATGACACATGAGAAATCCAATTCAAATTTTTCATTTCATCTTTTATTACATTCATGAATATCGCTTTTAAAACCTATCTGATACCTATCCTATTTAAATTCCGTTTTCCTAAAATCCACTGGTTTTTATTTTGATAATGATTTCCTAAGCTTTACTTGTTCTTGGCATAAGCACAAACCGTGCATTGCCATTCACATAAAAAAAAAAAAAAAAAAAAAACTCCGCGAAAAGTGACAGACTGTTTTGTATCAGAAAAAGAACCTCAGATCGGTGGGCCGTATTGCTCTATGCATTTTTAGTTTAGGTAAAATTCGCTAATATTGAGAACTATTAATCACATGAAAAGATATCTAATACTAAGTAGATTTGTAGGTAAGGAAATTTATTGGCGTACGCTAAATCGGTTTAAACTACATAGATTTGCTAGCGTTATATTTTTTTTAAGACAACTCCTGCTTCAAGAATACTGTGTTGTGAAGGCTTTATAAATGTACATGATACGGACACAAAGAACATACTACTCAGAATAACTATTTGTGGATAGCATAAAGTTTTATGTCGTTGAGTTTGAAGCCACAACATAAAAACAAGAAAAAGTGGCCAGAGGACGGGTAAAACTACTGCGTCATTCGTGCAGTCTTAGTCTTCAGCAATACACAATCTGATAGACAAATTGAGCGTAATTATCGGTTATTCAATATGAAAATAAAGTAAAATAAAATGTAACTTGCATTAGAAATGATTAATAAAGACACATGTTCTATTTACAGATCATAATCCAAGCGCAATCTACATCAATCATCAATAAGTATTATATCTCGGTAAATACATCGGTGATTGATGAGATAAAATGTCCGAAATCAATAAAATTATCAGTTATTTACAAATTCCGAATTTGACTCATCATCGGAGAAATTCCCTATAGAGAATATATCTGTTTATTTAAGAATCTCACAACGAGGAATTCAAAAAACCAAAAAAAGAAAAGAATCGCAAGTTATGTGCTTCCTCACTTGCACAAGACCGTTAAAATAATTATATTTATTTAATATTCGTAAATACAAAGTGGAAAATACTTCCCATAGATAATCTCCACGTGTCCACTGGGACCTAAAAATAAGGTATTATGTTATACTCTAACAAACTAAAAATACAGTGTTCTCTCCGGTCTGCTTGCCGAGCCTTCTGCAGCCTATACAGGAAAACCCTATGTATCCTGGCGAGAACTCCACTTTTCGAAAACGGTGACCCCGGTACAGTGTGGAGAAAGTCACGCCCTCTGTAATGTAAAGAAAGACGCTTTGAACAATTATCGCCAGCGTCTTATGTTAGTTGCTAATTTGGCAATATACATATAGTCCTGTCTGTCTCCCTCATGTTAGTGCTCATAGTAGGCATGGTTTTCGACGCTTTGGTGCATGGATACGTTTTCTTGTATACCTTCCCATACCATTTCTGACTGCTTTTTAGACCGCGCAAAATGTGGAGACGAAATCGTAAGTGTAGTTTTTAGCGCAAAGCTCCTGGTATCCAGTAATGCAGTGTTAAACACTTCAGTGTTCGAGATAAACATACAATGCTCAAAATTACACCTCCATGAAATATCTACAAGATAAAAGTTCAATAAAACTCATTTGTTATTATTGTGAAAATATAAATATAACTTATTGTAAATTTCTTTATTTCATAGAAACAGTTAACAAATCTCCGTTACGCAACTGTAAGCTATTCGTGAAACTTTAAGTTTATAAAATAAGAGTAGGTAATTGCAGCTTGTTATTTCACCTCTCGTCTAGTTTTAAACAAACCTACATAATAAAGTCATTAAAAAGTTAGCAGAAATATTTTTGCAACATTTTAATGATTCAAAGTTTTTTTGATACCAAGATTTTCTCCCTTCAGTTACCCTTTTTAGGGTTCCGTGCCAAAGGCAAAAGCAGAACCCTTATAGATTCGTCATGTCTGTCTGTCTGTCTGTCCGTCAGAGCCACTTTTTACCGAAACTATAAGACCTATAATGTTGAAACTTGGTAAGTAGATGTATTCTGTGAACCGCATTAAGATTTTCACACAAAAATAAGAAAAAAGCAATATATTTTGGGGGTCCCCATAATCCCCATGGGGAGGCCATACATAGAACTGAAACTCAAAAATTTTTTTTTTATCGGACCCATGCGTGTGGGATATCTATGGATAGGTCTTCAAAAATAATATTGAAGTTTCTAATATCATTTTTTTCTAAACTGAATATGTTGCGCGAGAGACACTTCCAAAGTGGTAAAATGTGTGTGTCCCCCCTGTAACTTCTAAAATAAGAGCATGATAAATCTAAAAAAAGTATATGATGTACATTACCATGCAAACTTCCACCGAAAATAGGTTTGAACGAAATCTAGTTACTAGTTTTTTTAAAACGTTAAACGTTAAAACTGCAATTTACCTTTCATTCAATCAAAACAAATATAAAAAAAAAAAAATGTTACTTGCTGCTGCGGAACCCTTCATGGGCGAGTCCGACTCGCACTTGGCCGCATTTTTATATAGAGCAAAACTCAAAAAATTATGTTTGTTGTTGCTTTTGCCCTTTGTATATCTATCGTGGGAGAGCCAAGCTTCGGCATGCATGGGCCGGCTCGACCGGAGTGATACCATGGCCTCACAGGAAACCGGTGTGAAACAGCGCTTGCGCTGTGTTTGAGTGTGTGAGGTTATCTGAGGCCTATACCCAAACCCCTCCCCCCATCCCCTTCCCCATCCCCTAAAGGCCGGCAACGCACTTGTGACGCCTCTGGTGTTGCGGGTGTCCATGGGCGGCGGTAATCACTTACCTGCAACTAATCTGATCTCACCTAAAAATAATATTACTAAAACAGTCTAACACTTTGCTTATCCTTTTTGACAATTCGGTACTCGATTAGATAAATGTTTCGAGTGTCATCGAGTTAAAATTTTAATTAAAAGTTTCTCCCTATCATGAGAAACGGGAATTTTTACTGTAATTGTAATCTTACCCTCGGTCCAGAACGATTTGTGACGCTTGAAAGTAAGTACTAGATATTTTCAAATTCTCAAATTAAAACAGACAGACAGATGCAAATTTTAATAATGGCTCGAGTTTGGGTGAAATATTGAAATTTGACATCCTGCAGACACGTTTCGCTGGAACTTTACATTTAAATGTTAACTTAAACGCAGTTTCATTCCACTGCGAGTGATTCAATTGGAGTAATGTGAATGCTTAATTTCTATATTTACTTAGCTCTGTAGAAAGATAAGAAATCAGAAAAGTTTTAACTCTTTTCTTTGAATACTTTTTCAGGATTAGATATCTTTTAAGTTTTAATGATATCCCACAAGTACTGTACAATAAATTCGATTTTCCATTTTTCAATATTAGTCCAGTCATTTAAGCTTAAATTAGGTAAGAATCTCGGAATTCGAGATACCCAGCTGTAAGTCTATAAATACTTGTATATTGACACCTTAAAAGTTGTCTCAAAACCTACATATGGTAGGGTGTACGCAACTATTAAATTTCAAGGTTTAAGGTTTTTTGCGCTTTTTTGTAAATATCTCATTTCCTATGGGTTTTTTGCTATTTGTATTTTCATCAATATTGTAGAATACAAAATTCTCTACAAATTTTGTCTAGAAATTATTTTTATTCGGTGAACCGTTTTCGAGATAGAGGGCGGAGAGCGCGCGGTCACAGCATCACTTCAGGTCCTCCGGTCGAAAACGCGCCATATAGTTGATAAACTATCGATAAATCAATGATTATAAATATTTGTCAATTTTTATTAACTATTATATTTTATTTTATCATTTTTTTCCTAACCTATCCACTTTTTATTCAGTATTAATTTATTTAAAAACTGCCTGCCCATGAAATTGCAGAATTGTTAATGAAAATAAAGGAATTATATTTGAATTTTAACCTAATTAATATTAATGAAAAAAAATAATAATTATGAATTAATCTTTTTATAAAAAAAAATAATTCAATACATTTATTTTAATTAAAAGTAAAAAATTCCACCCCTAAGGGGGTAAATCAGGGGTTGAAAGTCTGCGTGAGCGAAGCCGTGTGTAAAAGCAAGTGTATATATAAAAGAGGAAGGTGACTGACTGACTGACATACTCAGAGATCAACGCACAGCCCAAACTGCTGAACCTAGGATCCTGAAATTTTGGATGTAGGTTCTATATATAACGTAAGTGAGCACTTAGAAAGGAATTTTTGAAATTCCACCCCTAAGGGGGTAAATCAGGGGATGAAAGTCCGCGTGAGCGAAGCCGCGTGCGAAAGCTGAATCTCTATACAGATCACATTTGATCAACATATTTTATAGTCTAGTGGTGGATATAGGCCTATCCTTAGAAAGGAGGTTTACAGACATACATTCATTGATTTTTATGTTACACTAGCCGTTCCACGCAACCTCGTTTGCGTCTCCTATTGCCCGTAGCGTGATAATTTTCCCCCGATTTTGAAACATTTATTATTGGTGCCCCGCTCCTATTGGTCGTAGCGTGATGATATATAGCCTATAGCCTTCCTCGTTAAATGTACTATCCAACACTGAAAGATTTTTTTAATCGGACCAGCGGTTCCTGAGATTAACGCGTTCAAACAAACAAACAAACTCTTCAGCTTTATAATATAAGTATAGATTGATTAAAACGTTTCTTCGTGTGGCGACGGGCTACGCGTGTTTTGTTCATCATTATCAACAACAGGTTTTTAATAGTCCACTGCTGGAAATAAGCCTCTACCTTTGTTTATATCTTTATTGTTAAATTTATTTACTTTTCAGCTTACAGAATCACAAATAAGGGAAGCCAGAATAGCAGAGAACAAAGAAAACTTGGATAAGTTGCAAAATGAATTGCGTTGGTTAGCTATTGACGCGGGTGAAGGCCTAGGTATCTACATTAACACTATACATTTATTCATAAAGTAACACGGTAAGGAGTAGCCAAACGCAGGCGTTCCCTTCTGTGAATGTTAGATGTCCGAAATAAAAAGTATAACCTCAAATGGGCCTACGCGCATAGAGCTATTATAGATAGAGTAGGGAAGACATACGGCTGCCTGTAAGCGGAAACGTCCAACGGTTAAAAAGAGAGAGAAAATCGCGGTACCCCATCTGTCTTTCTCTACTGATGCATGCGCAGTAAATAACTAATAATGGTAATCCAATCACAACAATTAACCGTTCTGCTATGCTGCTTTTCCACGCTAACTGTGGATGCGTCAGTAGAGAAAAACAGATAGGCACCGCGATCGTCTCTCTCTTGCTAACCGAGGGACGACTAGAGGGCTCTCTCCCCTGCTCTATCTATAATAACTCTATGCCTACGCGTTACACACTGCTATGACACAGAATGTATTTATGTGTGCGTGAAATTCTGTTTTTTTTTTTAATTGTTATGTGTGAGTTCGTAGTGACAAGCGATTGTTTTTGTATGCGAGTCTATAATGTGTGAGTGTGAAGATTTCAATCTCCGCGAAAAGTGACAGACTGTTTTGTATCAGAAAAAGAACCTTATGGCTACTCTCCTCAGATCGGTGGGCCGTATTGCTCTATGCATTTTTAGTTTAGGTAAAATTCGCTAATATTGAGAACTATTAATCACATGAAAAGATATCTAATACTAAGTAGATTTGTTGGTAAGGAAATTTATTGGCGTACGCTAAATCGGTTTAAACTACATAGATTTCCTAGCGTTATATTTTTTTTAAGACAACTCCCGCTTCAAGAATACTGTGTTGTGAAGGCTTTACAAATGTACATGATACGGACACAAAGAACATACTACTCAGAATAACTATTTGTGGATAGCATAAAGTTTTATGTCGTTGAGTTTGAAGCCACAACATAAAAACAAGAAAAAGTGGCCAGAGGACGGGTAAAACTACTGGGTCATTCGTGCAGTCTTAGTCTTCAGCAATACACAATCTGATAGACAAGTTGAGCATAATTATTGGTTATTCAATATAAAAAAAAAGTAAAATAAAATGTAACTTGCATTAGAAATGATTAATAAAGACACTTTTCTATTTACAGATCATAATCCAAGCGCAATCTATATCAATCATCAATAAGTATTATATCTCGGTAAATACATCGGTGATTGATGAGATAAAATGTCCGAAATCAATAAAATTATCAGTTATTTACAAATTCCGAATTTGACTCATCATCGGAGAAATTCCCTATAGAATATATCTGTTTATTTAAGAATCTCACAACGAGGAATTCAAAAAACCCAAAAAAAAGAAAAGAATCGCAAGTTATGTGCTTCCTCACTTGCACAAGACCGTTGAAATAATTATATTTATTTAATATTCGTAAATACAAAGTGGAAAATACTTCCCATAGATAATCTCCACGGGTCCACTGGGACCTAAAAATAAGGTATTATGTTATACTCTAACAAACTAAAAGTACAGTGTTCTCTCCGGTCTGCTTGCCGAGCCTTCTGCAGCCTATACAGGAAAACCCTATGTATCCTGGCGAGAACTCCACTTTTCGAAAACGGTGACCCCGGTACAGTGTGGAGAAAGTCACGCCCTCTGTAATGTAAAGAAAGACGCTTTGAACAATTATCGCCAGAGTCTTATGTTAGTTGCTAATTTGGCAATATACATATAGTCCTGTCTGTCACCCTCATGTTAGTGCTCATAGTAGGCATGGTTTTCGACGCTTTGGTGCATGTATACGTTTTCTTGTATACCTTCCCATACCATTTCTGACTACTTTTTAGACCGCGCAAAATGTGGAGACGAAATCGTAAGTGTAGTTTTTAGCGCAAAGCTCCTGGTATCCAGTAATGCAGTGTTAAACACTTCAGTGTTCGAGATAAACATACAATGCTCAAAATTACACCTCCATGAAATATCTACAAGATAAAAGTTCAATAAAACTCATTTGTTATTATTATGAAAATATAAATAAAATTTATTGTAAATTTATTTATTTCATAGAAACAGTTAACAACACTCCGTTACGCAACTGTAAGCTATTCGTGCAACTTTAAGTTTATAAAATAAGAGTAGGTAATTGCAGCTTGTTATTTCACCTCTCGTCTAGTTTTAAACAAACCTACATAATAAAGTCATTAAAAAGTTAGCAGAAATATTTTTGCAACATTTTAATGATTCAAAGTTTTTTTATAAGAAGAAACTATAAGACCTATAATGTTGAAACTTGGTAAGAAGATGTATTCTGTGAACCGCATTAAGATTTTCACACAAAAATAAGAAAAAAGCAATAAATTTTGGGGGTCCCCATACATAGAACTGAAACTCAAAAATTTTTTTTTCATCAGACCCATGCGTGTGGGGTATCTATGGATAGGTCTTCAAAAATGATATTGAGGTTTCTAATATATTTTTTTTCTAAACTTAATATGTTGCGCGAGAGACACCTCCAAAGTGGTAAAATGTGTGTCCCCCCTTGTAACTTCTAAAATAAGAGCATGATAAATCTAAAAAAAAAAATATGATGTACATTACCATGCAAACTTCCACCGAAAATAGGTTTGAACGAAATCTAGTAACTAGTTTTTTTTTAAACGTTAAAACTGCAATTTACCTTTCATTCAATCAAAACAAATATAAAAAAAAAAATGTTACTTGCTGCTGCGGAACCCTTCATGGGCGAGTCCGACTCGCACTTGGCCGCATTTTTATATAGAGCAAAACTCAAAAAAATATGTTTGTTGTTGCTTTTGCCCTTTGTATATCTATCGTGGGAGAGCCAAGCTTCGGCATGCATGGGCCGGCTCGACCGGAGTGATACCATGGCCTCACAGGAACCCGGTGTGAAACAGTGCTTGCGCTGTGTTTGAGTGTGTGAGGTTATCTGAGGCCTCTACCCAAACCCCTCCCCCCATCCCCTTCCCCATCCCCTAAAGGCCGGCAACGCACTTGTGACGCCTCTGGTGTTGCGGGTGTCCATGGGCGGCGGTAATCACTTACCTGCAACTAATCTGATCTCACCTAAAAATAATATTACTAAAGCAGTCTAACACTTTGCTTATCCTTTTTGACAATTCGGTACTCGATTAGATAAATGTTTCGAGTGTCATCGAGTTAAAATTTTAATTAAAAGTTTCTCCCTATCATGAGAAACGGGAATTTTTACTGTAATTGTAATCTTACCCTCGGTCCAGAACGATTTGTGACGCTTGAAAGTAAGTACTAGATATTTTCAAATTCTCAAATTAAAACAGACAGACAGATGCAAAATTTAATAATGGCTCGAGTTTGGGTGAAATATTGAAATTTGACATCCTGCAGACACGTTTCGCTGGAACTTTACATTTAAATGTTAACTTAAACGCAGTTTCATTCCACTGCGAGTGATTCAATTGGAGTAATGTGAATGCTTAATTTCTATATTCATTTAGCTCTGTAGAAAGATAAGAAATCAGAAAAGTTTTAACTCTTTTCTTTGAATACTTTTTCAGGATTAAATATCTTTCAAGTTTTAATGATATCCCACAAGTACTGTACAATAAATTCGATTTTCCATTTTTCAATATTAGTCCAGTCATTTAAGCTTAAATTAGGTAAGAATCTCGGAATTCGAGATACCCAGCTGTAAGTCTATAAATACTTGTATATTGACACCTTAAAAGTTGTCTCAAAACCTACATATGGTAGGGTGTACGCAACTATTAAATTTCAAGGTTTAAGGTTTTTTGCGCTTTTTTGTAAATATCTCATTTCCTATGGGTTTTTTGCTATTTGTATTTTCATCAATATTGTAGAATACAAAATTCTCTACAAATTTTGTCTAGAAATTATTTTTATTCGGTGAACCGTTTTCGAGATAGAGGACGGAGAGCGCGCGGTCACAGCATCACTTCAGGTCAACCAGTGCCTCCGGTCGAAAACGCGCCATATAGTTGATAAACTATCGATAAATCAATGATTATAAATATTTGTCTATTTTTATTAACTATTATATTATATTTTATCATTTTGTTCATGCATTAAATCTATATCTATTCAATAATACTGAAAATCGTTTCGTAAAATTAAAAAATAATTAAGGGAGAAACTTCAATCATAATATAATTATATTCCCATTTACACTAATATGACATTTTAAATTGAAAATAATTAAGTGCATCTTCTTTAAAATCTGTAAATTTTAAAATCCATTGGCATTGGCATGATTTGGAACCCCGTGTATGGGGTTGGGCAATGCGAAACGATTTTCTGCAGCCTATCATGAGAATTTTACCACCTGCTCCAGAAGATTTGCTAAATACAATTTTCTGCAACTGCAGAGTGTTTGTGGTTCGCGATGCGGATGCAAGAAAGCGGGCTTGCAATGCTCTTTAGCTTGTGGCCAATGTAATGGGCAAGCTTGTCTCAATGCTCTACCATATCAGAGCGACATTAACGAAGATGGAACCTTGTCGTTGAAGACGATAATGAAGACCAGTTTGAAATTTACCAACAGCCGGAAGACGACAATGAAGAGGAAGAAGATGATTAAAATTAGAAATTGTAGTTTTTGTAACCTTTATTCAATTCTTTTACTTTTAATTAAAATAAATGTATTGAATGATTTTTTTTAATAAAAAGATTAATTCATAATTTATTTGTTTTTTTTTATCATGTAACAAGTTATTAATATTAATTAGGTTAAAATTCAAATATAATTCCTATATTTTCATTAACAATTCTGCAATTTCATGGGCAGGCAGTTGTTAAATAAATTAATACTGAATAAAAGTGGATAGGTTAGGAAAAAAATGATAAAATAAAATATAATAGTTAATAAAAATTTACAAAAATGTATAATCATTGATTTATCGATAGTTCATCAACTATATATGGCGCATTTTCGACCGGAGGCACCGGTTGACCTGAAGTGATCCTGTGACCGCGCGCTCTCCGCCCTCTATCTGGAAAACGGTTCACCGTATAAAAAAAAATCAGACAGGGCAATCTTTCGTTCAATTTTTTCTTTAGTTACCATCAATTTTTTTCAAGCTTTTTATTAACTTGCAATGTATGTATGTATGTTCGGGTGGAATCTTGCAACTCAATTTTGAAGCTGATATCTTTATCCGATTTTGCTGAAATTTTGCAAGCATATCTATACAACGTGACAATGCAATATTATGATGACATAGAGCTGATCTGATGCTGGAGCTGGAATGTGGGCTGGTTGGAAATCGAACCATGATATCCTGTTCAGCAGTCAGATGCTCTCATTAACCACTACACCAACGGGCCAAATACTTTATTAGTTTTAATAACTTATTCAACAACATTTATTTTCAATGCTTCTGATAGAGATAAACTCAGAGTTAAATTTCATTAGGCATAATAACTGAAAGCTTTTTCATTATTTAATTATGGAATCCTCTGTAAACGAATAGTCAGTTGTTTTTGTAGTATACAAATTAGTAGCAAGCAAACCTATACATCGTTTTAGTGGGTCCTCATTTGTAACTTTAAGGGTAACAAGTTTGTACGCGGCGAGTTTTACTGTGTTTCATCATAAGGGACAAGGTACAGAATGGATTTTATTGTGAGGTCTATTTTATTATACAGAGTCACTGTTATGTTTTTTTTAGTTAGAATAAGTTGTATTTGTAAAAAAGATAAGAAGATAATTTTCATTACTCATTATTCAACAATCATGATATCTATCTATATCTATAAAAGAGAAAGGTGACTGACATACCCAGAGATCAACGCACAGCACAAACCGCTGAAGCTGGAATCCTGAAATTTTGCATGTAGGTTCTATATATAACGTAAGTGAGCACTTATAAAGGAAATTTTGAAATTCCACCCCTAAGGGGGTAAATCAGGGGTTGAAAGTCTGCGTGAGCGAAGCCGTGTGTAAAAGCAAGTGTATATATAAAAGAGGAAGGTGACTGACTGACTGACATACTCAGAGATCAACGCACAGCCCAAACTGCTGAACCTAGGATCCTGAAATTTTGGATGTAGGTTCCATATATAACGTAAGTGAGCACTTAGAAAGGAATTTTTGAAATTCCACCCCTAAGGGGGTAAATCAGGGGATGAAAGTCTGCGTGAGCGAAGCCGCGTGCAAAAGCTGAATCTCTATACAGATCACATTTGATCAACATATTTTATAGTCGTGGTGGATATAGGCCTATCCTTAGAAAGGAGGTTTACAGACATACATTCATTGACAATTGATATTTATGTTACACTAGTCGTCCCACGCAACCTCGTTTGCGTCTCCTATTGCCCGTAGCGTGATAATTTTCCCCCGTTTTTGAAACATTTTGCTCCTATTG
Organism: Diaphora mendica; assembly: GCA_949125395.1. Lineage (NCBI taxonomy): Eukaryota > Metazoa > Arthropoda > Insecta > Lepidoptera > Erebidae > Diaphora > Diaphora mendica. The sequence continues at coordinate 24,569,628 of OX421314.1, forward strand.
GTCGTAGCATGATGATATATAGCCTATAGCCTTTCTCGTTAAATGTACTATCCAACACTGAAAGATTTTTTTAAATCGGACCAGCGGTTCCTGAGATTAACGCGTTCAAACAAACAAACAAACTCTTCAGCTTTATAATATAAGTATAGATTGATTAAAACGTTTCTTCGTGTGGTGACGGGCTTAGAATAGAGAGTGTCTCCACCCATCGTACGTAACAAACGGGTATCATAAGAGACGACTAAGTGGTCTACGCAGGTCAACATCATTGCAAAGAGAAGTAAACCTTGAAAAAAAAAAAACTCAATACCAACCCGTCTGGCGAGCGTGATAGAGTAGGTCATAACTTCTTTATTAAGGAAAGTCCTTTGTCTGTGACTGTTAAAGGCTGTTGTTAAAATTAAGTAGAGTTTTATGAATATGAATACAAGCCTTTGTATAGTTTACTAAATCACCAGGAAAAGACACGTTTTTCTTTATCATTTAACAAAATTATGCTTTTAATACAGACAGTAAAACACCGTTACGTGATACATGAGGTGGTTTTCTTTCTCTCAAGTATCCATTTATTTTGCCGCCAATTTGTAGGTCCTGTTTATTTTTAAAACATGTAAGTCATAGTTAGTACATTCTTCAAAATAAAGAATGACATTTGCGAAAATGGATTCTCAGTTAAGGATCATAAATGCAGTCAAACTGTTATATTTATATTTGCACACCAGTTTTTTTATCCACTTTCACAATTTTTTATTTATTTTCGTCTCCGTTTTATTCCTCATTTCAATGCATGCAAAGCATTTCGGGACACAGTATAATCAATAAGAATTAAACGGATACCTTTCTACTCGTATGATCTATACTATTATATAAGGCTGAAGAGTTTGTTTGTTTGAACGCGCTAATCTCAGGAACCGCTGGTCCGATTCAAAAAAAATCTTTCTGTGTTGGATAGTACATTTATCGAGGAAGGCTATATATCATCACGCTACGACCAATAGGAGACGCAAACGAGGTTGCGTGGGGCGGCTAGTATACAATATAAATGTCGACGATATTTGTTATTCTGCCAACACAAATATTTGAGATATCAGTGGTCTTTTCAATTGTTACTTCTTGTTATTTTAACGTCAGTGAATATAGCGTATCATGTATGAAAGTAAAACATGTAGTTGACATAAATAATCACATACACATATACGTACCTATAGAGAAAATCGAAGTTGTTGATTTATTTTAAGAGTCATGAAGTATAGTGTATTAGATTTCAGTTGCGTTATGATACCTTCCTAGTAATTCTGTCTCAATTTTAGGGCCAGGTTCTTGTCAGTGAAGCAATCTGTATGACATTTTGATAGGCCACGACTCTCAGTTTCTACTTTACTTGCTGTATGTATGCTTTCCTTGTTTTCTTTTACCTTCTATTTTCCTTACCAGTATTGTTCTAAAAAAGTTGCCAATTCAATCAATCAAATCAAAGGGACAATACAAACTTATTATGTATTATTGCTGAACCTCCATTAACAATAATAATAATATATTTAATCCACAAATAAAGAATTACAAAATTATCACATTGAATCAAAAACTTCAATAATAATAACAATTATTATAATATATGAAACAATCAAAATGTGAAACGTTAGCACCCGTACTAATGAATTTAAACATTGTATCACAGGTGCCAAGTAGATAATATAATATTATTTTAATTCGTAAATATTTCTTCTCTGGCTTAGAATTATATTATTATATCAGAATATCTGAATTAATAATTGACTAAATTACATTTTGCCGTATTCTCCAAGAATGATAAAAATGATGACAATATATTATTCCTAAAATGATTTTATTGTCTCGTTGCAGCTAAAGGATGATAGTCAACGACACCGGGGCAAGGAAACCATGCAGTCTCCAAGCTTGCACGCGTCAAGCGATGAGGATTGTTCGTTGGAGCGGCTATTTTCCTGTCGAAGGTCTTAACCAGCTTACTGCTGATGGAACTAAGTAAATACAGTTAATTTATGTATTAAACAAATAAATAACTTGCTGACTTAGAGCAAAGTCTGTTAGTTTAGTCGTATGTAATCAAAACGCAATTTAGAGGTATTTATCTGCTAAAAAAAAAATCCTACGTCATGCCATGCAAGTCTTTGCTCTGATATTGGTTGATGTCAGGAAGTATACTATTGATACTTGATAATACTTCTCTTAAGTAAATCTATTTTTTTTTATCATTTACATTTTCAGATTTAAAATAAAGAGTTTCTACGGAATTTATAATGTCTTGACATTCATGGGACAAGCGGTAATGCTTTGTTTTAGTATCTATTTCTTTTTGAACAATGAAGTCACATTGGTGTCAGCATGTAAGTAAAAAGCCGTCTATTTACTATTAGAAAATTATAATTATCAAAAATAGTTTATCAAGTATTTGTAGTAAATAGTATGTCAGTGCCCGCAGTGGTGACACTCACACCTTTGGGCCCGATCTATGTTACACAAGTATGTAAGGAAGCATCATGTTTTTGGTACAACGACCAAGGCTTCAGAAGGTTAATTCTCAGAATTCCTATTCTGAGAATTAACCTTCTGAAGCCTTGGTTATTCAAAAATTTGTGCCATCTTTTGTGCGATCTACTCTTAATCTCTCAAAAGCTGTTCTCGTAGAGAAATAATCAGCCACCATGAGACCAGCAATATACCGATTAAACTTTAGATCAAAATACTATCCAATCATATTGATGGATGCATACACGTTGGATGTTTAGTACTTTACTAAGATCCTAGCCTACCTTTAATGATATTAAGAGACATTTTATAACTAGCTAGAAGACTTAGTACTTCCAATGTAATCTTGCGGTAACCCAGTATAGCACATAGGTCTAACGTTTATTGTGGTCACCTTAGCGAAAGATGACATTTAAATATAAACGCCAAAATGTTTTTTCGAGTATTATTAATAATGTAATAACTTTTTAATATTGAAAATATATTTTCAAAAAGTATGTTCACACTTATATTGACTGCACGTTTGGCCAGTGGTTTAACGGTCACCACGCCGTTTCCTACTTCGCCAAGTGTCGTGAGTTCAAATCCCACGTAGGACAACACTTTGTGTGATCCACAAATTGTTGTTCTGAGTCTGGGTGTTCTTTGTGTCCGTTTCATATATGTTTGTAAAGTCCCCCGCGACACAGGATTTATTCCTAGTGCGGCAGTTGTCTTTTAAATTATATATATATATATATATATATACACTTATATGTATACACTTAGTTTACTCTTTTACTTCTTCCAGCTAACGTTGTGTTTTATTTAACGAACTTCACTACGGCAATATCTTTAGTTAGATTAGCTAAGCGGTGGCCTGCATTGATGAAATTAGCTGAAGAAACCGAACAGTGCCTAACTATGTTGAAAATGGATGACGGTACTATCAAGAAATCAAACATGTTGGCATACATTATGTCAATAATGGTTTTGGGTACGCAGTTAATAATATGTAATAATAAATTACTTTATTGTTCACCAGATAACTAAGTAATAACTTAATACTAGGTCAGAACAAGTGGCGGCCTTATTGAAATGAAATGAAATGAAACGAAATGAAAAATATTTTATTTTGGCAACATTAAAACAAAAAAATAACAAAAAGAATCACACAATCTAAAAACTTTTTATGGTACCAAAATTCACTCAGTATTGCTCAAAGGCAATCTCTTCCAGGCAACCGTCGGATGGAAATAAATAATCTTATTGGGCAGACGTATAGGGTAGTGTCTGTTGCAGTAGAAAATATGTAGTTTAAAAAAGTAAATTAAAGCAGTGAAAATATATATTAATAACAATGTTATATGAAGTATGTGTACCCAATTAAGAGAGACAAATTTCGTTAGAGTTAAAGGACTAAATAAATCATTGATCATCAATAAGTTAGTTAAAATGAATCTCGAACTTACGACTCAATAAAGTAGTCCAGGATCTATTAATGCGTAATTAATTATAATTTTTTGTAGCAACACAAATTCTTTGGGTAAATTTTTCCGTAAGACTAACTATGGAATGTTTGTCTATAACTAGTTTAACAAACATAAACGACGAAGTCATTGCAGCGTACGTGAATATTAAAATGTACTACATTTTTAATTATGTATCTTACAGCACTTTAAGGGCAGTTTTAGTTCTTGTAAGTATATATTTTGTCTGAATTTAATATACTTTAAGTACAGATAGTTTTTATTGAACATCAGTGAAAAGCAATTAATTGTGAATGTTCAATTTCAATTCTATAATTGACAAGTTCATGATCAACTTTACTTTATTTCCTTAATCATTTATTCCAAGTTCCCAATTCTGTTTTTCTTTTTTTTTATGTATGGCCAAAATGATTCTACTCTGCCTGATGGAAAGCATAATCAGAATCCAAGAGTGGTGGTCACCATACTCATTGCGAATGCAGACAATGCAGCATGGCGACCCACACCATGGCGGCCTAATGATGCTTCTGCATCTTTTAGTCTAGTCAACAAGTATGGAACTTGTTGACTAGACAATTTTTTTATCAAAGTTCATAAACACAGGCACTATGTTAGAATCTAATTGTAAATAAATCCAGAAATTTCTATTTTGTAATGTCTCTTCCACACTTTTTAGTCCATACTCAGCAACAATTGTATGTTTAACTTGGCCCGATTCCAAAACACCACCAAAGGTTTCCATAGTTAAATAAAGGTGCTTAAAACATAGGTGCTCAATCATTGATGCTGAAAAGAGAATACTTTGAAATGATAAAAAAATATTTATATTTTCAGATAATTAACTTTCAAACTACGTTCATGTGGGGCTACGTTAGTGTTCTGACGATAACCTTTAGCATTTATATAACCTCGTATTTTTACAAATTAAACCAGATTATTGGTTCTAAGAAGAACAATGTAAGTGCACCATATTATTGTTACTCAAGTATAAAAATACTTTCCTCCGTATCTGTAACTGTAAGGCTTCGATCAAGCTGTTACTGTTTGATTGTGTTGCATTCAGTACTGAGCACAGAAATCTCAAGAAGGTAGTTCAGATTTCTGTGGTACTGAGTTCACTAATGTTTGCCTTAGTAAAAGACAAACGCTAGTGAACAAACACTAGTGAACGTTTGGTGTATCAGTTAGTTTAGGTTTTTTGTCCCAAATACTATATTTATTAACTTTATATAAACCTAACCGTTCTTTGCTTTTAGAGTAAAATATCGTGGAGTCAACTGCGTGAACACTATTCAAAACTAGTGCTGCTATTGAAAGAAATAGATGCTGAAATGAGCAGTATTATTCTTTTGTCGTTCTTCAAAGATATGTTTTTTATCTGTCTTCAACTATTTATGCTTCAGCAGTAAATATGAACATTTATTTATTTATATTCTCTTTGATTCTTAGTATCAGACCCTTTTTAAAATCCGAACAGAAGAAGATTTGCTTTTAAAAAAGTTTTTTTGTTTTTTATTCTTTTTCCTAATTTATCTTTCTTCTATTCTCATTTATGATTAATTACACCTTATAATCGTTTTATTTTTCATGGATTAAACTCTGTTGATTGGAAAAGTAAAAATCGTAAATAAATTCAGTCCTAAAGGACGTCAAATCTTTTTTTTTTAAATCACAATATTTCTGTTTGTTTTTTTATTTCTTTCTACCCATCTAATGTGGTAAAGAACTCTGGTTTTATATTTTTTAATTTGGTGATGAATGAAATAGTATTATAGGGTAATTAATATTATTAAGTTTGTGTAAATAGACTTGGTTTCATTAACATTATCATCATCATCCCAGCTTATAGAACTTTACTGCTGTACAAAGGCCTCCCCTAAGACTCCCCACAGCAAGCTGTCCTGTATGGCCCGCATCCTGCGATCTTCACCAGTAACCCACTGAGCACATCCACCAACCAGAGTACCATCTCACTGCTACACCAACCCACATGCCAAGTGTAACGATTATAACAAATCCCCCCAGAGGGCATGCAAATCAAAGTCTTTGTTTGATATAAATAAATAAAATCCAAGTATATTGTAGATGTATTGATTACGATGTAATGTATTGATTATTGTAGATGTTTAAACTTTGGTTTTTAGGTCATCATCATATTTCATTTACAACAGACAAGGTATGAACAAAAAGAAATGTAATGCTGACATAAGTATTAGGTGAGTACGTTGTAAATAACCATTAAGAAGAATAGAAATTAATAAAATTATATTGACATAAAAAGTTAGCCGGCTCCATCAATTTATAAGACGTTGTCACGTCAAAAAGCAATATACCTATGTATTTATATCAGTTGTCTAGTACCCATAACACAATCTCTGCTTAGCTTGGGACTAGATGCCGTTGTGTGTGATGTGAAATGTTCAAAATGTCCGAAATATATATATATATATACTTTCCAGCACTATGACGTCAACTCAATGTTAAAAGTGTCGTTACAACGAAAAGTGTCGTTACAACTTAATCCGTCTAGCCCCCTTTCGCAACGCGCCATAAGGAACTTCGTTCCAAAAATTATAAACAACCTCTATACAAACACGACTAGCCAACTTGGTAAAAGTAGTAGCGAAACCCTACTGTCTAAAAAGAGGCCTACAGCCCTCTCCTTAATTATTAAAGGTTTTCTATAATGATGATACTCTAAATTCATCGATAAATTATACACTAAATCTGGTAAAGACTTTTCTAAATGAAAATCTCTATTGTAAGAAGCTAATATAAACTATTTTATTTGTAGAGTGCTCTCATCTCCAAATTATACAGTAGCCTACTACACTTCCTTCTTGTTCCACATAATAAAATTCATATTGCTGTCCTTGTTTGCTGCTAACGTACATAACACTGCGCAAAAGCCGATAATTCCAGTTTACAGCGTGAGATCTTCCGAATATGATCAAGAGGTACATATTAGTATTTTTTTATGTATGGGCCTGTCAAAGTGACTATACTCTGCCTTTTGGAAAGCATGACCAGAGTCCAAGGGTAGTAGTCACCATACTCATTGCGAATGAAAACAAAGCAGCATGGTGACCCACACTGTGGCGGCCTATTGCGATGTTTCTGCATTATTCTTCATTATTCTGTATGTTCTTGTTGGTTGTCCGTATAAAAAAAAAAGACGTGTGGACTCGTATCACTTTTTTTACACAGCATACTATAAAAGGTTTAAAATATTCCTAATAAATGTCTTCGTCATTGAACGGGTTGTTTTAATCACAGTATTTTTTTTCTTTGAACATGTATACTTACCGCACCGCATGGATGCCTCACATGCGGTGAGTGTGGCATTATATATATATGATAGATACCTATACACCTATATACTTTCTCACAAACAGCTGCTTAGGCCGGAAATACAGAGACAGACAGATTTCGGAGCATCTCATCAACGAATCTGTCTGTCTCTGTCACGCATTTCGTGTGTGATCTGTCACGAAATGAATGTGAAGTTGATAAAGTTGATAAAAAATACTATGCAATAGCTTTACCGCGGCAGTCCCCGAGTGCCACACGTCTTCTCTTTAACATTTATGACAGACAGATTCGTTGATTCGTCGTTCAGACAGGTCATCTCGAACCGTGCGAGCTTCAGGTGTCAGGATTTATTTTCGTTACGTTACGCAATTTCTTGATTCGGTCGCCGCGCTCAAAGGCCTCAAATACCGCGATAAATGCTATGCAATAGCTTAAAAAAGTTTAGATTATTTGCCTAAGTTTGATGCTACCCTGTTTTCTAATCATGTATATTTATTTTAGGTTTTAAGATTCCAATTAATACTTCGCTTTACTACAGTAGCGTTTAGTGGAAAGTTTTTTCACGTCACTCGAAATACGATATTACATGTATGTACCCACACATTTTTTGTGTATTATTGAATGATTTGTAAAAATAATACCTTGTTAAACTATTTCAGATAATGAGCACAATAATTACCTATGAACTAGTACTACTACAGTTCACCAAGACATATACCGAAGAAAATGTAGCCAATAATGCCACTACAACAGTTGCCACGTAATTGGTTTAATGTTTTACTAGCGACCCGCCCCGGCTTCGCACGGGTGGATTTCAGATGCCCCCGCCGACGACACGATTCGTGCATTTTAAATCTGTAATATCTTCGAATAAATAAATTCGAAAATAAATTAGATACTGTAAAGGGCCATTTTGATCTATATTAAATGCACAAAGTATTTAATTTACTTAATTGTATAAGGATTCATTCTGTATTGCTTAAAATCACTTCGTAAGTAAGCCATTATTTCTCGTAAAAAGAAATGAATAAAAAAAGTCTATTGTGGGTTATACCTAAGAGATAGACATATACCGTCGCGGACTTTTTTGTAGTACTTTTTAAGGGTGCAACCAGCATTTACTGTTTATTTGCTACATCACATTAGAAACCTCGAAAATTAACAGTGTTTCCATACTATATTATGCATTTATTATACATAAAATTTTCCTCTTGAATCACTCTATCTATTAAAGAAACCCGCATCAAAATCCGTTGCGTAGTTTTAAAGATTTAAGCATACATAGGGATACAGGCATATAGGGACAGAGAAAGCGACTTTGTTTTTTACTATGTAGTGATTTTGCACTAGCTTCTGCGCCCTTGTTTTTGTCGGTTATCGTAGCAAAGAGTAGCCTATGTCCTTCTCCTCAAGAATCAAAGTTTCTCTATGCCAAATTTCATTGAAATCGGTGTAGCGGTTTGGCCGTGAAAGCAGGACAGACAGATAGACAGAGTTCGCATTTATAATATAAGTATGGATAACTTCCTAGAATTTATAAATTTCAAGATTATTTGGGGTCGGCTACTAGTTCAACCGGTTTTGCCTGAATGTCAAATTTTTTCAAGGCGCGATAAGCATTCGACTTCAGTAATCCTGAGAGCGAACTAAATTCGAAGGTTGGTAGTTTAACGTAGTCAAATCGAACTAGTGTTGTCAGTACATTTGAGGGCCCTGACTTCTCTATAACGATTGTCATATATGTTCATGACAACCAGAACCGACAGCTGAACGTGCTCTCCGAGGCTCAGGTTCTTTTTTTTATGTAGTAGGCGGGTAAACGGGTATCGCCTGATGGTAAGCGATTACCGCCGCCCATGGACACCTGCAACACCAGAGGCGTCACAAGTGCGTTGCTGGCCTTTGGGGGATGGGGGGGGGCGATGGAGGTGGGGGATGAGGGAGATAGGGGAAGGGGTATGGGCCTCCGGTATCCTCACTCACTCGGTGAAACACAGCGCAAGCACTATTTTACACCGGTTTTCTGTGAGGCCGTGGTATCACTCCTCGCCTCCTAACTCCTTCTAACACTCACAGGTTTACTTAATTTAAATTTCTAAAAAAACACCTTAGGTTATAAGAAACCTGTTTGCTATGGAACTGTTTATTTCCAAATTTAAATATCGAAACAACAACGAAACTTTGAAATAAATCTTTTTAATATACAATTTTTTTTATTGAGCCCCAGTCAAGTTTGTAAATACACACATCAAAAGTGTCTAGGGATCAAGCAATTTTATGCGGATTTCTTGAGATTGAGATGTGGCTTTGGCCCTGGCCTGCTCAGTCGCCAGACTTGAACCCGATTGAGCATGCATGGGATATGCTACAGAGAAGAGCTCTGCCGAATATGGAGGGTATCCAGTCGCAAGAAGACCTTTTTTGTTGTTGCAACGAACATGGGCGGCCATTCCACAGCGTGATTTGGATGAACTCATTTTGAGTATGCCAAACCGATTCTTGTGTTGTTAGTGTTCGCGGTAGAAACACGGATTATTAATTGTTTAAGTTACCTAATAAAATTTTAAAGAAATCTGTTATTTCAGTCTTTTTTTCGAACTTTAATGTTAGTGGTTCAAATGTCAAAAATCCCTTTATTAGGAAAATGGAAAATTTCTTTATTAATGCAAAGGTGACTTGGTTTATCGTTACTGTGACAAACGAAAACACTTTATTTGATGAATCCTTAAAGAAAGTTTTAATTAATATCAATCAGGAGAAAAGTTATTGCAAAAATATATGTTGATCCCTAGACACATATGTTGATCCCTAGACACTTTTGATGTGTGTACTTACAAAAGGATGGATGGGCGGATGGATGGATGGATGTTTGTTCTTTCACGCAAAAACTACTGAACGGGATTGGATGAAACTTTACAGCAATATAGCTTATACATCACAATAACACAGATGCTACTATTAACAGCGAAAACCGACATAAACGCGGGCGGAGCCACGGGCAACAACTAGTATTATATATAGTATGTAGTATGAGTACTACTTTTTTTTTTTTTTTTTTTTTTTTATGTATGGCCCGCCAAAATGATTCTACTCTGCCTGATGGAAAGCATAAGCAGAATCCAAGAGTGGCGGTCACCATACTCACTGCGAATGCAGACAATGCAGTATGGCGACCCACACCTTGGCGGCCTAGTGATGCTACTGCATCTTTTAGTCTAGTCAACAAGTATGGAACTTGTTGACTAGACCATTTGGGCCTCCGGTCTCGCACTCACCAACGAAACACGACAGCACGAACGCTGTCATTTTACGTTGATTTTCTGTGCGAGGGTAGTACCGCCCCGGTCGAGCCGGCCCATTCATGCTGAAATCAGCGTGGCTCTACTACCTACCTACCTACCTACTACCTACTGACTATATTCATATATTACCAGCTGACTCAACTTCGTGTGCCATCGTGTTTGGCTCCTATTGGTCTAAGGCTTATGTTAACTATCCTATCTTAGGCACGCCAGCTAAATACATATTTAAAAAAGAAATGTGAAAATTGGTTAGATAGTTTCTTAGCTCAAAGTGAATGTGATGCGAATCCTGTAACTTTCGTCACGTTAGAGGCTTGGTGAGCCACGTGCATATAGGCAGGGTTCTCAACGGTTACCTCCACGGTAGCGTAAGGGCACTTAACTGGAGTAGCAGCAGGCGAGACACGCTAGGCTAGAAGCCCAGGCGTTAGTCTAGTGGACTCCGGCGAAAGCAACCGGATCCTAACTGGAGAGGTGTCTTGCAGAGGCGCTGGACCAGGTGTTAGTAGCCGAGCCCCAGAGAGGCGAGTTGCCAATGCAGCCGCCAAGCAGGGAGAGCAGGGTTAGGTAACAGCCCTGGCTTGAGCCGCTAGGCTTAAGGATGCGCCGGGCGTGTGAGACACCAAGCGAAAGAGGCCCTCGGTGCGCTCATCCTTATATGTCCTCCGAGCGGAGGGGCGCAGTGGTAGGAGACAGCACTCGTGCAGTGTTGCCGCGTGACACTTTCAATCGTCATACATTCTAAATGATCATTGAAAAATAAAAAAATTGAAAAGTACAATAATTATAACGATTTTCAAATATCTATCTTCTTCACGATATCCCACATGACATATATGGTGTCTAGGTCCCGTCTGGTCCTGCCATATTGAATTTTACTTACTGTTATGTCTTTAGTGACATTTGCGCGATTACGGCAAATTGACTGCCCTAGGAACCAACGAAATCTACCCGCGCGTTTGTTCATGCTGCAAAAGTATCGGACATACATAGACGGATAAATACACAATCCCCTGGTTGTCTCACAATATAATTTATTGTTCTTTTTAACCCCCAGACGCAAAAAGAGGGGTGTTATAGGTTTGTCTGTCTGTCTGTCTGTGGCACCGTAGCTTGCGAACGGATGAACTGATTTCAATTTAGTTTTTTTTGTATGAAAGGTGCATATTACAAAATAATTATGGCGTATGATTACTCGATTAAGTGTTTGTCGTGCCAGTATAATCGTTAAATGTAATTGATAACTTCGACCTGATGCTGCATAGGGGGTTTTTTAAATTTTAAATTTAAAGGTATATTATATGACTCTATCTCACAAAACTCTAGAACTACTCAGAGCCCGTCATTATCTGATTGCTAATAAACATACTTGTTATAAATTTCTAAGTACATAAATATTACAGTAACAGTATAAATACTTTGAAATAGAACAAATAAATGTTTTAGAATTAAACTCTTCTCACTCTACTCATTCTACTATTTTATTTCACTTAAATCCTGACCAGTTTCGCCTTATGGCATTATCAAAGACCGTAAATAACCAGTAACCTTTGATAATGTCAAAGGGCAATATTTAAGTGAAATAAGACAATGGAATAAGTACAAGTGTGTTTAATTCTAAAATGTATTTTAACGAGATCTATCATGTGCCGACAATCGAGGGTATAAATTACAGAACAAATAATAGTACACCATCCTCATAACCTTTTGATAGTCAACTGCTGAAGTTAGACCTCTCCTCTCCTTGATCTTGAGTTCCATAATATTTCTGGTTTAGCAATGAGAATTGCTAACTACTAGATCAACCGCACCAATCTTCTATTCTAAATATATAAAAATGAATTGCCGAAATGTATGTACGCGCTTAGCTTCCGATCGCTTGCGCCAAATTGGATAATTCTTTTTTCTATATAAATTATTCTTAATTATTAGGACAAGGTTTGTATAGAACAAAATCAAAGATTAACGGGGAAAATTAAAAAATAATAATCTGGGGGTACGAAGTTCATCGGGTCAGCTACCTAGTTGTTTCTAAAACATGAATGATTAATGGATTCATGAGTGATTAATGTTTCAATAGGTATTGTAAGTTAGTCAGAGCTTAATGGTAATTAATAGAGTAATTTAATGAAAATTAAGTATTTTTTTAGCGGCATATTTTAGAAGTATGAATATTTTCCGAAGTCTGGGATTGTTACGTTCTCAAGCAACCGTCAAAAAAAAATATTAAACGAACAAAAATCAAATCTATCACCCCTTGGTAGACAATTCAATAAATTATTCATAAAATGATGGCTGCGACAACATTTCCTAAATAATTTATTAGAATGACACGAAAACAAGATGGCGGTTCAGTACTAACTGACATATTATTGCGAGGTGACACCCAACACACTATGTCAGTGAATATGGATAATAAAATACATAGTCAAGAACAAGAAGGTAAATCAATTTTTTTTAGGATATATGTATATGCATCAGTCTATTAAAAAAAAACATTATGCAATCTGGTGGTATTGTGATTTGTAATTAGTATGCTTTTCACAAAGTGAAGTTTATACTCGTAGAGCTTAACCCCAGCTCTCCCTTAATTGTGTTCAGCTTAAAGACCCTCAAAAGGACGACCAAGTTCCATAAGTGAAAGGTGTTCATGGGCGGCGGTAGTAACTTAGATACGATGATATGTCTTCGTAGATGGTACTGCGTATAAACGGTGTTTTACAGTCATAAAATAAAATTGACAATTCCAATCAATAAAACCTTCTAAAAGACATGGCCAGTGAGTAACCCACTTGGTTGTGGTGTTTACCCACCCGACTGTTTTTCAAAAATTGGAATACTAGGCAATATGTACAGCCATTAACAGCTCTAATGACCTAGTAGATTTTCAATTTGATTTCGCTGCCTAATTTGTGTTCAAGTATTCCAAATTTATTTTATTATTATTTTATTTCCAAGAGAGTGTTGTGTGTTGAGAAGTGTGTGTTTGCAACAATCGTGAAAATAATTATTTTAGTTTTTTAATGTGCTATAATATCCATACTTATATTATAAATGCGAAAGTAACCCGTGGGAGAGCCACGCTTCGGCATGAATGGGCCGGCTCGACCGGAGTGATACCACGGCCTCACAGAAAACCGGTGTGAAATAGTGCTTGCGCTGTGTTGCACCGAGTGAGTGAGGATAACGGAGGCCCATACCCCACCCCTCCCCACCACATATCACCCCCCCCCAACCCCCAAAGGCCGGCAACGCACTTGTGACGCTTCTGGTGTTGCAGGTGTCCATGGACGGCGATAATCGCTAACCATTCTCATAAAAAAAAACTTTGTCTGTCTGTCCTGCTTTCACGGCCAAACCGCTGCACCGATTTCAATGAAATTTGGCATGTAGATACTTTGATTCTTGAGGAAGGACATAGGCTACTCTTTGCAGCGATGACAGATAAACACGCGGGCGGAGCCGCAAGTTTTTATTGTATACAACATAACGTACACTGTAAATAATAAAAATAAATATCATTTTCAGGCGGGACAAATGCCTTAGAAGTCATCAATTTAAGATTGCGGCAAGAGACGCCGGGGTACGTTTATTAGTCTGCCAAGCAATTTTTACTACAGTTCAGAATTATTATTTATTATGACTGTTTTCTTTAATTTCCAGATGCTCTTATTTAAAAAAAGATTTTAATAGTTGGGTAAAAGATAAGAAAAAAGTTGGCATAACTATTGAGAGCAGTTTAGATCAAAATGAAGAGTATACAATAAATAGCAGTAGCGACCAAGAAACTACCCAGTTCATTACTTTTCAAAGAGCAATGAAAGTGTTGCTTGTATATGGACAGTGTGTGGGTTTGAATCCAGTCACAGGGATATTAAGTCAAGAAATTACAAAAATAAGGTATTAAAATATTCATTGATATGTAGGTATTCTAGGTATTTCTGAATATGAATATGAATTGCAAGTAAGCAACGCAAAATAATGTTTTTGCCAACGTTCTGTCTAAAGTCTTCACAAAGCAATTTAATTGTGTACGTTTTAGCAATGGGATCCTGAGTACAATTTTTTTAGGATGCCGTACCTGTAAATGGAAAAAGGGACCCGTATCGAATCCCTGGAGCATAGGCTTATTCGTCTGTATAGGAAAATTTGTCACGAATATACATGACAGTCCGGGTTCTGGTCATAGATTTCTCTTTAAAAGTTGCACACTAAAACATGAGTCATCATAAAAGAAGTATTGCATTCATATTCAATTTCATAATTTTCGTAGTCTTGTATCTATATCTATACTAATATTATAAACGCATAGGTTTGTGAGTATGGATGGATGGAAGGTTGAATGGATGGATAGATGTTTGTTACTCTTTCACGCAAGAACTACTGAACGGATTTGGATGAAACTTTACAGTAATATAATTTATACATCAGAATAACATGTAGGCTACTTTTTGCCGCGATAACCGACATATACGCGGGCGGAGCCGCGGGCAACAACTAGTAATATTATAATTTGTAGTTATTTAAACAATAATAATTAAATATTCCCCCAAATCCAATAGTACCAGACTCCGATTACCTCAGTCACTCGGTGAGAGGCAAAATTATTAATTTGTTTTGCACCGGTTTTCTGGGAGGCCGTTGTATCACTCTAGTCGAGGCGACCTGATTCTCTCATGAATATTACTGAAATAACTGTTTAGAAATAGGATTGATTATTATGTTTGACAACCACTTTCACACCCCTTTTTGTAGGGAGATATGTTAACCGTCTGTATTAATCGTTAATAACGTTTGCAAAGTAATAATATGTTGGCATATAATATTTTATTGCAGATTCACATTGTACTCATGGCGATTATTTTATACGATAATAATAGCGATTTTTCAAACACTAGCAGCTGGTATTTGCTTGTATAAGCTTTTCCTTTCAGAAGTTACAATTCGATCTCTTGGTGAGTATACCGAGTCTGTAAATAATGAGGAGATAATAAAATACGAAGCAAAAAAACACAGAAATATTGGAAACAACCCAAAATAACATTTTGAATAGTAATGTATCACGTATAAATTATTATTACCAAGTTTTTGCTTCGGAACGATGATGATTTCATAACAAGTGAAAAATTAAACAGTTCCTACATATGTATATGTCACCGTAAGATTTTAAAAACCGTTAGATTATAATCTACCTAGCGAGATTGCAAAGTATCGATAGATTGTCAACTGTGATATACTGCTTACGGGCGTCATATTGTCAACTGCCCCTGATTGGTCGGTTTTACAGTAGACCGTTCAATGGCCACAGAGTTAGGTTTTTTTTTTTTTTTTTTTTTTATGTTTGGCCCGCCAAAATGACTCTACTCTGCCTGATGGAAAGCATAAGCAGAATCCAAGAGTGGTGGTCACCATGCTCACTGCGAATGCAGACAATGCAGCATGGCGACCCACACCATGGCGGCCTAGTGATGCTGCTGCATCTTTTAGTCTAGTCAACAAGTTTGGAACTTGTTGACTAGACTAATTGGGCCTCCGGTCTCGCACTCACCAACGAAACACGACAGCACGCTGTCATTTTACGTTGATTTTCTGTGCGAGGGTAGTACCGCCCCGGTCGAGCCGGCCCGTTCGTGCTGAAATCAGCGTGGCTCTACTACCTTCTCGGTTAGAACTACTTTAATTAATCACAAATTAATTTTACTGTCACAACAATTTTATATAACTAATTCTAAAGCTGTGAGGTATTTTCAACATGTAATAAATTTACAATTATAAAAATGCTTTATATTCGGCAACAAAGACGAATTAACAAAAAAATATGGCGGCGCAGGACATTGTGCTGTTCAACCAATCAGCGCGCAACTTGCGATTCATCGATATCATTTCACAATCTTTGGACTGTTTGCAATCTCGCGAGATAGATTACAATCTAACGGTTTTGACAATCTTACGGTAACGTATATATCTACTGAATCAAGCAATGCTATTGTACCATCCGAAATAATCAAATGCTGAATCCTAACGTTTTAATTTGTGACACTAAAACTAAAGTACTCATCATTCACTTCTTAATTATGTTTATAGTATACTGCTGTCTCTCCTTGACAAGTTGGTGTACTACGATCATTTTTGTTAGAATTGCAACCAAATGGGAGATGCTGGTAAAAGAAATATTCGATTGCAACCTGGACAAATACATTAATAAAGGGATCACTTTTCGGAGTAATGCACACTGCACGGTATTTCTGATTTTGGCCATAGGTAAGTTGACATCTTTTTAGCGTTTCGTGCCAAAGGCAAAAATCGGAACCCTTATAGATTCTTCATGTCTGTCTGTCTGTCCGTCTGTCTGTCTGTGTGTCCGTCCGTATGTCACAGCAACTTTTTTCCGAAACTATAATAACTGTAATGTTGAAACTTGGTAAGTAGATGTATTCTGTGAACCGCATTAAGATTTTCACACAAAAATAGAAAAAAAACAATAAATAAACAATATACTTAGAACTGAAACTCATAATTTTTTTTTCATCAAACCCGTCTATGGATATGTCTTCAAAAATGATATTGAAGTTTCTTTTATGATTTTTTTCTAAACTGAATAGTTTGCGCGAGAGACACTTCCAAAGTGGTAAAATGTGTACCCCCCCCCCCCTCTGTAACTTCTAAACTAAGAGAATAATAAAACTAAAAAAAAATATGATATAGGTACATTACCATGCATACTTCCACCGAAAATTGGTTTGAACGAAATCTAGTAAGTAGTTTTTTTTAATACGTCATAAATCGTAAACTGCAATTTACCTTTCATTCAATCAACGCAAATATAAAAATAAAATAAAAATTATGTTATGTTACTTGCTGCTGCAGAACTCAGATTTAACATTGGTTTTGGTAATGGCTTCTCAGATAAAAAAACGAAAATACAGGTACACAATATTAAAGTCTGTTTTAAATTCGGCATTCTCAGTCATCCGAGATTTGCGGAATCCCATAACCTAGTTCCTCGGTGACCCTCTCGGTTTTTCTCACTTAAACTTTACTTCCTTGAAACTAAGTATCAATTAAGTAATATTAAAAAAAACTTAAACTTTTGAGAAGTGTAAACAATTTAATAATTCAGTGAGCTTTTAAATAAAGAAGAGTACACACTATTTAAAGAAAAAATATATTTTACTTAGTGGTTTCTATTTTAAGGATATTGATGATTTTATATTTTTATTTTTTAACAATTAGAGAAAAACCTAAAAATTCATAAGAGTACTCTCAATATATATATCCCAAATTTAATTTTCCTCGTTGGTCTCGCGGTTGGCGACTGCTGATCATGAGGTCTTGGGTTCGATTCCCGGGTCGGACCAAATGTTTGTATGATCTACAAATATTTGTTTCGGAGTTTGGGTGTTTTCTATGTATAATATGTATGTAATAGGTCTTTACCTATGAAATTGCCGTTTTGTATGCAATAAGTGAAAGTACTTATTTTTTCAAACTTTTTTATTTCTGTTATTCGAAGTAATCACCCATGCAATCGACGCATCTTTGCAGTTTATTGATGCCCTTCTTGTAAAAATCAGCTGGACGGGAGGCAACAAACTCTTCAAAGGCATTTTGTACTGCCTCTCGGGAATTGAATTTTTTACCCACTAAAAAGTTGTCTAAATTTTGGAAAAAGTAATAGTCGGTAGGTGCAAGGTCTGGTGAGTATGGCGGATGAGGGAGAGCTTCCAACCCCAGCTCTTACAGCTTGGAGACTGTCTGTTGCGCAGTATGGGGTCGCGCGTTGTCGTGAAGGAGCAGTGGGGACGACCGATTGACCAAAGCTGGTTGCAGATGTGCAAGCTTCTCCATCATTCTCTCCAGTTCTTCACAGTACACATCTGCATTAATGCTCATGCCGTTTTATAAAAAGCTGTGGTGAATCACACCCGCACTAGACCACCAAACAGTGACCATCACCTTTTTAGGGGTCATTTTTGGTTTAGGGCATTGCTTTGGTGCTGAACCAGGGTCTAACCAACTTGCTGAGCGCTTTCGATTGTCGAACACAATCCATTTTTCATCGCACGTAACAATTCGTTTCAAAATTCCTTCATTTCTTTGCCTGTTGAGCAGCGCAAGGCAGGTCTCGACGCGTACGTTGCGCTGGCGATCGTTAAGGTCGTGGGGCACCAATTTATCAAGCTTTTTTACCTTGCCAATTTGTCGCAAATGGATCAATATTGTTTTGATGCTTACATTAAAAGCTACTGCTAGCTCAGCTGTAGATTGAGTTTCGTCAGCTTCCACAATCGCCTTTAATTCATTATTGTTAACCAAAGTCTCCGGACGACCACGAGCTTCATTTTTCAAGTCAAAATTTCCAGAACGGAACCGGGAAAACCAATAACGGGTTGTGCGTTCGTTTGTACAGTTCTCTCCGTAAACGTTTTTGATGTTACGTGCCGTTTGTGTCGCGTTGGTGCCACGACGGAACTCATATTCCATAATTACACGAATTTTTAAAGTATCCATTATGACGAAAAATGTTCAAATGTAATGAAAATACAACGCTAATCAAAAAACAAAAGACTGAGTTTGTAAACAGGCGCGGTTCCAGGGGGGGGGTCACAGGGGACGTGACCCCCCCCAAAATCTGCTACTAGAACCTGATTTTCTTATTCTTATCAGTTTCCATAATTGTTCAATCGAGATAAGAAATCAAAGGATAGGAACTCTTTGAGAGAGTTATCTCTGGCCGTATCAGCGAGCACCTGTCGCGAGTGGGCCGTGATCTACTGGACTGCCAATTTGGATTCCAACGGGGACACTCGACAGTGGACGCTAATGAGGTGTGTTCGCTCCCTGTCGGGGTCGGCAGTCCGATCGGGGGGGTGGTGTTGGTAGTTAGCCTTGATATCGTTAACGCTTTCGGCACCCTTCAATGGGGCGCGATTAGGGAGGCCCTTGAATATCACGAGCGAGGTGCCGACTTACCTGCGTGCCGTCATAGAGGTCTATCAGTGCGACAGGACAGTGAAGTTTGTCGATCGGAACGGAGTGGAAAATTGAAGGGAGGTGTGTTGTGTGGTTCAACAGGGCTCTGTTTTGGGCCCATTGTTATGGAACCTCGTATACGATGCGGGCATTCGCACTAGCCTGACTTCGGGCATCAGTGTCGCCTGCTATGCAGACTATACCCTAATACTGGCTAGAGGGTCACGCTTCGGGGAGGTGCTTCTGCTCGCAAGGGGTGGCTTGTGTCGTGAATAACATTCATGAGTTGGGCCTGAGAGTCGCGCCTCAGAAAACTGAGGCGATATGGTCCCATGGCCTACGTAAGCGCCAGGAACCACCCAGCTCATACCTCCGGGTGGATGACACCGTAGTCCAAGTGGGTCAGTACATGAAGTACCTCATCATGGACAATCGGTAGAGCTTTGAAAAACATTTCGGGTGACTAGTCCCCAGAACGAGGAGTAGCAGGGGTGTCACATTGTCTGCTGCCCAATCTCGGGGGACCGCGGGAAGAAGTTCGCTGCCTCTATGTGAGTGGGCGTGCGTCTTCCGATCCCGGCGGGATCTTCCCGCTGTAATAGTCAACTCGGGAGTCTGCAACGGTTGATGGCCATACGGATCGTACGAGGCCACCGTACGATCTCGTACGAGGCGGCGACGATCCTGACACGATCTCCACCCTTCGACATTCTAGCCGACATGAACACAATGGTCTGCGACGAAACTTCGGTCACTTCGCCCGGTCGGACAGATCGGACGGAACCTGTCACCACCAGCATTGATCGCGGCAATGCTAGCGAGTAGTGTGAAGACGTTATGCTCCAGAAGGAGTCCGAAGAGCGGGATCGGGAAATGGCTGATCCCGCTCGAAAGAGGCGACAAAGGATGCGCGATAGAGGCCGCTAGCTCCCCAATCGTCGGTTAGGGGTCGTTGTGGCCACATGCAGGGGAGATGTGGCCCCTGGAAACGACCCGACACGTAGGTGCGGCCCCCCGGCCGGAGTCGGAACACCGACCCGCCTGAGACGACACCCCCGTGTCGTCTCAGGCTGGTCGGTGTTCCGACTCTCCTACTGTGTATGGCGGTGAGAGGTACGACAGCGAGTTTGAATCTGGTTACCCCGGGATGTACCTCAGTGATGAGGTAAGGCAGGAGGAACTCCAGAAGCCGCTGATGCGTTCCTGGAGCTCCTCTTGACTGCAGATGTAGGCCCGCGCCGCTGGGGTTTAGTGGTTAGACCGATTTGTCGGAAATTTCATACACGCCCTTCGTCCCCCAACGGAGCTAGATCCTCTAAATATTCATCCAGAGATTGTCACAGATGTCTCAAATATTATGATCCCAATAGATTTACCAATAAAAACAAAAGATATCCATTTGTTTTTAATGTGTATTGAGCAATAAAGTCTAATTTACTCGACTTATTTGATTAGTGACCCCCCCCCAAAATTTCAGGCTGGAACCGCGCCTGTTTGTAAATAGAATGTCATGGTTTTAAAACAAAATTAATTTGAATTTAGAATACAGAGCCATTACAAACTTTTTTTTATTTGAAATGACCAGTACTGAAGAACGGCAATTTCATAGGTAAAGACCTAATATTTACAAAAAAAAGTATATATTATATGTATTTGTATCAGTTGTCTAGTACCCATAACACAAGCTCTGTTTAGCTTGGGACTAGATGGCGTTGTGTGTTATTAGATGTCCGAAATTTCATCAAAATAATGAGTATACGTTGCTGTATTGTTTTATTTACTTGAATTTGTTGATTTAAACAAAAGATCTATCCACTCATCGTGGGTGTAAGAGTGCACACTCCAAAATTACGAATGCTTACGACTGTGGCAGTATTGCTAGGAGACTCTTGACTTTAAAAAAAGGTTTTAGCCTTTGGTGTGGAATGTGTACGGAATGAGTTCCATGTTTTAAAAATAAGATCAAACGTAGCAAACATTTTTATCATTCATGAAAACGATCAAAAAATTTATAACACAAAAAAAGTATCACAATTTTGAAGA
Organism: Diaphora mendica; assembly: GCA_949125395.1. Taxonomy (NCBI): domain Eukaryota; kingdom Metazoa; phylum Arthropoda; class Insecta; order Lepidoptera; family Erebidae; genus Diaphora; species Diaphora mendica. Next base: position 24,591,235 of record OX421314.1, read on the forward strand.
ACTGTGTAAGTGTGTATTCGTTGGAAGTAGAGTACTTCCAACGAATACACACTTTGTCTTGTCACTGCTGTCTTTATTGTTTGCTAAGGAAGCTTTTTTCTATAATATAGGGGCAAACCAGCAGATGGAACCTGGTAATAAATAACTAATACCACCACCAGCACAACCTGAAGCCTTTTGAGTGAATTAAGGAGGCCTCCTGGAACCTTACTCACTCGGTTAAAAGAAATATAGGAATTACTCAAAACCGGTTTTCTGGGAGGCTATGGTTTCATGGTATCGTCAGTTCATTAAAGCCGAAGTATGAGTGTCTCGGCAAAAGTAGTGTAGGACACCCACGAGCTAGGTGGAGTAATGATTTGCACAGGATGCCTGGCAGGAACTGGATGCAAGTTAAATCGATCAGAGTGGCGTACTATGGGAGAGGCCTGCGGAGAGGCCTATGTCCAGCAGTGAACTGCAATAGGCTGATGATGATGGGTGTCTTATGGTACAATATACAACAAATAGAAAATAGTAGAATTTCTCTCATCTTTTTACCAAAAGTTATACGTCTTTATTTCAGTGGAAATCATACTATACTGGACTTGGAAGATATCGGAAGCACTTGAATGCGGTACATTCAATTACAATAATGTAGAGAAAATTGTTGGTGACATTTATCCAGCGTTCTCTGATATCGGTATTGCACATAATATACTAACCCTCATATTGCTACAGGTAAAGGTACATTTTTCATACCCTTGCTTTTATTCAAAAATTAAGCAGAAATCTACAAATCATTCGGTCTTCTAGTAGTTAGGGACCTTGAATGCTAAGTGCACGATTCGATTCTTATCCAGAACTAGCTTTTATATGCAGCTTCGCTCACGCAGACTTTCATCCCCTGATTTACCCCCTTAGGGGTGGAATTTCGAAAATTTCTTTCTTAGTGCTCACTTACGTTATATAAGGAACCTACATGCAAAATTTCAGGATTCTAGGTTCAGTGGTTTGGGCTGTGCGTTGATCTCTGGGTATCCCAGTCAGTCAGTCAGTCAGTCACCTTACTCTTTTATATATATAGATAGATAAATAATTTATGTGAAAATATAGATAGATAAGTAATTTATGTGAAATTATACATAGTATTATTTTTTACATTTATATAAGAGCTGTTGATTGTAAAATATAGTAAGTAGGTACGATTATTTGATCCGTGTCAAAATTATTGTGCCCCAATATACTTTTTTCTCACAAATTTTAGAACCAACAGCACTGCGTGTGTTTGACTCTATAACTTCAAAAGCTTTGCATGATTTGATGTAGAGATATAATCGTGATTGTAAAAGATTTTACGATTTCTACACTTTATTTACTCTTAATACGGAATTTAACCTTTTTTTCAACTAATTTATGTATGATTTTTTCCAGTGGAATTACATCATTACTTCAGCGAATTGGAACTTTTCAGATATATTTATCATTTGCATAAGCTTATACTTGACATCGATATTGAATGAAATCAATAAAAAAATCCTGTGGGCTGCCGATGAGGTATGAGTAAAAATATAAATACATAAAAAAATGGTAAAGAATAAGTATTGGGACTTTAGTGCGGGTTTGATGTCCTATCAAAAATCTTAGTAAGTATCCCTAAGTGACATCACTTGTGGTCATCAATTCATAAGCTATATCTATTAAAGTTGAAAAGAAAATCTTCATAGGTCTGCATTTCTTTGCCTTATACTTTTAAGGCCTTTAGTTGGCTTTAGTTATTGATGTGTTATTAATCAACAACCCATAACGTCCCACTGCTGGGCTCGGGTCTTTTCTCAGGAGAGGGTTAAGGCCATACGACTCCACGCTGGCCGAGTGCGGGTTGGAGACTGGCAAGACAACGTTGTGATTACGTGACCTTGCTGTTGGATATTTTTAAGCCGCCCAAAGGCCTCCAACTAAGCTTCACGACTGTTATCATATGATAACAACCGGGACCGACTGCTTAACCTGACCTCCAAATTACGGATGTGTTATTAATACATTACACAAAAACAATACACATACAGAATTTTATTTAATTGATGTATATAATTGTATTTCAGTATTATCTGCCCCCATCTATTTGGGGCACTCTTCGAGAGGACTATAATCGAGCAACTCGTCTCATCAGACGGTTCGATGACGTATTCGGTGGTCTCGTGCTTTTGTCATTTGCTACAAACCTTTTCTGGATATGTTTGCAGATATTCAATATATTGGAGTAAGTGTACTCTTAAAACTATTGTATTTAAAGTTCTCCTAAGTTTAGTTAACTAACAAAGGATACACAACTAGCAATCAAACCATTTTTATAAAAAAACATTAATTCTACTTAACTCGTAATGGACTTTAATAAGTTTATGTGTTGCTTTCGCTTGCAGAAACGGTATAAGACCAAAACCTAAAAGTATGGATATCTGCCCGAATAATCACAGTTGGTAAGTTACTATGTTTAGTAATATAACGAAATAAATAAACAATATCACACAACTTTTTTAAATTTAGCTTTGTTTGTTATTCACTGAATTTTCTCCTAAAGCTACTACTGCACAAAGAACTTCAAAAATAAATATATTACACAAATTCATAATAATTTAGGCAGATTACATCCTGGATCATAGCCACAACGTTGTCTTGCCAGTCCCCAACCCACACTCGGCCTGCGTGGGGACGTATGACGTTAACCGACCCGAGTCCAGCAGTGGGACATTAAGGGTTATTGATAATGATGATTGCATCCTGGATCATTTATACCCAGACAAGTTCTTTAACTATCTTATTTGTTAACTGAATTAATAAAGTCCACAAGTGGTAATAACTTATCTACCGATATTAATCAAAACACGGAAATGAATTAGACAGTAAAGTTGAGTTGTACGTGACTAGTTTATTGTACATTGCAAATCGTAGTAGAGATTTCGTAGAAAATCATAATTTCTTAAAACCTGATTGGTCAGGAGCTGAGACTTAATCTTAGACTTAATTATATCATTATTAATTATTGGGAATGGATTTTAATTTTAACCCATACACTTGACCTTTACCTCATAAATAATACAAAATTTTCACAAAAAAAAACCGACTTCAAGAACGACAAAATTGATTTGGGTCCACACGGAAAGCACCAGTTTTCAAATAAAAAAAGAATCATCGAAATCAGTAGGCGTGATATTGAGTTATTCGTTAATTTGTCGCGTACATACTTAAAGCAAATTGAAGATTTATATGATTTTCTCATGAATGACATTTAAGAACTGGACCAAATTAAAATTGAACTACATAGGAAGCACCAGCTTTTAAATAAAAAAAGAATCATCCAAATCGGTTCACCCAGTCGAAAGTTATGAGGTAACAAACGAAAAAAAAAAAACAGTCGAATTGAGAACCTCCTCCTTTTTTTGAAGTCGTTTAAAAAATAGCCTCAATATGATATAGATGCTAATATGTTACATGTTAAATGCTGTTTATGTTACAGGTTCTTGTATGGTTACGAGCATTCCATTTTTGCAATATCATCTTTGATATTCTTGATAGCGAGGTTCACGACTATGTGTCTCTCAGCAGCTAGCGTGAACGTCGCCTCTTTGGTGCCAGCCTCTGGTCTTTATAGAGTTCCATCTTGTTCTTATTGTGTGGAGGTTTGTTCACTAATTTAGATATCTCAAAAAAGTATCTATAATTATTTTAAGTTTAATTGAATAACACTTTTTAACAGGTTCAAAGATTTTTGGAACAAGTACATGATGACGTAGTAGCCCTCACAGGGATGAAATACTTTCATATAACTAGGGAATTAGTTTTATCGGTAAGTATTAAACTTTTACCCAATTATTTTATTATTATTTAAAGTGGCAATTATGTTCTTCATTCAAAAGTTACCAGTTTTTTTTAGTTTCAGCTCAAAAGAGACAGTTATCAATCCAGAAAGTTTATTATACGTAATTATAATTTACTAACTGAGTCCCGCGGTGTTACCCGTGAAGACAAAAATTGTAAAAAATGTTATTTTGGTATATATATCGTGTATACATGCATTTAGTAAAAAGCGGTTATTTTAATATGTATTACAAACAGACACTCCAATTTTATTTATTTGTATAGAAATTAAAAAAGTTCCAATTTTCATATCTTTCTTACAGATGGCAGGTACTATATTAACCTATGAGCTGGTTCTCCTACAGTTAGGTGGTGATGAACTCTAAGGTTCTGAATTACCTACTTTTACTGATCTCGCTCACTAAATACGTTCAGTGTACGAATGAACATCCTGAGAAAGAAGATTCTGAATCAAAAAGGCTGATTGAAGAAAAAAATAAAAGACAGTTCGGTCAAAACACTTGTCAATTGCAAAATTGATTGATATAACTTGTCGAACCGATGAATCTTCATCGACGTGGACCGAACTAGATTCTAGTGTTCCACAGGGCTACATTGTTTCTCCTCTTCTCGTTTCGTGATCGATCTCGTGACCCGTGAGCTTCAGTGTGCGTATCACTTGTATGTTGTAAAGGTAGTAGAGCCACGCTGATTTCAGCACGAACGGGCCAGCTCGACCGGGGCGGTACTACCCTCGCACAGAAAATCAACGTAAAATGACAGCATTCGTGCTGTCGTGTTTTGTTGGTGAGTGCGAGACCGGAGGCCCAATTAGTCTAGTCAATAAGTTCCATACTTGTTGACTAGACTAAAAGTTGCAGAAGCATCACTAGGCCGCCATAGTGTGGGCCACCATGCTGCATTGTTGCATTCGCAATGAGTATGGTGGCCACCACTCGTGGATTCTGCTTATGCTTTCCATCAGGTGGAGTAGAGTCATTTTGGCGGGCCAAACATAAAAAAAAAAAAAATGCAGATGACCTGCAGATCTACTCACATGCAAGAGTAGAAAATTTGAACGAAGCTGTAGATACTGTTAATAAAGACTATACCATTAGAAACTAATCCAGCAGGTTTGGTTTAATGATGAACCCATCAAAATCCTAAACAATCATCATAGGGAGTCCTAGAATGACGAACAGAATTGATTCTTATGGTACCACTAAAATCATTTTTAATGACACTATCTTTCTTATATAAATAAATCAATAACTTCAAACATTTTTTTTTCTTCAAGAAACTGGTACTGTTACGTAATGACTGTTTATTATTTCTTCGTTTTGTTTGAGGGGAGTCTGGGGAGGCTTATATACAGTATTAAACTTCTTCCTGCTAAAATGATGACGAAGATGATGATTTCTGTACTAATCACGGTGTCAAACACTTCCTAGATCTCAGTAGCAAGTTTAATTGACCTATAGTTACGGATATGTCACCGCTATTGTCCACATTATTTTGCTGGGCAAATAGCCAATATGCTACACAGCGTAGTTAGAACTTTGGTTGTGCATATGTCAGACCAGGGCTGACTTTCTCAACATCGACTTGATAATTTGTGTTATTCGACTGCACGTTTGGCCTAGTGGTTTACCGGCCACCACACCGTTTCCTACTTCGCCAAGTGTTGTGGGTTCGCATACCACGTAGGACAACACTTTGTGTGATTCACAAATTGTTGTTCTGAGTCTGGGTGTTCTTTGTATCCATTTCATGTATGTTTGTAAAGCCCCCCGCGAAACAGGATTGACTCCTAGTGCGGGAGTTGTCTTTTTAAATAAAATCAAAAATCTTTTAACTCAATTCTGACCCTAAGAGTACTGACCGATCAAATGTAAACAGCTTGTTTTTGTTAAAAGTTTGCTAAAAGTAAAGTTGTAGACAATGGGTAGTTTTCATCAGAAAAAAATCGCGTCGAATAGTCTGTGTCTCGTCGGCCTACGACAAAAAAAAATTACGATTCAGCATAGAATTGATTATTTGTTTGATTTGATATTAAAACTTATTAGGAAACTCAGTGACTTACTTTTATGTTAGAATTTTGCTAAATACCAAAACCAACTAACATAAAACTTTGCAAATTTGACGGTAAAACATCTTTCTACTAGCAATGGTAAAGTACCTAGAGCGTTAATGACATATATAATTATAAACCTACTGACCGCACCGTCCGTCTTACCGTCACACCAGGTGAGGCAAGATGGGGCCTCCAGGCAATATACCTAGTTAACTTGTAATTAATGGCTTGCAGCTACTTGCAAAGTGGGCTAAGTTAATAACGCTTCTATTAGTTTAACTTCAAAATGAATTTAACTTGCCGTGTCATGGCTTTAACCAGCTTAAAAATACCCTGCTTTATTAGGTTTGATTGAACACATCAGGTTATGGATTTTTTGTTGGATGTGAAAATTAACAATCGAAAGTATAACTTATAGCATTCTTGACATAGACATGCGTTTGTAACGTCATTTTAACAAATTTGATTCTTTATTCTTTAAAATATTTTTTTGAATTCGCTATTTATTGCCTGCGGCTTCACTCTGGTGATTACTTTTTATTCGTGTTACTGTGTGTTACTTTGAAAATAATGAACTTCAATATAACCGTTCATCCCTTATTTTAACCCCCTAGAATTAAATTTATAAAAAATCTTTTTGCTTTGTACTCACAACAGAAAAGGCATCGGCAACCAAATTTTCAGGCTTGTAGCCACCCCCTAGGCATACCCCATTACTCTTACATTGTAGATTACCCCCTAAAAGGGAATCTGTGCTTGTATTTCTAGTGGTTAAATCTTTGTGTTGATGAATCAGTCCGTCAGTCTGGGCATCTTGTCCTGTATGAATGACTGAATTTACATTATATAGATTAACTAGCTGATCCGGCAAACGTTGTTTTGCCTTAAAAAAAATTGGGGTATAAAAAATAGATGTTGGTCGATTCTCAGACCTACCCGATATGCACACCAAATTTCATAAAAATCGGTCCAGCCGTTTCAGATGAGTATGGTAACTAACATTGTGACACGAGAATGTTATATATATGTCGGAGACAAGAATAAACGAGAACATGAATGACAGATACAGCCAATCTGGACCAAAGCCAAACACTAATCACTACTAAACGGATTCGAATCAACCTAAACACCTTCAGCAACCCCCAAGAGGGGGTTGGGGCAACGCTCACTCCACCGCGGTGCCCTGTGGAATTCGCCACCTAGGCTAGTAATTCCCCCACTGGTAAATATCGCCTCGTACACACGATATAAAACACAGAGATACAATAAATCACAAACCAAATAATAGAAAACTACTACGACTCAGGAGTGACTCATGTCACAATCAAGAGGTATGGTCGTCACGAGATCTGAAGAGAAACTGTGTCCTGTTTCCGATCGCCCCGCTTTATATAGACTGTTCCGTAGTGTTCGATAGAGGCAAATGTTTGTATCACTTTTATTATTCGGATACCCTCATTCCGACATATATATAAGATAAAACTAACCTTCAGTAGGTACGAGTATAAGTACATCCGTAATTTAGAAGGTTAATATTTTATATATAACCGGCGGTGATAAAACAGTTTAAGTAAGTTGCTTTCTATTATCAGAAATGAGTATTTTTATCCTCTGACCGGACTGATTTATGAGGTACTTTGCGCGAGGGTTTAAACCACGATTTTCAGATTCTCAAATTAAAGCAGACTTTAGTGAATTACTAATATTTGACATCTGCAGACACATTTTAATGAAACGTTAGCTTAAATGATGTTTCATTCCACTACGAGTGTTCCAATTGGAATAATGTGTAAACAAAATTGCCAAATACTTTATATATGAATAATTTATTGCATAAAATGTGGTACAATTAACAACAAAATTACATCATATTATGTTATGCGACAAATTACATGCAAAAACATATACTATCATTTATAACCATAAAAAGAAAATTACTTAAAACTAAATTCAATGATATTGTATCAAGCAACTTAGAATTATTTTCAAATAAAAAATTAAGAACTACCTTTTTTTATCATTATTTTATTCAAATATAACAACAAGTTTATGGCTTTTCGATTTATCCCTCTGTTATACCGTAAGGCTTAACTTCTTATCCGATTTAATTATTTTGGATTAATCTCTGCATTTCAGATTTATTTCATGTCAGTTTAAAAAAAAAAAATAGACAGACAACCATGTCAATACGAGGTTCACTTGTATCGTTTTCAGGAGCAGAAACCAAAAACACAACCTTATTTTATACAACTTCAAAATGAGGGGCTTACAAGCACTTAAAAGTGTCCTGACTAGGTTTACACGCGTAAACTGTAATCGGGAACTTATTTAGACACTAGTGGTTGCCCCCGGCTTCGCCCGCGTATATGTTGGTTATCTAGGCTATATTACTGTAAAGTTTCATCCAAATCCGTTCAGTAGTTTTTGCGTGAAAGAGTAACAAACATCCATCCATGCGTCTATCCATCCATCCATCCATACTTACAAACTTTCTCGTTTATAATATTAGTATAGAAGTATAGATTGTACGCGGCAAATCTCGTAAAGTAGGTACAGGTTACAACTAGTTACAAGGCGTAGGCAAATCCCGTTCACACACAATTTCTTCCTGTTTGAGCTCTGATAATCTTCCAATTTCATTCCCTACTTTGCTTTAAATCCATTCTTGGAGAATACTTAGATGTAATAAGATGGCGGATGTGGTTGTCTATTTGATAATTTAATTTTTTTTATAATCAATCATCATTTTTTTAATCATCATCATAACTTTATCATCAATCCTTTAATAGTCCATTGCTGGAAATAGGCATCTCTTTAGAAAAGAGGTTCTGAACTACTATAACTCGCTGGCCAGATGGGTTGTGATAGATTTTGTTTCAATTATTCATTATCTTTGCAGTGATGTTGTCCTGATGTTTGTTCCTCATTCGCCTTCAAGAAATACTTCAAAAATCATAAATTACTTTCCAAGCTACACGGCTTTTCCATTCAATTCGAAATACAATTTCTGTTAATGCTTTATTTATTTTATTTTTGTGAAATATTTCGTGATTTCAATAACCTACTTTTAACTCGGTTTATAATAATAAGTGGAAAGTTAACAACGATAAAATGTTTATCAGAATAAAAAAACTGCATAATTTATGCTACGTTTATTTATTGATATATGATTTGAATATTTTATTGCAAATATTAATTATTAACTTTAAAATCTGCTACATTTTTATTTAAGATAGAAATGTTATATTCACTTGTATTAATTATACATTTAATAAATTAAATTAAACAGCTTTTTAAAAACAAGCTTTTACGGAATGCCTCGAGATGAATCAAACGAGTCCAAACTCGATGATGCGACGTTTCTTTACAGAGTTCCTATGGCCACCTTCCAGCTCCAGCATCAGATCAGCTCCATGTCTTTATAATATTGTATTGTCATGCTGTATACATATGCTTGCAAAATTTCAACAAAATCAGTTGAAGGTATCTGTTTCAAAATTGAGTTGCGAGATTCCACCCGAACATATAAGCATACCTACATATATTGTAAGTTAATAAAAAGCTTGGAACTTGTAAAATCAGAACTACTGTGACTAAATTTTAAGGGCCCGTTTCACTGCTCGCTGATAAAGTCCCTGATAGACTAATGTTAATTTATCTGTAAAATAACTACAGATTTCGGTTTCACAGCTCTTAGATACAGAGATATAATTATGTCAGAAATACATATTTACATCAGCAACTGTTATCCCTTAAATATTATATGATTAAAATGTAGATAACTATCCAAAACTTCATCAGGCGATTGATGAAACTGGTCTTAAAGATTAAAAAAAAACGACGTTATTTTAATTATACAAAAATATATTGTATTTTATAACACATTTCACATGACTTGTGTATTGTCTCTTTTTTTTATTCTTTCTAGAAATAAATTACGTAATAAGTGCGCCAAGCCACATCCAACTTTCGATATCATGGTACCAGCTAACTTTTCTAAGGATTCCCGATAGTACAACTAAGGTAGTATATTCTTGAGAAGCTTGCATTCATTATACAGACTTTATCAGATATTTTTGTGCGTCCTGTTAATGATATTTGAAAAGAATTAAAGCCACAACAATACCCACTGACAGTTCAGGTATCTCATTTGATAGCCTAATATATCTGTGATTATTAAAGCATTAGGCAGTTTAATGATCTATACTAATAAAAGTTTGTAAGTATGGATGGATGGATGTTTGTTATTCTTTCACGCAAAAACTACTTAACGGATTTGGATGAAACTTTACAGTAATATAGCTTATTCATCAGAGTAACACATCGCTACTTTTTGCCGCGATAACCGACATATAAGCGGGCGGAGCAGCGGGCAACAACTAGTATATTATAATTATTAGGTAATTTTTCCCGTTACATATGCTATGGAATTTCACTATAGTCATCAAGCCGTAGCGGTCTACGAAACATGGCCATGACCTCGTCTTAAAAAGTAGGTTTAGGTTAGGAGGAACATAATAGTTTAAAAATAAATACAATATGCTATAAACATAATGCAATACATGCATAAGATATATGGAAACATATGAAGCATGTTGTAATATTTTATACCGTGCGAGCATTTACTTAGAATATTTTAAAAGCTGTGTTGGTTCACTAACTTCATACAATAACCTTGCACTTTGTAGGATTAATATCTAGTAAATGTGTGTTCAGTTGGAATGTATTTTATCGACACTAAATTCTATCATAATACCTGAATTACACTAGTTTAAATTAATTGCACATGTGTAAAAACCAACTAAATAAGGTAGCCTCTCACAGATTTGAACGTGATTTTAAACAGTTATTTAGTATGTATTTATTATTAAGTTTGACTTTAGATGCGTTATTGTAAACTTGAGTAAATACCGTGTTTGTTTGAGCCGGTTTGCGTTCAAATCTAGATCAATCAATTGAGATTTAGGATTTCACGCAATATAAATAAATTTTAAAGACATTTGTACGGGCATCACTGTTTACTTTAGCGTTTATCTTTAATGTTGCTTTAGCATATATTTCAGGTATCAAAAGTAAAAGGAAGTGTCTATCTTAATATATAATTATCAGTGAATCAAGACATTGTATTCATACAATGACAGTGTCAAAATGAAAAACATGACAATTTATTAGCCAATGTAGTTCAATTACAAATATTGAGAGTATTTTAGTTATGATATTAGTATTTATAAGTCTTCTTATCGATATAACTTTTCTTCTTCTGCCTCGCCTTATCCCGTTACGCGGGGTAGGCTTTCCTAATCATGCGACGCCATTTACCTCTATCTCGAATGTCTAGTTCGTGGAGTCCCAATACTTTCATATCCTTTTGGACATTCGTCATCCAGGTCGTTTGAGGCCTTCCTCTTCCCCTCTTTTGTGTCTCGTTCCCTTCTTATTGATATAACTGGTTAAATTTAAATATTATCTTCTATTACATGGAACGTTTTCTAGAAGATTAACCAAAGATGTTGTCGCCATGATTGTCCTATTTTTTAAGATTACGCTGATAAGAATCCAATACAAAAACTTATCTAATCCCAGTTTGTGTAGCTACTAAACAAGTTAACAGAGGCAAGCCCCAGTCATTACATTATATTACTATCGTATCCGAAATACGTGCCGAAAAGGAATTTTTGTACGTGGTTGTAGATTAACATAAAACTTTATTCACATTTTGAATTAGGACTTGGAATAAACACATTTAAGAAATAAATACTTTGTCTTATATTACAGGTTTAATATATTACTTATAATAACATAGAATATTTACGATAAATAATTGTTGAAACATACCTAAGTAATTAAATAAAATATTTCAGAAGCAGTATCAGTGTTTTTCGATTTTTAAATTTCTTTTTACTTTTTCAGCATCTCAAATACCAAATTATACTTCAATACATAAGTAGATACAATACATGATCCATCAGAGAACTAAAATTCCAAAGTGAGTAGGTTGAAATGGCAATGAGCTCACAGAACCGATCTCTGAAGTAAGCGAGTTCTAGAGTGGAGAACGCGTCTTGGCAAACGTAGTATGGGGCGCTTTCTGGCCAGCCCCGGAACACCACATAGCCCGTTCTACTGCGTTTTGCATTCAGTCGCTGTCGAACTTCTTATGCAAGTCATACTTTGTCTAAGATTAGCCAATGACACACGAGAATTTATGCGTTAACGATTAAAGAAAGAAAAACGCTTGCAACTTGGCTAGGGTGGCAGACGGCGGGACGACTTGCATAAGAAGATTGGCAGCGGCTGAATGCAAAACGCTCTGTGGTGTTCCTTGGGAGAGGCCTATGTCCAGCAGTGGCCTGCAACGGGCTGATGATGACAAGCAGTTTATGTTTTTATAAGAAATTTATGGAACCCTTTATTTTGGTATCCCACTCGATAGAAGTAAAAGAAAATAATGGAGACATAAAAGAATAGGATTTGGGAAACAAGTAGGTATACATTTAACTAAATTATTCAAGAAAGAAGTTCTCAAAAATGGAAACCGATAAACATATTGCATTACGATCTTGAATAGCCTAAAATGCATGTTGTGTACAATAGGTATACTATCTGATACAATAGAAAACATTTTAAGTATGGAGTTTACTATTAAAATAAACAAAAAATCACCTACAGGAAACAAAAGATTAATGAGGCTCTCTTTAAAGAGTGGACTCTTGAAAAATAAGGATAAAATATTTCCAACAAAGGCTAAAAGAGCTCTGGGAAATCAGTTAACAAGCATTAACAAAGGGTTCGTTAATTAAAATCGATCAACACTAAGTATAAAGACGGTAATGTCTCTTGAAAAAGAAAATAATAGTTCCAAAGCCTTGTGAACCTTGTGGAAAGGAAGCGTAAAACTTTTATTTCGCGATGTAGGAGTGGTTGTTTGTTCCCGTTTGATAAAAATGGTGATTATCCGTGTGGTGACGGATTAAGAATACGGAGTGTTCACTCCTGTTCATACTACGTAGGAACAGGACTAAAGGAATAGACTACGCAGGACAATTGCACTGTATAGAGAAGGAAATCTTGACATATATATCTATATTTAAAAATGAATCGCCGAAATGTATGTACGCGCATATCTTTCGATCGGCTGCACCAAATTAAATAATTATTTTTTTTATGTGTTAGTTATTGTAAGGACAAGGTTTGGGTATAATATGAAAAATTAAAATATAAAAGGAAAGTCAACTTTTCTTTACACCGCGACGGGAAGCTGAGACATATATGTAAGGCTGTACGAAGTTCGCCGGGTCAGCTAGTATAGGTATATATATTTTATGAAATAAGGGGCAAACGAGCTGACGTATCGCCTGATGGCAAGCAATTACCGCCGCCCAAGGACCCCCGCAACACCAGAGGCGTCACAAGTGCGTTGCCGGCCTTTGGGGGATGGGGATGGGGGGAGGGGATGGGGGGAGGGGATGGAGGGAGGGGATGGGGGGAGGGTCTGGGGTACGGGTCTCCCGTATCTTCACTCACTCGGTGAAATACAGCGCGAGCGCTGTTTCACACCGATTTTCTGTGAGGCCATGGTATCACTTCGGTCGAGTTGGCCCATTAATGCCGAAGCGTGGCTCTCCCACAGTAATTTACTAAACTAACCTCCTGGCCGGTGCGGTACAGTAGGTCAAATCTACCTATCTAAGGAGAATCCTATGTCCAGTGTTGACTGATAGAGGCTGTTGATGAATTTTTTTTTTTTTTGTTTTTTTTTTTTTATGTATGGCCCGCCATAATGACTCTACTCTGCCTGATGGAAAGCATAAGCAGAATCCAAGAGTGGTGGTCACCATACTCACTGCGAATGCAGACAATGCAGTATGGCGACCCACACCATGGCGGCCTAGTGATGCTGCTGCATCTTTTAGTCTAGCCAACAAGTATGGAACTTGTTGACTAGACTATTTGGGTCTCCGGTCTCGCACTCACCAACGAAACACGACAGCACTATCGCTGTCATTTTACGTTGATTTTTTGTGCGAGGGTAGTACCGCCCCGGTCGAGCCGGCCCATTCGTGCTGAAATCAGCGTGGCTCTACTACCTTTTACATGACAATGATATACATTTTCTTGAAAGTGATCAATAACAATAGATTCTTAGTAATAATTTATACACTGCATATATATATTTAACATTTTTTTTTTTTTTTTTTATGGAATAGGAGGGCAAACGAGCAGACGTATCGCCTGATGGTAAGCGATTACAGCCGCCCATGGACACCTGCAACACCAAAAGCGTCACAAATGCGTTGCCGACCTTTGGGGGATGGGGAGGGGATAGGGTATGGGGATGGGGTATGGGCCTCCGGACATTTAAAACCAGTAAATAATTAGGTATCATCTAGTTCTTCACTACTTAACTGCAGAAGAACCAGCTCATAGGTCAATATTGTACCTGCCATCTGTAAGAAAAGAATGAAATTTAAAATTGAATGAAAGAACAAAACGTATTTGCTGCGATAACTAACAATGACAGAACTTTAACTTACCGATAGAACTAAATCTCTAGTTATGTAAAAGTATTTCATCCCTGTTAGGGCTACTACGTCATCATTTACTTGGTCTAAAAATCTTCGAACCTGTTAAAATAAATATGCTATTAGATTTTCTGTTATATATAATATAAAAGTCACATCACACGTTTACAAATGTGAAAATCTTTCTGTAAACTCTATGCTATGTTCTTAATTAATGTTAAGTCTATTTTAACTAATCTACAGTGTGTGTAAAAAGAACGTCACCGGCATTTTTTTAAATTTTGGAATGCAATTTATAAAAATAAATATTAGGCTAAATAGAACAATCCCTTGCCTAAAATGCATTGTACAAAACATAAGTTTACCCTCCAGTTTTCCTCCAAATGTACCAAAATGTACCGCGATTAGGTCGCCCATTATTTGAAAAAGTCCAAGGCCTTCGTGAGCAACTGAGTGAAGAGATATTCACAAACAAAAACCGTCGATGACTTACGAGATCGTGGCAAATTGAAAAAGACATCTGTTGCAGAGGATAAACGGATTGAGCAGCTGTTTGCCAGGAATCCTTTATTATCACTTCGCTCTGGGCAAGAAAAGATGAAGAAAAAGGGTTTAATCATATCATTTGACACCATCAAAAGGCGTTTAGTTGTAAAGGGCGTGAAATATCAAAGCAATGTGAAGAGAACTCTCCTTTCTGAAACGCATATTGAAAAAAGGCTGCGTTGGGCGTGCGTAACCAAAGACCATGATTGGAACAAGTTTTTTTTTTCTGATGAAGCTTCATTTTGGGACACCGGTTACTCGACTCGAGCTTGGACTACGGCTCACAATAGACTGATGCTACGAACCGTGAAACGTCCTTTAAAGATGCATGTTTGGGAATGCTTCTCAAAAAAGAGTTTCGGAAATTTGCACTTGTTTATCGGTATTTTAAATGCTGAAAAGATGACGAAAATTTACGAAAAAGTAATAAGTCAGCTAAGACGATGTTTCTACACCAAAATGATTTCTGGATTCTGCAAGAGGATAATGATCCTAAGCACCGAAGTCAGCTCTGCACCACTTGGAACGCGGAACATGGTACTAAGGTATTGGATTGGCCCTCACAGTCCCCTGATGCCAATCCAATTGAAAATGTTTGGGCGTCGATGAAGCTTAAACTAAGGGCAAAAAATGTAGTGACCGTCGCTGACCTTAGTTGTAAACTGAAGTCCGCGTGGAGGTCTTTACCTCGCAGCTATGCTGAAAAATTGGCGAAAAGTATGCTGCGAAGATGCCAAGCGATTATGGACAATAATGGAGATTGGACGCCGTATTAATATAAAGCATCAAACAGCAATAAAAGACTTAATTGATTACAATTTATCGTTTAATATTTCTAAGATTTTCGTTAAATTTTGCCGGTCACGCTCTTTTCGCACATAGTGTATCTCACTTTATTTACAAACTACATAGGTAAGTCACGATTCACTGTAACATATTGTAGTTGCAAAAATATAGGTATATTGTCTTTGTAGTGTGAAAAACAGAGTTCAAAAAGTCGACAAACCTCTATTGAATAAGCACAGGACGGGACTCTATAAAGACCAGAGGTGGGCACCGAAGAAGCGTCGTTCACGCTGGCTGCTACGAGACACATAGTCGTAAACCTCGCTATCAAGAATATCAGGGAAAATACAACGTATATAGAACGCTCGTAACCGTGAAAGGGTCTGTAACACATGAAAGACATATCCATATTTAATACACATCATTTAAATGACAGTTTTGAACAAAGCGAGCAGCACGTATACGGTCTAATACTAGGTCATGAATATCATTCAGTTTACTTACGTAGTACGATGAAATGGACATTCTTCCAAATTTTTTACTTGTGGTCTTATACCGTTGCTGTAAAGGAATTAAAAGTCAATGAAAAATTAGAGGCTTTTACATAATATATCTAGTTTTGATACCTGACCTGAATACCTTATAATTTACAAGCAGAATTTTAAAATTTATATAATAATTTTTAATTTATAACATTAGCTGTTGAGAGGATTTCTAAAGACACTAATTGTAAAAGTAGAAAGCTGTACTTACGCTAGTACATTTAATATCTGCACACAAATCCAGGAAAGGTTGGTAGCGAAAGACAAAAGTACGAGTCCACTGAACACGTCATCAAATCGTCTAATGAGACGAGTTGCACGATTGTAGTCGTCTCGAAGAGTGCCCCAATTACATGGTGATAGATAATTCTAAAAAACGAACAATAAATACTTCAAATAAATGAAAATTTCTTCGCCTGGACAGTTTAGTACTAAGATACCTATTGTCAGTTTTTGTTTATGTTTGACCCTGCCAAAATGACTCTACTCAGCCTGATGAGAATACCAAGGATAGAATAGAATATTTCCTACCACTCTGCTTATGCAGAATCCAAGAGTGATGGTCACCATACTCACTGCCAATGCAGACAATGCACCAATGCAGCATGGTGACCCACACCATGGCGGGCTAGTGATGCTTCTACATCATTGGGCCTCCGGTCTCGCACTCACCAATGAAACACGACAGCGTGAAGGCTATCATTTTACGTTGATTTTCTGCGCGAGGGTAGTACCGCCCCGGTCGAGCCGGCCCGTTCGTGCTGAAATCGGCGTGGCTCTACTACCTTGTGAAGGTACTTTTGGAAAATATAGGCAGAGAAGATATATTATTATGTGGACTTTAGAGAGCCCATAGCAAACATAACACTTCTCAATATTCTGTTAGGTATAGGTACACTAAATATAAAACGTTTACCTTTTACCCGACTAAGGTGAAGCCAATAGGAAGGGTTAGTTTGTATGTTGCGCTTACACTACTGAACCGATTTCAATAAATGCAATATCTTCTTCGTATTAATGGCCCGGGCTTTAAAAATTTGGTCAAACGTTATGACGTAGTTGGCTCATAGTTCTTTTTAACCGACTTCCAAAAGGAGGAGGTTCTCAATTTCATCGGTATTTTTTTTATGTATGTACATCGATTACTCCGTCAATTGTAGACCGATTTTGAAAATTCTTTTTGTATTCGAAATGGTATGCTCCCCATGTGGTCCCATGGCCACCATATCAGGATCTGATGATGGGATCCCAAGGAAATCGAAAGAAACCCTCAAATTTACGTGAGCGCCTGCAATGAAGTTAAGAGCAATTGTCTGCATGCCTTCATATTCTGTAGACATCATTTAATTTTAAATAAAATGATGATAAGAGACTTGAGAAAGACTGAAAAGCGAAAAATAAAAATAAAACTTCGTTTAAAAAAACCGACTTCAAAAACTTTAAAGTATAAAATAACTTAATTTGTATCTGCTACCTATTCATAGGTTTGAAGTCGGTGCCAAAGCAAAATGTAATAGTAGGTACCGCACTCGCCGCGCGTGACCTTGAGCGAGATAGCTGCTCTTCGCGTTGAACAAAACAACTGAAGCGTCGGTGACGTCGAAATATAGCGAGTGTGGTACCTACTATTACATTTGGCTTGGCACTGACTTCAAACCTATGAATAGGTAGCACATACAAATTAAGTTATTTTATACTTTTTAGTTTTTTAAATCGGTTTTTTTAAACGAAGTTTTTTTTTATTAATATTGTTTTTATTGAAACATTATAAAGAAAGATATTTAAACTTAATATTTGGGAATTTAGGATCGTAAACTAAAGTTAATTTCCATTGGTTTGGGTTGCTATTGAAAAATTTTAATTCTATAATTTTTGAAACATGAAACATACCTTATCTGCAACCCACAGGATTTTCTTATTGATCTCTTTTAACATCGACGTCAAGTATAAACTTATACAAATGATATAAATATCCGCCAATGTCCAATTTGCTGTAGTAAATATGTTATTCAACTGAGAATAAATAAATATTTACATCATTAAAAAGTGTACCAAATTTATTATTAAAGGTTAAATATTACGAATCAATATCAAATCAAACAAAATTAATCTAAGTAAGTAAACTAATATTGCAAATAAAAATAAAAGTTCCAACTGGTTACACGAATATTTTAAGTACATTTTTAAGAAATTTTAAATGTTACTCAAGTGATAAATATTACTGATTTTTGGTTGGTTGGTTAATTCAAGAAACTCAATAAGTTACGAAAAACTAACCGGGATAGATTTACAAATAGTTTTTATTAACATTTTTTTGTAGTAGAAAAAATGAAAAAATACGTGTATACCTGCAGAAGAATGGCAGTTACTACGTTGTAAGGAATACCGAAGTCAAATACAGCTGGGTCCATGTTCCTAACGATTATCTCAATAGTATTAATGTCTACTGTCTCTGCGCATTCAAGTACTGTCGATATCTCCCACATGAAATACACAATATATTCTACTGAAATATGTAAAAATACATTATAAGATTATTGGTCAGAAGTACCTACATTGTTAAGCTAGCAGAGAGCTATATACTGCTATCAACGAGTACGCGGCGTCTCAAGTACTAATTATTTTTATTTGTTGGCAAAATATTATACTTTTTCAATTTCGTTAGTCATGTGTGGGATGTTATTTTTAATTTGTTCCTCCTGAATATTTCATCGAGTCTAATAATTACATTAATTTTATCATAATTGATGTTATTTTTAATCGATTAAGTTACAATCTATAATAAAAAAATCTCACAAGCCTTGTAGGAAAAAAAATCACGCAACTCCTTAGCAGGCAGCACGCCCTAGAAACCTTTTAATCAAGGTAAGAGTGCTCTATTATTTATAACTGTTGTATACCTAAGTAGGCGTACTTTGAGTATAAAAACATTTGTATTTTTACTTTCAATTATGACATGTATTTCAAATTATTTTTGCCAGTCCCCAACCCGCACTTGGCCAGCGTGAAGACGTATGGCCTTAACCCTCTTCTGAGAGGAGACCCAAACCCGGCAGTGAGACGTTATGGGTTGTTGGTGATAAAATTTATTTTTTCTTTCTTCAAATTATGTTCGTGCCGATTTAAAAAAGAATACATATTTTTCTAAGAAGAAAAATAAATTTGAAACACACAAGTAACATAACACGAACGAAAGTATATTACCATGAGTTTTTAATATTGTTAACACTCATTGGGAATTTTATTGTGATTAGAGGCGGTAAAGGAAGAACTTAAATTGCAGGGAGAAACAGAGGCTCTGTAGTAAAGGATTCCACAAGTCCCGGATGAGAGAACGGGACTGATAATGCAATGGTTAGAAGAGGTCGGGACCGTATAAGTGTACATCCGTACTTTCATCGTAAAGGCTTATTATTATATAAATATCAATAACTGTTAAAAAATACAAAACTTACCAATAGCTAAAATCAAAAAGACTGTGGAGGAAATGTCGCACCAAAAACTTATGCCTTTATTAGTGTACTTGTCCAGGTTGCAATTGAGTATTTCTTTTAGTAATATTTCCCATTTACTTGCGATTTGTATGAAAATGACCGTAGTGCATACACTTGCTAAAGAGAGACTCCAATATACTACAAATATAGTTGAAAATAATGTTAGTGTTTAGTACCTCTGTTTTGGGTTCACAAATTAAATCTGGATTATATTTTTCGATATAATAAAATGCTTGCGCAAATAATTATGTAAAAATCAATTGTTTAAAAGCTGGCTATACAATACCAGCTAATCTTTATTTCATTTTAATTTGAATTTAATAGGGTAAATGACTGTATCGTAAAATACCGATGTCTTTTTCATTAAAACTAATATAACAAAACTTCTCTCTCTAACTCTAAATATAATTATTACAGCTTTTCATTTCTATTAAAATTTTAATCAAATAAACATTGGCATATATTGCTCAATTGATTTGTCTAAAACAGTGACGTCATAAGTTTGTATTTAGCACATTTTTATACAAAGTTATCTTTTTGACAGATGATAAAAAGTAAGTAATTTGATTAAGGTGTCATCTACCTTCTTTGTGTGAATGCGTAAATATGGCTGCTTTATGACTAACTGATATGAGTACATTTGAACTCTGAATTTTTTTTTTATCTTGTTCTTAATTGTTCTAGGTCCATTTCATAGACTTATTGTAATTTTTTCACTAATGGCCAATCAGCTATGTTTTTAAGGAACTTAAGAATACAATTTTTTTTATGGAATAGGCGGGCAAACGAGCAGACGTATCGCCTGATGGTAAGCGATTACCGCCGCCCATGGACACCTGCAACACCAGAAACGTCACAAGTGCGTTGCCGGCCTTTTGGGGATGGGAGGGAGGTAGGGTTCGGGGATTGGGGTATGGGCCTACGGTATCCTCACTCACTCGGTGAAACACAGCGCAAGCACTATTTCACACCGGTTTTCTGTAAGGCCGTGGTATCACTCCGGTCGAGCCAGCCCATTCATGCCGAAGCGTGGCTCTCCCACGATTTTTTCGGGATAGTAGAAGTTAGATAATATAAATTGCCCTGTTATCATTTCGAAAGTCAGTATACTCACCGAAAAATGTAAGGCTATAACCTGACCCTCTATATTGATGATTATATACAGAAACGATTGCTATAATAGCTTGAAATATTGCTAGTATTGCTGTATATAAGAATTTCCATGAGAACAACTTGAATCTGTAACAAAATACAATTTTTTTTTCTTAAATCTCCAATACATCTATACGTTTAATAAAAATGTAACAGGTCCAATTCTGTACATTAAAGATATTTTGAAAACATTTTTTGGAGGGCTCTCTATAATCGATACTGAAGCCAAAACTGTATTTTTTTTCCTTTTTGTCTGTCTGTCTGTATCTTGGCCGCGCATCACTCCGAAACTACTGAACGGATTCAAATGAAACTTGGCATGATTTGAGTTCATACTACGAGGTAGGACATAGGATACTTTTTATTCCGACTGTATCGACTGTATCGCTATATATGCGCGTATACGCGCGTTTCACGACTGCCCCGTGTGCTTAGGATACAAGGTTGCGTTCAAATCTCGTTTGAAGCGTGTATACGCGCGTCATCTGCGTGTTTAAAATACGCCGTGTGCTAGGGGCCTAAACCACGCCATGATTCCGTTGCTATTGCATACATAGATGATTGTTTCTTCTTCGCAAATAAATCATCTACGAGAGTTATCTAAGCAACAGCAACGCCTTCACTGGAACTTCTTTAGAGCGATTCATTGCGTTATTTACGCAAGTGATGAATTCATTTTTGATATTTTACAGATTTGTTAGTCAAATTATATCATTTACCTTATTTTTGTAATATCGTGACTCAATATTGCTGATACTGGATTCAAACCAACACACTGTCCATATATAAGTATTACTTTCATTGCTCTTTGAAAAAGAACGAACTGAGTATTTTCTTTCTCTTTGTTGCTATTGATTGTGTTCTCTTCATTTTGATCGAAATTTCTTTCATAATTCGTGTCATCCTTTTTCTCATCTGCTACCCAACTTCTGAAATCATTTTTTAAATAAGTACCGCTGAAAGTTAAATAAAAAGGCAGGAAAGCAATGATTGTGTATTGTTTCATAGTAAAACTAGCTTTTGCCTGTGGTTGCGCTCCCGTATATATCGGTTATTGTGGTAAATAGTTCCCTATGTTTTTGCTCAAGAATCAGTGAATTTTCATGGTAAATTTTATCCAAATCTGTGCAGGGGTTGAGCCGTGAAAGCGTAACAGACAAACAGACAGAACTATTTCCTAATTTATAATATTAGTATAAATTAAAGAGTTTTATGTGTTGTAAACTTACTCAGTTATCTTTTGATGCGATCGGTAAAAGGCATTTGTATCGTCTGAAAATGAGATGTATTTATATTATTTAATCAGGTTTTCAACAAATCACTAGTACCTGGTAGTCACAGATTATCGAAATTATACCGCTACGCAAATAAACGGTAGGTTTAAATTACAATAATCAATGTTTGGTGGGGTCAAATTTTGTTTCTCTTCCATCTTTTCACTGTGGGAGAGCCACACTTCGGCATAAATGGGACGGCTCGACCAGAGTGATACCACGGCCTCACAGAAAACCGGTGTGAAACAGCGCTTGCTCTGTGTTTTAACGAGTGAGTCAGGATACCGGAGCCCCCAAAGCCGACGACGCACTTGTGACGCCTATGGTGTTGCGGGTGTCTATGGGCGGCGGTAATCGCTTATCATCAGGCGATACGTCTGCTCGTTTGACACCTATTACATAAACAAAAAACTGCAGTAATTAAAAGGTAATAGGATACCAATCGTTTCACTACACATTTAGTAGAGCCACGTTGATTTCAGCACGGACGGGACGTTTCGACCTAGACGGTACTAGCCTCTCACAAAAGATCAACCCTCCCTGCCCTCACACAGAAAATCAACGTAAAATGGCAGCATTCGTGCTGTCGTGTTTCGTTGGTGAGTGCGAGACCGGAGGACCAATGATGCAGAAGCATCTGAACAGGCACCCATAGTGTGGGTCACCATGCTGTATTGTTGCATTGTCTGCATTCACAACGAGCATGGTGACCACTACTCTTGGATTCTGATCATGTTTTCCATCAAGCAGAGCAGAATCACTTTGGCAGGCTCATATATGTATATAAACAATCATTGTATGTTGCACCTACCTAAATGTTTGTGCCTGCTTATTTCATTTTCCATATTCACTGATATTGACAATATGTTTCACGTCAACTATCAAGAAAATTTTACTTATTACTGAACCACCATCTTGTTTTTGTGACATTTGTGTTATAATTATTTCAATAGAAATATATTCATATCCTATGTTTTATGAATGTTTGGTCCAACTGTCTAAAGACGTGATAGTTTTGATGTTTGTAAACAAAAGTATGTTGGTTTAACTATTATAATACTCCGTATTTTCGTCTATTTTGTTTTTGACATTTGATTGATAATAAAACAATACCAGAGAACGTAAAATGTAACTTTAGAATGTGTTGTAAGAAAACAAACCATATTTTTATTATTTATAAACATTGTGATACCTACTATAAATGAGTAATATTTGAAAGTAAATGATGAATGTTTTGATTTATAAGTTCTATTATACTCTGAGATAGGGGAAGGCGTTGGGGTATAGGCCTCCGGTATCCTCACTCACTCGGTGAAACACAGCGCAAGCACTATTTCACACCGGTTTTCTGAGAGGCCGTGGTATCACTCTGGTCGAGCCGGCCCATTCATAACATGGCTCTCCCAAGGCTGAATTTTCAACAAAATTCTCAACAGTCTTTGACTGATCACTGCTGTACATAAGCCTCTCTTTAGAAAGAAGGCTTTGGTATGGATACTACGCTAGCTAGATGTATTTGTATAGGGGTTTTTTCAAGTTTTCCTTATTATTACCCGACTGCGAAAGAAGGAGTGTTAAGTTTTTCGAGTGTATGTATGTATATTTCTTTGGCACGCTCTAGAGCCTAAACGGGTTGTCGTATTTTTGTGAGTGGTGTCAATAGATTCGTTTTAGTCGTGAGAGTGACACTGGGTACATGAAAATAAAATAAATAAATAAAAATAAATCTTTTCTTTCTATCTTTTCAGTTCTTCTATGAATTTAATAAAGATGACAGATATTGACGCAGTCGGTTTTTTTTTAATAATTCGTTACTTGTTTATAAAGTGTTCTTTATTACTTATAAATAAGTATTTATTACATAATAATCCTATGTTAAAATGAATTCTAGTCAAATATTTTCTTCACTTTGTTTTATTTTTCATAATCAAATAAGATCAAAAATAAAGTATTACCTTTCCAAACAAATAATTTTCTAAGTCGTTATCTAAATGACAACGTCCTGTCGTGAAAAACATAACGTGTCTATTAATATTTTACCTCAATTTTATCAACATTATTAAGTAACTGTATTTATAGTAGATTAGCAGCCAAGGGCTGTAAGGCATCAATTGCAGCCCGAGATATTTATCTATCTATAGTTCGAGGGTATAACTTACACCCGAGCTAACTATTGTGCTTTACATCTCGATTGTGAGGTAAGTAGAAAAAAACTTAATTGCTGCTTCAGCTTCCATTTTCATTGAATCGGGCAGCTCATATGCAGCTTATATCTTCATCACTTGAAGAACTCATGTTTTTTCCTAATTAGCACGTAATTTAAAAAAATCCCAAAAATAAAGAATATTTAAAGTGAAAGTTTTCTATTCCCGCCTTTTTTCATTAAAAAGAATCGAGTAAACGAGTAAACTTTTTTTCAAGACCGAAATTGAGCTTCGCCGTTCGATATTTAAAATTGATGACTATTATACTCACACGAAGACAAGGCTGAATAGCAAAGCAACCTCTTTGGTCATTGGGCTGAATGCATGATGTCTATTGCCAGTATGATGGTTAGATGTACGCGAACTTTTTGAAAGAAAGAAGTGGTTTTTTTTTATTACTTACCGCCCTAGGGCTTTTCTAGCTACATTATTACCCTAGAGTGCTAATTAGTCACCTACAAGCCCCGTTTGGAGGTAATAAGAACCTTCTTACCGAACATGAGAGATGTAAAATACATTTAAAGACTGCACGAATAATAAAGTGTCACTTCACCGATTTCTACTTACCTGAAGTTTTGAAGGTTCAAACCACACATGGGACAACACTTTCTGTGATCCACTAATTGTTGTTCTGCGTCTGGGTTAAGAACACCCACACGCAGAACAATAGTGTCCGTTTCATGTATGTTTGTAAAGTCCCCCGTGAGACAGGAATACTCCTAGTGATAGAGTTTCTTGTCGGTTATTCTCCATGTGAATGACATTTTGGAGCTGCGCAACTAGAATTATTCATAATATAACGTTTCGAAGGGGCCTGAAAAGACCTACTTTAAATAAACGTCTTTTATTATTCTTTTTGCGGTTTTTTTTTTAATAAAAATATGAAAAAAGATATGAGTTATTTCCTATGGAAAAACAAACTAATTTATTTTAAAGTTTTGTTTAATATTCCACTCACAAAAACAGTTTTGCAACATGTATCCAACTAGTATTTTCAAAAATCTAAGCTTGTCAACGCTCAGAAGTTATTTAAAAAAATTATATTAAGCCCAAGTGTCGTAAGTTGCTGTAGTTGTATTAGTAACTGAATCATCTTCAAAATATGTTTTGCTGAACTGCAGTAGCACCAACTCGTATGTTATTATTGTACTTATTGCCTGAAACGACAAAATATTAAAAAAAAAAATATAAACATTCTTGTAATTTCATCTGTCATGCCATGTAATAAATTTGTCGAGCTATGTAATTAATTTGTCATGTCACGTAATTTATCCATAGTATGTTACATGCATTTATACATATTTAATTATGTTTATCAGTAGTCTGGTCACCACGGTTACAGGTTCTGCCTAGCTTGGGATTTTTGCATAGTAAATAGTAATAAGAGGGTCCGTAGCGTTACAAATTAGTATGATAATTATTACTAAACAGACTTATAGAAAAAAAACATTGAATTTTCATTGTCTGTCTGTCTGTTCGTCCGTCTGTCTGTCCGTCCGTATGTCACAGCCACTTTCTTACGAAAATATAAGAACTATACATTTGAAACTTGGTAAGTAGATGTATCCTGTGAACCGCATTAAAATTTTCACACAAAAATTAAAAAGAAAACAATAAATTTTGGGGGTCCCCATATTTAAAACTGAAAATCCAAAATGTTTTTTTCATCAAACCCATACGCGTGGGGTATAGGTAGGGGATAGGTCTTCAAAAATGATATTGAGGTTTCGAATATATATTTTTTCTAAACTGAATAGTTTGCCCAAGATACACTTCCAAAGTGGCAAAATGTGTCCCCCCCCTGTAACTTCTAAAACAAGAGAATGATAAAACTAAAAAAAATATAATGATGTACATTGCACATGCATTGTACATGCGAACTTCCACCGAAAATTGGTTTGAACGAGATCTAGTAAGTAGTTTTTTTTAATACGTCATAAATGGTAAAACGCAAAAAAAAACACTATTATTAAAACATCGATCAAAGTTACAACGAACTACAAAAACTTTTATATTATGTTACTTGCTGCTTCGGAACCCTTCACGGGCGAGTCCGACTCGCACTTGGCTGCTTTTTTAAATAAGCTTTTAATCTTGACCACATAAACTTAACGCCATGTCAGAAGATTGTATATTAATTTTATTATGAATATAAACAATATTTTCACGCACTTGTAAAATCGTATTTCGAGTGACGTAGAATAACTTTCCACTCAACGCTACTGTTGTGAAACGAAGTGTTAGTTGGAATCTTAACACCTGAAATAAAGTTGAGTGCATAATTAATTAAACAGTTAACTACAAAATATCAAATACCGCTATTGTCGAAAAAATATGTTCAATATATTTATTTATTTAAATATTTTTTTTAAAGGCGGTTCACAGTCAACCCGATAAGCGATGATGGTATGCGAGGACGACATATAAATATAGTATTTAATCAAATTGATTGATAACATACTCAAACAATTTTGAAATGTAAAAATAACAGGTAGGTATATAATTAAAACGGTGCTGAAAACTATATTAATAAAAACGTATTCAAACATTATGATTAAAGGTAGTAGAGCCACGCTGATTTCAGCACGAACGGGCTGGCTCACCTGGTGCGGTTCTACCCTCGCACAGAAGATAAACCTAAAATGACCACATTCGTGCTGGCGTGTTTCGTTGGTGAGTGCGGGACCGGAGGACCAATGATGCAAAAGCATCATTAGGCCGCCATAGTGTTAGTCAACATGCTGCATTGTCTGCATTTGCAATGAGTATGGTGACCACTACTCTTGATTTCTGCTTGTGCTTTCCACCAGGCAGAATAGTGTCACTTTGGCAGGCCCATACTTTAAACAAAGGATAAAAAGTTGCCTATCTAGTCATTCAACAAATACCTCCTGATCATATTCTGCAGGCTGTACGCTGTACACTGGAATTATGAGCTTTTGTGCAGTGTTGTGCACGTTGGCAGTGAACAAGGATAGCAATATAAATCTCAGTATCAAGAACGAGAAAGTGCTGTAGCGGAACAGGAAATAGTCTGGAGTTGTCATTACACTAGAAATAAACAAAATCTTATATTAGGTTCGTACAAAACTAAAGTTTGGGACTAACTAACTAACTGTGTGTCATTGCTCATATTTCCTATTTCAGTATCTATGGCAACTTCTTCTACTTCTTAGTCTTTATTATTTCCAAGATTATTTAGGGTTGGATTCTAGTTCAACCGGTTATACCTAAATGTCAATTTTTCCACGGAGTGATTGGCATCGAGCCTCCGCAAACCTGAGGGCGAACTCAATTCGAAAGCTGAACTACATAGTTGTCAGTATATTTGAGGGCACTGACTTCCCAATAACGATTGCCATAAATGTTCACGACAACTGGAACCGACGGCATAATGTGCTCTCCGAGACACGGGCGTAAAACACCGCTATTGAGAATTTCTGGTAAGAAAAACCCAACTTTTGATGTGACCCGGAAATCGAACCCGAGACCTCTGGATCGATAGTCGTATACGTTAACTGCTAGACTAAGTCAGATTAATATACTAGCTAGAATAATATTTGTCAAAACGTTTAAAACACCTCTTTCTACTCCTGCGTGGATTATATACTTGAGTGTATGTATTTAATCAATAAAAGATTGAACCCTGTCTTTCTTGTGTTGATATAATTGATGAAATCCTCACAATGTATAATCATCAACTTACTTGTTATTTTTTTCAGTGCCACAATTCTTGAAATTTATAACAGTTCCGCTGTAAAAAAAATAAGAATATGTATGACAAAGTCAAAGTTTAGTAGTAAATTTATCATTAACTGAAACTGACTACGAATCTACATCCAACACAATTGATAAAAAATGGTCGTAAAGTTTGGTAAAGTCGGTTTACGGACGATAATTTAACGTGACAACGTCATAACGAAACATTGATGAAATGATGAGAGATAGATGCAGCGTTTGTGCCGAATCATCATTTATGCGGCGTTACCTCGCTCTGAGGCGTTCCATTTAAGGCTTGAAGTGCAAGCGAGATATAGATGCGGCGCTTGCATCCGCAGCATTAATATCTCATCATTTCATCAATGTTTCGTTATGACGTTGTCACGTTAAACTATCCTCCGTAAACAGACTTTACAGACAACCATTTTTTTTCTCATTTAGGTTTGTATATCAGTAAGTTGATTATGAGACTTGGTTGGCCGGTTCAGAAATGTGAAAACAAACCTCGGCCAGACATTAGCATAAAAAATTAAGCTTTGTTAAAAAAATACATCTTTAAAACGATCAAAAGTTAACGTGTTTAATATTAAGTAGGAAATGAAAAAAAAACGCTGATATTTACTGCATTAAAGTAAACAGCTGAAGACAGATGAAGTACATGTTACTAAAGAATGAAACAAGAATGAAGCTACTCAAATGAGCATCTATTTCTTTCACCAGTAGCGCTAATTTTGAGTAGTGTTCTCGTAATTGCCCCCACGATATCATACTCTAAAAACAAAAAATAAAAGATTTACATTCAGTAGATGAATATAGTATTCAAGGTGACGGCGGTGTTTCAACAACGATGGTAAATTCTAAGAATGAATTTATATGAATTGCAAAACTATCGAATCTTTTCTTACAAAGAACCATACCGGTTGCAGTAAACTTACCTAATGTTGATTATATGCCTAATTGAAGATGATGAGAGGAATCAAGGCGAGGCCTATGTCCAGCAGTGAACTGTTAAAGGCTGTCGTGTAATGTAACGGTGATGACGATTCTGATATATAATTAACTAGCTGACCCGGCGAATTTCGTACCGCCATATTCACATATCTGTCTCAGCTTCCCACAGGCAGTGTTCAGTCGCGGACAAAAATAATACTTTTCCCGTTCTTTTTTTTATTTTTCTTGTATACAAACCTTGTCCCAACAATAACGACCACATAAAAAAAGAATTATTTAATTTGGTGCAGCTGATCGGAAGTTATGTGCGTACATGCATTTCGGCGATTCATTTTATATATATAGGTATGTCAACTGGTCAACTTATAACACTTAAAAACTTCTATGATTTGTGAAATAAGGTACTCTTACTTTTAAACTTACCGAGGTTTTTAGGTGAATAATTTAGTATATTTTTTGTAAGCAATAATACAGAAAGATCACTTTGGCTATATTGTTCTGTATTTGATTAGCTAATAAATATTTATGTGATACTAGTGGTTGCCCGCGGCTCCGCCCGTGTATATGTCGGTTATCGCGGCAAATAGTAGCCTATGTGTTATTCTGATGTATCTATATATATAAAAGAGGAAGGTGAAAATCCTGAAATTTTGCATGTAGGTTCTTTATATAACGTAAGTGAGCCCTAACAAAGGATTTTTTGAAATTTCACCCCTAAGGGGGTAAATCAGGGGATGAAAGTCTGCGTGAGCGAAGCCGCGTGTAAAAGCTAGTAAGATATATTACTAAAAAGTTTCATCCAAATCCGTTTAGTAGTTTTTGCGTGAAAGAGTAACAAACATCCATTCATCCATCCATACTTACAATCTTTAGCGTTTATAATATTAGTATAGATAATAGAATTGATTGTGGTTGATTGTAGTTGTTATAGTCAATTTGCAGGTACCAAGACAAAAAATTGTTTTTAAAAACAACATAAAATTTACTGTGCTTACGTTGTTCTTCTTGGAACAAATGATCTTGTTCAAATTTTGAAAATGCGAAGTTATATAAAGGCTACAGCAAATTGTTAACACATCAACGTAGCTGCACAAGACGGTAGTTTGAAAATTAAATATCTGAAAAATAAGTTTTGTTAAGTAAGATCTTGTGGCTTCTCTTCTCTTTTTTAAAAGACAACTCCCGCATTAGGAATATACATCCAGTGTCGCGGGGGAGTTTACAAGTATACATTAAAAGGACACAGAGAACACCTAGACACAGAACAAAATTTTTGTATCACACAATGTGTTGTCCCATGTGAAGTTTAAACCCACAACACTTGGTGTAGTGGAAAGCGGTGTGGCGGCCACTTAAACCACTATTCCAACCGTGCCAATTTTAGAAATTAAGTTATTCGAAGTCGCATGGTTACGGCGTTTGGTATTTGAGTTTTCAGTTTTAGGTCACGTAACTCACCCGCTTTTAACAGATGATTACATAGGGTTATCTATTGTGTATCTAGTTATGGTAGAATTTTGTCCTCATATTAAAAAAAAAAATTGAAAATTTGGAATAAGTTGTAAGGAATTTATTGGACTTTAGAACATCCCAAATTGAATAGCTTTGGGTTTTATTCTTGGCATTGTCAGATTTAAGGTTGATGTTGGACCCACATAAATTTAACCGTGGTGTTCATGCAAATTTACTCATATTAAATAAAATATTTTTTTTTTGGTTTAAATTTATTAATAACTAGTTGTGCCCCGTAGTTTTACCCGCGGTTGGTGTTGTAAAGGTACAATTGTAAGGCTCCGTCCACTTGGATCCTCTGCTTAGATGCCCTTGGGGATCCATGTGGAATTTTCATCCACACTGATCCCCTAGGGGATATTTTTGGATTTCAATTCCACTTTGATCCCCCAGGGATCCCAAAGGGATCTAAGCAGGGGGTCCAAGTAGACGAAGCCAATTATAACCGTGTTTTATATCGCGGGGTGTAGCTTTTATACCACGTTTTATACATATAAACCTTCCTCTTGAATCACTCTATCTATTGCTGAAAACTGCATTGAAATCCAATAAGTAGTTTAAAAGATCAGACAGGACAGACAGAGGAAGCGATTTCATCTTGTCTGTGTAAAGATATTTATGCTCACCAAAGCAAAAGTTGCCTTCACATCGCTATAAGGTATGAAGTTAAAAATGTAAAACATTCTGATCTTCATAAATGATGCGTAGATTTCTTGGTGTGTGTTAGTTGAACTAGTTCTAGATATACATGCAATAGTCAACTTTATGCTCAAGTTGGTCGCGAGACCGTATGTCACTGCGAAAGAGTAAAACAAAATTAATTGTGCTGATTAGATGCTGGGCGAGACCATTAATTTACTTTTTCTGGGTAGCCAAAAGATCTATAATAATATAAATAAGTTTATTTCATCTTAATCTCATCTTGCCTGCTTCGGTGGTGCAGTAGTATTGATTTCTTAAAAAAGACAACTCCCGCATTAGGGATAAACATCCTGTGTCGCGGAGAACTTTACAAACATACAGTAAAAGGACACAAAGAACACCCAGACTCAATACAACAATTTATGGATCACACAAAGTGTTGTCCCATGTGGGATTTGATCCCACAACACTTGGCGTAGTAGAGAGCGGCGTGGCGTTAAACCACTAGGCCAACCGTGCAGTTGCGACTGCTATGCTGTTGATTCCCAAGACGGATCAAATGTTTGTATTATCTGTAAATATTGGTTTCGGAGTTTGGCTGTTTTCTATGTATTAAATGTATGAATTAACAAAAAAGGTATCCAAGAATTTTATTAGTAAAACCAACTTTTATAGACTCTCTGCTTAGTTTGAAACTAGATGACGTTGTGTGTCAGATGTCCGAAAATGTTTTTATTAATTGCGTACCTATAGTTAGTATAATCATCGTAATTGCAATAATATTCGATTTCTTAATAGTGCGACTATCCAGCTTCAATATAGCCATGCTCTGTTCGGTTTCTTCAGCTAGTTTCATCAATTTAGGCCAGCACTTAGCTAATCTTAATAGGGATAAGGCTGCAGCAAAGTTTATTGCATAATATAAGATGTTAGCTGAAAGAAGTAAGAAAAGTTTCAAGACTATTACGATATATCAATTTGTGTGATCCCAAATTTGTAGCAGCTTTATATTCCAACATTATAAATTTTGAGAAAAATGAAAAACTTTATCAACATTTTGTTAGATGAGAGCGCTAAATAATAAAAAAATAACAAGAAAAAGTAAAGTAAAATAAACTCATACCCGAAAATTTAAAAACTTTTGTAAAAATGTGCTTGACTCCCCGGCCATTATTTCGAATATATTTCCATCTCATTAATTAAACTCAGTTATGTAGTTTAAACGCTACTGTGGAATATACATAGACTACCAAAACTATTACCCTTTTCACTTTGCCGTATTTGAGTAAAAAGGTTACTGATATTCGTTTTTTACAAGGAAATAATTTTCAAGCAATTATAAACACTGAACTTCAACTTTTGGCTCTGTGGTAAAGTGTGACCACAATTTTGCCAATGTCATGTTTTTGAACTATAAACACTCTTCAGAGAATTTTTTATTTTGACATACGTGCACTGATGATTACTAATTGAGAATGACATACTTACAGATTGATACTATTGAGGCTTCACTGTTCAGAAAATAATGAATAGTGAAGTAGAGCAATACCACTTGGCCCATGAGAGTCAAAATATTGTAGATACCGTAGAGACATTTTAATTTAAATCTGGAAATATAAAGTTGGTGTCATTTAAGTTTTTTTTTTTATGTATAAGGCTGGCAAACGAGCAGACGTATCGCCAGATGGTAAGCGATTACCGCCGCCCATGGACACCTGCAACACCAGAGGCGTCGCAAGTGCGTTGCCAGCCTTTGGGGATTGGGGGGGGGGGGGATGGAGGCGTTGGATGGGGGAGATAGGGGAAGGGGTTGGTATCCTCACTCACTCGGTGAAACACAGCGCAAGCACTATTTTACACCGGTTTTCTATGAGTCCGTGGTATCACTCCGGTCGAGCCGGCCCATTCATGCCGAAGCGTGGCTCTCCTACAGTTTCAATGATTATGTTTTTTTTTGACAATTTTATAAATTAGGATGTCACATTAATGAGCAAGGGTTAATTTTTTTAAGGCAAGGTTTTTTATTATCTGCTATAATCCCTTATAGATAACCTACATATATATATACTATCCACATGGTTTGCAAATTAAAAAGGATTGATGATGGAAGACTCACAAATGTAATTTATAGAACAATTAAGTTTGGAGGTGTCGAAGGAGTTTCTCCACGGTGAACATTTACTGACCCTGTTGCGGCTTGGGAACAGTCCTTATTATTTTTCCTATCCAAATATCGTTACCTAACTTCCCACTTCCAACTCCCCTTGCACATGAAGCGAATTCTTATCAGCGCCATCTAGTGCGCGGACACTCAAAAAAGAGCGCTAATGGCCGCGTAGCGCGTTCACGTTGTCTCTCGTGAAAATATCTAAAATCAATGGAAATAGACTGATCTCAATTGTGAAAACCGTGTACATTTCGTGTGGAGTGTGATCCGCTGCCTGTGCTGTGTGGGACTCTTGTCTGAACCTACCAAACGTGCTCTGATGAACCGGGTTCGTGGATGTGCCTCCGATTGGTGAGTCCTCCCAACCTTTTCCCGTTTCTGAAGCTGTTCGTTTGTTCCTGATTGATATCACTGGATTTAGACATACGCTAGAAAGGTGCCCTAGGTTACCGCCCGCTGTGAACCAACCAGCAATAGCTCATTCATCAACATACATAAGTGGTCCTTCGAGCCGGATCATCGTGATTAGTTACAAAAACTTATTAAATACAGTCCGCTTACTAGTTTTCATCGATTATTTACAATTATTAATCTAAATAGTGTAATACAATTTGTTAATCGTACTTATTTCATTGCATTTAATAGTAACTCATTTATTTTAAATGTAATTCGACAAAATTCTAAAGTTGTTGATTGGTTCATATTGCTCAGACAGTGTTACTTATCTTATTTGTTCGGATTATACTTCGTATGGAATGTGCATTGAGCGTTTGAACTTATTTTATTTTATAAAGTGGCTACTTGAGGGTAGAAATTAAACTTATTTAGGTACTCATTTATGTTAAGAATCTTCTTAAATTTATATAAATAGTTGAAAGTTATTCAACTTAATTGAAATTAGGTAAATACGTATGATATCTAGATATTGTATTGGTTTTGATTTAAAGAACAAAACTTGTCTTTGTCTGACATTATCCTGCTACCTATTT
Organism: Diaphora mendica; assembly: GCA_949125395.1. Taxonomy (NCBI): domain Eukaryota; kingdom Metazoa; phylum Arthropoda; class Insecta; order Lepidoptera; family Erebidae; genus Diaphora; species Diaphora mendica. Next base: position 24,625,647 of record OX421314.1, read on the forward strand.
GTTTGTGAACAATTAGGTACTTATTTAATTATTAGTTCACGAGGTGTGAGATATACACACATCAAAAGTGTCTAGGGATCAAGCATTTTTATGCGGATTTCTTGAGATTGAGATGTGGCTTTGGCCCTGGCCTGCTCAGTCGCCAGACTTGAACCCGATTGAGCATGCATGGGATATGCTACAGAGAAGAGCTCTGCCGAATATGGAGGGTATCCAGTCGCAAGAAGACCTTTTTTTGTTGTTGCAACGAACATGGGCGGCCATTCCACAGCGTGATTTGGATGAACTCATTTTGAGTATGCCAAACCGATGTTCTTGTGTTAGTGTTCGCGGTAGAAACACGGATTATTAATTGTTTAAGTTACCTAATAAAATTTTAAAGAAAACTGTTATTTCAGTCTTTTTTTCGAACTTTAATGTTAGTGGTTCAAATGTCAAAAATCCTTTTATTAGGAAAATGGCAAATTTCTTTATTAATGCAAAGGTGACTTGGTTTATCGTTACTGTGACAAACGAAAACACTTTATTTGATGAATCCTTAAAGAAAATTTTAATTAATATCAATCAGGAGAAAAGTTATTGCAAAAATATATGTTGATCCCTAGACACATATGTTGATCCCTAGACACTTTTGATGTGTGTATTTACTTGAAGTTTAACTTATTTGATTGCTCACAATTACTACCAAAGAGGAGAATGCAATTAAACTTTATACGTCACACCGCGAATATGTTTTTCGATCGCTACAGATTCTTGTAGATTTAACTAAATTATTACGTGAGAAACGAGATTCGTCTAAAGTTAAAGAGTTTCGTGCTAGATATTCGAAATTAGAGAGTATACGAGAAGAATATGTTATATTAACTGTGAAAATAAATAGTTTGAAATTAACTTTAAAACCTACGGAGTCCGTCAATATGCAAGTGATGGCCGTGTTCGATGATATGTACTACGAAGTACTGAGTGCCTCGTCAGAGTTTCTCGCGCCGGCGCCGCCTGTGTCGCCAGCCGGGGGAGTCAGCTCGGTACCTGCTTCCGACACAAGCCGCGAGACACATGCTAGGTTACCGCGAATTGACCTCCCGAAGTTTGATGGTAAAATAGAAAATTGGCAAACCTTTTATGATACATTTGTAAGTTTAATTCATAATAATTCATCGATTGTTCCGATTACTAAATTTCATTATTTAATTTCTTGTTTATCGGGATCCGCCCTTGGGATCGCTAAACAGGTCAAGGTTACATCGGACAATTATGAAATAGTTTTTAACGAATTGGTGAAGCGTTATCATAATAAAAGAATTTTAGCGGTGACGTATTTAGATCAAATAAATAAATATCCTTATTTAAAAAATCCTTATTTCAATGAATTACAGTCGTATACTAATGTACTATGCGAGTCGGTCAATGCCCTTAAGGCCTTAAAGCTAGATGATCTAAGTGATTTTATTTTGTTTAACTCCGCGTTTCGCGCGCTTGATAACTATACGCGACAGCGCTTTGAGTGTCAAAATAAAACGGAGATTCCTACTTTTCACGAGCTTATGGAGTTTCTTCAAGACTATGTTAGAGTTTTAGAAACTACTTACCATACGACCAGCGTGATTGAACCTGCTAGTGTCACTACGCGGTCTGCGCCTCCTTATGGAGGAAACTGGAAACAGATCAAAAATGTTTCAGAGCGAGTGCAGAAACGATCTGTGCTCACTACTCAATCTGGGCATTCTAGAAGCTTGATATCATTAGAATGCTATCACTGTGGTGCAGCGCACAGTATCTATAAGTGCCCCACATTTCAATCGTTAGGTTCACAAACTAGGTTGAACTTTGTAAAACAAAAGAACTTATGTGTTAATTGTTTGCGTAAGCATCCTGTCGATAAGTGTGTATCAAAAATGAATTGTTTTATCTGTGGTCGCAATCATCACACGTTAGTCCACGTCGACGACCCGCCTCCATTAGCGACTGCGGCAGCCACCGGTTCGAGCACCCACGCCACTTGTAGTGCGTTCCAGGGACAAGCTCGCGACACGTGTGTGGTACTGCTCGGTACGTGCATGGTGCGCGTGCTAGACGCCTCTGGCACGTTGCAACCGGTTCGAGCGCTAATCGATAGTGGTGCTCAGAACTGCTTCATGACTGTGAAGTGTGCACGGAAGCTAGGTTTTCAGTTGAGTCGTTGTAATATTAATGTGGCTGGACTAGGACAACATTCGGTGTGTCAAGTCCGGGGAATGACTCAATGCTCCATTCGCCCGTGTGATTCGAGTGATCCGCAGTTTCATATCTCTCCTATTGTTATCGACAGCATCACATCGGCTGTGCCGACCTCGGTTATTCCACAAACGGTTCGTAGTGAATATAAACATTTAACGTTAGCTGATCGTGACTTTGACAAACCTGCTGATGTCGACCTGTTGCTCGGCGCTGAGTTGTTCCATCACATCTATGACGGACAGGTGTTGAAGCCGAAACCCGGCTACCCTGCTGCTTTGCACAGTGTCTTTGGGTGGGTCCTCTCTGGTCCAACAAGTGTTGCCAGTCCTAACTCGGGTGTCACTTCTTTGAAAGCTTCCTCTTGTAAACTTGATGAGATGGTCAAGCGATTCTGGGAAGTGGAGGAACCTCCCCATAAACCTATTTCCGTTCCAGAAGATGATGAGGTCGAACGCCTTTATTCCAGTCTTACTTATAGAGATTGTGACGGCCGTTATGTGGTACCTATTTTATTGAAAACTCCTGACTCTAATGTAGGAGATTCTTATTTTAGTTCGTTGTTGCAGTTTATTAACCTTGAGAAACGTCTAAGTCGGCAAGAACTACTCAACTCTGATTATTGTGAATTTATGCATGAATATGAGCAACTGGGTCATATGCAAGCAATAGCGACCAGCATCCCAAGCGGTCGCTACTTTATACCGCACCACTGCGTGCTTCGTCCAGAGAGTTCGACGACGAAACTTCGCGTCGTTTTTAATGCTAGTCATAGGACGACTAATGGCTTATCTTTAAATGACATTGTTTATACTGGACCTAAATTGCAACCGAATATTGTAGACATCATTACTGGTTTCCGGGTTCATAACATCGTGTTCACTTGTGACATCTCTAAGATGTATCGTCAATTCTTGATAAGGCCTGAGGATCGAGCGTGGCAACACGTGCTCTGGCGTGATTCACCGTCCTCACCTATTCAAGAATTTGAGTTACGTACCGTAACCTATGGTGTTAAGAGCTCACCTTACCTGGCGATCCGTACTCTGCATCAACTGGCTTGCGACTACGGCGATCTATATCCTCGTGCTGCTGAAGCTCTCAGGCATCATACGTACACCGACGATATGACTACCGGTGCTTCTTCTGTCGAGGCAGCTTGTCAAATCAAAGACGAACTGATCAATCTCCTCAGTTGTGCTAAATTGTCGTTGCGCAAATGGAGCAGCAATAGTCCTACGTTCTTGGATGGACTACCAGTTGAACACTGTCAAGTTCCAAAGTCATTCAGCGATGATGGTTCTATGACCCTTAAGGTCTTAGGAATCCAGTGGGACCCCATTGGTGATTATTTTACATATTCCGTCACACCTGTGGACATTGTATTTACGAAACGTTCTATCCTATCGAACGTTGCTCGAATTTATGATCCTTTGGGTTGGCTTGCACCTTATATATTACAAGCTAAATTACTCCTTCAAAGCCTATGGCGTCTTCACTTATCTTGGGATGATCTTATTCCCGAGGAACTGTCTTGTGACTGGGCTAAGTTCATTTCTGGATTATCTAATTTAAAGCTTATTAAAATTCCTCGCAAAATTGTTACTCATTTGGAAGCCGATCATCAACTAGTTGGATTTTGTGACGGATCATCTAAAGGTTACGGATGTTGTATTTATTTGCGGTCAGTCTATGGTAATCGTGTTGAAATCTTCTTACTTATTGCTAAGTCTAAAGTAGCCCCAATCAAACCTCTTACGGTTAATCGTTTAGAGTTGTGCGGCGCCACCTTGTTGTCACGCACTCTTCATCACATTCAATCATTGCTTGCTTCTAAAATTAAAATATCTCAAGTTTTTGCATTTACGGACAGCTCCACTGTGTTAGCTTGGCTTCACACAGAACCTCATAGATTAAAAACTTTTGTTGCACATCGTGTGGTTCAGATAACTGATACTTTTAAACCCTCGATCTGGCGTCATGTGTCTACTCACGACAACCCTGCTGACTACTCCAGCCGAGGCCTCTCTTGCGAGGAGCTGGTGAAATGCGATAAATGGTGGTCGGGACCGGAGTGGCTGCTCAGAGGTCTCAATTCCTGGCCGGCTTCATTCCGTTCTGAACATCTGGGGGAAGTGCCTGAAGTAAAATCTTGTTCTCATGTAGTCCAAGGTCAGGAACCAATTCATGAGGTCTTGCCAGAGCTGTTAGAACGTTCTTCTTCGCTCACTCATTTACAGCGAACAGTGGCTTGGATCTTGCGTTTTGTTACAAATATGCGGCAAGAGCCTGGCAAACGCAAACATGGCGCTCTCACTTCTGATGAGCTAGAGCAATCGTTACTTACACTTATAAAATCTGTTCAACAGTCCCATTTTAGTGATGAAATTTCTAAACTTATTTCTAAGAAATGTCTTCCCAAACATTTGCAAAGGTTGTCTCCTTTTCTTGACAATTCGGGTCTAGTCCGAGTGAGGGGACGTCTTCAAAACTTCAACTTGCCTGACCAGTCTAAACATCCGTACCTAATACCTAAAAAATCTATTTTGGCTTCACTCATAATTACTTATTATCATAAAATTTATTTGCATTGTGGGCCTCGCACTTTGCAATCGCTAATTCAAAGAAAATTCTGGATTCTCGGAATCAGAAATCTAATTCGCTCACACTTATCTAAATGTGTGACATGTTTTAAGGTTAAACCTATTCCTTATCAACCTGTGATGGGAAACTTACCGCCTTGTCGATCCCAGACGGGTTTTTGTTTTCAAAATATAGGTATCGACTTCGGTGGACCTTTTCTGGTTAAAGAAAGTCGGAAACGTAACGCTCGTGTCCATAAAGCTTACGTGTGCTTGATTGTCTGCCTCTCTGTCAAGGCAGTACATCTCGAGCTGGTTTCGGAACTGTCTACAGAAGCGTTTCTAGCTGCGCTAGATAGATTTGTGTCGAGACGAGGAATATGTCGCAGTATTGTGACTGATTGTGGCACAAACTTTGTGGGGGCTAAACGCTATCTCGAGGATATGTACAAAGTCATGCTAGATAATAGGGAGGAGGTTTCATCTCAATTAGGGTCTCGTGGAATTTCTTGGAAATTGAATCCTCCTTCCGCGCCCCACTTTGGTGGCATTTTCGAGAGTGGTATTAAGTCCACCAAATACCATCTCAAAAGAGTCATTGGTTCTCAAGTTTTAACTTTCGAAGAACTGGTCACGGTCTTAATGAAGGTCGAAGCAATGCTCAATTCCAGACCCTTGTGTCAGCTATCGTCTGATCCTAGTGAAGTAGATGTACTCACTGCTGGACACTTTATTGTTGGACGCCCATTGGTTACTCTTCCGGAACCACGTTTAGAAGAAGCGCATCCTCGAACTCGTTGGCAACTTCTTCAGAAACTTACGCAAAGTTTCTGGCGTGTTTGGCAGAACGACTATCTGCATACCCTACAACAAAAGGTCAAATGGTTTAAATATGACCATCGTCGTCCTGAGATTGGACAACTTGTTTCAATCCAGGAACCTAACTTACCTCCAAATGAATGGCGACTAGGACGTATCGCTGACGTTCATCCCGGAATTGATAAAATTATTCGTGTTGTGACGGTAAGAACCCAAAAGGGTTTACTTAAACGACCAGTAGTCAAGATTTGTCCTTTACCGATAGCTAATTAGGTTTTATTTTTATTCTATTAGTAGTGAACCTAGTTTTAGTTATTATACGGATCTTATCTTTAAGTTAAGCAAACTTGTCGTAATTTACTTATTTCTTATTTTAATGCATATTTCAAACGCTAGTATTTATTGTGTTTTGTTTTATATTTATATCTTATTGCTGTCTGAGCAACGAGGTTCCTAGAGGTTGTCGGACAGTGTTGTCTTGTGAAATCCCTCGGTGATTTCAAGTGGGGGGAGATGTTGCGGCTTGGGAACAGTCCTTATTATTTTTCCTATCCAAATATCGTTACCTAACTTCCCACTTCCAACTCCCCTTGCACATGAAGCGAATTCTTATCAGCGCCATCTAGTGCGCGGACACTCAAAAAAGAGCGCTAATGGCCGCGTAGCGCGTTCACGTTGTCGCTCGTGAAAATATCTAAAATCAATGGAAATAGACTGATCTCAATTGTGAAAACCGTGTACATTTCGTGTGGAGTGTGATCCCCTGCCTGTGCTGTGTGGGACTCTTGTCTGAACCAACCAAACGTGCTCTGATGAACCGGGTTCGTGGATGTGCCTCCGATTGGTGAGTCCTCCCAACCTTTTCCCGTTTCTGAAGCTGTTCGTTTGTTCCTGCTTGATATCATTGGATTTAGACATACGCTAGAAAGGTGCCCTAGGTTACCGCCCGCTGTGAACCAACCAGCAATAGCTCATTCATCAACATACAGACCCCATTGGTGATGTACCTAATGAAAAAGGTGAGGTGAACAGCATTAGGAATCGACGAGCATGCATGCAGCGATTTATAAATGTTGACGAAGCAAAAGAGGCGTGTCAGGATTTTAAGTGGAGATCTTTGAATGATATTTTATTTTGATCTAGAGTGCGACTTTCAATTGCGAGATACCTATAGAAACAGAAACTGCTATGCACTCGTAATTTGTCGTGTCATCACTAGTAGTCAGATAGTTGTGTTAATTCAACATCTTGATTATAATTTGCTATATCGACTTAAAAAGTAAACTATGCTTTGTATTGTATAAATAAAATCTCAAAATTAAATGTATAGTAGTTACTTAGTTCCATCGGCAGTAGGCTGGTTGAGACCTTGAACAGGAAAAAATCCGGTCCAACGAGAAAGCCTCATCGAATGGCGCAAGCAAGCGTGAAGACAGCATGACTTCCTTTCCTGAGTGTCATTGACTTTCATCCTTTAACTGCAAAATGGAGACAGTAATGTTGTATATATTACATAATGGTTCACTGACAAATAACAACAGCTGTTTTGTGAAGCATTGTTTTAGTAGTCATCCGAAAGTTAAATGTATTTCTGAGCATTCTAAAATAAATAAAATAATACTCCTAACCTGAATATAAGTTATCCTAATTGAAATCTAGAACATTATGATTCATCTTCCTCTAAAATCGATTCGAAAATTCAAGTTTATTATTCATATGATATAATATGTTTTATGATATTATAACTTACATTGTCTAAATATTTTACTTCGGTAGACAACGTACGTTAAACTGCCAAGGTATAACAATTGTACGAATCACTGATGTGTCAAATATTTGTTGTTTGTAATATAACTTAAGTCGTAGGAATTAACATTGTTTATTAATATTTAATGGGTAGAAAACTGTTTGAACATTTATTTATGTTTGATGCTTGCTAAAAAATATTTATGACGTTTTTTTGTGTTTTTTTTTTGCGGTACAGGAGGTCAAATGAAAAAGACAGTTTGCTTGATGAAAAATAATTTACCATTGCCATGAACATCTTCTCCTTCGCTGGTGAAACTAGAAAAATATATAAATACTACACTATCAGGGGTATGTCTTTCAGGGAATTTTAAGATTAAATAACACAGAGTTCATGCAAGAGCAAGTTAAACTTACTTTTGTTCCACCATAGCGAAATTTGATCTCAAAAGAAGTTGAACGGAGGATACTCAAAAAGCATTATTTGGATTAAGATTTCACGAACTTATATTATTAATGTTATGATACATTACTAAGTTTTGGAGAGAGAGAGAGAGTTTATTAAACCTCCGTTTAGTAATTGTAAATAACAGGTATTTAAAACGTACTTGCGTTTCTCAAAAAGATAAAACTTTTCATTATAAGGATGAAAATATTGACTTAATGAATTATCTGGCAATTAACCGAGTAGTACAATATAGACAAGTCTTCAGCGGTAAGACAGTTAACTTTGAGCTACAGTGTGATGAACATCGAAGAGATCTAAGCGCACAGAAGACTAAACTCGGTGACCATTTTTAACCGACTTCCAAAAAGGAGGAGGTTCTATGTTCCACTGTATGTATTTTTTTATGTATGTTCACCGATTACTCCGTCAATTGTGGATCGATTTTGAAAATTATTTTTGTATTCGAAAGGGTATGCTCCCGAGGTGGTCCCATTGCCACCATATCAGGTTCTGATGATGGGATCATGGGGAAATCGAGGGAAACCCTCATTTTTTTAGGCACTTACTATGTTTTTCGTATATTTTCTGAAGTTACACCGGTATTTGAGTCTGGTAGTCATAATTTTATGATGATGAGCTGATGATGTAAGGTACAACTCCTTAACGGTTAGGAGTTGGAGGATAAATCTTTAAACATGATATGTATGTATGTTACCTTTAGTCGTATTCTTTCAAATTATTTAGGTAAGCTGATGATGGAAGGTGGAAGGTACAACTCCTCAACGGTTAGGAGTTGGAGGATAATTCTTTCAATTTCATACGTATCTAAAGACATTTAGTCGTATACTTTCAAGTTATTTAGGTGAGCTGATGATAGAAGGTTAAACTCTTCAACAATTAGGGATTAGAGGATGATTTTAATATTATACGTACGTATAGACCTTAATTTGTATTCTTTCAGTTATTCATATATTATAGATCCTTTTATTGAGTAGACACCCACTAAGGAAGGAATTTTGGAATTTCTACCCCAAGGGGGTGAAGTAGGGGTAGAAAGTTTGTACGAAAGTCCGTCATTTTTTCAGTTAGAAACGGGAATACGGGATAACTGAAAAATAAAACTATACAAAGATGAAATAAGGTTAAATTTTTTTATGTGACACTTTATTATTAATTAAAATATAGAGTTTTAATATCACAATACAACTCTGGAAAAATCTTTTTTTACTTTATTCCGTTCGTGTTTGTATATATTCAATTATTTAATTTATAAAATTGTAACAACAACACCTCGTAAGTAACAATAGTTGCGTAGACCTGAAAAACAAAAAAGTGTGAGTTTCAGCTCCGACGTACGATTAGAGTTTACCATTTGGCGCCTTTTTGCAGTGCGCGCTTATACCTACTACGTTGAACGAAATTACGAAACGCATAATCGCCATGAAATTCTCGGCGCTTACGCCATTTTGGAGGACTAAACTAATAATAATCGTTGTAGCGCTGATCTGTTTTAATAGTTTGTTAGATTTGCAGAACTTGTTAGAACTGCACGGTTGGCCTAGTGGTTTAGGCGGTCGCCACGCCGCTTGCCAATTCGCCAAGTGTTGTGGGTTCAAATCCTACACGGCACAACACTTTGTGTGATCCATAAATTTTTGTTCTGAGTTTGGGTGTTATTTGTGTCCGTTTCATGTATGTCTGTAAAGTCCCCAGGATGTTTATTCCTAATGCGGGAGTTGTCTTTTAAAAAAAAAAAACAAAATAAATAAATAAATATATATATAAGTAATGAAAAAGCGCTCCATCGTTACGCCTTACTTGTTTTATGGTTTATATATTTTTATACCTCTAGATAAATATGTAAACTCCAATAAAAAAGCGTATGGTTCTAATGAAAAGACAATTAAGTTCTGTAATTTTTAGATCAAAACTGTCCAAACTGATATAAATTCAAATGTAAATTTGTTTGTTTCAAACCGCCGCCAAAAGCTAGTTTACCTAAACTGTGTTAGGAACTAAGCCGAGGCATTTTCCATACAAAGCTAAAACCTCGTTAGTCTCACAGACCGTTACCTTAAGGTATATCGTGTGGTGTAGACAGTGCTCTTCCAAGAGAGTGAACTACTAGAATAGTTAATTAGCAAACGAAAATTGTGGAATTCATTATTGCGAATAAAATAGAAGCTACTGGGCTGTTATTAATGTAGCAAATGTAGTAAATATTTTGACATTTACTTTATACATTTGATATTATTTAATATTAAAACATGCTCATACGGATCCGAAAAATGAACATATAGAGATCATTCTGTGTATGTACGTGTATGTTTGTATAAACTAATAAACCACTACTTTGGTTATTACTAGCTGCGACCATTGTATGTGTATAGATGAATAGATAATATATTTTTTGTCAAAGTTAGTGAATTTGTTGCTGTACAATAATGTTTTTTTATAACATATTTGCTCGTAAAGAGTCTCTTATTTCACAAATTTTAATATCGTAATGTTTCTCATTACGGACTTGTGCGTTATTGTAATGTAAAACGCACTTTTTTTTTAATAAAGTAAAACTCACGCTTTAACAAGATGCTCGAACTATACTCTTTTAAATATTAGCAAAGAGTTTTATGTCAGAAAAGTGGTTAACATTTTATGAATAAAATTTACTTTGAGAGATAAATATAATAAATAAACATTGAATTCTTGATTTTAATTAATTTAGCAATAAATTAAAAGCATTTATCTGTGACAAAAACACAAAAATATTAATATACTTGATTAATAATACTGGCTGTTTGTGCCAAATTTTACAAATTGTTCAAATGTTTATAACTGCTTTAACAAGTAATTAAAGATTTATTCGATCAAGAAAGTCCGAGTTTTATTTATTTCCTCGTAAATATGTTATAAAACGTCGTATGACTTACGTGCGCTTTGATAATTACAGCCTCAGCTTTCTTGTTGATAGCAATATCAACTTACCGCACTTATATCATAATTTACTATTACATGCAGTTTCTGTAAGTGTGGTGAAATATAACAAATGAAGAATATGAAATCAAATATATGAAAAACGCTTTTCTTATTGAAAAGATTTTTAACATACTAACTGTTAATATCATGCCATGTGTTATGTGAAAGAAATCCATTCCACTAATAGCAATTCTGATGGCCTTAACTTGAGCTATATATTTTTGAACCTGAAGCAAAAGAAATAACTGCAAAAGAGTTCCAAAATATTTTAAACAAAGTCAAAAGACCTCAACCCGTTTTTCAAAAATAAAGTACACGAACTCCTTCTAAATGAACTGGCAGACATATCTCATCCATAGTACATCTCATATTCCGGTTTTCATGGTGTATAGATGTGATATATATGTACCTGTAAATGTATGTTTATATTTGTGATATGTACTATTGTGTTTATATTTGTATAGTCTAAGTTTAAATATATTGTGTTATATATGTGTAATATGAAACCTGTGCACCTACCACACCACATTTCTACACCACCCGAAGGTTGACTGGAAGAGAATGCCCTGGGTATTAAGTCCGCCGATGTACAAATTTAGTGCATAAAGTTGATAAAAGAATAAAATGATAAAAAAACAGTAACAAACATCCATCTATCCATCCATCCATCCATCGATCCATCCATCCATACTTACAAACTTTCGCCTTTAATATTAGTGTGATTTATTCCCTATTAACTTTTTTGCAGCTAATTTGGCTTTTATCACTTATTCTATACTTACCCTCTATCCTTATCTATTCTACACTTATTTTACTCAACTAGTCTTACATCGACCTTAGTAATTAAATATAGAATTGAGCAAAGACAGCGGGAGAGAGAGAAAATTTACAAGCACTTTCGTTCTCAAAAATGATGCACTTACAACTTCAACTTTAAATATCCTCCAAATTCAAATGATCATCATCATCAACAAATGTGCCATAACTTTCAAACCAATATTAAATGTAAGATAAGTGTTAACATTAAAGTAAACGACCGTGGCCTGTGAAGCTGCGCAGCGTTTTGGAAAGTAATTTACATTTTAAAGTGGCAAAGTTTATCATATCCGATCATTACTTTTGTGAATGATGTACCTTGTACTTTTGAATATTACATTTAATCAATGATATTATATATTTAATAAGTGACAAGCGTTTCTTTTTATGTGTGAGTCTAAAATGTGTATGTGTGAAGAATTTCCCCCGTAAAACATGACAGACTGTTATACGGCGAATTTTATTTAAAACTAGCTTTTACACGCGGCTCCGCTCATGCAGACTTTCATCCCCTGATTATCCCTTAGGGGTGGAATTTCAAAAAAATCTTTCTTATCCTCTCACTTACGTTATGTAAAGAACCTACATGCAAAATTTCAGGATTCTAGCTTCAGCGGTTTGGGCTGTGCGTTGATCTCTGGGTATGTCAGTCAGTCAGTCTGTCAGTCAGTCACCTTACTCTTTTATACAGGGTGGGTATGACAAAACGATATTAATTTGAACTAGATGTACCTACACACAATACAATTCCACCTACAAAATTTCAATAAAATCGGTTCAGTAGTTTAGCCATAGGACACTATTTTTCGATTTTAAAATCTACTACACGATGTTGTTGGGTTTAATGACCGATGTTACACCTACCGTCGGGTCGTCGTCGCCGCGTCGCAAGATGTCCGAAATATTTATTTCTTTATAGTGGGTATTTATATATTAAGTTTCAATTTACACATTTGTACTAATATTTTTCCAATTGAAATTTCACCAATAATAAATGTTATACCAACCAATTAACAATTAGCAGTCACCTGTAGAGACACATCTTAAAAATCATCGGTACTTAGTGTAAATGCTCTTTTTTTCCGTGCAGAAATCCCTAAGTTTACCGCCTGCTGGTGGTTATGTCGCCGAACCGACCAAAAACCACACGGCGACTCAAGTACTAGAAGTCAGGGAATAAGTTCACCCTAGAAAGGAGATCTTTGGAACCCCGAAGTCCGCATAGTATATAAGAAAGAAATAAAACAACAATTTGTGCTCAATATAATTCATCTATAAATACAACAAACACAAGCATAAGAAAGTTCTGACCTTGTGAATAAAATTTAGAGAAACGTGGAAAAATATTCTTGTATGTGCCTACAATCACAGAAAACTATACTATACTATATATTCTGTAGTAAGTTCTTATAAATGTCGTGTTGAAGCATAGAGCAGCATGGTACGGAGTAGCCATAGGCAGACTTTCCCCTATGTCAAAGTGCAAGTCCAAATGGACCTAAGCATTACACAGTTATAACACATAATGTATTTAAGTGTGTAAAATTGCGAATGTTTTGTTTAAATTTTTATGTGTGAGTTCATAGTGACAAGCGATTGTTTTTATGTGTGAGTCTAAAATGTGTATGTGTAAAAATTTTCCCCTGTAAAAAATGTCAGACTGTTTTGTATCGGAATAAGGCGCTATGACTATTCCCCTCCGATCCGCCGGATCCGGAATAATATAAAACATCACTTCACAATTGAAATAACACTAATTCATAGGTGATTAGTGTTCCTATGATCTGAAAAGAAATTCCACATTTAATATTTTAAGTACTAAAATTAAGCATAATTTTTGCAAAAGTCTCGAGGTTTTTTTAATTTGAGGACAGTTTTATATAGTTTATTTTTATTCTACATTTAGTGACTAATGTCACTAGATTCTTGATGCCCATCAAGGGCAAAATCTGATTTAGCATGCAGAACACAACATCACTAGCATAACTGCCAGTAAGTTAGTTATGAAATAATGGCTTCTTGTACTTAAATGATATCTTTGTCAAATTTTATTTATAAAAGTTTCTCCACAGAAAAATTTTGGAGTAATTCTCGAAATAATTATTTATTACATTGTGAAATGAGAATGTTTAAAAGTCGATACCCATATAATTATTAAATAACGAATCAATAACTGTTACTTCAGAAAAGGGACGTTATGTTTTGATAAACGATACTGTTTTTACCAAAATTGTTTAAATGACAAACAAATCTATATTTTAACATCAAAATTAAATCGTCGATACTCACTGCTAATGTCAAATTACGAGTAACAGCAAAAAAATTATAGCCAGTCAAAGATATTTTTGAATAATATACTTGAGTCATTAACCTTTGCATCTGAAACAAGACATTTTTGATAAAACTGGTTAGAAATAATATTTGAAAACAGTTAGTCGCTGCTACTATATCGGTATTCCAGGGTGTCTTCTTGAAAACGGAAATGTTGTTATGTAAAGCTATTAAAGAATGTGGAAGATTCATGCTTGCCCAAATTGAGCAAGCACTAAGCAATTCTGATATTGAAACTCTCTGGAAGCGGGACTAATAGGACTTAATTTGTCGCCTCATATACTTTCTGTGATCTCCTAGCACTCTCTGCTCTCCTATCCAAAATAATGTTATAACTTCCAAAGTAATTAAATCTAGCTAAACCACTGCTAATAAAATTTGGCAAGAAGATACTTTTAATCTTGAGGAAGGATATAGGCTATTCTTTACCGCTATAACCAACAAACATTTATTATTATTATTTTCTACTGCTCAACTACTAACTGTGACCTGCTACAAAATAGTCAGAAGTTACCTTCTAATAAAATAGTTTAACGTCTCCAGGGACTTGTGAAGTGCCATTATTTGATATGTTTGTGGATCATTGTTGTTGATCTGGTTTACAAGAGTTACGGTAATGTGCATGGAAGAGGGTTTAGTTTTCTCTAATGATATGAGAAAAAACAAATCTTTAACATAAACTAAACAATGGTGCTAATTCTGTTAACCTCACTAAACTAAAATTCACTAAAACTTATTGTTGGATTACATGCTTTATTTTCATTTGCATAAAGTCCATTTATTTATATCTCAAATCTTAGCTGTCACTATGTTTAGTTCAGTACCAAATAAAAGTTTATCAGAGACACACGCTTGTTTATTACTTGATCTTCTCTATATCTATTACTTGATAGAAACTTACTTATAACTTTTTACTTATAATTTTTACATTAAGAGTTTAGTTTAGTATTTGACGTGACAACGTCTTATAATTCGATGGAGCCGGCTGCACGCACGAAAAAACATGACTCATGCGGCTTTACCTGACGTCATGCGACGTTACCTCGCTCTGAGGCGTTCCATTTAAGGCTTGAAGTGCAAGCGATCATCATTTCATCAATGTTTCGTTATGACGTTGTCACGTTAAACTATAGTCCGTATACAGACTTTACAGACAACGATTTTTTTACTAATAAACAAGCGTGTATCTCTGATCAACTTATAGTTGGTACTGAACTAAATATAGTGAAAGTTAAGATGTGAGATATCGAAAAATGGGTTGTAAGCGAATGAGATTATACTAAAATTAACTAAAATTTATTGTTGGTTTATGACCAACAATAAATTTTAGTTAATTTTAGTTTAGTGCTGTCAACAACAGAATTAGCACCATGATGTGTAGAAATCAATGGGTAAAATGCTATTTTAAATTGTTTAACTTACGTCAATATTAAATGCCGAGGATGGAAAAGTATGAAGAGCGTTCAAAGGTTCTCGACTTGCCGAATGGAGTTTTGAAGCGAAATATGATATCAGACCCGTTCTTATAATCACAACGATGCAGGGAAAAATGTAATAGGTGATTGTACCAGGGCTATAACTGAAATAAAAATATATAACTTTCAATACTTGATCGTGTAATTAGGTTAACTGAAAAAATAATATTTAGTTCTGAAGTTAGATTTCCTAATCGTCTTTATTATCCACTGGCTAATACTTTTTGAGATCGGTACAATGTGTAACTTTGGCATTGGCCAATATAATACAAAGTCAATAGCCAAAGACGATCGATCGAGATGGTTTTTAGTTCAACTTACATTTTATTATGATAACTAAAATCATTTAGTAAAAACCAGTAACTAAGTTGTTAACAAAATATTTAAGACCAATTGGTTTTCCTGTAAACTGTGAGTAAACAATTATTTCAATTGTTTTTTAAGAAATTTAACGTTTTAGAAATGAATAATAAGGCGGTAAATTTTCAGTTTAGTTTTCGTTTTAATAGCTTTTAACTAATTTCACTTATCTCCAATGTACAAAAGTGAAAATAGCTAAATTTTTGGATATCCAAAGCTGACCTGAAGTAAGTGTACTGAACATATTAGGTCCAGTTAATTAGTAGCAATTGGGCTGCGTCGGACAGAAGTACGAATGAGTGATCATATATAAGGGTTCATTTATTTCTTGCAGACATACACAACCCAAAATGGCAAGACACGACTTGGATTTATTTTAAGATCATGAAACAACTTGAACCCTAAATATATAAAACAGTAAAATGCATTTTATGTAAGAAGAGTAACAAGGTCAAGCATGCATACATACCTTACCAACGTACAATGAATACTTTTCGCAAGTAAATCAGTGTTTTGAACCCTTCTGAAAGCAAAAAATTAACAAATAAGAATTAAAACAACGTTCCTCATGACTTTTCCTCATCATTTTCCAATCAAAAACGTTTTTATCTCCTGATTGCTGAATGTATAACTTTATATGTAGTACGTATTTTTGGTAGTGTTGAGTTTCCCCACTTCTACCAACCACCACCATTTACCGTGAGAGACTCACGCTTCGGCATGAATGGGCCGAATTGAACGGAGTGATACCACGGCCTCACACTTGTGACGCTTCTGGTGTTGCAGGTGTCCATGGGCGGCGGTAATCGCTTAACTTCAGGTGATACGTCTGCTCATTTGCCCGTCAATTCCATAAAAAAAACACGAGGTAAATAATTGGCTTCATTGATAATATGATAAAATACGATATGTATTTTTCGAACTGAAAAACAACGTAAGTTGTGATTCAAATAAAACTATTAATATAATAGACTTTGGGCTTACTTGATAATATGAAATATTTGTTTAAATATAAACAGAAGATTACAAAAATATGACGTCAAAACCATTGGGCTTATACTCTCGTCTACAAGTGCGACAATGCGAGATATTTGTGTGTAATGAACTTGAAGGGTCGACCAGCTTGCTACTCCGCGTGACTGATCCTGGAAGAATATGAGAGAATAAGCACTTGAGGTTCTAACAAATAAACTTGCTTGCACTTGCCTTTTTTTGTAAAAGCCTATAACCCATACTAGGAATATACATACTATGGGCGTTGGCTTTTACGGTAAATATCCTGTATTTGACACTTTACAAATAAACATGAAACGAGCACAAGAAATCCCAGAGCCAAAAAAATAGTTTGTGGATCACACAGAGTGTTGTCCCATGTAGGGATCGAACTCACAAGACTCAGCGTAGTTGGAATAGGCAAGAGGACTTCTTAAGCCACTACGCCTGTAATAGTTAGTAACATTTCATTGTCTTCCTTTCTGGTTAAGAAGAGAAGCTTGCCCTTTACAATATACTTAACTCCGAAAGACAACAGTAACATTTATTTAACCCAAAAAGTAATTTAAAAAAAAGAGTTTATTACTGCTCCGCTTTTTTTTTCAGTAATGTTGGTGGTATTTTTAAGATTGAGCAGGAATGGTATTTAAAAATCGGGCAACTAGAGTCATCAATGTATCGTTTCAAAAGTGCCTAAAAGGGCCGTCTTGTAATAAAACCTTTTTGATTGATTGATTGGTAAATTTAACAGCTTAAATTGTACTTACGCTCTGTTGTTTTTGTAAAATGATTTCATTGAAATGTTGAAACTTGCACCAGAGGTAGAGGCTTACTACCATGATCAGTGTATCTATGCAACTCCACAATAAGTGCATTTGTAATCGGAGGAACTGGAAGTGTTTATATTTACATGGTATAAAATCAAATCGCATCTTCTATCTCTTCGCTTAGATCTTTTTAACTACTCAATATATTTTAATGCAGTTTTTAGCAATAGATAGACAGCCAAGAGGAAGAGTTATATATGTGTAATACATGTATATTATAGGAGAGGAAATCCGAGAATTTAAAGAACTTCTGTGCGGTGCCGGGCTGGGTCGCTAGTATAATACTCATTCGTATCTATTACTATAAGTATTGAAAGATCATTCATATCTTATTTTGTGTATTAATAGTATATTAATAATAATATGTTCTTTTTTTAAGGATTGTTTAAATTCAAAAAGAGTTTTGTGAAAATTTTTTTTTTCTAAAGTCTTTTTTGGCGTATTTGTCGGCAACTTCACCGATTTTCATAATAATTTTAATTAATTACATTCAATTGTTTTACTACAATAGTAGTGATGTTATCAAATGTGGCAATAAAAAACCTAGAGATAATAACTCTCAAGTTTAGTTTAAAATTGAACCTTACGGAAAAACTCAACTTGTGAATTCATTAATGAATTGAATGAAATCAATGAAATGAATTTTTCGTTTTTTTTTTTGGTTTAAATGAATTTGTTATTCGCCGGATTCACTTTACGAAATAAAATAAGAATAACCCATTCTCTAACTTTTTGTATTAGCTCAAAATATAACTGTATGATCATTCTCATTAACCTTTTACAGTCTACTACTGGACATAAACTGGTGATAATGGTGACAATTACTATATAAATAAAATCTTACCAGAAGCAACAGCACAGAAAGACTGTGATATGGTAAAAAATCAATTATCCAACTGAAGAGAGTATTGTAAAGCGTTTCAAAGTTCATATTAGAAGACGACACACACTGTCCTAAAAGCATCCAGAAAAAGGAAGCGAAAACACAGAAGTCGACTGTAAAACATGAAACAGAGTTAAATGAGGTATTGTGTACACAAGTTAGTCGTAATCCAACTAACTTTATTATAATAATAATATTTCGTACATCTGACATTGTCATCAAGTCTTAAACTAAGCAGAGCTTATACGAAGGGTATTAAAACATAGGTATATATATTTTTGTAAATATATACATATTATTTTAACATAGAAAACCCCCAAA
This sequence comes from Diaphora mendica, assembly GCA_949125395.1. Classification (NCBI taxonomy): domain Eukaryota; kingdom Metazoa; phylum Arthropoda; class Insecta; order Lepidoptera; family Erebidae; genus Diaphora; species Diaphora mendica. Next base: position 24,644,438 of record OX421314.1, read on the forward strand.
CTTTGTAACAAATATTTGCAAATCATTCAAATGTTTGGTCCGAGCCGTAGATCAAATCACCCGAGACCTCAAGCTCCATGCTCATCAGTCACATACGCTCGAGGCAGTCAAATATTAAAACTTCAGTATGCAATTTAAAAAATACATTACCGAATCCCATCCTTTTGGTCTCGCCTTTTTACTTAGCAGGATGAGGATCTCAGAGTAAGGCAAAGCATTTGTGACCTTTGCCGTCTAGATATCCATGGGTGGCGGTAATCACTTACCAACAGATGACTCGTCAGCTCCCTTCTCCCTTCTCATATCATAAAAAAACATTTGATGAAAAGTCACTCACCTACTGCTGAAGTAATAATCATCGCAACCAAGAATGGAATAAAATTCATAAATCTCTGATGGTTCTTAAATGGCAATAATTTTTCCAAAGACTCAATTTGATTTATTAATTTCTCCCACTTCAAGCTAAATCGCATCATGTACAGTAAGTCAGTATAATGAAATATAGTCACTAATATATTGCCTGGAAAAGTAATACAATTAATTATTTTAGTAAAAGTAGGTACCTACTATTGATGATGATTCATGATACCAATATGAAATATACGATAAATGTATTCGTTATTATGACCAGGTATTCAATTAAATAATAAAAAAAAACAATATTTTCCTACTTTTTATGGCGTCAATAACCTTTCCAAAGATACTGACAGAACGGGATAATACACTGCAAATGAGTCTTGAGTCCTCTAACCAATATAATTATTGATTTGTTTCACATACAACTAAAATCATCTTACCGAACTTTTCGATGCTTTCAATACGGCTGGTCATTAGGAATATCTCGTATGTAATGAATGTACACCTTAGAGATTGAAGGGCAATGATTACGAAATAAATAGTTGTATACCATGATTTCAAAGAACCCCTGGAAACAAAACACATCGAAAAAACCACTGAATTAATTCCGTTCCAACAAGTGATCTGGATTTTAATATAATTTTCGAACATTTTTAGAAGGAAATAAAGAACAAGGGTTAAGCCAACACAGAGCTAAGCTTTGCAGTGACATCACTATACGTCAAGCCAGCAATACATAGTAAAAATACAATAGGATTAAAATTGTGTGAATGCAATAGCGTCTAAACAATATCCTTTAATAAATTAAAATCTTTTACACTTATTATCTTCACATTAAAAAAAATAGAAAATTACCTTGTAGAGTTACTGCTCTTGCTTATTAAACCGCTTATTGGTAAAATTCCCAAGCATCGGAATACTAAAAGAATTGGTCTAACAAATTCGTAAAAATAATATTTGTTTTCAACTTCTGGTTTTTTGGGTTTCACTAGCTGAACTCCTTTTAATGACATCTTGATCATTCTAAAAAAAAGGGATATCGTTAATTTGGTTTGTCCCATGACAACAGGCTTTAAAATGACAAAAGAACTCTAATGTAAAACGTATTGGCCTTATGTAATCAATAACCCATAAGCTGGGCTCGGTTCTTCTCTTAGAAGAGGGTTAAGGCCATACGTCCCCACGCTGGTCAAGTGCGGGAACTGGCAAGACTACGTTGTGGCTACGTAATCTTGCCGATAAAAAAATAAAAAAGAAGGAAAAACGGAAATAAAAAAGAAAGGGAACGCCTAAAAACAAAACTATATTGAATTCAAATAAAGTAAAGGTTATTTTTGTTGACATAGAATGATACATTAGTTTCAAGTATATTACGAAACTACAAATTTTTCTTACAAGCAACCCAGTAAACGGCTCGCCACTTTTATGAAGTAAATTTGAATATTCGACCCCGTTTTATGATGGAGTGACTTAAAATGTATATTTATTTATGTCTACCATCATTTAGTATGTACTGTTTAAATAAAAGTTACTCTGTGTACAGCTTGATATCAATATATCCAGTAGTTTGACGTGACCTGATAAATATATCAATGCGTGTTTATCAAGGGCTTACAAAACAAATCAAAACTTCAAATTTCTTAGTCATAATACATATGTTCTTTAAATGAAAGCTATTATTTTTATTAGATGTACATTTATATGCATGTAATAAAAACAAAACTTTTTCAATGTTTTTCATTAGAGTGTAGGCTTTAAAAGAGAGAGAAATTCCATTTTTTTATGGAATAGGGGGCCAACAAGCAGATGTATCGCCTGGTGCGAAGCGATCACCCCCGCCCATGGATACTCGCAACACCAGAGACGTCATAAGTGCGTTGCAGGCCTTTGGGGGATGGTGAGAGGTATGGGGGTAGGGGTTGGGGCATGGGCCTCCGGTATCCTCGCTCACTCGGTGAAACACAGCGCAAGCGCTGTTTCACACCGGTTTTCTGTGAGGCCGGGGTATCACTCTAGTCAAGCTGTCATGCCGAAGCGTGGCTCTCCCACGGTAGGATTTTTCTCAAACACATTCTTGTATTTATTACAATCAATTGTACAAACGCAAGAAACCAAGAAGGTCGATTGCAACCCCTTGTATTTTTTGCAGTATAGGAAAACAAAATCCTTATAATAAACTGTAATTAAATTATATAGAGCAAGAAAACGCATACGGCAGTTTTTCTATTGTCCTATCTTTGGCCTGCCCATGAAAGCCAACCGAGTCAACATTTTGCCGTCTTTGGATCACGATGGCTGTGGCAGTCATAAAGTACAAACGGAACAAAAAAAAATTGGTTTTCATAGATTCTCAATTCGGTAGAATATTTTTCTTGTAGGCAACGGCCTGGTTGATATAGAGGTTGGCGGTGACGAGGTCGATATGGCGATATGCGATCTAGAGGTCGTCGGTCCCGGTTGCTCATGCCAACATGGTTGCTCATCACATCTATGGCAATCGTTATTTGAAAGTCAGAGCCCTTGAAATATACTGAAAACTAGCTCAACCTACGAATTCAGTCCTCCTCAGAGTTGCGGAGATCTAATGTCAGTCACTCCGTGGAAAAAACTGATATTCAGGTAAAACCGGTTATACTACTAGCCGACCCTAAATAATCTTGGGAAAAATAGAGAAGAAGAAGAAGTATTTCTCCAGGGAAAACCCCAAAGAGCGATATATAAAAAAATATATTTTATTACCAAATAAATATGCATTAAAATTATAATAATTTATAGATATTATTTCGTTATACTATTACTGCTAGTAATGGACTTGCTACTTTGAATTTCACACTAAGCCATTCTGCGCTTAGATCTATAAATCCGAAACTTGAATTGGATTTGCATGTCAATAGGAGTTGCCATACTCTATGTAAATAAGATGAACCTTTAAGATAGCTTTATACCTAGTTTCAATTTAGGTGAGGACTGAGGTAATTTGATTTTGATTCAGCGTCTACACAAGGCGATGTATACAGTCAATTTACAAATGAACTCCAATCTTGAAACGGAGTAATGTGGAAAAGTTCACCCTAAATCGAGTTCTTCGAATCAATGAAGAAATGTAATATTATTTACTAGCTGACACACGCCTCTTTTGCGTCTCCTATTATCACCAGCATGAATAAATTTGCTCACAATAAAAATGTTTATAGTAATTCAACCTTAAAATAATTACCTACAAATTTTAACAAAAAAAAAACCGATCTCAATCTGGACTAGCACTAGCTAGTCAAAGCAAAGCACTAGCTTTCAAATAAAAAAATAATTATCAAAATCACTTCACCCAGTCAAAACTTATTAGGTAAGAAACATAAAAAAAAAATACAGTCGAATTGAGAACCTCCTCCTTTTTTTGAAGTCGGTTAAAAAGGACATTATGTTGTCCGCAACAACATGTGTGCATCTCTTACAACCTTTTTTATGGTTAATTTGCAAGCTATCCCCCGTACCCCGTTTCAATCATGAATTAATAATGGTGTTATTTTAAAGCTCATGAATACCGCTCGACCGGATGGATACCCCGGCCTCACAGAAAACCATTGAGAAATAGCGCTTGCGCTGTGTTTCACCAAGTGATCATAACTCACTTGGTGAAACACAGCGCAAGCGCTATTTCAGGAGGCCCGTACCCCAACCCCTCTCCCATCCGCCGACCGGCGCTTCACTCGGTGGCGGTGACCTCAACGGACAGCCAGGAGACTGCCGATGAGGTACTCGCCAGGGTGAAGAAGGTGGTCGACGCCAAGGGTACTGATCTAAAAGTTTGTAAAGCCAGAAAGGCAAAGGGTGGCACGGTCATCCTGGGCTGCGACACGGAGGTGGAGCGGGACAGGGTGACCGAGAGGATAGCTGGGAACGATGGTGGGCTTGTGGTAGTTCCCATAAGGAACAAGGATCCACTCGTCGTCCTCAAAGACGTCTTTGTGGGCGGTGACGACGACGAGATGGTGAGGGCCTTCTACACCCAAAACAACAACATCTTCATGGGCCTACCACAGGAAGAGAGAGAGCTAAGTGTCAAATTTAAGAAAAGGACCAAGAACCCGAAGACATCGCACATAGTACTACAAGTAAGGCCAAGGGTATGGCAGAGGATGACGGAGACTGGTACCCTCTACCTGGACCTGCAAAGGGTCAGCATGGAGGATCAGTCTCCGCTCATCCAATGGACGAAGTGCCTTGCATTCGGCCATGGCCGCAAGTTCTGCACCGAGAGTGTGGACAGGTGCAGCCACTGCGGAGGCCCGCACTTGCGCGGGGAATGCCCCGAGTATGCCAAGGGAGCCGAACCGCGGTGCTGCAACTGTTCGCACTCTGGGCTGCGGAGCCTCGGCCACAACGCCTTCAGCGCCGAGTGCCCAACCCGCCAAAAATAGGACTATTTGGCGAGATCCAACACCGCATACTTATGACTCAGTCACACACGTACATACACACACTACACAGAAACACACACACGTACACACTGATTTGATAAATATATCATAAGTATATATGGACACATCAGAACACGCATACAAACATTGACATACACGTAAATAAAAAACATAGTTCAGAAATTCATAGTTCAAATACACAATGAAGTTGAAATAATTATATATATTTTGGTATAATATATTATATTGTTACAAAGATAGGAACAAAATTTTGATGGAATTAGATAAAAATAAACACGCACAAAAATATCAAACACGTACACAAACAAAATAAACATCATCATTATCATGGCCTTTCCATCTTTTCAGATGATTTAGACAGCGCCTCTGTGGCAATTTTTGGTATGAGCCCAATACGAGAGAGGCAGTCACGTCCACACGATTGACACTTGAGTAGAGGATCGTTTTGTGTTCGATCAGGTGAGACCCTGTCGTTCTTTTTTTGTCTCCTCCCACGCTTGTTAGCCAGACTCTGGAACCAGCTCCTGTCGTGGGCTCCGCGGCCCTCCTCCAAAGACTTCCTCCACCCGTCGCGATTTCTGGCGAGGTCCTCCCACTCCCTGGGGTTGATTCCGAAAGCGAGCATGTCACGCTTCGCGCAGTCCTTAAAGCGCAACAAGGGCCTTCCCACCCTCCTCGCAGCGAAAGCAACTTCACTCAGCAATGCACGTCGCGGCAGTCGAGTGGCGTCCATTCGATGCACATGCCCCAGCCATCGCAGTCTTTTCTGTTTTAGCATTGCACTAATGCTGGGCAGCTGTGCAATTTGCAGAACTCTTTCATTTGTGACTTTGTCACGCCAGCTTATCTTCAGTATGCCTCGAAGACAACGCATGTGGAAACTGTTTAGTCTTCTTTCTTGCTTTGCATAAGACATCCAGGTTTCAGTTCCATACAAGAGTGTACTCAGGACACAACTTTGGTAAACAATCATCTTGGTCCTAATAGTAAGGTGGTTGTTATTCCATACTCTAGTAGTAAGCCTGCCGAACGTCGTAGCCGCCTTACCTATACGACACCCAATTTCCACATCTAGCGACAGATTGCTCGATATGTTTGAGCCTAGATAGCAAAATTGGTCCACTACATCTAGAGCTACACCATCCAACAGAATAGTCGGTTTCTGATCGTAGCCCTGTGCCAAGATGACTGTCTTCCCCGCATTAATGGACATAGAAAAGAGAGAACATGCATTAGCGAACTTGTCCAAAAGGACTTGCAATTCTTGTGGAGTTTTTGCGACAAAAGCGGCATCGTCGGCAAAGAGCAATGAATCGACGAATAGGTCGTCACGTTTACTCCGCGATTTTAGAAGAGAGGCATTAAAGAGCTTACCGTCCGCTCTTGTGTGCAAATGTATTCCCCGGACCTCATCACCAAAAGCCACCCTCAGGAGCAGTGAGAAAAATATGCCAAAGAGTGTTGGCGCCAAGACGCATCCCTGCCGCACCCCTCTTCGCAAGTCGAATGAGGAAGATGTTTTACCATCGTGTACAGCAGCGCCTCGCATGCCATCGTGGAAGGATTTTATAAGGTTCAAAAGCTTTGGTGGACAGCCCACTCGCCTGAGCGCAGTGTAAAGCCCCTCCCGGCTCACAGTGTCGAACGCTTTATTTAGATCAACAAAAGCTATCACCAAGGGGCTGTTCTGCTCACGTGATTTTTCCTGTAGCTGGCGTAGGGTAAATATCATATCCGTTGTAGAGCGTCCCGAGCGAAAACCACACTGCGCCTCGGGGTACACGCGCTCGGCAAGTCGCTGTAGTCTAGTCAGAATAACCTTCGCAAACAACTTACCAACGATGCTAAGAAGAGAGATGCCGCGGTAATTATTACAATTACCTCGGTCTCCCCTTCCCTTGTACAGAGTGATAATATTTGCATCGCGCATGTCTTGGGGAAAATATTCACGCTCCCAGCACTTCCCCAAATAATTATACAGGATCGGTAGTAAGCACTCGATCTTAAGGAGCTCAGCAGAAATGCCATCATCACCGGGGATTTTGCCATTTTTTTTTTTGAGTTGGGCGACAGCTTTGTGCAGCTCGCCCGGGGTGGGGAGGTCATCTAACTCGTTCCAGGTTTCCAGTTCGCGGATGGCTTCCACAGCTTCTGGTTTAATATTGACCGGACGAGAATAAAGATCAGTGTAATGTTCCACCCAACGGTCCAACTGGCGCTCACTGTCAGTAATAATCGAGCCATCTATTTCCTTTAAAGGAGCTGTCCAATAGCTTTTTTAATCCCTGCAAATACACCAGATAGATTCCCCGCAGCTGCACAGCTTTGTATGTTGTTGCACAGTTTTAGCCAAAAATTATTTGCGAACCGTCGACTTTTACGCTGAAGGTTAGATTTAGCATCACAGAGAACAGCCCTTGTTGCGCTGCACGGATTTAGCCGGTAACTTAAAGCAGCTTGACGCTTAGCATCAAGTAACGGCGACAGATGACTCACGTTTTCCGCGTACCAGTCAGTGGATTTCGTGGAGTCGTAGCCAAAAACTTTGCCAGCCTCCTCAGTTAGGAGTGATTTGATCGATTGCCACTCTGTATCTACTGAGGCGTCAACATCCCACATTGCGACTGCCCGACCCACCAAATCGCTGAATTCGCTGGCTAGCTCCGAATTCTTTATATTACAGATGTTTAATTTCTTTCGCCCGGGAGCTTTTGTAGAGTGAATCTTTTTTGGCGCAAGTCGGACTTTGCAGATCACGAGGGAGTGATCAGTATCACAATCAGCGCTGTGGAAGGATCTCGTGTGGATAATCTCCCTTAGGTCTCTCCTCCTAGTCAAAGCAACGTCCAGTTGATGCCAATGTCCGGAGCGAGGGTGCCGCCAGGACACACGACGCATTAAATTGCCCTTAAAGTAGGTGTTTGTAACGCAAAGTTGGAACTCACAACAGAACTCCAGTAAGCGTTGGCCGTTTTCATTTTGCTTACCCACGCCGTGGACTCCGAGACAGTCAGGCCAAACGAGATTTTCCTGGCCTACACGGGCATTAAAATCACCCAGAACCAACACACGGTCCCCGGAACGCACTTCATGCATTGAGCTGCACAGCTGATCATAGAATTCGTCCTTAGATTCAGCAGATGATTTGAGCGTTGGTGCATATACGGAGAAGATAGTAATAAAGCCGCATGTGGTTAAGAGCCGTAAGACCATAATACGCTCAGAAATCCCACGAGTACTCTCTATGGAGCTCAGGAGGTCATTCCGAACCGCGAATCCCACACCGTGTTCTCGATTCTCACTCAACGTCCTGCCTCTCCAAAAGAATGTGAATTTTTGTTCACGCAGCGAACCCTCGTCCGGGAGTCTGGTCTCCTGGAGCGCCGCAATACCGACGCTTAGCCTGGTAAGTTCCCTGTCGATAACAGCTGTTTTTCGCAGGTCAAATGTGCCTTGTGAGCTTCCACCGGTACCCGGGAAGCCTGTCCTCATTGTTCGGACATTCCATGTCCCAAAACGCAGGGCAGTGTAAGCATTTTGTCTATTTTTCCTCTGATTTGTGTTAGGTGTACTATACACAGCATCGACAAACAGGAGAAACCCGGTTGCTCCCCACACCCCAAAGGAACAGTCAATGCCGGGGCGGACCAGTACCCTTTGGCCGGGGGCTGCCCAGCTTAAGCGGGCGGTAACTGGTCAGTGGGTCTACGATGGACCCTCCCACTGTCGAGAGCGACCCCTGGTGTTCTCACTTACGCCCATACGTGTGAACTTATAACCGGTCACTGCCACTCTCCGTATTGTTTTCCACGCAGGTGCGCTGACGTGGGTGAAGTGTCCTCTCCACAGACGCTGCATCGCCTGGGACGCAGTTAGGTGGCATAGGGTTGCCCAGGACCGACACCACCCTCTCGACCTCAATGGCTGATTCCACAGGAAAGGCAAGCCAATACGTGCGGAGCCAAATCGGATGCAGGTGTCTGCCGCATATTTCAGGTTAAACCCTACTTGCGCCTACCGGAGACACCGATTCCGGGTTTAGTTTCGGAGTTTACCTTCTCCTAGACGGTTGCAAACCAATGCTGAGAGGCCGTCTCCCCCACTGCTTGGTTGGGGACTGCTTATTTTTCGCAGCTGACCGCTATATCTAGAGGCCGTTCACTATCCACCACCTGTGACCCCGTCAGTAGCCTGCAGCATAGCACTGACTAAGTATCACGATCTCACATGTTGGTAAACAATGGCTGTGTGAGATGTCTTCGGGACATAAGTATCAAATAAATAAGACAGGAAATAAAAAATTGCAAACATTTGAAAATTATACCATGTAAAAATTATTTATAATAAGATATACTACATTATGAGATAATTAAAGTTAGAGACAATTAGATAAAATAAACGAGAGCAAGATATAAATTAAGTTTGGAAATATTTTGTAAAATAATATTGTTCAATTCTCTCGCCAATGCAGCGATCACCTTGTGAAATTTGCAATGTCTTAGGCCCATGAGTAAGTCATTCAATCGCTAAACTAGTTCACTTTTTTTTTTTTTTTTTTTTTTTTTTTTTTTATGATATAGGGGGCAAACGAGCAGACGTATCGCCTGATGGTAAGCGATTACCGCCGCCCATGGACACCCGCAACACCAGAGGCATCACAAGTGCGTTGCCGGCCTTTTAAGAAGGAGTACGCTCTTTTCTTGAAGGTTTGAAGGTCGTATTGGTCCGGGAATACCGCAGGCGACAGTTTATTCCACAGTTTTGTTGTGCGAGGCAGAAAGTTCCTGGAAAAGCGCACAGTTGAGGACTGCCAACCATCTAAATGATGGGGATGAAACTTCTGTCGCGTAGGACGATGGCGGAAAGAGGCGGCAGGAATCAGCCCGAACAATTCCTCGGAGCACTCCCCATGATAAATGCGGTAGAAGATGCACAGCGAAGCTACATCTCTACGCAGCGCCAAAGAGTCTAGCCGAATTGAAAGTTCTTGGCAATCGACGACTCGGGTCGCTCTCCGTTGAATGCGGTCCAAAGGGAGGAGCTGGTATTGGGGTGCCCCCGCCCAAAGATGGGGACAGTATTCCATGTGAGGCCGAACCTGGGCCTTATAAAGTATAAGGCGGTGGGCCGGAGTGAAATACTGTCTCGATCTGTTGAGCACACCAAGCTTTATCGAGGCCAATTTGGCCTTACCCTCCAGGTGGCCACGAAACTGGACTTCGCTCGACATGTCGACACCAAGAATTCCAATATTGGCTGAGGCAGATAGTGGAGTGCCTTCGAAACGAGGACATACGACCCACGGAAGTTTTTTAGTGGTGAACGCGCAAATTTGTGTCTTTGTGGGGTTAAATTGGACTAAATTAAGTCTACCCCAATCTGAGACCTTCTCCAAAGAAGTCTCGACTTCAGACACAAGTTTGTTTCGACTCTCAATGACGTTTTCCCGAGAAATATTGGCGCGGCCGGTGTAAAAAGCATCGCCGGTGCTGTCATCCGCATAACAATGAATGCCGCAATTTTGCAGCATGTCATTGATATGGAGAAGGAACAAAGTAGGCGATAGCACACAGCCTTGCGGGACACCAGCATTCACAGATATGGAATCAGAGCATTCACCGTCGACTACGACCTTAATGCTTCTATCTGCTAGAAAGCTAGTGACCCAATCGCATAATTTCTCGGGAAGCCCATAGGAAGGGAGCTTCGAAAGAAGCGCTTTGTGCCAGACCCGATCGAAGGCCTTCGCGATGTCCAAACTAACTGCCAAGGCTTCCCCCTTAGTCTCAATCGCCTGTGCCCAGCGATGTGTCAGGTATACCAGAAGATCACCAGCCGATCGACCCTTACGGAAGCCGTACTGCTGGTCGCTAAGCAGATGATGATCTTCTAGATACCGTAGGAGTTGATAGTTGATGATGGACTCCATTATTTTCGAGAAGAGGGAAGTAATGGCTATCGGCCTGTAGTTGGACGGATTAGAGCGATCGCCTTTTTTTGGGATCGGGTGGACTAATGCTGCCTTCCATGTTGTCGGGACTACGCCAGAAGAGTAGGAGAGCCGAAAAAGACGCGTTAAGACCGGTGCCAACTCTGGAGCGCACATCTTCAACACTATAGGGGGGATTCCATCCGGGCCACTCGACTTATGGATATCCAGGGATAAAAGTGCTATACGCACTGAGCGTTGGTGAAACTGGATATCCAGCATACGGCTCTCGCACCGCGGTATGGTAGGCGGCTCCTGTTCCCCGTCATCCAAGGTCGAGTTGGACGCAAAGTGTTTTGCCAGGAGATCGGCTTTCTCCTTTGCGTCATAGGCCAACGGATTATTTCCTAAGTGCAGAGGTGGAAGGGATGGCTTACAGAAATTCCCTTCGATAGCCTTGGCAAGAGACCAGAATGCTCGAGTCCCTGAAGGAAGACGCTCAAGCCTCTCGCCAATCGCAGCAATGTGCACCGACTTCGCCCTAGCTATGTCTCTTTTGAAGGACCTGGAGGCAAAGTTGTACTCCTTTTTTAGAGCGCTGGTGTTTTGATCCCGTACCGCCGCTGCGTCAGCCCAGGCTTGGTAAGCTTCCTGCTTCCTGCGAGAAGCTTTTTTGGAAGATGAACCAAACCAGGGCCGACACTTGCCACCAATGGGAACCACAGAGGATGGAATGAAAATCTCCATACCCTGTAGCACAACATCAGCAATAGAATCAGCAGCGGTGTTGGGATTATCCGGCGAGAAGCACAACTGTCTCCAAGGGTAGGACGCAAAGAAGGACCGCATCCCATCCCAATCTGCTGACTTGTAGTGCCACACACGGCGACTTCGTGCAACTCGCGATCGCGGTGAGCATGTGAGTGTCACTGTACTCCGGACAAGGCAATGGTCTGAGGAGCCAAGTGGGGCGTTTACGGATACGTGGTATCCGCCCGGATGAGAAGTCAGCAGAAGGTCCAACAAAGAGGAATTCTGACCTTCCACATCTGGGACTCGCGTGGGCGTGGTAACCAATTGTGTCAGGCCATAAGCCAGGGCGAAGTCGTGAACAGATCTCCCCGCATGATCCGTTTTACTGGAGCTGAGCCAGCCGAGGTGAGCGTTAAAATCGCCAAGTACGATGATCTCTGCGGAAGGGATCTGCTGCTGCACAAGGTCTGTAGCCATCTGGATGTGCTCAATGAGTCGGTCAGTTTCGGCATCACCGCTATGGGACCTATAGAGGCACGCATAGACGCGGGGATGGTCGTCGCTGTCTACACGGAGCCATAAGATGGAGAGGTCCCTACCTTCAAGGTTGCTGAGGCGACGAGAGCTAATATCGTCTCTGACGTACACGCACACTCCGGCTTTAGACATAAAGGAATGTTCTAGTCCATACCTCGGGTAGCTGAGGTAGGATGTGTCCGCAGGAGACGATATCTGCGTCTCGGTCAAAAAGAGCAATGCTGGCTTTGCTGTCTCGAGGTGGTGATGGACAGCATCAAGATTACTATGTAATCCCCTGACGTTGCAGAAGTCCACAACCAGCGTGGTAGGGGGTGCCGTGATGTTACTGCTCTTACCCCGAGCGTGATCTAGCGCAATTTTGCCCTCCCCAGAATACGAGGGGCAGCCTCGGCATCCACGTTCAGGCGCGTTGTGTCCTGAGCGCGGACGCCCAGAGAGGGATTCTCCAACGCTAGCGCAGTTGGTACCCTCCTGGGGTATCAATCTGTATTTCAACTGCGCCATCATGGGGAGGGGGGGGGGTTGGGCCTCCGGTATCCTCACTCACTCGGTGAAACACAGCGCAAGCGCTGTTTCACACCGGTTTTCTGTGAGGCCGTGGTATCACTCCGGTCGAGCCGGCCCATTCATGCCGAAGCGTGGCTCTCCCACGTTTCTCTCACTGGCAAGAGCAATGAACCACGGCTGTGACACCGTGTTCTTATTCTAAACTAAACTAAACTAATGCATACTGCATTAGTTTAGTTTAGTTTAGGCACTAAATAAAAGGCATTAGGCATTAAAAAGTTTAAGCACTTACTGGAGATGCGTGAAGTCCTTGATATCGACGTTCCAAGGGCTCTTGGTATCTCTCTTGGTATTCTCTCTTCGTCGTCACACATACATGACTCCTAAAACGCTGCACAACCTTCCAAGGTATTCGAATTACAATACACTCGTATTAGCTATCGCGGAACGCGCCTTTTTTGACGTGATTACTAAAACTCGCGTGTCCAAATCAGACCAATCACAACGGTAACCGACTAAACACCGAATTGGATGGACAATTAGCTGAATTACAATTAAAACGGTTCCCAAAAACGACAATCGTCGACCGTTGACAACAAGCGTCTCAACAATACTACAAAGACAATCAAAAATGTCGCCATTACAATGACGTTAAATTTCGAACAAATATAATATAAAATAACAACTTTGGCATCAGAATAATAAATGTAAAACAGTTAATTAAAGAACAATGTTTGAAAATAATAGAAAATCTTAGAAAAATATAATATGTAAACAGTAGTAAAAGTAAACAAGTAAAAATAGATATAATACCGGGAATCTTACCCGATGAAACTATATAAACAAAAGACAGTAATTGGTCTTCAGAGTAACAAGGTCCTGTCGTATCTTTGGACGGGGTAAAGCAGAGAGGTTGAAAGACCTCACAAAAAAAAAATCCCCTCCCCCATCCCCATCCCCCAAACGCCGGCAACGCACTTGTAACGCCTCTGGTGTTGCGGGTGTCCATGGGCGGCGGTAATCGCTTACCATTGGGTGATACGTGTACTCGAATTTTTAGAGATAATATTATGGACGCCTCCTCTTCCCTATAATGGCTATGCAAAAATGTAGATAACAAATGTTAGACTACAAATATTTTTTTAATACTTAATGCAGACTAACAAAATGAAGGAACATAGAAAACGCTCATTTTGTTTCCAAAAATTGTTTAGTATATTTTTTTTTTATTTGTATACTGATAATGAGAAAATTTTTGAAGACGGTTTTTTTAAACGAAGTTTTTTTTTTCGCTTTTTAGTCTTTCTCAAGTCTCTCATCATCATTTCACCTAAATAACTTGAAAGAATACGACTAACATTTATTAGAAATATGCAAATTTGTAAAAAAACATCAATATTTATACACAACCAGAGAAGAAAAATAACAAAGATACACACTACGACATAAATCAAGACTAAATTTACCAAGTTCAAAACTAAAAATTCACTCCTCCAGCACCTACGTCATGTCCATCAAACTATACAATAGATTGCCGCCAGAAATAAAAAATGAAAATAAATTTAATCACTTTACAAAAAAATTAAAGAAGTTTCTAATTTCTAAGTGTTACTATAGTATTCATGAGTACCTAAATGACCAATTAAAGTGAATACGTATAGTATGGCATTGGCAGTAATAAATTTTAAAATTTTAAATGTGATATATGGATTCATGTTTATACAAATACACATACACGCACACACACAAACATACATATATTTAATATTAAATACATACATATATATTAAGCTGGCTGTGCCCGCAACTTTTTTGGGTTTTCGGGTTGTTTTGATTTTTCACCGTTTGGACCTTTCCCTAGACTGCGTCAGGCATTTCAGGGCCAAGATCGGCTAAATCGGCCCAGCCGTTCTCGAGTTGTAGCGAGACGGGCGAGCGGCAGTAGATTTTTATGTATAAAAATATTGTATTATTGATTTGAATTGTATTCGTATTAAGTTTGTGTCCTCTCTTATTTGTAATTTTGCTGTGCCCGACAGGGTTCATAGTGGAACAATTTAATATTACTGTAAGACCTTGTTAAACCTATGTGATGCAATAAAGTATTGAGACGGTCTTGACAGAAAAGGTTTATGATTTGCTTGTAATAGATTACTATTGACTAAAAACCGGGAGATTTTGAGAAGACATTAGGAAGGTGAAAATACGTTTATATTTCCAGTGAAGAAATAGAAATATGCACTAGGAAACTTTACATGTATTTTAGATGTAAAGTTTCCTAGTGCATATTTCTATTTCATATGGGAGGTAAATGAGCAGACTAGACAGGTCATATGATGGTAAGTGGACACCATCATTCATGTACATTCTGCAAATCAACAGTATATTTACTCAGTCTAAGCTTCTTTTTGTATTTAAGTTTGTTTGAAATGAAATGACACCTGTCTGTGTACTTAATACAATGCAATCAAGCTGTTAAATAAAGCAAGCAAATCGACAGGCTGTTTTCTTTACGCATATATTGTTTTAAACTCCTTTGTTTATTGGTAGTGTCATTTCAGACTTAGATATTCCTGTAAATTGTTGAAAAAAATAAGAAACAGAGTATGAAGCAACTTAATCTCTTTATCCCCAAACGAAATATTAGGTCTTTACCTATGAAATTGCCTTTCTTCAGTACTGGTCATTTCAAATAAAAAAAAGTTTGTAATGGCTCTATTCTAAATTCAAATTAATTTTGTTTTAAAACCATGACATTCTATTTACAAACTCAGTCTTTTGTTTTTTGATTAGCGTTGTATTTTCATTATATTTGAACATTTTTCGTCATAATGGATACTTTAAAAATTCGTGTAATTATGGAATATGAGTTCCGTCGTGGCACCAACGCGACACAAGCGGCACGTAACATCAAAAACGTTTACGGAGAGAACTGTACAAACGAACGCACAACCCGTTATTGGTTTTCCCGGTTCCGTTCTGGAAATTTTGACTTGAAAAATGAAGCTCGTGGTCGTCCGGAGACTTTGGTTAACAATAATGAATTAAAGGCGATTGTGGAAGCTGACGAAACGCAATCTACAGCTGAGCTAGCAGCAGCTTTTAATGTGAGCATCAAAACAATATTGATCCATTTGCGACAAATTGGCAAGGTAAAAAAGCTTGATAGATGGGTGCCCCACGACCTTAACGATCGCCAGCGCAACGTACGCGTCGAGACCTGCCTTGCGCTGCTCAACAGGCAAAGAAATGAAGAAATTTTGAAACGAATTGTTACGTGCGACGAAAAATGGATTCTGTTTGACAATCGAAAGCGCCCAGCAAGTTGGTTAGACTCTGGTTCAGCACCAAAGCAATGCCCTAAACCAAAAATGACCCCTAAAAAGGTGATGGTCACTGTTTAGTGATCTAGTGCGGGTGTGATTCACCACAGTTTTTTACAAAACGGCATGAACATTAATGCAGATGTGTACTATGAAGAACTGGAGAGAATGATGGAGAAGTTTGCACATCTGCAACCAGCTTTGGTTAATCGGTCGTCCCCACTGCTCCTTCACGACAACGCGCGACCCCATACTGCGCAACAGACAGTCTCCAAGCTGCAAGAGCTAGGGTTGGAAGCTCTCCCTCATCTGCCATACTCACCAGACCTTGCACCTACCGACTATTACTTTATCCAAAATTTAGACAACTTTTTAGTGGGTAAAAAATTCAATTCCCGAGAGGCAGTACAAAACGCCTTTGAAGAGTTTGTTGCCTCCCGTCCAGCTGATTTTTACAAGAAGGGCATCAATAAACTGCCAATGCGTTGACAAAGATGCGTCGATTGTATGGGTGATTACTTCGAATAACAGAAATAAAAAAGTTTGAAAAAATAAGTACTTTCACTTATTGCATACAAAACGGCAATTTCATAGGTAAAGATTATATCCAAGTTTTATTTATTTTAATAAATGAACTGATGAAAGTCAAACTAATATTAATTTTGATACATCAAACTTGACATCTGTACTGCAATAAAAATCGCAATCACGTCAGTTGAGCTCTTTCTGTCCTAATTTTTTGTTAAAAAATAAAAAAAAAATTGTTAATAAACAGATAAAAAGACAGCAGTTACATGAGTTGGATTAATATGCCTCCCCTTCTTAATCCAACTCCCAAAGTTGCGGGTAATCTTAACTCTAAGTCCTATTTTTATTTTCCTGTAGTGGCAACATTCAATAAACTATTTAAATTGGTGTCGATGACTCATGCTATATATAATATTACCAACAAAAATATTTCATATCAGTGGTCCTTACAACTGTTACACCTTGTCAGTTTAACGTCAAATAAAATCGTTCTACGCCCACAGAAGTATAACATTTAGAGGACGTAAATTGTAAAAACAAAATACATTTGTCATGTGAATGATAGAGCTGAATTTATTTATATATTTTAAGGAGCATGAATCATAGTTTTATAGATTAGATTGCGATAAGGTACGTTTAGGTTGTGAGTATGATTTTATTTTATTCACTAAATAGTTCTTTCTGCTGAAATACGGTTGCTTTTGGATGTTTACTGGATTGAACTATGTTCAACAAAACAGATGTTATTATTTAACTGTGTACAGATGAGGTGTTATATGCAGTATTAATGTTTCCGTTGCAGTCAAAGGATGAAAGTCAACGAAATCCGGGAAAGCAGGTCATGCTGCCTCCATGCTTGCTTGCGCCATTCGATGAGGTTTGCTCGTTGGAATGGATTTTTTCCTGTACAAGGTCTTAACCAGCTCACTGCTGATAGAACTAGGTATCTACCACATGTTTTTCATTAATTTACTTAATTCAATGCACATTTTTGTACATACAAAACAGTGGTTTCTGATTTTCATCAAATAATGTAATTACCCCCTCTAATCATTCTTGTGGCTCGTTTTATTCAATTTCTGGAGGTGGCTTTCCAATCATATAACCGTATTTACTCTTTTCTCGATTGCCTTATTCGTGGAGTTTCAACACCTCTAACCTTTTGGATTTTACTTTGTCATCCGATTCTTTTAAAAGTTTCCACTAAAATTAATTTCTTTGGGGAAAACCACTTTTTTATAACGTGACCGTTCCAACTTTCACTTGACTCAGAAACTTTGTATGTTATGAAACTTCTTGTTAAATAGCCACTGCACATTTTGGTTTTAAGAGCGACCTCCCTCAACCAGATAAACATAAGCATTCTCTCTTGCAAGTCTATATGTTTTTGTTTGTAAATAGAATTTTTCAGCCGCTGTTTCATTATTTTCCCCTTTAGTGTTGCTTCAGTTGATATTAGAATATAATGTAGAAGATATTAAGAGTCTAATGTAAAGTATTAATTATTTCATTTAGGATACCTTTATATTTACAGATTTAAATTGAAATGTTTCTACGGCATCTACAATATTTTGACTCTTATGGGGCAATCAGTAATGCTTTACTTTACTCTCCACAATTTCCTGAACAGTGACATCTCATTGGTGACAATCTGTGAGTTTACTCTTGAAAAATTTTGATTATTATCAGTACACAATAATCATCACCTACTCAGACAAGTATTCAAATTTAAATGTTCTCCGAGTCTGCAGTTTTGTCACTTTGCTTCAGTTGATTACTTTTTGGACTTTTCATAGAGTTTTTCCTTTTTAACTGGCCATTTATCTGTAATTAAACTATTTAATTACTTCTTACAGCTAACGTCGTGTACTATGTAGTAAACCACGCTGCAGCATTATTATTAGTAAGATTGGCTAAGTGCTGGCCTAAATTGATGAAACTAGCTGAAGAAACTGAACAAAGCCTGACTTTATTGAAACTAGATTGCCACGTCACTAGAAAAATAAACATAATTGCAATTATGATGATAGCTATGCTTTTGGGTATGTAGTTGACAATATTCAATTGTTGAGCACAAATCGCATTTGTGTAATCAAAATAAAACATATCTTAGAATTCAATGAACCGCGTCCATGTTGGGGTGGATTAAGAATATTGAATGTCATTACTCCTATTCACGCTGCGCGTGTCGCAAGAGCCGAATAAGGGAAAAAACTACTTAGAAAAACAGCGCTACAAAGAGAACAAAGACTTGAAACAAATCTTATACCAACCTATCTGATCAGCAAGTTTTAGTTGGCCAAAGCGTCCAAATTGTTTTGAAGAAATGACAATTAATCTGTTTAGTCCAATCACCAGGCACTGCGTTCCCCGTTTGGAACCTTTGTACTAGTCTATAGGACCCATAGTATAGCCAGACAATCGCAGGGCGATCACCTGGTGAAAGCATTTCAACTTAGGGCGCTAACACCCGTTTTACAATAATTTATCCGCTTGACTGACCTTGTGTCTGATGGCAGTTCACCTCCGATGCTGGCGTGGGGTGGGGGTTGATGAGCTGCTTCCTTCCCAATCACATAACGGTTCCAAGTTACGAGTCAAGCACCTTTTAAGTTCGGGCGGATCCCCTAATCCGTACTACACACCCGAAATACAATCGCTTCGCGAGTAATCACACGCTACTTAAATTACGTAGACATTTACGACGCGATTACAAAACACTCGGTTATATAAATATATATTAAAGCTTATCAAGGCGGTGGCCGAACAATTTCACACCGAAGCTTCAATTCACAATTAATTATACCGGCCGCGCCATGACCGTTTGCGACCGAGACCAAAGTTTAAAGTTTATTATGTTGATGGCCCCCGCAGGCATACAAAAGAATCAACCACACCAAACAACACTCCCAAAGCGAATTACAATTACCGATCAAGCTCTGTTAGAACTTTTTACAAGTAATAGCTCAAGAGACACGCCCGCACGTACCGGTTACATTATTTCTGACATTGACTATGACATAACCTAAATGTCACCTTATACTTTTACTTCAGAGCATATGTCACTGAAGGGGACATTTTCTTAGAGCATATAATAATAGAGGTACATTTCCAGAGCGTACACCAAATAGACGATTTGGTATCGAACATACTTAATCTATAATTTTTTAAAGATCACTTTCTTTAATTTTATTACGAAATAAAGACACAAAGCTTCAATTTTTTTCATAGTTAACATCAAAAATGTGTGTTATAAATTAATTAATTTAATTTTGATTGTTCTAAGACGTCTACGGACATGTTTTAATTTAGATTTTCATACAGCAGCATCAGGACCAAATAATTGTGTTTTACTTTGTTGTAGTGATACACAGTTTCTCGGTCAACTTTACCATAAAGTTAATTATTGAATGTGATTCTGATTCAATTTACTCAACCAGTGAAATTTTTGCAACATTCGTGAAACTGAGATTATTTTTTATTTTTAACTATATACCATACAGTGATTTAATAGCAGCTTTAGCTTTGGTGAGCATTAAAGTTTTTAAGTAGTTAGTGTAAATCTATATATATAAAAGAAAGTCATGTTAGTTACATTATTTATAACTCAAGTACGGCTGAACCGATTTGGTTGAAAATTGGTGGGGAGGTAGCTTATAACCAGGAGACGGATATAGGATACACTTTACATAGTTTTTTTTTAAATTTTCCCTGCGGCATTAACCGAATTTGTTGTACCGCGGTAACACCGCGGGGCTCAGCTAGTTAAGTATATTTTATTGAATATGAGGGAATAGTTATGAACACCTCTCAGTCTTTGTGGGTTCCATTTCAATATCAGGATAATCTGGAAGTGGCACAAAATATAAAACTATAAAAATTTGGAGCATTTCAGTATGCTATATATTTATTCTGTTCAAACCCTATCTACCTTACCGTTTAATAAAAACCAATGATAGATTTACCCGACAGAAGTTCAGAGATATACCAAACATATTCTGTAGTAATCTGCATGTCTGCATGCAACCCTGTAAATTTCTATAATTCTAAGTTGACGATTACCGGAGAGTCCGCAACACCCACAAAAGTTATATTAAGTGGGATTTATTCAGCATACTAAAACTTTCAGTATTATGATATACTAGTTTTTGCCCGCGGCTCCGCCCGCGTATATGTCGGTTATCGCTGCAAATAGTAGCCTATGTGTTATTCTGATGTATAAGCTATATTACTGTAAAGTTTCATCCAAATTCGTTCAGTAGTTTTTGCGTGAAAGAGTAACAAACATCTATCCATCCATCCATCCATTAATCCATCCACACTAACAAACTTTCGCGTTGATAATATTAGTATAGATATCATCCCATAAGAATAGTATTTATTCCATAATTCAAAAATATATGTTTTTCAGATTAATAATTTCCAAACATCAATACTGAGCTGCTACGTTGATCTTTTAACAATTTGCTGTAGCATTTATATAACTTCTCATTTTTACAAGCTCAACAATATTTATGTGACTTCTTAAAATTGCAGATATGTTTGTTTTATTACCTGCAACTATTTAGCAACAGTCTAGTCGTTACTCAGTAGTATCTGTGTTGTATTGAGTAGTGTGTTGATTCAGTTGATTATTAAATATGATTTAACTGTCTATTTGGAATTTCAAATGCAGAAAAATCAATAGTGCATTTTCCTGTAGTACTGATTATCTTTTTATACATATCACAACCCTTAAATACATAATAATACTAGCTGACCCAGCGAACTTCGTACCGCCATATTTACTTACTAGTGGTTGTGCGCGGCTCCGCCCGCGTTTATGTCGGTTATCGCGGCAAATAGTAGCCTATGTGTTATTCTGATGTATAAGCTATATTACTGTAAAGTTTCATCCAAATCCGTACAGTAGTTTTTGCGTGAAAGGGCAACAAACATTCATCCATCCATCCATACTTACAAACTTTCGCGTTTCTAATATTAGTGTAGGTATTATATTTAATATATTATTATGTATTATATATATTATATTAGTGTGATTGGGAAATGCTAGAAGACAGACCGACAAAGAGATAACAAAATCTTTTATACAACAAGATGAAAACGAGACCTACAAGGTGCACGCAATGAACCTAGAAATGCAGAATGAATGGGTAACTTTAGGAGAATTTTGTATCCCACCAGCTTTGAAATGGCGCACACTTTTATATGATTGGTCACCCGCCCTGTTAAAATTCTACCTCAACGCCTTTCAATTAACTCTCCCCGATCAAAGCACCCTAGTAATGTTGGGAAAAGCTACAGAAAAGGCTTGTACGATGTGCAATGCGGCAATAGGTACAGCCAGGCATTTACTGACAGGTTGTAAGGCGCTATTAGACCTTGGTCATTATTCACGTCGCCATGATAGGGTATTACACATCATACGCGTAGCTATGAGTTTATCACTGGCGAGAGCGAAAAAAGGAATAACAACAAACATAAAAACTAACATCGCGTTTGTAAAGGAAGGCTCAACAAAAAAGACTTCACTCACACAAAAGCCGTACTCAATTATAAATACCGCCAGTGACTGGACATTATTAGTGGACACGTATGAAAATCACTACAGAATACCGGAGGATATCTGTGCCTCGGCGTCCAGACCAGACATATTTCTTTATGCAATGTCAATTAAGCATGTAGTACTAGTAGAACTCACGGTGCCGTGGGAAACGAACATCCCTAAAGACCACGCTTTAAAAAGAAACAAGTACTTTGACTTAACCAACGAAATAACTAAAAATGGTTATGTCGTTGCGCTGTATGCCGTGGAAGTGGGTGCGAGGGGTATACCAGCCAAATCCCTCTATAACCTGCTTAAAGACCTTGGATTGCCAAGAGCTTCAGTAAGCTCTTTTCTTGAACGAATATCCAAAGCGGCATTGCTAGGCTCATTTCAAATATGGTTAGGTAGAGGGGGCAACACAGCACACAGTGGAGGTGGGCGTTGACGCGTCGTAAGGAGTGCTCCATAAACCTAAACCTGGGTCGCAATTCCCAGGCACTGTCGAAGTCCCATGTGTTGCCCCCATCTATCACGCGATGGACCCGGCACCCGCACGGTGAATCCATGGAACGCTAAGAAATAGGTCTCTATCTCAGCTTCTCGTCGTGGACAAAAAAAATACTTTTCTCGTTATCTTTTACACAAACCTTGTCCTAACAATAACGAACACTCGTAAATACCAATAGTTGCCTGGTATTTAATGGGAACAACACAATTGCACTGGAGGGGTAACTAAGTCGAGTGAATAAAACGACAACTTGTCACTTGTTCTAAAATATTGTATTGATTCCCTGAGCTGGATACATAAAAATATTACACAGGCTTCTTATACTACTGGACGGACAACAACAATAACGCGATTCAGATAGAATGCACAACGCCCTCTATTGAGACTCAAAGAAAACTATTATGAATATTTATATGTTATTTTGCGGTTCAACATGCCGCCCACCAAGGACATTTAGTGAGGAAATGTCCTTCTGAATAATGTATAACATATTGAATAAACACAATCGTACTGAAAAAAAACATTAAACACAAATAAATAAGAAATATATTTTCGATAGACCATCAAAAAACACGAAAGAGTTTTACATTAAAAGTAGTTAAAAAAAATACAATCTTAAGTAGCTAAATTAAAACCTTAACTATAAGCAGTTGTTAATAATTTGTACAATCAACTATAAAATAAAAACAATCCAAAAGTTACCTAATCTAAAACAGGCAAAATACATAATTTCGAGGTTGGTCTCTTTAACAACGAAGAGCTTGTACGTAATGTGACCACGCGGGTGATGTTATCGTTACCTGGGTGTTCTTGTTCGACACGACCTAATAACCAACGACTTGGCGGCAAATCATCTTCCTTTATTAGAACTATGTCACCGACTTTAGGTTCTGATGTTTGTTTTGACCACTTATAGCGATGCATGAGGTTAGAAATATATTCTGAAGATCAACGTCTCCAGAATGATTGCAACATTCTTTGTACGAATTGCCATCGCGTCAAACTAGTAACATTGGAGTTCTCATACGAGTGATCGGGTACATTTAAAATAGACTCTCCAATTAAAAAGTGTCCTGGAGTCAATGGCATGGGCTCACCAGGGTCCGTGGAGTTAATGGTGCTTATAAGCCGCGAATTCAAACAAGCTTCTACTTGGATCAGAAACGTACTCAACTCCTCATATGTAAGTATCGATTCCCCTATCACACGTTTCAGGTGATACTTAGTGGACTTCACCGCTGCTTCCCACAGTCCACCAAAATTAGGACCGCGTGGCGGAATAAAGTGCCACTCAGTGCCATTGGATTCGAGATTCTCGGCTATAATAGGTTGCATAGCCTTTAAGTTTTGAAGCTCCTTGGAGGCACCGACAAATGTGGTACCGTTGTCACTCCATAATTTAGCGCAATGGCCTCGTCGAGCTACAAATCGTCTGAATGCAGCAAGGAACGCCTGAGTGGTCATGTCACTAACAATCTCCAAGTGAAGAGCGCGAGTACACATACATACAAACAGACAGATGTAGCCTTTGTATGCACGGTGTCCACGGCCCTTAGCGGTGCGTATGTGGACTGGACCAGCATAATCAACACCGCTATGTAAAAAAGGTTTTGCAGGTGTGCAGCGTACTGTTGGGAGAGAACCCATTAATTGGTTCTGACTATTAACCTTATATCTAACACACTTTACACATTTCCGAAAGTGTTTTTTAACCAAATTTTTAACTCCTATTATCCAATAAGCAGTTCTCAGATAACCCATCATGAGCTGTGGACCTCCGTGAAACGTTCTAAGATGAGCGTCCGCTACTACGAGTTCCGTTAAATGCGTATCACTAGGCAGTATTATTGGATGTTTTGTTTGCTCATCTAGGTTCGATTTCTGGATTCTGCCCTTTGCTCTCATAATTGATGGTCAAGATAGGGACACAATGAATTTATTTTACTCTTAGACTTTACGTTCTGACTCTTTTGTAATTGTAAATATTCTTCACTAAACCTGTCCATTTGTACTTATTTAATGCATATGTTTAAAGCTGTTTCTATTTCTCGCTTTTGTAAATATGTCACTGGATTTTTTCCTTTGTTCAGAAATCTTCTGCAATATGCTATTACTCGGAGTAATCTTGGTAAGGAAGAAAACTGTTCTATAATTGAATCGCCTGGAACCACTGCTATATGTGTACGAATAGCGCGTACAGATTCTTCCAAATTGATCTTTATATCCTTCGGCCTTTCGTAATTGATCATTTGATTTTTCAGAAATGATGGCCCCGAAAACCATAACTGATGCTCCATCAAGTGACTGGGTAATAGACCTCGGGAGGCGCAGTCTGCAGGGTTGTTTTTGATGGAGACATGAAACCACTGATTTGGATTAGTTCTAAAAGCTCTAAAAGATATTTTGAAAATTTTTTTGAAGGGGTCCATGTGATCGATACTGAAGCCAAAACTGTATTTTTTTTCATTTTTGTCTGTCTGTCTGTCTATCTGTATCTTAGCCGCGCATCAAGCCGAAACTACTGAATGGATTCAAATCAAACTTGGCATGATTTGAGTTCATACTACGAGGTAGGACATAGGATACTTTTTATCCCGAAATTCAGCACGGTTTCCTGGAGAGAGGGGATGAAAGTCAGAAAATGTACTTACTTGTAATTCAATAACACATAGTCCGATTTAAATATTTTTTTTTTGTTAGAAATAAAAAAAGAAAGATAACGGGAAAAGTCTTTTTTTTTTGTCCGCGACTGTACACTGCCTGTGGGAAGCTGAGACAGATATGTAAATATGGCGGTACGAAGTTCGCCGGGCCAGCTAGTATTACATATATATTTATCAAGTGGATATAAACTTTCATGTTTTATGGTTTTAGAGTACAATATCTTGGAGGCAACTACGAGAACACTACTCAAAATTAGCCCTACTGATAAAGGAAATAGATGCTCAACTGAGCAGCTTTACTCTTCTGTCCTTCTTCGGTGATATGTATTTCATATGTCTTCAGTTATTCATTTTATTGCAGTAAATATTTACATTTTTATTAGTTTCTAGTTTAAATTATAAATTTTGACAATCACTTCGACCTTTTTTATTGCAACTGATAAAAGTATTTCTAGTAGAGGTCACTTTGTGAGTTTTATTACTTCATTAATTTTCGAATACATTTTTAATATTTCTCTTTTTTTGTAGTAGATCTATCATAGATTTCAATTTCAAGAACTGTGATGCGGAAAAAAGCAAGAGGTGAGAGGATTATGTATTTTAAATAATTAACTTTATTAATAAATGAACTAAGTAAACAAAGTAAACTAAAAATCGAACCTTAATCTTTAGTTAACATTATTTACAAGTGTAAGAGTTTGAACCCTTGTCTGGTATATAGTTATTAATGAGGTATTCTTGCCCATTGAAGTTATTTAAAAATTATCTTCGTCTGCCTTTATTAATTCCAATATTTTTTGGGGTCGGCTACTCTAAGTTAAAATATAAGTATTTTTAAGTTAAAAACAGAAAAATCAGAAGAATAATCCTGTATTCTTAGATTGGCCTTAGGATCCCTAAGTCCAGCTATGTATTTTCGCCGGAGATGATGATATTGAAATATGATTTTGTTAATTTCTTAAACTTAAATTAATTAACTAATGAGTCGATCGTGATGAAATATATTACTCAACTAGCTGACCCAGCTAAATTCGTACCGCCATATTTACGTATCTGTCTCCCACAGGCAGTGTACAGTCGCGGACAAAAAAAAAGACTTTTCCCGTTATCTTTTTTTTATTTCTAGCAAAAAAGAATGAATGAAATCGGACTATGTGTTATTGAATTACAACTAAGTACATATTTTCACTTTCATCCCCTCTCTCCAGGAAATCGTGCTGAATTTCAGGATAATAAGTATCCTATGTCCTACCTCGTAGTATGAACTCAAATCTTGCCAAGTTTCCTTTGAATCCATTCAGTAGTTTCGGCGTGATGCGCGCCCAAGATACAGAAAGACAGACAGACGGACAGAGAGACAAAAATGAACAAAATTACAGTTTTGGCTTCAGTATCGATTATAGATAGCCCTCCAAAAAAAATTTCAAAATATCTTTAATGTACAGAATTGTACATTTTTATTATAAGTATATAGATATAGATGAAATTTGGTATATCAAAGCTAAAAAAAAAATCTTTCATCCAGATAAATTGAATGCATGAGAGAGAACAAAGTTAAAGTTATTATTGTGAAACTAATATTGTTTTTTTTTGCATGTAGCATTCTGGGAAGCCTGGAATACATCCTCTCCTACTACAGCATGTCCTTGTTCTTGGTTCTGAGGTTTGCATTGCTATCCTTGTTAGCTGCCAACGTGCACAACACGGCACAAAAACCTGTACTATCAGTGTACAGAGTACAGCCTGAAGAATATGATCTGGAGGTATTACTGTTCTTTTTTAGAATAATTTGTACCATCATCATCAACAACCCATAACATCCCACTGTTGGGCTCGTATCTCCTCTCAGGAGAGGGTTAAGGCCATACGTCCACACGCTGGCCAAGTACAGGTTGGGGACTGGCAAGACAAACGTTGTGGCTACATAATCTTGCCGTTGTATGTTTTGCAGCTTCACGACTGTTATCTTACTATAACAACCGGGACCGACTGCTTAACGTGACCTTCAAATCACGGAGACGCTCATAGTATCATGCCACCAACGGTCACCCATCCAGGAACGTTTGCCGCGGTCGTTGCTTACCCTCGGTGATTGTTTCTAATCACCGATTGCAACTGGGCTGTGAACGCCCTTTTTAACCGACTTCACAAAAAGGAGGAGGTTCTCAATTCGATTGTTTTATTTTTTTATGTTTGTTACCTTATAACTTTCGACTGGGTGAACCGATTTTGATGATTCTTTTTTTATTTGAAAGCTGGTGCTTCCCATGTGGGGTCCGATTTCAATTTGGTCCAGTTCTGACATGTCATTTATGAGAAAACCATATAAGTCTTCAATTTGTATTGTATCTTTCAATTCAAAAATAAATAAATTAATTAATTTGCATTAAGTATGTGCGCGACAAATTAACCAATAACTCAATATTCCCGTGTGGTCCCATTTAAATTTGGTCCAGATTGAAGTCGGTTTTTTTTTGTTAAAATTTGTGATTATATACCTTTTTGGCTCTAATTTTGGCAATTTCTTTGTTTAGTCAGACAGTCCAGTGTTTACTATGTTCTCTTATATTATTTCAGGTTCAAAGATTCCAATTAATACTTCGCTATACAACAGTAGCGTTCAGCGGAAAGTTATTCTACGTTACTAGAAATACAATATTACAAGTGCGTGCATTTTTTTATATTCAATATTATTAATATTCGATACATGGAGTTGGTGTTGGTGTGGTTAAACTGTAGAAGTTTTAAAAACGCTTGAATAATTTAATTAATAAACTTAAATAAGAACTAGGAACAGGTGCACGTTATAAAATAACAAATTGTGAATTTCTTATTATTTTTTGTTGTTTTTGTATGTTTCCAAAAAAATCTAAACGTTTTAAATTCTCGTAGACACTTTGTTTGGAACACTGGTAGAAATGTTTGAAATGGGATTTGCGTACTAAAATCACAAAATTTCCAAAAAAAATTCTAAAATAACATGATAAGTCCGTTCCATAATATTATATTGAATATTGTATTCTTTCAGGCAATAAGTACAATAATTACTTATGAGTTGGTGCTTTTGCAGTTTAGCAAGACATATTTTGAAGATGATTCAACTTCCAATAATACAACTGTATTTGACACTTGGATCTAGTGTTAATATTAGCTTCAGAGCATTTATATTCACCTGCTTCATTTCATTTAGATTTATATTCGTGGTTCATACGCAGAGTTTCGAAATAAAATCCTTTTGCGGGAAAACTTATTTCATTTTAACTAAGTAATCTTTAGCTTATGTCCGTTTAATTTTTTGTAATTTAGTCAATCCTTACTAATCCTTTTAAAAAATTATAAATGCAAAAGTAAAGTAATTCTGTCTGTCTGTCTGTCGCGCGTAAAAACTACCGAACCGATTAAAATGAAACTCGGTATATACACAGTTTAGAGCCTGACATAGGCTACTTTTCAATGCGAAAAAGGGTTGTAAGGGGTTGATAGGTTGTATAAATACTATCCAAAGTCACTATTCTATGCGGTCCAAGTCGCGGGCACAACTAGAGTTCAATATTTTTAAATATCACAATAATACACTACAGAAGTCACTAATAACTCCAGTATATTTACTTTGAACACTTATCAGAATAAAACGATGAATTTTTGACAAGAGTCAAGGTTTTGAAGGTACAGTACTAGTGGTACTAATAATAGGTTTTTTCTCCGGACTATATTTACAGACAGATTCTCTTTAGATATATACAATGTTCTATGTACTCTGGTTTCGATACCTATCTGCCTAACTGCGTACATACGTTATGGCCCATTTTAAATTTTTTGTAGGTGACAAATAACATGTAGACGTGGCTATTCATTTCAATATGTCTACCTGGTATATCTATTTATCGCTTTAATCAATTTTATTTAGATTGACGAACGAAAGGGTTTTACATAGATGTTAATCTGTGGTTTTTAACTACTAGAAATATCAACAATGGTTAACACTATAATTTTTACAAGAGTTATTTATTTTAATTAGTTTTTACAACAATGAAACAAAGACAACTCTCTTAATAAAAATAAGCACTGAGTCAAGAAGATCTTTACATACACATATATGAAAAGGACACAAAGAATATTCAGACTAAGGACATCAATTTAAGAACTAAATTAAACTATTAAAACTAAATTTATTAAATCAAATATTTAATTTGTTACATTCATATAATGATAAATGACTAATTAAACCAAAATATATTTTATTTGGTCATAAAACACATAAATAATAAACTGTTTTGTATTATTTTATTAAATAAAGGTCGCTGTCTAATTTTATTTTAAGTATCATATTGTATTAAAACCAGCTCGTATTTTACTATTGCAGCAACAACCTAGAACAAATGAAATAAGATTACGACATTGAGTCATCTATAAATAACAGTATTTAAGAAATTCTAAACATACAATAAATACATTTTTAGAACAAAGCAAAAAGCTAAAAGTACCTACTTGTAAACCGGAGATATTAGCACAATACCTCCTATTTACACAAAATTTATTTTCATTAGGATAACAATATACACAATAATATATGCAGTAACTATGCTATTTAATTCTGTGTGTTTATGCATTCCATTTATTGATTAAAATAACAAAAAAACATACATCGCGACCGCTTCGAGCACTTTATTCCCAGAAGCCAACCCTGTCTCTCTTTCTCTTCTCTCCTTCTTCGAACTACTTCTCATACATACTTCTACAATAACTCCTTTAGTGTTGCAGCTGTTCGGCTATGGAATTTCTTACCGCGTGCGATACGCGCCAGTCCTTCTCTGAGTGTGTTCAGGAAGAAAACCAGGGATTATTTTCTGTCCATACAATGACCAGACAATATGTATATATGTATGTATTTACGCATAAATATCGTTTATGTGTAACTTGTAATATGTATGTATAAAATATATATTCTACTGTATAAATAAGTATTATTATTTTTCTGATTCCTAAGTACGCATGACTATGCCCTTACGTTTCTCTGCTATCCTCTATTCACTCAGGGTTTGCTGGCAGAAAACTCAATTTTGGGCTAAGCACGCCTTTGTACATGAAACTATCTTGTGTTGTTTTCCTATTTATGTGTTTATTGTGTACAATAAAAAATAAATACAAATAAATACAACGTAAACTATTTTTATTGATGACTGATTTATTAATTGACCAAATAAATAAATCAGATTTGACTTAATATGACGTAAACTGTGCATTTTCCTATAATTACTTAGACTAAACAAAATATGTTGAATAAGTTTATAGTGCAATGTTTCTATTATATGGATTTGAAAATGGTAAACTTCCATGCAACAGTTTATTACTTTACCCTCTTAGTGGTGTTATTTTCAAAAATCCTTTCTTAGTGCATGCTTATAAGATTTAAAGCATCAACTTAAGCTGTTTTTTGGACTATTTAGAACATAATACACAAAAGTGGTTCACGATGATAACTACTATTCTTTCTATTAAAACCAAAATTGAGATGATTCCTCTTGTTTGTGTAATCAAATCAATCAATCAACCTATCGCAATCCACTGCTGAACGAAGGTCTCCCCCAAGGAGCGCCAAACATCCCGGTCTTGGGCAGTCCGCATCCATTCGCCACTAGCCACCTTCTTTAAATCATCGGTCCATCGTGCCGCAGGGCGCCTTACACTATTTTTGCCTAATCGTGGTATCCACTCTAACACATTACGGCTCCAGCGACCATCGGTTCGTTGCGGTAAGCCAGGCCACCAGGGGTGTAAGCGGGACCACGTACCATCCCAGGACCCGTACAGCCAATCTCACCTGCACGCGGTGCACCCTGCCGAACAACGGACGAGGTCCTGACGATCGACCCGTGGCGGTATAACCACACTACTACGAGAGTCAAAAATTCAGATCTTGGTGATGGGCAGCAGCGCCACCAGATAAAGGAATCTCGTCACTGCAGTCACCAATCCGCCTGCCTTGTGAGGTGACTATGGCAATTATCGCCCCAAGGACTGCAATCAAATACATTGTAATACTTACTTCCAATAATAATACTCGTCTGAGCGAAAGGAAACCCATTCCCGACAAAGCGACAAAGTCGTGAGTTAATTGATATTGTAAACGTTTGATCTGAAAGAAAGAGAAGTTTTATCGTAATATTCACATTCCAGCTGTCATGAGGAACAAGAGAACTATAGGTGTGGATCTAGATTGAGATATTGTGTTTATTATAATTCATTATACGTTAAATTATGACAAATATGTATTATCTCAAATTGACATCTACTAGGTGTGAATCTGACATACACATAAAACTAAAGCGAATTAACGTAGTTGGTGTTTTAAGAATTACATAATATTTAAAATTTCATGGAATAAAAAATTTAATATTCTATCAAATATCTTATTTTGAATATGACTGAAACCAAAGAATCGGCACAAAAAACTCTTTATAAATGGATTTAGTGAAACAATACGTAAGAGCTATGGGTGAGGACATTTATTGATTTTATTTTAATGCAATTCTATTAACTGGATGTAAATATTTACAACAAAACATAATATATTACGTGTTTATAAAGTTGGACCCTTATGATTCCTCATTTAACATACAGGGTGGATATGACAATACGATATTAATTTGAACTAGACCCACCTACACATGATACAATTCTACCAACAAAATTTCAATAAAATTGGTTCAGTAGTTTAGCCATAGGACACTATTTTTCCTTTTTGAAATTTACTACACGATGTTGTTGGGTTAATGACCGAGGGCGTCGCGTCGTCGCACGCGCTGCGCTACCTTTGAACCTTTTAAGTAGCCGCCGACATCGGCGCGGGTGCCCTGTGTCGCGTGGTTGTACCTATTGATTTTTTAATTTATACTCTCGATTGTCGGCACTTGATGGAACTTGTTGCAATACATTCTAGAATCTAACTCACTTGTACTTATTCCACTATTTTAATTTAACTTTACACCTGACCGTTTTCGCCTTATGGCATTCTCAAAGGTTATGGTTACATAAAATATTTTTATATCTAAACCTAACAACTGTGGGTACATAGAAGTTCTACGTACAAGAATCTATTGATTATTAATAGGTATTTATTTGTAGTGATTTTACAGTGACATGACTCATTAGTTAAGTTTGTTAGTTATTACGGAGCGTTGTGTTATTTTGTGTGAGTTTAGACAATGCCTCGACTCGGTTACATTTATACGGCTACTAAATATTTTACTGCGGATAAGATATTAATTTAGGGAGAATGTTCATTAATCCTACCTACCAATAGTCGGTTTATTGTACATACTATCCAGGACATACGAGAAAAATCAATCTTTTATTCCTAATAGAGATAATGCTCTTCCGGTTGTAAACTCGACACGAGATGATCAAATTTACGTAAATACATAATAAATATTACTAGTGCTATTTAGCTTACGGCGATAAAGTTGGTATCTACTTTGTAAACCTACATCGCGCGTCGTTTAGGTAACTATTTTACAGCCGCCAGCCGGTACCGTGGCCACTCAGGTTAGTGACCTTAAATTACAAATGGTGTATTGGTTTGTATTTTTAAAATATTTAGTTTGTTTGAAAATTAAATTTTTTTTGTATCCGTTTTATTAATAAATAATTAATAAATTAAACAATCCCAAAGTAAACCAACACATTTAAATAGCCCACGGTTACATTTAATATCGTATTGTCATGTCCAACTTGTATAATTGGTTTGAAAGGTTCTTCGTAAACTTGTTGTTGGAAGTTATAGTTGCTCAATTGTACTGTAAATATGAATACCAGCAATTTGTTAAATAATTGTCGCTCAACTTCGGGTTTTCAACTTACATGTAAAGATGAACGAATTTCTAATAAGTTTTTTTTTAAATATCGTTATTAACATACATATATTGTTCTCGTTTCAGTAATTCATATAAACACTGTTTATTTCAATATAAAATATTATGTAGGTACCTCAATATTGTAAGCAGAACTCGGACAAGAGATTATAAAGCTCAAAGCTCTTTTTGAATGAAGATGTACTTCAGCGGCCGCTAAAACCACACCACATGCTCTGATAATCAACCAGCCCGTTGACAGAAGATGGTAGGCGTGACTTATGGCACTACCATGGCCTCTGATATAAAAAACAAACGATTCATTTTTCAAAACTTATCCAAATCTCACTAAAGAATCTTTGCGCTGTACCATGCTAATTAATTAAAAAAAAAATAAAAAAAAAAATAATTTATTTTAATTTACTACAGTTTATGGTTTAATTTAATTTACTACAGTTATTAATTATTTAATATAATTGTGATTGTGTTACAGCTGAAATACTAAGTCATAATTTGTAAATCGCTGCAATTTTCAAGAGTGAACCGAAATGTTACTGAACTATGCCACGCACCATGCTACAGCGCAAAGAGTATAATAACTTAAAATAGTAGCAGCTTTTTTTACATGAATCCAAATAATTTCGGATAAAGCATTTATTTAGCTTTTTTAAAACGCTTTAACATACGACGTTGACGGAGTAACCACAAAATGTGGAGGTGTAGTTTTAAAGAAAAATAATTTTATTTTCATTTTTGTTACGAATTATACTTTCTTTGCAAGAACGATAGATGCCCAATCCTAATTGCTTCTCCAAATTCAACATCTCTAGTTTTTATTCTGATTTCTCCATCAGAGCCTTGCAGTATTCCATGCTCTAGCGGTCTCACCTTTATTCATTTTCCTATACCTAATATAGCCTTTTCCTCTATCCAAACATACCGTAAAAAGACTGGCATCATGTAGAACATCTACATGATGCTACATGATAAGGAGGCAGTACAAGTAAGTCTTAAAACTAGTATATTATTCTTATTTCTTACTGACTCCCGAGAAGAAGTTGGATGCAAATAAAATAAAAGTTATTGATATTCGATAGCAACACCAAGGGTCCCAGTTTAGAGTCGACCATGCGTACCAATCTTGCTTGACGTACAAAAGCTTCTCGGAGTCGACGCCATATTTGTATCCTAGTTTGTACATTTGTTCCTAACTGAAACATATGAAAGCAGAAATAATCATAAACGTATTACATCAGATTACATCCTTAGAGTTAATAGATTACATCACTTGATGCATCAAAGTTGTAATGAAATCAAAATCATTAAAATCTTAAACAGACCTTTTTGGTGTTTCTGTATAACTTTTCAGTTTTAACGGCTTCATAAACACAGAGATTTAATTTGTGGTAGCGGGAAGTAAGTCCTATACTGATGAGAATTATTATCAAATCTTGGAAGTTCCATAATGCAGTAGCTAGTTTGCTTAGTAAAAATATGGGTATTCCAATCCATAAGTTGTAGTCCTCTAAAACAGTTTAATTTATCTTCAGAATACAATAAAAAAAATAACAAAACATAAAACAGTAAGAGCAAAAATACAACAATTTTTAAATGTCTTCGGTAGGTTTAGAGTCTAAGAAGATAAAGTAATAGAAGATATTAGTATATTAATGACTTACTAGATCTTAAAACAAATGAATGAGAACTCAAAATGTATTTTTTGAAATATTCTTCTGGAGGGATGTTAAAATCTGTTGCTGACATCATACTTAGCATGTGCTCGACTAAAAATATGAAGTCAGTTAGTACACACACACATAGGGCATAAGTATTCAATTACAATAAATAAGCGCATAAAGCTTAAGAAAGCACAAAAATATGTGCCAAAGGATTATGCGTGAAATCGTCATTAATTAAGAATGTTTAAATGAGGAAATGAAATATTTCCTGATAGATGTAAAACTGTGAATTTATGAAAACCGTATTTAAAAATTTTAAGTTGTTATTAATGGTAAGCGTACATCCCAGGGGGCGTTCCTCTATCTTTCGCCCCAAGCAAACCTCAACTGCACGCGTTACATCCAGCTGAATCAAGAACGAGGCTCTGGCTACCGACCGATGGTGGTAGACCCATCCCAACAGGCGTAGCTAAATACAATAGGCCAGTGACTGGCAGCAGCGTCATTGGTACAAAGAACTACGCCCTGCGATCACCAACCCGCCTGCCCAGCGCCGCAGCGTGGTGATTTTGGGCTAAAATGCTCCATGTGTAAGCAACAAAAGCCATGGCCCCCAGTTCCCGGCAGTCCCGTTATTCCTGGTCAAGGTGGCAATTACGATAACGGCGGGATAGGGGGTGCTAAGAACCACCGGGTTACGGGAGCCCACCACAAGCGAATGACCCTAGCAACTTGTAATGGCCGCACGTTAGGGCTAGACTCGCATCTGGCACAACTCGAGGTGGAACTTAAGAAGATTAGACGGCATATCGAGGGCCCTCCACTTCACTGCTAAGACCCACTACAACGTTGTTAGTCACCTCAAGCTAAAGTAGGAGGACAAAAATGAAGCGGTAATAGGAGCGATCGAGCAGAATCGGGCGTCAAAAGTGTTTATGCAATCTCTGGTAAGAAGCCAGCTGACGAAGTTGACCACGGCAAGTGGAGAAGTCGTTGCTTCCAAGTCGGCCGTCCTTTCGGAAGTGGAAAGATTCTCTGGCGGGTTGTACGCTTAGCATGCATCTCGACCTGATCCCAAAATTGAGGACTCTAGAGCCACATTAACATGCCACTACACCGAAGATCTGCCAGAAGTTAGTACTGACGAAATCGAGATGGCTCTTAGACAGCTTAAAAATGGAAAAGCCCCTGGAGAGGACAGCGTTACTACAGAACTGTTAAAGGCTGGAGTTAAACCCGTACTGAGGGAGCTCCAAAAGCTTTTTACCGCTGTCCTGTTCGAAGGGAGAACTCCAGAGGCGTGGAGTAGAAGTGTGGTCATCTTGTTCTTCAAAAAGGGTGACAAGACCAGGTTGAAGAACTATAGACCCATTGCCCTTCTAAGTCATAGCGTCAAGTCAAGAGCGGATCACATCCACACAATGCGGCAGATTATACAGAAGATCGAAGAATATAATCAGCACCTGTGTCTAGCATTCGTGGACTATGAGAAGGCCTTTGACTCGATCGAGATCTGGTCTGTTCTGGAGTCCCTGCAGCGTTAGCAAGTGGACTGGCGATACATCCAAGTGCTGAGATGTCTCTACGAAGCCGCCACTATGTCCGTCCAAGTACAGGATCAGCAAACAAGGTCCAAGGGGATGTTATTTCCCCGAAATTGTTCACAAATGCAATGTAGGATTTGTTTAAAATGCTATACTGGAAAGGATGTGGCATAAATATCAATGGCGAATATATCTCTCACTTGCGATTTGCGGACAACATCGTCATTATGTCAGAGACGCTGCAGGACCTACAACAGATGCTGCATTACCTGGCTGACTCTTCTGTGTGCATCGGCTAACGGATGAACTTGGACTAAACCAAGGTCATGTACATTGAACATGTTCTACCGGAACCGGTCGCAGTACACGGTGCCGTTCTCGAAGTTATTCAAAAATATGTGTACCTCGGGCAGACTTTGCAGTTAGGTAGGAACAACTTCGAGGACGAGGTGAACAGGAGAATTCAGCTGCGTTGGGCAGCGTTTGGGAAACTTCGTCGGGTCTTTTCATCGTCGATCCCACAGTGCCTTAAGACGAAAGTCTTTAATCAGTGCGTCCTACCCGTCATGACATACGGAGCCAAAACGTGGACACTTACGGCACGGCTGGTCCACAAGTTCAAAGTCGCTCAGTGTGCTATGGAGAGGTCTATGCTCGGCGTTTCTCTGAGGGATCGCATCAAGAATGAGGTGATCCGGCAGAAGACCAAAGTCATCGACATAGCCCACAGGATTAGTAAGCTGAAGTGGCAGTGGGCTGGCCATATTAGCCGCAGAGCTGATTACTGTTGGGGTAAACGGGTTCTTGAGTGGAGACCACGTCTCGACAAACCTAGTGTAGGACGTCCAAAGGCCAGGTAGAGTGATGATCTGCGCAAGCCAGCTGGCAGGAGTTGGATGCGAGAATTTAAGTGAGTGTTAAGTGGTTTTAAGTGGAGATGATTAAGTGGCGATGGATCGAATTAAGTGGCGTGCAATTGGAGAGGCCTATGTCCAGCAGTAGACTGCGATAGGCTGATGATGATGATGAATGGCAAGCCGTATCATTTACCCTTTCTGGTTTTTAGTTTAATCTTTTTTTACATCATGGCATGACGGCGAGTGTTCAGTTAATGAATGTTTTAATATTCACTCACTGAACGATACCTCCTTTGAATGATCATTCAATGGAGGTATCGTTCAGTTCAAGAACCTATAATAATGCTAATAAACCAAAGACTTGTGGGTGTAATAGTATTACGTAAGTAAAAGCGAACATCACTTACGAATTGCACATGAGGCTACCAAACTTGAAACAAAAATAACTCTTCTTTTAACTTTAACATCCGTTGGCAAATTCAAACGTCCTTCGTTTTCTGTATGTGACCAATATGACGAAAGATTCTGCCAATCATGGACAAATTTTGATGATAAAAGTAATGATATTAATGCATTCGCATAAAATATGACACCTGATAGACGAGCTGACACCATGCCACCTGAAAAAAATCTGAATTGATTATAAAAACTTACATCAGATATTTTACCAAAGAAATTCTGTTATGCTTTTAGGTCACTACTTCTTACACCCAAGTAAGACCAATTACTAGTTTTCGTTTTAGCACATTTTCATTTAACATATTTTTTTATTTTACTTTATCCAACGAATTTACTAACTTCTGTGCATACTACGTTGAAGAATTGAAATTCCTTTCCTAGCGATACTTAAACGAAACCGTTAATTTTTGGTCTTTGATTCATCTTTTAGATAACAAAAGTTATATGATTATTGTCTAACATATGACATTTTTGTAAATAAGTATAAAAACACATTACCGCTGAATTTGAATATAGTACGTCCTGTTAAAATTTGTACAAGGTTCCATAAAGCGCAAGCCTCCACAGTGACCAATATCAGAAACAAAATAAAACTCCAAGAGAAAGCTATGGTGAAACCATAACTGGTTATGCCAAAGAATCGTGCAATTTTGAAGATACTATCTACTGTTGGTAGAAAATGCTGTAAGAAAACAAAGACACAGGCAATTCCATTTCTTATATAGATGTCAAATGAGTTCAATTTTGATTGATAAACTTGATTGACAAAAATTGATTTTTAGACCAGTAGAGTTAACGTTAGAGGGGATGGTGTTTTAGGTAAAATCATGTTCAAGAAACAGCTACTCGATGCTGATCGCTTCTTTTGGTGACCTTTGGTAGTCTACTAAGCAAATAAACTAAAACTTAATCTTTGGTATGAATAATTGTCAATTATTTTATTTTTCTTGTATAAAATTACTCATCTTTCTACAAAAATGTTAATAGGGAGTCTTGCTACCACTCAATCAGAAAGTATAACTTTTTTTTTTCTGACCATAATACAACACAAAAATATCTGAGAGGCATTAAGATATATAATATTAGTTAAAATTATCCACGTACTAAAATCACCACTGCACAGAGGGAGGATTGGAGGAGAGGAGGCTCTCTTTCCTCTAGTTTTCCTTGGGGTTGTTATTACAACCTATGAAAGAAATAACAATATAGCTGACCTCAGCTTGTTTTGTAGCAGGAAGCCACCTTTCTCGACGTTTTCTGCTTGAAGTCATGAAGGCCAGATAGTGTAGTGCTGCTATGTAGGATAAAAATATCTAAATAGATTCGTGTAGGAATTTTACCTTACGTAAATTTGCTGTGAAAGATATTAGATTTTAGAATAAATATTAAATATATGTAGCTACACAACTGAAAATGAAATTTAGAAAAAGGGCATTTCGTTCAGTTAACTGGGTTGGAAATAATAACTGAAATATTAACAAAGACTAGTCTTTTTTTTAATTCAAGTAATATATTTTAACATTTATATAACTGAATAATAGTCTTCTTTAAATAAAAAAGTATAGGAACTTAAGAATAAATTAATAGTTATTAACAAACGTTTAATACTGAGAATCAGATAGAGTACTGACTAGTATATAAAAATAGTAAACATTTATACTGATAAAGGAGAGAACAATTTCTTTAATAAAGAAATACGTGAAGACAAGTCCAATACATCAAGTTGAATACTACACCTACCTGACTTATTAACTATTTTTATTTTTTTGTGATTATGCACTTTAATACTTTTCGAGTATCATAAAAGTGGAATCGAGTGGCGAGCATCAAATGGCTGAAAATTGTAGTTTTACAACTACAAATAACACGTTAAGGATAACTTTCAATGGGCTAGATAATGCATATGTACGTATGATACCCATACAGGCAAAGTGATCCAATTTATCTTTCCAAATAATTTAACTACAAAATTGTATATTGATCACAATTCTTCCAACATAATTACGGGTGACATTGTTTATGGTTGGCGTCGTTTTGTTTTGATCCATTTCAGAATATTTGATTTCGAAATGTATTTGAATATTTAATTGATGACAAAACGTAGAATATTGCTGGTAGATACTTATTTCTAATGTTAATTATAAACTTGTCTTACTTTATATAGTTAACTTTTTGTTTTTTATTTGACAAAACGTTTTTTCATCAGTATTTATTTATTTTTAAAACCTAAAAACTGGACAACTGGTAGTGGAAAAATGCTCCTCTTGTGCTCGTATTTTAACCCCCAATTAACACAATGAAATAAATATAGGTCATTTCAACAATTTGTTACTGCGTTTTTTAAAATTAAATTTTACTGCTTAAAATTGTTATGTTCTCAATCAAATGTCAAAAACAAATAGACGAACTAACAGAGTATTGTTATATTCAAACCAACACATTTTTGTTTAAAAAGATCAAATCGTTCACGCTTTAGCAGACAGTTCGATAAAATATTCATAAAATGATGGATACGACAACATATCTAAAATAATTTATTTTAATGTCATAAAAACAAGATGGCGGTTTAGTACTAAGTGACATTTGCTTGCGAAGTGAGATTACTGTGTCAATGAATATGGCTACTGAATTAAACAGTCATAGAAATTTAGGTAGATGCAACGTAGAATTATTTTTTTTCTAGGAGGTTTCCTTTCAAAATGTCATAATAGGACTTTTATTACATTAAAGTATATATTACTTTTATGTCGGAGAGCCGTGCTTAGTCACTAACGGATCGATTTGACCAGAGCGTTATAAAACCCCTCATCCTCTACCCTCGACTCCAAAAAGAAGGACTTACTTTTGAACAGGAGCTATTAACTATCAGGCGACTTGTCTGTTCTATTGATATGCATACCATAGAAAAACCGACTTCAAAAACTGAAAAGTATAAAATAACTTAATTTGTATGTGCTACCTATTCATAGGTTTGTATTCGGCGCCAAGCCAAATGTAATAGTAGGTACCACACTCGCTATATTTCGAGACGAACGTCAACGACGTCACCGACGCTTCGGTTGTTTTGTCCTACGCGAAGAGCAGCTATCCCGCTCAAGGTCACGCGCGGCGAGTCCTACTATTACATTTGGCTCGGCACCGACTTCAAACCTATGAATAGGTAGCACATACAAATTAAGTTATTTTATACTTTTCAGTTTTTGAAGTCGGTTTTTATAAAAGAAGTTTTTTTTTTCGCTTTTTAGTCTTTCTCAAGTCTCTCATCATCATTTCACCTAAATAACTTGAAAGAATACGACTAAAGGTAACATACAACATACTGTATAGAATAATAAATAAATATTTCGGACATGATGTTTACAGAATATGAAAGCATGCAGACAATTGCCTTAACTTTATTGCCGGCGCTCACGTAAATTTGAGGGTTTCCTTCAATTTCCTTGGGATCCCATCATCAGATCCTGATATGGTGGCCATGGGACTACATGGGGAGCATACCCTTTCGAATACAAAAATAATTTTCAAAATCGGTCCACAATTGATGGAGTAATCAATGTACATACATAAAAAAAAAACATACCGATGAAATTTTGGAAGTCGGTTAAAAATAGGTTATTTTTTCATGCAAACAATTTTTTTTGGTATATTTTAAGATATGACATTAATAAGTCTTATTTTCAGGCGATACTAATGCTTTAGAAGTTTTTTTTTATTTAAAAATGCAATAGAAGAGGACCAGGGTAGGTTTGCAATCAATTTACTCTAAAATTATATTTATTGCTTTTTTACCCGACTACGGCAAAGCCAAAGGAGGGTTATGATTTTGACAGGCTATGTATGTAAGTATGTATGTTCATTTGTTCCCTCATAGCTCCTCAACTACTTATTAGAACTGGACAAATGAGGTATCGTTAGAAGCGTCTTGATCGTCCGCTGGTTATAGGCTATATGACGTGTCACTAAATCTAATGTGGCGCCCTCTAGCCGACATAAAGCACTGTATTAAAAAACAAATTTAAGATAAATATGTCGAATTTGGTATCATTGAAAAGGGCGTTACTACATTTCAAATATATATATATTATATATTAATAACGGCACCAAAACATTTTAAATAAAAAAAAGTAAAAACTAAAACCCAACTACGACAAAAAACGACGCTACATAGAAACACACCATAACACTTTAACAACGTGTGACTACGGCTTTTCAAACTTGTTTTATACTTTTTCAGCGTCGTTTTTTGTCGTAGTTGGGTTTTAGTTTTTACTGTTTTTTTATTGACTATTTTTTTTCATTTCCAAAGGATCTAAAAACTGATTTCAGAAGTCGGGTAGAAAATAAGAAAAGATTGGATTTAAATATTGAAAGAATTTCAGATCACAATGAAGAGTATAAAAATAATAGTGACAATGGTAAAGAAAATGTTCCGTTTATTACTTTTCAAAGATCAATGACATTACTACTTATTTATGGGCAGGTTGTGGGATTAAATGTAGTCACAGCAATATGGAATTTGTTTGATTTCTTATTAAACTATATAATTTAAAAAATAATTATGTTGGTACCTGATCGAGTTCTAAACTATATCCACATACCAAAATGTGTACTTTAGCGTACCACAAGTAAAAGAAAACATTAGCATAAAAGCATATAATCAATTCTCAGATATGTAAAAAAAACTGAAACAAAATTCGCTGTTGTTGAAACTTCACTTTTAGCAGCTTTGACTTAACACTGTCAACAAAAACAAGCTGTTTTCATTTTAGCAGAGATCGTCCGAGAGTTGGGTCGAGGTAACTTTGATAACATGTGACGGGTAAGCAAATATTATGTACTAGGTATTGCCCGCGGCTCCGCCCGCGTGTTTATCAGTCATCGCGGCAAATAGTAGGCTATGTGTTATTCTGATGTATAAGCTACACACATCAAAAGTGTCTAGGGATCAACATATGTGTCTAGGGATCAACATATATTTTTGCAATAACTTTTCTCCTGATTGATATTAATTAAAATTTTCTTGAAGGATTCATCAAATAAAGTGTTTTCGTTTGTCACAGTAACGATAAACCAAGTCACCTTTGCATTAATAAAGAAATTTGCCATTTTCCTAATAAAAGGATTTTTGACATTTGAACCACTAACATTAAAGTTCGAAAAAAAGACTGAAATAACAGTTTTCTTTAAAATTTTATTAGGTAACTTAAACAATTAATAATCCGTGTTTCTACCGCGAACACTAACACAAGAACATCGGTTTGGCATACTCAAAATGAGTTCATCCAAATCACGCTGTGGAATGGCCGCCCATGTTCGTTGCAACAACAAAAAAAGGTCTTCTTGCTACTGGATACCCTCCATATTCGGCAGAGCTCTTCTCTGTAGCATATCCCATGCATGCTCAATCGGGTTCAAGTCTGGCGACTGAGCAGGCCAGGGCCAAAGCCACATCTCAATCTCAAGAAATCCGCATAAAAATGCTTGATCCCTAGACACTTTTGATGTGTGTATATTACTAAGAAAGTTTCATCCAAATCCGTTCAGTAGTTTTTGCGTGAAAGATTAACAAACATCCATCCATCCATACTTACAAACTTTCGCGTTACAATACCTATTAGTAGGATATGCTTTTAATGGTAACGGTAACTTAATATTATATTAGAGAGAGTGCTATCGGAACGCATAGAATTATATGTATTTAAATGATTAATTTGGTGGCAATCTTCAATTCCATATATATTCATTAATACCTCCGTACTACAGAACTTTGTGCACTATCATCCTATACATCTATACAATTACATAAAATTGGAGTGTCTGTTTGTAATATTAACTGTCTACTAAATGCATTTATGTGTGTATACACGGTACATATACCAAAATAATGTTTGTTACAATATTTGTCTGTCTGTCTATTTGTTCCGGCTAATCTCTGGAACGTTTGGACCGATTTTGACGGGACTTTCACTAGCAGATAGCTGATGTAATAAGGAGTAACTGAGGCTTTTTTTTTTTTTAGACTAGCTTAGCCCCGTGGTTTTCTAAACGTACAACAATAAGCGCGGGTAACACTTCGGGTAAAACCGCGGGATTCAGCTAGTCATAAATATATTCGAAAAGTTACTTTCAAGGTAAAAGCAATTAAACTCGAGAAGTTTCCTACTTGGATAATGTCGTAATTTTTCCCGAAAAGTTTGGAAAAAAATCTAATTGTTGTTCTCTATTAGTGTGTAAGCACAATTCTAGTAGCAGTTACTCTAATATAAATTAGTTTTATTAATTGCATTGATCAGTGTAAAATAGCTGTGTACTTGTTGATCAATAAATTAATATTGACGCAGTATTTTGGAACTTGTGACTGAGAAATATTAATTTACACAATCAAGTGTATTATATTGATAAGCTTAAAAATTAGGCTATCAAGAATACGATTTTTTCTAAAATCTATTAGTTATAGTCAGCTCATTTACAATCTACATGGTTTATAGTACTTTCAGTTTCTAAAGCTTGCCATGCCACAGAGGCCAGTAACTTTACATCTACAATTATTTAGTGGTTAAAATTTAAGTTGATATGTTAATTTATATAACAACAAATCATGTTTGACAGACTTAGAAGAAAGGTTAATCACCAAACAGGAGTAGGGTTCTGAAATCCCTTACAGCGGTCTAAGGTTGACGACG
The DNA here is from genome assembly GCA_949125395.1 of Diaphora mendica. Taxonomy (NCBI): domain Eukaryota; kingdom Metazoa; phylum Arthropoda; class Insecta; order Lepidoptera; family Erebidae; genus Diaphora; species Diaphora mendica. The sequence goes on from OX421314.1 coordinate 24,688,605, forward strand.
CACAAATAATACCTCAGAAATTGCTAGCGTTGGAGATTACGGCTTACTATCATACTACTTATACATTATCTTGACATTTTACTAATGCAATTACGCAAGACAGTCAACTAACGCTAATAACATAACATTATGAGAATTTCTGGTTTAAACAAATGATGTTGATGATACATACGTACTTTGATTTAGACGACAGTAGTTCAAATATACTTAAATAACCTGTCTAAACTATTACTCTTCCTTTTGGCCTTACTGTAGTTGGGTAAAAACAACTTTAATTACTATTCCACTAACTAGTATCGTATTACAGAAAGCCTAGCTTCTCGAGAACATAGCCGTGTCAATAAGGCTTTAAACTTTAATTTACAATTTAAGACTTTACTACCAACAAATCATACTTTGTCACGTATTTTGGATTTGTAAGTAATGTAACGTAATCTTGGAGGGTTAGTTCTTAGGGCACAGTAAACATGTACAAGAGATTCTTTTGATTATCTAGAGATTTTCTTGTGTACTGTTGTTACACTTTGCTGGTATACAATTTTTGGCGATTTCGGTACCGATTTTCTGTAGAGCTTTAGGTATCCTAAATAAATTCAGTTCGCCAACCAAAAGAATCCATCTTGCAAAATATTTCAGAGTTAGGATGAGACTTTCGGCAACGTCGGTTTTCTATTCGACAATTTTTTAAAAATTTATTGTTGTTAGAAAACTACAGTAACTATTTAAACAAATTTATATTGGGCGTGTTGAGCACTTTTTTCCAGGTAAAATCTTATGGGTTCGTCATGGGTTACCGACATAATTTTAATTTAAACATTGTGAAATTTCTAATTTTACACATTAATTTTACAAATAACATTCTAAGTTATACGTGTAGGTATGTATATAAGTAAACAGGATAGTCCGACAATCTGGTGAGGGTCGCAGGAAACCGTTGGATGCAGGCAGCACTGGACCGGTTGTTATGGGAAGCCTTGAGGGAGGCCTATGTCCAGCAGTGGACTTCTTTCGGCTGAAATGATGATGAAGATGATGATATAGGTAAATAGAAGGTATGAGTAAGTATGGTAAACTACAAAAAAACTATGATTCCTGTAAATGTATATCTAGAACCGGCAGTGATTCCGCTGGTTCCGTAATGGTTCTAACAAAAAAAGTCCTGTTTATTTTTTATTTTTTTTATTTTTATGGAATAGGTGGGCAAACGAGCAGGCGTATCGCCTGATGGTAAGTGATTACCGCCGCCCATGGACACCTGCAACACCAGAGGCGTAACAAGTGCATTGTCGGACTTTGGGGGATGGGGAGGGGGATAGGTGAGATAGGGGAAGGCGTTGGAGTATGGGCCTCCGGTATCCTCACTCACTCGGTGAAACACATCGCAAGCACTATTTCACACCGGTTTTCTGTGAGGCCGTGGTATCACTCCGGTCGAGCCGGCCCATTCATGCCGAAGCGTGGCTCTCCCACGGCTAGTGTGTTGTAATTGTTGCTTTCTTTGACAAAATTATTAGGCAGACTCGATTATACATAATAATATACTACTCTGTCAAGATAGTACCGGGAATAAGATCAATAATACACAAAATGTTAGTTATTCACCCAAATTTATTTAATCACCTTCACCCACCACCTTCAGCCACCTTAACAAGTATGCTCATTCAGAAACGATACCTTAAGCCAACGAATAATCCAATCATCAAAACTTTTTTGTAACGCTCTTACCGGAATTGAGTTTAGTTCTCGCTGCGAATTCTTCTTTATTTCTTCTACCGATTGAAAACAGGTGCCACGAAGTCTTTAAGCTTCTGAGCTTTATCCTTTCTACCTGCTCCTTGTTATTTAAACGAATAATAATAATAATAATAATAATTTTATTTGCACTCAAAATTTTACAATAACTCTTAATCACATAATTTTATACAACCGAAAAATTATAAATATAAGGAAAAAGAGGTTGTCGTTGACTGCTATTCTAGTGTTAACTGTGTTACAGCAGCCAGCGTCTTCCACCCTGTATGACACTCATTACATCATTCTAATGGCGATATCGTTAAACAAGTTCAATTATTAAGTATATTTTTTTTATTTTTAAATTTAAGAAAAATATGAGGTGTGTGAATGTGCGTATAGAGTGCAGTAAATGTGTTATTGGTGAGAAGTTCATTTTATTTATTTACGCGTGTGTGTGTGTGTGTGGGTGTGTGTGAATGTGTGTGTGTATGTGTGTGTGTGTGAATGTGTGTGTGTGTGTGTGGCAATTTCTGCTTGAAGGTCATCACATGGAACCGGTAAGTATTGTTTCAGTATTTACGTAGTTCAAGGTTTTAAGCCAATTGTGTATTGTCAACCTGCATTTGTGTAAGGGAAGGGAGTAAATATTATTGATGCGGTTAGCAAGATTATAAAGTCTGCTACCAATGACGTAATACTGGCAGTGTGCTAGTGTAGTTCTATGAGTTACCAAATGATGTATTTTAGTTCTTTGACGCGTCGTAATTGGTTTGAATTCTGTATTTTTATGCTTGCGCAGTATGACCGATTTAATGAAGAGTTGCCTAACGGTTAAAGCAGGACATTCACTGTATAGGACATCAGTGCTATATCTGCGTGGCTTGCCCATCATAACCTTTAAAATGGCTCTTTGCGCGCGTTCCAATGGGAGCATAATTGAGCTGCCGATGCCACCCCATGTCACGATGCAGTATTGTATTAGGCTTTGAGCAAGGGCATAATAAACACACATTATTATAATGGTTGACAACATTGTTTATGTGTGCAGACCAATTTAGTGAGCTGTCTATTGTTATACCCAGGTATTTTATGTTGGAAGTACGAACCAACTTAGGGCACGAACAATTAATTCCCTGACAGCAGCCATGAACCACAATGTGAAAATCAGTGGGCGGTTGGGTATTAGCACGATGGGTAAAAGCGATGAATTTTGTTTTGTTAATATTCAATGTCAGGAGATTATCATTCAACCATCTTAACACATTTCTGAGTGCATTTTCTGTGTGCTGCTTAGCATCGTCCCAGTTTTCCCCATGCACAATTAGTGCTGTGTCATCAGCGTAGGTGATAATGTTGCAATTTGGTAGGATCTTGGTACATAAAGAATTGATGTACACAAGAAAAAGAGTGGGACCGAGGACACTACCTTTTGGAACTCCATAGGAAATGGAGGCTTGGGAACTAGTATGTATGCCTACTTTTACGGACTGGGTTCGGTTTGAGAGATAAGAATGAAACATATCAAGTGCTACCCCACGAACACCAACTGACTCTAACTTACAAATAAGTAGCGGAATCGAAACAGTATCGAAAGCCTTAGACAAATCCAAGAAGACGCCTATCACTTTTAAAGAGTTATCAAGATTTTTTGTGATACATTCGGTAAGTTGAAGTGTTGCATCCTCTGTAGATTTGCCCTTTATGAACCCAAATTGGTTAGATGCAATGACACTGTTATGTTGCAAGAAATTTGTAAGTCGAATATTTAATATTTTTTCCAGGATCTTAGAGAGCACAGATAGTACAGATATTGGTCTATAACTCTCTACACTGTATTTGTTACCAGACTTATAGATAGGATGTATTAATGCCCTCTTTAGTATATCCGGAAAAATTCCCGTCGTTAGACACAGATTACACATGTATGTGATGGGAGGAATCAAACTATCTTTGGCTCTTTTGATAACAAGTGCTGGAATGTTGTCAATGCCTTTCGCAGAATCGTTTTTTAAATTTGAAATAATGGAATCTATCTCTGCAAAATCCGCTGCAAGCAGTGCCATTGAGTCTTTAGGAGACTGGGATGTGCAGGAGCTGGTCAAGTGGTTGTGGTTATGGTTGGCGCTGTCACTCAATATTTCATTTGCCAGCGTTGATCCCACACCTACAAAATACTCATTTACCACGTCCAGTGACACAACGGGATCTCGATTATAGGTAAGCAATTCACTAGCTGATGCTCGCTGTGGTTTATAATTTGTAATTTTGCTTACCGTGCTCCACATACCTCCAGGGTTGCATTTGTTTCTTTCAAATTCACTTTTCTCATAAGTGATTTTTAACCTTTTAAGGAGATTATTACAAAATTTGCGATACCTCGTATAGGAAATCCGAAGTATCGCTTTCTGCGGCTCGTTTTTAGTTTTCATATGCATTTTGTCTCTGTGTCTGATGCATCGTACCAAACCAGGCGTGAGCCATGGTTTAATGATTCGTTTGCGGTGTGGGACCAACACTACATTGGAGCAATCAGCAACGGCACCGGCAACAATCTCAGTGATTTCGCCAGCCACCTTATTGGGATCCACAGCAGTATAAATCGAGCTGAAGCTTTCATTCGACAGTTTACAAAGCAGTGATGGGTAGTCGATTTTAACATATTTTGACACCGAAGTGTATCTTCTTATTTTGCAGTTTAAACAAAACACAATCGGAGAATGGTCAGTGATAAGCGCGTGCAATATATATGTTTCAGCGAGTCTGCTAGATCTCAGCATAACATGGTCAATACAACTTTCTTGACGAGTTGGGAGTAAATGAGCAGTTGACAGACCATGGCACGCCAGCAAGTTCAAATAATTGTTGCAGTTGCTATCATTTGTACTGGGTGAAATATTTATATTAATATCGCCGATTAAAACTAGTGTGTTAACTGATTTTAACGATGTGAGGCAAAAGTCAAGACTATCACAGAAATTGTCTATGTTTCTGTTTGAAGGTGATCTATATATAGCTATGACAGCAAAATCGTTCTTATATCTTATAATAAGACTGTTTGCATCGGAGATCGTGATGTTTTCAATCATGCATTTAATCCCAGTTTTAACAAAAACCAGGACCCCATCATTTTGATTATGAAAATCAGATGCATAACAAATATAACCGGGTATTACGGGTACAATGGGCGATTTACTGAGCCAACACTCGCTTAACACTATTAAGTCACATTGAATGCACATTCTTTCGAGAAGAACCGTCAAAGAATCAAAATTTCGTGACACACTACGAATATTGGTATGAAATATAGTCAAAGAAGTTTGGGATAGGTTTATGTTATTTTTTAAATCTTCTGGAGAAGAGATTAGTGACCGCGACACTTTGAATGAATCGATGTCGTCGGATATATTACCTAAATCTAACATTGTAGCTTGAAGGATCCATATGACCATATGAAACAATTGCAACAGAAGTCGTATTTAAATTTGTTATTTCTAAACCATACGTGACGACCAATGTTAGTGTGTAGCATTTGTGAGTATTTGTGTGAAAATTGTATGTGATATTGAATAAAATGTGATGTGAGTAAAGTGTATTTGTGTGAGATATTGTATTAATATTACATAACAAAAATGGCTTCAAATAATAATAGAAGCAAATCAAAAAGCAAACCAGTGAAAACAAAAAGATTACGCTAAACACACAGCAGGGAACCTCCGAGATAAATTCCAGTCACATATCATTTTGCGAGTGTAGTTTATTCAAATCAGCCTCAGTCTCAATGCGCACCAATGGGGCCCCTTCTTTCTTGCGTATGAAGACGTTTCCATGTGCCGTCCAACAGTATTCATAGGTGTTTATACTGCTGAATTCCCGAGCTAGGTAAAACAATTTTCTGGCTTTTTGTGTAAGGGATTCCGAAACGAATATTGGCTTAGGTGTTCCATCAAGTTGGAGGTGCGAAGTATTTAACTTGTTATCCTTATTGACGCGATTGTAAGTCTTAATCGAGGACAAAAACTTATCCTTCAATGGAACCGTAGTAAGATCGACTATAAGAGTTTTATTGCCTTTTTTGTCAGCGTTTAGGCGAAATATATCTCGAACTTGTGACTCCACAATACAGGTGCTGGTTGCAGAACCAATCTTTTTTATGTAGTTCAATAAAAGTTCCTTTGTTTCATTCTTCTGCACAGGTATGTTTCTAATTTCGAGAGTAGTTTGTTTTTGCGATCTCTCCAGGCTTTCAACTTTCAATTCTAATGTTTGTATATGCGCCAGGTGATTGCGTTTTTCATTTTCAATTTTAACCATATTTTGTTTCATATCCTCGTATTGTTTTGACAAAAAATCCATGGTTAGAATAATGTCGCTATTCTGCTTCTGAATACCCTCTATGGTCACCTGTATGGAGTTAAGTTGCTTCTTAAATGAGTCGAAGGACTGTTTCATTTCCAATACAAAGTCGTCATCGTGCTGACGTTTGCGTGCTCGAGGTCGGGTAGTAACACTGACAGTAGTGGTATCATTATCTGTGTCCATTACCGGAGCCGAACTAGCATTTGTATCAGGTACAATGTTCTCCTTGGGTATAGACGGAGAAGTTCTTTTAAGTGGCATATTATAAATTATGCGATAAAACAATGTTTTATAAATATTTTTCGATATTAATTTATTGATAAATATGTATATTCTTATCTCAAGAGTATTTAATCAATTTACAAATATCCAAATACAAATATTAAATGTCAAAAAGTGCCGCGCAGCGAGGACTCGAAACCCCAACCACTTCAATCTTGCCCGAGCTTTCGTTACAAGGAGTGGACTTATCCACTAAGCCACGACGTTTGTTAGGCAATACTACGAAATTATTGTTCCAAAGTAGATTAATAATAAGCTCATTGACCGAGGGCAGGTTTATAAGTTCAGTATAATTGTTAAACACTGCACGGTAGACACAACACTTTTTAAGTTCGGTTGAAATAATCCAATGTGTATTACTTTAGTTTATTCACTATATTGCTCGACTTTAGCGATAGTTTATATCAATTTTGTTTGACTATCAAAACAGTTCACGGAATAGCACAATATTTTCACTTGTTATTGATTTTGTACTAGGTAATTTATTTTATAAAGAAAGAGCAAACATAAATACGTCTTTTCGATATCGCGATAGGGGGGGGAGATGAAACCTTATATGGGTTTTCGAATTTAAAATTAGTTGTACCTTCAATTTTTTCACGGTACAATAATTTTGCCAAAGCCATTTGTTTTGGTAATATTTTTAACGAGGTTAAAATTATTTCGAAACTACCCTCAGTTTCCGCACTTTCTTGAATACTACGCCTAGAGTTTATATCAGGCATATCAAGTGAATCACTTCTTGAGTCTCTTCGACTTCCTCTTGGTAATCGTTATAAATCCCTCTTCGCTACTATCTTCACTCTTGTCTCTTTGCCTTTTCTCAGTATTTAAACTTGGATTACTCACTAACAGATTACAATCCCAATTTGACATATTTTGCAGCTCCCTTTCACAGTTATTGATAACTATTGAATCACTTTTTTCCGAGTCTTCTTCTTCCATACTGTCGTCACTCATACTCATATACTATTATTAACAATTAAATTCAAATTCAAACCGTTTATTGCACTCCATAATGTATATAAAGGTGTTAACAAGCTTGTAAGAGGAAACAATTATAGACCCTGTTGGCACGGCAAAGTCTGGAAGAGAAGGCGAACCATTCTTTTTCAAAGAAGCACATAAAATAATTGTTTTACTAGTCTATCTAGATACGTTACAACTACACAATTGTTTATTTGTTGTTCGCGTTTACAATGTAAGTAATGTTTGTATTTATTTTTATTTCTTATATATAGCATGTTATTATTATTATGAATATTATTATTATTGAGTTCTAATTTTACAGGATGTCATATTTATAGTATGTTGTTTTTATAGTATGTCAATTCTGTAGTCTGTCATTTTTAGGAAAGCCTACTATACGATCAACGATTATCTAAACGACAAACAGTCATGGGCTTAAGGTGTCATTAGAATTTAAATAGATACACACAAACTTCTTTGTCTTCTAATAAAGCTAAATATTAACAAACCATTGTTAGTTGAAAGTAATGCGTGGCGATTATCATGGTAATTTAATTAGTAGTGATTTTTATCAGTATCTAGACTAAAATGTCATTGCTTGCGATGTTGTCGTGGGGCGGGTCGTTTCCTTTCCTCTGATATGGCGAAGGAGATGATGGCTGGTCCATGCGTCATACTCGTGAACGGGTGCTGCTTGGGGTGACTGGTCGGCCTAGTCAGCGATTTTTTAGACAATACTATTATTCTGGTTCGTTCAACTGCAACCCTAGCCTCTTAATCCAGTCACGAATTATTTTCAACAGTAGATTTTGCAACTGAATGTAAGTGGATGTGCACCTTGTTTCTATTTTGTTCTATGTTTAATAGACTCAAACCTTCAACGTTATCACTGAGTGTTTTTTGTTTGTTTGCGCGTTAGATTTTGGAGCTTTTTAATAAAAGGAATTTCAGGTGGCAACAGCTTGCATACTGTTTACCTTACATGTAATACTAACACTATTGTACCTGAAAATCAGATTTTGAAAAAGAGTAGCCATGAGTTTCTTTGGAACTGGAAGTTATGGATCGACACAGGCAGGCAGTAGATTTTGGTGTTTTCGCCTAACTTACCTCGACAATACAGCACATGCTGTGGCCTCTGTTTGTGTCGATCTATGATTTTTAACTATAGCTTCAATTTGACGTTCATAAGTGTCACTTGGTGTCTTAGATGAATAAATGATTTTGATTTGATTTGATTTGATTTATATTATGTCATTTTTACAGTAAAAAGATTTTGAATTAATAGACTTTATCATTTAAATATTCGTTAATATGATAGTAGCACTTCTGTAATAAGAGGTCTTTTAATTTATTTTTAAATGTAATAATTTTTTCTTCGTTTTTAATGTCATTCGGTAATTTATTGTACATTTTAATGGACATAACATATGGGCTTGTTGCATGCATTTACAATTTAGACCTTGGTAAGTTTAATCTATTTTTATGTCGAAATGTATATTTTGTGTTAATATCTTACCTGGTTGTGTAATAATTTTTGTGTTGCCTGACAAATTTGCATGTTTCCAGAATGGGACAGTGAGTATTTTTAATTTTCGAAAATATGGATTGCAACTTTCTGTATCGTCTATGTTCATTATTATCCTTAAAAGCTTTTTTGCATTAATAATAGTAAAGGCGTATCTGTTAATAATAACAGATCATTAAATCATCATTAAATCGTCAATTAATAACAGATTATTAAACCACACGCGATACGTGTAAAGCAAATAGAAACAAGCGCTTGGCACAGCGTCTCGCGCGTCAATGAAAGTCAGTAGTGTCACAAGAACAGTAATTTTAGTAGGTAATAGTAAATATACTTTAAAGTAAGTAGTGTCACAAGAACAGTAATTTTAGTAGGTAATAATTACAGGGAATTTTTCAATAATAATTGACAGAACCATACTTACTCTTCAAACCTGCAAACATATCCAGAAAAGATTGATAGCAAAGGATAAAAGTACAAGACCACTGAAGACGTCATCAAACCGTCTGATGAGACGACTTACTCGGTTGTAGTCTTCTCGAAAAGTACCCCAAATAGAAGAAGACAGATAATTCTGGAATAGGAATAAATAATTCATTCAATGATGAGCTGCGTATACCTGTGACAAAAGTATAGTCACAAAATGTTAATAATGAACATTAGCTAAGAACCTTAAGAACATATGGCGTAGAATGGTTATAATTGACGAATTTTAGCTAGCACTTCATAAAATAATAGTAGCTAGTAGTAGGTAGTAGCTAGTACATACATAAAGTGCTTAATATTTATCCATTCTTTTATACGTTAAATCCTAACTGTACTCAAGTCGAAGATAACCGAAGTCTATCAAAAATTCAAATATTACACCTTATTTTCGTGATATCATGATTCAAAATTGATGTAACTGGATTTTAACCAACACATTGTCCGTATATAAGTATTACTTTCATTGCTCTTTGAAAAATAATGAATTGCGTTTCTTCTTTGTTATTGTTACTTTCGATTGTATACTCTTTATTGTCATCTAAACTGCCTTCAACTTTTATATCAACTCTTTGCCTATCTTCTATTCAACTTTAAAAATCATCTTTTAAGTATAAACCTCTAAAAAAAAAAAAAAAATTTAAAATTAAAAAAAAAAGATTAAAAAAGATAGATAGGTAGAAAACTCTTAATTTGCACCCCATATTTCAGAGTTAAAGGAGAAAACATAAAATGTCCAAAATGTAGTGTACACAAGAGTGTCAAAAGAAATAAGTGAGAAAAGCAATAATTTATGTACAGTTGTAAATTTAATGTGTTTTATGAATTGTCAACTTACTCTGTTATCTCTTGTTGCAATCTTAAATCGATAACTTCTGAAGTATTTGTACTGCCTGCGAGAGATTTTATTTTCTTTGTTCAGGTTTACCAATAATAGTTTATACTTCAAACTTGCATTAAACAATGACAATGTTCGATACCAAATCATTAATTTGCTTATAAGTAGTATAAACTATAATATAATAATGGCAACACTAGGGTTTGTCATAATTGGCTTGACAGTTGTAAAATGTCATTGACTCGGATATTATAACTCACTAGAAAAAAAACTAGTAATGGCGCCGGGCCGAGTTTAAAGATTGTTTTGTGTGTTTGAGATAGTTTGTAGCCTGAGAGGCCCTTTCAACACAATAAATTTAGAAGCTACGTTTTGATTTCAGTTTTGTGAGTCACGTTTAGAGACGAGCTTAAGAATATTGGCTTTCGCGAGAGATTGATCGGACTGCGTGGTTTTATTAAGCTAATTTAATAAGTGTAAAACGGAATCTTGTGTAGTGTACGGAACTGCGTGGACATCGGTACCAGGGGTGCCCCTCACCTCATCGGATATTGAAGCTGTCTACACAAGGTTAGTAATAACATATATTGTAACGATGCCATCGCCTCAGTTGATATCCCTTCACCAGATGGGTTTTGCGACTGTCTGGTTATATCTATGGGCCCGTATAGACTAGTACAAGGATTCCCAAGGAACGCAACACCTAGTGATCCGATTCAACAGACAATGTATCTGTTTATAGAGGGGCCTATTCGTCTGAGGGTTAGTGCAAGAGGTCTTGGGTTCTATTCTTACCCAGGACAGATGTCTCTGTGGTGTGGTAAATCATTTGTTTTTGTCTGGGTGTAATTTATCTATATCTAGACATTTATAGATATAAGTATGTTGATCAGCACTGTGGTTACCACAGTACAGGCTCTGCCTACTTTTAGATCACACGTCTGTGAGCGAATTATTATTATTAACATCTATACTCAGTTTTTGTACTTGAAAACTGACAAAAATATACATTTTAAGAATTGTGTACCATTTTTATAAAGAGATAAAAAGTTAATAAACCCAGATGATGAAAAATCTTCTTCTTAAACTGGGATTTTTCTAGTATGTGCTGCAGTTTAGAGCAAAAGTCTGCTGCTGTCTTTTAATATGTTAATTTTTAGTTTTACTTTATGAAGCTAACGAAGGGTATTTCCTTCAAGTAACATACACTGTTACACATTGTTCGTGTTATGATCCAAAGTATTTTAAAAAGTACTTGGTAGGTACATATGTAATTTTACTTCTAAATATATTGTGTTATTCCTATGCAAACACTTTTTACAAACTCAATACCTTACATTATATTTACGTTGGTGTTTTTGACCGTGTATTTCATTTTCCATACTTTCTGACACAGTGAGTTGCGTGTTACCTCGCAACCAAATGTCACTTAGAGCTTGTCCAGAAGGGGCGAATTCGCCGCGATTCTCACGCGCGTATCACGCGCGACCGTTGCGCCCAGAAGGAGCGTACCAACGCGCTGGTATTAAACAATTCCGTGTCAAAATGTTGGCGTTCCATTTCCCTCGATACGTGCACTCGCTCTGGAGTTCGCGCGTTAATTGGACGCAACAAGGCGTCTCTAGTATCTCGACTAGAATTTGGCAAAGTGCATGCGATTTACGCGCGTTTTATGTATTCGCGCGATGCTTGTGAACGTGATGTGTTGGCGCCTATACTCGTACTCTTTGCGCTGTAGCATGGTGCGTGACAGTTTCAGTAACATTTCGTTTCACTCTTGAAAGTTGCCGCGATTTACAAATTATGACTTAGTATTTCAGCTGTACCACATTCGCAATATATTAAATCAATAATAACTGTAACAAACTAAATTAAACCAACCAGAGTATTCTAGTCTACAAATAAATGCCGCACCATACTACAGCGCAAAGAGTATAGTATCTCGCTAATGCGCGAATGAATTCGCCCGAAGTATTTCACAGCCAATTCGCCCCTTCTGGACAAGGTCTTAGCACTGCTCCGCCATCTTGTTTTTGTGATACTTCACTTAATGAGTTTAGAAATTTTGTCGTAACCATCATTTGATGAATATTTTATGAACTGTCTACAAGGGGAGATAGATTTGTTTTTTGTGAACAAATAAAAGTGTGCCGTCACGGGACGCCTGGTAGATGTGAAACATCGAAGTTGTTTTGTATGACAGTATAAGTTATGTAATAAAAAAATGTGCCGTTTTTTTCACCTTTTTCTTCATAAAATATAATTACTGTTTATTATATTAATATTAATTTTCATTAAATATAAAAATCAAAAAAAAAAAAAAAATTTGACATTGCGACAACTCAATTATTTTCATCATTGACTTCGGTAAGGCGAAGTGGGGAGCGTCTCCACGCCAATTATATATTTCACCTATAGATATTTCACATCAAATATGTCCACACAAAGGCGTGACTCCTGCTTCTAAAAAAAACAAACTAACGAAATCTGTTAGCAAACCATGTTAGCAAACCATTGCCGTCTCCTGTGACTTTATACGAACATCGAACACGGACATCAAATATAGGGACATGATATCGAATAGAATGTATCGATACTTCAAAGTATCGATTATTTTTCTTACTGAGGCCTAATTGCGACCTTTTTTTTGGTTGATGGATTGACGGGTTGGAAAATCATTCTGTAATAGAATAGAGTATAAAACACAAATATCGTTACCGTACGTGACTTAAGGTCGCCAGTTTTGAAGATTACGATACCTCCAACAGATACAATCCAAAAGTACTCATTGAGTAAAAGTATCAAGTACTTTTCTTATAGAGGCCTAATTATGGCGACCTGTTTTTTTTTGACGGGTTGGAATTGCCGTAACCTTTAAATATTATTGTAATTGTTCTTTATAGTATAAATATAAATAGTATAATTTTTGTAATTATTTGTATGTTCAGTTCAGTTTCATTATACGAGAAGCTTAAAATTAAAGTTAAAAAAAAATGTATGAATAAGTATCAGCTACTTAATTATAACGAAATTTCTTAATTATAAATAAATATAAACTTAATTATAAAGTACCAATGCCAAAGTTTGTGGGATGTAACCTTAAAGCCGGGTCCTCTGTGACACTTTTTTAAGTTTTCAAACACCAAATATCAAATCTCTAACAAAATATGGGCATGGCCTAACTGTTTTCCTAGTTCTAACAAACAAACACGTTATCCAAAGCGCACGTAAAACACCCCCGTGTTCGCCTGCGGGGGGGAGGGCGATTTCATTAGCTAACATAGGGTTGTACATTTACCACATAACATTCTTCATTTTAATCGTTGCGGAGGTATAGATTGATCGTTTTGATTTACAAATCGGATGTTATTGACTTGCCAACCAGTGATCATTTTCGTTATAATTGAGTAGGTAGCTGATACGTATTCATTCATTTTTTTTACTTTAATTTTATGCTTCTCGAATAATGAAACTGAACTGAGCTAACATTTATACTTAAATAATTCATATTAATACTATAAAGAACAATTTAAATAATATTAAAAGGTTACCTAACATCAGCATTAGGAGCCCTTTAATTATGTTAAGAAATAAAAAATAAAGTATGGAATTTTGTAGATAGTATTTTATTAGTATAGTATTGTAGAAAAGTAGTCGATACTTTGAAGTATCGATACTTTCGTTTCGATACTTTTATGAGAACGATACTTTTTATTCGATGCTACTCATGAGTACAGTATCGATAATTTCTAATTGACACCGTATCCCTATGTTTGATGTTCGTGTGTGACGTTCGTTTAAAGTCGCAGGAGACGGCAATGGTATGCTAACATGGTTTGCCAACACAATTCGTTAATTTGTGTTGTTATTTTTAGGAGTAAGAGACACGCCTTAATAGTCACAGAGAAATAGATGTAAACACTTTGACTTATAAATGCAGTAAATTAAATAATTATATTTTTAAAACTTTATGCAGTTATGTCCCACATACCTTTGGCGGAATTATTATTTCTGAGTTTATATGAAACATCTTTTGTTCATTGTTATGAATAATTTTAGTTGCATAAAATATCAAGTAATGCTTTTAAATTTAATAGATAACATTAACAACTATTTGTTTTATTATTGTGGGTGTAATAATAATAACTTAACTGCCTCGTTGGTCTCGCGGTTGGCGTGTGCGACTGCTGATCATGAGGTCTCGGGTTCGATTCCCGGGTCGGACCAAATGTTTGTATGATCTACAAATATTTGTTTCGGAGTTTGGGTGTTTTCTATGTATAATATGTATGTATTTACAAAAAAAAAGTATATATGTATTTGTATCAGTTGTCTAGTACCCATAACACAAGCTCTGCTTAGCTTGGGACTAGATGGCGTTGTGTGTTAGATGTCCGAAATATTTATTGATTTATTTATTTATTTAATATTAAGTGAAAATTAGTAAATAATTCATTAATTAGGATGTCTTTATTTAATTGCAGTAGCAAAAAAGTAATAAAATGACAAATTGATGGCATCGTGGTTTATTAAAACTAAACTCAATATTAACTGTAATGAAATTGTGTTTGAAAAATTATGAACAACAATTTTCTAACTAAATTATTTCAATGGAAATATAATTAAGATAATATAACCTATATTTGTATCACACATAGGTACGTACGCATTATTGAAAACTTTGAAAGTTTTCCTATCATGCTATATGTAGTTGTAAAACATCAATTTTCTGTACAATTTAGGGTTATTTGACACTCGAAGGCAACGTTTTGTGATAGTTGTAAAGTATTAGAGTAATCACAAAGAATAAAAGGTCTTGAAACAAAACAAAAAATACAGAAATATCTGCTAAGCTTATACGTACAGGCACCTGATTTGACTTCATTTATAAACCGACTTAAAAAGAGGTTCTTAATTCGTTGTAATCTTTTTTTTGGTACCTATAGTCAAGAATTATTTGCTGCAGCTTTAAATAAAATGATTCTTTCATTTAAAACTACTTTGTAAGTATCAAAGGTTTATCACAGTTTACTTTAAAGTATTTCTTATGTTCACTTTTAATATTTGTTACACTTAAAGATTTATCAGCATATCGCAGTCCACTGCTGGACAAAAGCCTCTCCTATTGCACCACACTTTGATCGCTTATATCGATTAAAAAAATATTGTCTTGACTATCGTGTTAAACGTTCACAACGCGTTGTAGCAATGCTGCAATGAAGAAAAGCCATAAAACATTCTGTGTGATGATCCGAAAATAACTCTGTCTGTCTGTCTGTCTGTCTCTTGTCTCTTTCACGGCTAAACTGCTGCACCGATTTCAATTCGTTACAATTTATAATGATTCGTGTTACAAGTAGTTAATAGTGTACATCGGCGGTTCAAAAAATAGTAAGTGAAATGAAAAATAGCATATAAAAAAGATTTTAAGATGTTTTAAGATGCACTTATGCATTCGGATGAACCAGCTTTCAAAACATAAAAAAACGTGTCTTGCGGTCGAAAAATAACCGCCGAATATCTTCGACGGCCTCGTCTGCAATGCAAAATTTTTGCCCACGAAGCATTTTTTTACGGTGGGAAATAAAAAAAATATCGCATGGAGCTAAATCTGGCTGTACGGAGGATGGGGTAACATTTATAACCCCGAAGTTGTCAAATAGTCCATAGTTCTAACAGCCGTGTGAGCGGACGCGTTATCTTGGTAAAAAAGAATGCCACGGACGCCGCTCCTTGGGCAAACTTCTATATACCATTCACTAGTAACTGTTCTACGGTTTTCTAGCGGAATTACTGCTACTGGTCCACTGCGTCGAAAAAAATTATCCATGATTTATCAGTTGTAAGAATGTAGGATACGTTTTGTGAAGTTTCTCCTTCCAACTTAACTTAAAATAAAATATAGCCTATAGCCTTTGTCGATAAATGGACTATCCAACACTGAAAGAATTTTTCAAATCGGACCAGTAGTTCTTGAGATTAGCGCGTTCAAACAAACAAACAAACAAACAAGAGTTTGTTTGTTTGTTTTATTTTCAAAAAAAATAGGGATCCGTAAGAAAATTGCTATTTTGTGACCCAAGGTGTGAAATCGAAAACCTATTTTTGCGTGCGCTGCTAAAACTATTGACAATAGAACAAAATAATGTATTACGGGTTTGTAGGTTCCATTAAGATCTACAAAAAAATCTGCAAGATCATATATCTAATTATCATGATTTAGTCACAATAACCGCTTTTGTGTTCAAAAAAAATATTAAATCATCTGAAGAAAGAAACTACGTTAAATGTGTATCGTAATATTAATCCTTATCCAAATTAAGCATTATGTTAT
Source organism: Diaphora mendica (assembly GCA_949125395.1). NCBI lineage: Eukaryota > Metazoa > Arthropoda > Insecta > Lepidoptera > Erebidae > Diaphora > Diaphora mendica. Next base: position 24,705,129 of record OX421314.1, read on the forward strand.
CAAGGGAAGTTGTTATGTCATGTTATGTAGAAGTAAAATACTTTTAGTCTCATCCCAATCGGACATTTCGTTTAGAAGTTATCACGAGTAGGTATAAGACGCTAAAGAGTTGGTACCTAATAATGAGTTATTTGCCAAAGAGTTTTTATCAACATAATACCTAATATTAATCTTTATCCAAATAAATGTGTTGTTGATTATGAGTATTAGATCTTAGAAGAGTATAATAAATACATCTATACTAATATAATAAAGCTGAAGGGTTTGTTTGTTTGAACGCGCTAATCTCAGACACTACTGGTCCGATTTGAAAAAAAAATTTCAGTGTTAAATAGCCCATTTACCGAAGAAGGCTATAGGCTATCACGCTAAGACTAATAGGAGCGGAGCACCAATGAAGAATGTTTCACAAACGGGGGAAAATTATCACGCTACGGGCAATAGGAGACGCAAACGAGGTTGTGTGTGTCAGTTAGTGTGTAATATGTCTATTATTTCGCAATAGCCACTCTACCCTGATGTCGTTTTCATGAGTTACTGCAGTTGGTAGTCAGCCGGTTCTGTCTCTCGATCACGTTTAAATTCACAACACCAATAAGTAATTGTTGCTAACGTAGCAGCAGACTCCCCAAAAGCAGCTTGTAAATTTTCTTGAGATTCCTTGTTTTAAGTTTAACCCTCGTTTATAATCATAGAAAATCATAGCACGAAAAGCTTCCCGCGAGACGTCTTTGTTGCAAACAAAAGTAGAGTATACTGTATAGACAGATATAATCTTTATACATATAAAAAAAAACTACACATACGTGGCCAGTTATTTTCACAAAGGCGGTTTGTGTTGAAATTAGCCATGAATCTAAAATAAATTAATGAAAAATAAAAGAGATTGTATATATTTATTCTGTGGCTATCAATTTTCGGAACAACCTAGGTATAAGAAACTGTTTAAAGTTGTAAGTTTAGAAAATAAATAATTATTATCATAATTAGTGACATGGAAATACTTTGATTTATAAGGAAATACATAGGCTATTCTTTATCCCGATAACCGTTAGACACGCGGGTGGAGCAGCGGGCAAAACTTAGTGGAATAATAATTATAAACACTTGCGATTAAATTCACGTCAAGTTCCAGAAAAAAGCTCCAAAAGCCAGCTCCTTCAAGTTACTTCGATTATGACTACTGAAACTTTCGCCAAACTAATTAAAACTGTAGTAACCGACAAATTGAGATTGTTAAGCATAGTTCGCTCGATAAGTTTTCCTTTTACGAACGTGTGTTTCTTTTGTTCGGTGCATTTTTTTGTGCAATAATTAAAAGGTATCAAATGAAAGTCAATATATTGATAACATTAACTAATCTTTCTAATCTACTAACTACTACTACTAACTAATCGTGTGCATTCGTAATTAAATATGAGCGATATTTCATCAGGGTTCTAAACACTAAACACTTCAGATTCCAATAGGTATACTATACTCATTCTCTATTACAAGAAGCAGATTATTATTTATTACTTTATAAAAGGTTATTTTCCATTCTCTCCGTGTAGTAAATGCCAAAATAGAAAAAGTGCCGCTACTCGGTCCTCCAAAGTTTATGTTATAAATAACGTGAGGAATAATTTTACGCTCATTTAGGTTATTTATCAAAATTCATGATGCTAGTAGTAAATCAAAGATTAACATCTATACAAAACAGTTTTGATCGTCAGTCTAAATAGATTAAAAGCAATTCACAGATAAACTAGGTTACCAGTTGTTGGACGAAAATCATTTAAATTTAATACCCACGTTTCATGTATTTGTTGTTTCATCCATGTAATGTAAGTTGTTTTAATTTTTTTTTAAATCCTAATGGGTCTACCACAGTAGTCTTCACAGTATCACCACAGTTTCGCCTGCGCAGGCCCGGCTTGTACATGGAACACCGTGCGTGTGGTTGGTAAAACTATACCACGCGCCAAACAAATGTATAACGACAGTTTTACCTGCGCAGTTATAACTGTGGTGATAACAGTAATGTCTCGTAAAGTAATTGCTAAACTTTTTTTTAATGTCGCTTTTATTGATTTTATGCCCAAGCTATCATAACACGGCTTTTGCAATTTGGCACTCGGTACTGCTTACATAATTTCAATTGTTTTCATTAGTCGTTGAGTCGTTGTGCCTCTAACTGGATTGACATGATCCATGGGGTATTACATCTATGTACATAAATTACATTTTGAGATATTTTGAAGTATTTTTGTTCACATGAAGGACGAAATTCGAGCATCATTGAATAAATAACTGCTACCATGACGAATACAATAAGAAAACCGTATTTTCCAATGATAGGTACCTTAAATATATTATCGACAAAACCTTTTTTTTGCCCTTATGAAAAAAAATAATATGCTGTTTTTTAACTTGCGTATATGAAATACTGAACCTTAAATTTTGACTGTCAGAGTTATTTAAAAAAAACAGCAAAAAAAATCGTATTTAAAGTTTTCAAAGGTCGCCAGTATGAACGTTTATTTCCTAAAAGATTAGAAAGCTGTTGTGTAATAATTATGGCAATAATTATCATATTTTTTCGAACAAAATATAATATCTATTTCATTTTTATCGTTAGATCCTCTCGTTTCCTACAAATCACTAGAACTTATCAAACTCTGATTTAAGAATATGATGGAAAGTAGGTTAAAAATACTTTTTATTGTATCGTATCTGGGAAAACCCGTTTGGCATTAAATTGACAAAAAGAAACATGTCTGAATGAATGATTACTCATATGATCGGAGAAGGCTAATGTGTACTTAGGTCTAATCTTTTATGGAGTCCTATTTTTTTATGTACGAGCCTGCCCAAGTGGCTCCACTCAGCTTGATTTAAAGCATTTAAGTGTCATAAGAGCCGACTAAAGGGAAAAATTACCCTGTATAACAGCACTGTAAAGAGAAGAAAACTTGACACAAACCCTATACCAAACCCGTCTGACCAGTGTAGTATGGCCATAACCCCTTTACTAACACAAAGTCACAAAATGCCATGATCTCACAGATTAGGAAACGACAACCAAAAATCCATTGCAGAATAAACAGATTAAACAACAACAACAGGTAAAACGTATTAGATAAAAGATAAAATTTATACATAAAAGGAAAGCAAAGCATGAACAGTAAAAATGGAAGATAGCTTGAATAAAACAGTATATATAGTAGTAGTAGTATAATAACCCCTCGTCTGTGTAACAGCTGCTAACTCAATATGGCGACATTGAATATAAATTAAACATTTAGAAGACTCTTAACAATCCTAAAAATAAAGCCCGCAACGTAAAAATCCTCTGCTTTGTATTGTAATTGTTGCATTAAAGACAGAAAACGGAAATTTAAAGTCACACATAACACACAACACACAAAATAGAACTAAAGAAATTTATATAACACACTGATTATAAATTAAAAACTAAGAAGACTATTAACAAACCTAAAAATATAACCTGCAACTTAGAAATCCTTTGTCTTGTCTTATATATATTGCATTAAAGATTGAAAAAAGGAAACTTAAAGTCGAATCGTAAAATTTTAGAAATTAACGTTGCATTGTATGAATTCTATAGTAATCAAACAATAAATAGAAAATTAACTAAATTCTGTATATTGATCAAACAATAAATGAAAAACTAACAAAAGCAAAGTGATGGAAGGGAGGCACTTGGTGCGAGGCACACCAATGAATGGCAAATATACGACTAGTAGAAAGGTCCTGTCGTTATTACATAAAAAAAACCCCTTTACTAAGGAATGTCCTATGTTCAGGAGTGGACTGCTAAAAGATGATGATGATGGATATGTCACCCTAAGATTGCAAAATGTTAGATTTTACTACTTAGCGAGATTGTTAAATATCGATAGATTGTCAACTGTGATGAACTGCTTACAACTGTCCCTGATTAGTCGGTCTTACAGTAGGCCGTTTAATGGCCAAAGAGTTAGGTTAGAACTTCTTTGATTAATCACAAATTTATTTTACTGTGACAATAATTTTATGTATCTAATTCTAAAGCTGTGAGGTATTTTCAACATTAAATCAATTTAAAATCACAAAAATACTTTACATTAACGCGGCAACAAACGAATTAATAAACAAATATCTCTCTCTCAGCCCAGCTCAGGGACTCATAACCCAGTTGCACTCGGTGAAACAATTACCGAGGGTAGGCAACGACGGCGCGGTCAGTACCTGGATAGGTGATCGCTGGTGGAATGTTACCATGAGCGTCTCCGTGATACGAAGGTCACGTTAAGCAGTCGGTCCCGGTTGTTAGGCACTTGGCCAGCGTGGGGACCTATGGCCTTAACCCTCTTCTGAGAGGAGACCCGAGCCCAGCAGTGGGACGTTATGGGTTGTGGATGATGATTGATGAAACAAATATGGCGGCGCGGGACATATGCTGTTCAACCAATCAGCGCACGAGATGCGATTCGTCGCATACCATATCACAATTTGACAGTTTCAAATCAAATCAAATCAAAATCATTTATTCATCTAAGACACCAAGTGACACTTATAAACGTCAAATTGAAGCTATAGTTAAAAATCATAGATCGACACAAACAGAGGCCACAGCATGTGCTGTATTGTCGAGGTAAGTTAGGCGAAAACACCAAAATCTACTGCCTGCCTGTGTCGATCCATAACTTCCAGTTTCCAAAATGCGTAGAGCTCATGAGAAGAATACTGGCAAAGAAACTCATGGCTACTCTTTTTCAAAATCTGATTTTCAGGTACAATAGTGTTAGTATTACATGTAAGGTAAACAGTATGCAAGCTGTTGCCACCTGAAATTCCTTTTATTGAAAAGCTCCAAAATCTAACGCGCAAACAAAAAAAAAACACTCAGTGATAACGTTGAAGGTTTGAGTCTATTAAACATAGAACAAAATAGAAACAAGGTGCACATCCACTTACATTCAGTTGCAAAATCTACTGTTGAAAATAATTCGTGACTGGATTAAGAGGCTAGGGTTGCAGTTGAACGAACCAGAATAATAGTATTGTCTAAAGAATCGCTGACTAGGCCGACCAGTCACCCCAAGCAGCACCCGTTCACGAGTATGACGCATGGACCAGCCATCATCTCCTTCGCCATATCAGAGGAAAGGAAACGACCCGCCCCACGACGACACCGCAAGCAATGACATTTTAGTGAGCATGACAAACCATAGTCTAGATACTGATAAAAATCACTACTAATTACCATAATTATCGCCACGCATTACTTTCAACTAACAATGGTTTGTTAGTATTTAGCTTTATTAAAAGACAAAGAAGTTTGTGTGTATCTATTTAAATTCTAATGACACCTTAAGCCCATGACTGTTTGTCGTTTAGATAATCGTTGATTATATAGTAAGCTTTCCTAATAAGGTGATTTTTTACAGTTAGCTTGAATTTATTTACAGGAAGGTCGATTACATGTATAGGAATTTTATTATAAAAACGTACACCAAGACCTTCGAACGAGTTGTGTACCTTATGTAATCGATGATAGGTACCAATGAGTTTAGATTTGTTTCTAGTATTAATATTGTGTACATCACTGTTTTTCTTATAGTCATTAATGTTGTGTCTAACAAACATAATATTAGCAAATATATACTGTGATGCAACAGTTAAAATACCTATATCTTTAAACAACTCTCGAAGAGAGACTCTAGCACCTAAATTGTACATTGAGCGGATGGTTCGTTTTTGTAGAATAAAAATCGTTTCAATATCAGCCGCCTTGCCTCAAAGTAGTATACCATAGGACATGACGCTATGAAAGTAGCTAAAATAAACTAACCTAGCTGTGTCCGTATCAGTGAGCTGACGTACCTTCCATACTGCATAAGCTGCCAAACTAAGTCTACCCGCAAGGCTATCTATCTGGGCTCCCCATTGAAGTTTACTATCTAATGTAATTCCTAAGAATACTGTTGAGTCTACAATACTTATGATTTAATTATTTATAGTTAGATTAGTGCCTAGTTGTTTTACATTTGGCATAGTAAATCTCACACACTTTGTTTTATTTGAATTCAGTAGGAGATTATTCGTTGTAAACCAATTCAATACATCATTTAGTGCCCTATTCACATCCTCAAAAACTATTTTCTTACGATCGACTTTAAAAATAAGTGACGTATCATCAGCAAATATAACTATATCACAGAGATATTTTAAATAATATGGTAAGTCATTTATATATATGAGAAAAAGTAGAGGACCCAGTATAGAGCCCTGCGGAACGCCCATAGTAACAGGTAATCCAGATGACCTCGCACCATTGACATCTACATGTTGAATTCTATCTTTCAAGTAGGAAACAATTAGTTCCAAAGCAATACCATTAATACCATAATGCCTAAGTTTAAGAAAAAGCGTGTTATGTTCTACACAGTCAAAAGCTTTTGAAAGATCGCAAAATACACCTATCGCATCTTGCGAATTCTCCCATGCATTAAATATATGTCTCAAAAGAGTTGCACCCGCATCAATTGTTGAACGACCCTTTGTAAAGTCATATTGTTCTTTGTGAAATAAATTATTTAGATTAAAATGGCTTTCTAGTTGTTGCAAAATAACTTTTTCAAAAATTTTACTAATAGCCGGTAAGATTGAGATTGGCCTAAAGTTACTTGGATCGGTTGTACAACCCTTCTTGAATAAAGGAATTACTTTACTATACTTCATCAGGTTAGGAAAAACCCCAGAATCAACACATCGATTGAATGTTATTGCTAGAAATGGTGCTATATCAATTATAATAGTTTCTATTAATTTAACTGAAATCCCCCATAAGTCCCCTGTTTTCTTAGAGTTAAGAGACTTAAACATTTTTATAATATCTGTGGGGTTTATGTATTCAAATTGAAATAGATTCTTACATTCATTTACATTGGCTCTTAACAACAGTTCAGACCCGGACGCACAAGAATTCAAGGTACTCGTTGTACTAACTGGTACACTTGTGAAAAAGGTATTAAAAGATTCAGCTATGTCTAAATTGTTTGTTATAAACCTATTATTGATATTTAATTTTAAATCATTATCTCGAGGTTTACAACGTCCCGTTTCATTCTTTTAATAAATATAGGAAGCTTTTCATTTGGTATGATGTTTTTGCTGATTTTTGTTTTAAATTATATTTTATGTACATGGCTGGGTATACGCTGGCTGGACTCAATAGTAAAATGGTTTAACTACCACTTATATTCATGTACGTTGTACACCAAAATATTATAAAGATCATAGATTATTGTATACATTTATATAAAAATCATAAAATACCCAAATGTGCTAGTTGACTCATTATACTTAGGAGGTATCGATATTATACAATACGAAACACATATTACGTCCACATTAACTATATTTACTAATTTTCAAAACAAAAATGTTAGCCAAAATCGCATGCACGACTCACCGCCATGCATCGTATACTGAGCCGCAATACACTTGTGCCGATGCGTCCCCCCCACACACCCCGCGTATACAGGTACGATGTCAGTTGAATGAGTATACAATTTACGATTCTATCTGATGTTGAAATTGATTTAGTATACGCGAAATGATCTCAGTAATATTGTTTTTTTTTTTAACACTATCATGAAGATCATAGATTATTGTATACATTTATATAAAAATCATAAAATACCTAAATTTGCTAGTTGACTCAGTATACTTAGGAGGTATCGATATAATTTATGAAAACTGTCGTCTGAGATCTGAGTCCGAGATTTTGTTTCGTATGTGGCTTAATAATATAATTGTAATAGCTGGCTATTGCCAATTGCCTAAGAAATCCAATCAATTATTAATTTAAATTAAATGTATGGGACATTTTGCGAAAAAAATTGAATATTTTCATTTAAACCACTTGAACCACTCATAACTTAAAACTTCAACCTGATTCAAATTATCTATTTAACTATTACATTATCGATCTATTTATATGAGTGAATGATTTAGCTACTCTTTTTACACCTGCATGCTAAACAAACTAATTATCAGTTTTTAATCCCTAAAAAATCCTTAACTGTATCCCATTAGTAGATGTGCCAAGGAGGTGATTTCACAAACAATAACGGTACGGGCGGCAAGTCAATATACGGCCGTAAGTTCGATGATGAAAATTTCACCCTGCGTCACACCGGCCCGGGCATACTCAGTATGGCCAACTCTGGCCCTAATAGTAATGGCTCACAGTTCTTTTTGTGTACCGCCAAGTAAGTACTTAACCTAAAATCATAATATTAGGTTAAGAAATTTTTAGAGGTAAAAAAAACATACTACAGCGCCATCTATCGAAAACACACCGAACTACCGAGTAACTGCTCAACTTGTATCGCGATATGAATAATTCTCACGCCGTTTAGCATTTTGTATACTTTTAAATAACAACAACAAGGACTCGATATTAATTCCTCCGAAAAGGATACATTTAACGTAACAACTTACGTGTGTACTTCAGTGATCCTCGACTAATATGGCATCAGTCTCGACACCCCTTTTTAAAGCTCCCAGAGGTTGCTTTACTGCCGGACAGTAAATCTATATTATATAATATTATAAAGCTGAATAGTTTGTTTGTTTGTTGGAACGCGCTAATCTCAGGAACCGCTGGTCCGATTTGAAAAAAAAATTCAGTGTTAGATAGCCCATTTATCGAGGAAGGCTAAGACTAATAGGAGCGGAGCACAAATGAAGAATGTTCCAAAAACGGGGGAGAATTATCACGCTACGGGTAATAGTCGTAGCAGACCTTATGAATAATAAATTCATTAATGAATATTAGAATTATCGGCTTTTTAAAGTCTTACTTATCTTTGTCGTCATTCTATATAAATAATCCTTGAATAGTTTACTAATTTTCTCTATCGTAGGTATTTAGTTTTTTTTTTACAATTTAGGTATACGTGACGATTTTATATTATATTTCAGAACGGAATGGTTGGACAACAAACATGTAGTTTTCGGCCACGTGATATCAGGACTTGACGTGCTGAAGAAAATGGAGAAGTACGGCAGCAAAGGCGGCTCTGTCTCCACCAAGGTCACCATCAGCAATTGTGGAGAATTACAATAATAATAGATATTTTGTGTTTTATTACTTACCCTTACTAGTAAATTCTTTTGAGTCCTCACTTTATGTTCAATCTTCTTCTTATATATAAAAATCAATTGCTGTTCGTTTGTCGCTAAAACTCGACAACAGCTGGGCCGATTTAGGTTTTGAAATTTTTGTCGTAGTCCAGGGAAGGTTTAAACGATGAAAAATTAAAAAAATGGCAGTCATAACTGCCGATAGAAGTGAAAACTTATAACTTAGAATGTTATTTTCCTCTACCAAAAAGTGCTCAACACGGCCAGAGAAGTTTTGTGACGTCATCATGTCATAAGTTCGCGTCACAGACATGTGACACGAACTTATAAGATTTTCTCCTACGTGCTCAATGCGGCTAAAGAAGTTTTCACGTCATTAACTTGAAAATCCAAATGTCATGTGTAGTAGTAGCGGGCACAGCTAGTCTATAATAAATTAATACGTGAATTAGCTTCAAGGTTTATATCAAAGAGGACCGCAGAAGGCTAAAAACTAAAAAAGAAGTGGTTGAATTTAGTAGTTATTATTAAATTAGTTGATACAGAAATGTAATATAAAAAATACCAGCCTATTAGTTTTATATGATTCCAATTATCGCTTACAGCCTACAGTGTTTCCGGACTGATACGAAATTCAAAATTTCAAGAAATGAGTGTAACCTCCTCCCCATTTGTCACCCTAGAAAAGTAAGTGTCCAAGGGCGATGGTAGTCACTCCATCGGGACACCCATCTCCCGCGTCTCAATCGCACTCCGATTTTCTGTCATGGTGTCACTACGGCAGGCTTCTAAGAAAGGAGAATTTAGCTTGTTAAATGTGTAGCCGAGCCGAAAACTCTGATCAATTTTAAATTTATTTTCACTACCTACTTGCTGTTAGAAACTGAACATGTATGTTCCATTAGTAGCTTGTGGATTCCAACTAGAGCAGAGATAAGATCTGAAAAATTCTTTCAGTGTTGGATAGGTGTTTATTCATTAGTCGGTAGGTAGATATTGTACAGTTAACGCGTTAATTCCCGTAAAAAATATTATTATTATATCATGGAATGCGAAAGTTTAAAAGTTAGTATTGTACAGTGTCCAATACCAAACCTCAGAATATAACCACCTACTCATTCTAAGCCATAACCATAATTGACACTATAAATCACAATACATAATTATTTATGTCTGTACCAGTTAATAGATCTCCATAAAATCTAGGCTGTTGTTTATTAAAATGAACCTACCATAACATAATCCTTTAATCAGAGATCCTAATAACTAGTATTATACCGCCTGTAGGTACGCAATCAATTCTCCATAGAGATCGCAGGACAATTGTTAATTTTCCATTAAAATCTAATATCAGAACTATTATGATGTTCAGTTAATATCGCTTAGGGATTCCAATCAGGGTTTAATTGTCTGAGGAATGTTGATTGATATCTGTGTTTACTGAATAATCATTTAGTAAATTGGTTGGTTTTAGTAGGTAGGTACGTACCTAGTTAGATTTGTATTCTAGTTGTAGGTTGTTACCTAGTCTCACTATTTGTTCTAACGTAATGAACAGTTAAAACTAAAACAGTCTGTAGGTATGTTCGAAACCGATCATTTCGAAATTTAGATTGTAATGGCAACTCTATCATTGTGACATTGTAGGTTATGTCAAAATGTCATTCAGTTGAGTTCAGGGAATGCTCTGGGAGCATCGGTTAGTGAGGGGGGGGGGGCGTTAATTCGGGGAATGTAGCCACGCATGGACGTGTTGTGATTTGCCCCATCTCCGGCAGAGAAGATTTGGAAACCGTCACGACCGTGAGTAATTGAACTAGATATTGTTATTTTGTCGCTTCTAGTGAGACTTCTTTACCAGGAAGACAGAACTTCGACTATTCTGGCTTACTCATGGGCCCTATAGACTAGATCATCGGGATTCCTGACTTCCAGGAACGCAGCCCTGGTCAAAGAAATTAAACAGTGTAGGTGGTAAGGTAAGATAAATAGTTGGTACTTAGCTACAGCATAGACAGTAGGTACGTAAAAAACTTTTTATAAAAAAAAAACCGACTTCCAAAAAACATCCAACGAAAACTCTCTGCCAAAAAAACACTTACAAGCGTAAAATAAACTGGTTCTTCATAAATTGCCTATACCTAATTCTTTATTCATTTAAATAGTAGCATTATAATGTGTGCTAGGTACCTAGAATCTGTTTGAAGTAGGTGCCAAGTGACTATCGCTTAGACTTTTGTAATTGTTCGTTTGTATTCTTTTTGGCTTAGCACCGACTTCAAACAGATTTTAGGTACCTAGCACACATTATAATACTACTATTTAAATGAATAAAGAATTAGGTATAGGCAATTTATGAAGAACCAGTTTATTTTACGCTTGTAAGTGTTTTTTTGGCAGAGAGTTTTCGTTGGATGTTTTTTGGAAGTCGGTTTTATTTTTTTATAAAAAGTTTTTATTTTTCAGTTTTTAGTGTAAACAATCGTAGGTAAGTAGTAAGTTGAACTATTTCATCAAATTTCATCATCAAGAATACAAATTAAGGTCTATACGTACGTGTAATATTATAATCATCCTCTAATCCCTAACTGTTGAAGAGTTTAACCTTCTATCATCAGCTCACCTAAATAACTTGAAAGTATACGACTGAGGGTCTTTAGATACGTATGGAATTTAAAGAATTATCCTCCAGCTCCTAACCGTTGAGGAGTTGTACCTTACATCATCAGCTCATCATCATAAAATGATGACTACCAGACGCAAATACCGGTGTAACTTCAGAAAATATACGAAAAACATAGTATGTGCCTATAAAAAATGAGGGTTTCCCTCGATTTCCCTGGGATCCCATCATCAGATCCTGATATGCTGGCAATGGAACCACCTCGGAAGCATACCCTTTCAAATGCAAAAAAAAAAATCAAAATCGGTCTACAACTGACGGAGTAATCGGTGAACATACATAAAAAAAAAAAAAAAAAACATACAACAAAACATACATCCTCCTTTTTGGAAGTCGGTTAAAAATGTAGAAGGAAAATCACGCAAAACATAATAAACCGATAGGTGGGTACATTCGGTTTATTCAACAAACGACAAATTGTCACTCACGCCTCTCCGTGTGGTATTTTTTTCTTTGCAACCAAAATACTTGCCTGACAATCAAGTGACGGTTGTTTACATTTCTTTGAATGATAGAAAAGCAAAGGGACGGTTTATTAAATTTCTACTGCGATGCGCCCATGCGCACCTTATATTGTAGACTGCGTCAGAGAGTTGCCGTGTACCTATTTATCTTTGAATGTAAAATCTTTAATTTTATTGTTTACCAAAAGAGTGGATATTAAAGTGACAATGACAAAAAATTGCGAAACGGAATCTGCTTTTCAGAAACCTAATGATATAAAAAAGTTGAATAATAGTGAAGGTAACTTTTATTCTAATCGACAGTTGGTACAGCTATATAGAGAATTTACAATAATTAGTAGAGAAACATATATGTTATGCCATTAAACTAAGACTAATAATTTGGATATTTGTTTTTGCCAGGTATGGCTGTCCAGCCAGATCTGAAAATCTCTTCTTTGTCTGGAGAGGAATTACCTACATATGAAACCTAGTTTATTGTTGTGCACTTTATTTACAACAAGTAAAGTCGACTCGAAAAAAATCCTGAATTCAGAGTGACATCAACTTTGATCTCATTTGTCTTAAGTAGAGAGATCCAAAGACTGTCCAATTCTAAGCGCAGTCTAGTCACAGAGATCCGGTTACGGCAGTTATGCAATTTACTGACTGGTTAATAGAGAACAACGGTGGTCTTGCAGTTCATAATCCTGTTTTAGTGACTTTTCCAATCATAGAACAGCCATAAACGGTTGCCTCTTCAAGCTACTGCAGTCTCAAAAACATTTCCTCATCTAACACTTACAGCATTTTTTACCTTAGGCCCCCAATACTGTGCTTTTTTCATACTCCAATCATCTTCGTTGATCAAGTTTAAATACAAGTATAGTCCCAAGGAGTAACAGTAGGTTTCAAGCAGGTCGCCACAAAATTCACCCAAATTTTTACAAATACCCCCCCAAATGATACAGGAAAATAACAGTAAACTAATGATAACAATAACAAATGCTGTCCTGCATAAACAAAAAGAAGTATCACACTAATATATAAAGGCGAAAGTTTGTGTGTATGTTTGTTACTTCTTCACGCAAAAACTACTGAACGGATTTGGATGAAACTTTACAGTAATATAGCTTGTACATGAGATTAACACATAGGCTACTATTTGCCGCGATAATCGACATATAGCCGCGGGCAACAGCTAGTTAAAAATAAATTCGTATGTCAGTTTGTGAAAAAATGGAGATAAAAACTAACCTCTTTATATCCTTGCTAATGTTTTTTTTTCCCAAATCAACCTATCGCAGTCCACTGCTGAACGAAGGTTTCCATGGAGCGCCAACTATTCCGGTCTTGGGCAGTATGCATCCATCTGTTGCCAGCCACTTTCTTCAAATCGTCGCTTTATTGCGATTAATATTATTTTTATATCTAATATATAAAATTCTCGTGTCGCGGTGTTTGTTACCAAACTCCACCGAAACGGCTGGACCGATTTTTATGAAATTTTGTGTGCATATCAGGTAGGCCTGAGAATCGGCCATCATCATTCTATTTTTCATACCCCTAAATGATAGGGGTGACCCCACTCCAAATTTTTTTTTTATGGCAAAGCAACGTTTGCCGGGTCAGCTAGTATTTAATAAATCATGTTTTAGATGTCCATAAAACTACGAAAAGCCAGATCGATCGTAAATATCTCACTGTGAAACGCCTGCATCTAACCGAAGAAAAAGGTGGCCTGTACACCTCAATAAGAATGACCCTCTTCTGCAGTAGAGTGGTGGGGTTACTGCCATTATCTGGATTGACCTGTGACACTAGCGATAAACTGAGGTGAGATTAAGAATGAAAATTATGTTTGATTCTAATTAACAACTTAATAAAGTTTACAAAAGAAAATCAAATAACGAATGTTTAAGAAGATAGTGATATTTTAATGAAATTTAATATTAAGTTCATGTTATTAGTACCTGTATAATTTGATTGGTCCCCATTTTCTTCCGAACAATTTGAACGCACAAAGTTACGAGAACTTTTTGAGGGAAGATAAAAAGTCCAACTCCTTGTCGTACCTTTGGAGACAAGGCGTATGTTGTAGTACCAGCAGGATGAATGTCCTGCACATTCCATAATTACCGTTCGCCAATGGTAAAATCAAAATTTTCCTGATTGGTCGATTGATAGACTATCCCATGTCCAGCAAGGTGTCCCGATCTTACTCCGATGGATTATCATTTATTACGTGTGTTTGAGCCTGGTCTATGATGTCTCGCCTGTACCAAATATTGTAGATTTAAGGATCCACATAGTTAACGCCACAAGTGAAATCAAAAACTCTTTGTCTAGAGGTTTTGTAAAAACTCAATTAAGGACAAGAATGCGTGCTTGCATTAGAAATAGGGGCTCACACTTTGAAAATCGACTGTAAACTTAAATTTAGACCACATTTTTTTTTTTTTAAATTATGATGATGATCATTGGACAGCTACTAAAAATACTTGTTATTAAACTATTATGCCGATGAAGTTGCTAGGTGATTTTTAACCAACTTCCAAAAAGGAGGAGGTTCTATGTTCCACTGTATGTATTTTTTTTTACGTATGTTCACCGATTACTCCGTCAATTGTAGACCGATTTTGAATTTTTTTTTTGTATTCGAAAGGGTATGCTCCCGAGGTGGTCCCATTGCTACCATATCAGGATCTGATGATGGGATCGTAGGGAAATCGAGAGAAACCCTCAATTTTTATAGGCACATACTATGTTTTTTGTATATATTCTGAAGTCACACCAGTATTTGCGTCTGGTAGTCATCATTTTATGATGATGAGCTGATGATGTAAGGCACAACTCCTTAACGGTTAGGAGTTGAAGGATAAATCTTTAAATATCATATGTATATATGTTACCTTTAGTCGTATTCTTTCAAATTATTTAGGTAAGCTGATGATGGAAGGTGGAAGGTACAACTCCTCAACGGTTAGGAGTTGGAGGATAATTCTTTCAATTTCATACATGTCTAAAGACCTTCAGTCGTATACTTTCAAGTTATTTAGGTGAGCTGATGATAGAAGTTTAAACTCTTCAACAGTTAGGGATTACAGGATGATTTTAATAGTTAGGTTAAGTTTTTAGTTTAGTTTAGTTAGTAAACACATTTTAGGTACCTAGCACACATTATAATACTACTATTTAAATGAATAAAGAATAAGGTATAGGCAATTTATGAAGAACCAGTTTATTTTACGCTTTTAAGTGTTTTTTTGGCAGAGAGTTTTCGTTGGATGTTTTTTGGAAGTCGTTTTTTTTTTTTATAAAAAGTTTTTATTTTTCAGTTTTTAGTGCAAACAATCGTAGGTAAGTAGTAAGTTGAACTATTTCATCAAACTTCATCATCAAGAATACAAATTAAGATCTATACGTACATGTAATATTAAAATCATCCTCTAATCGTTAACTGTTGAAGAGTTTAACCTTCTATCATCAGCTGACCTGAATAACTTGAAAGTATACGACTGAAGGTCTTTAGATACGTATGAAATTGAAAGAATTATCCTCCAACTCCTAACCGTTGAGGAGTTGTACCTTCCACCTTCCATCATCAGCTTACCTAAATAATTTGAAAGAATACGACTAAAGGTAACATATGATATTGAAAGATTTATCCTCTTAACTCCTAACCGTTAAGGAGTTGTTCCTTACATCATCAGCTCATCATCATAAAATGATGACTACCATACCCAAATACCAGTGTAACTTCAGAAAATAATAGGTCTTTACCTATGAAATTGCCGTTTTGTATGCAATAAGTGAAAGTACTTATTTTTTCAAACTTTTTTATTTCTGTTATTCGAAGTAGTCACCCATGCAATCGACGCATCTTTGCCAACGCATTGGCAGTTTATTGATGCCCTTCTTGTAAAAATCAGCTGGACGGGAGGCAACAAACTCTTCAAAGGCATTTTGTACTGCCTCTCGGGAATTGAAATTTTTACCCACTAAAAAGTTGTCTAAATTTTGGAAAAAGTAATAGACGGTAAGTGCATTGCAGTTTGGAGACTGTCTGTTGCGCAGTATGGGGTTGCGCGTTGTCGTGAAGCAGCTGCAAGAGCTGGGGTTGGAAGCTCTCCCTCATCGGCCATACTCACCAGACCTTGCACCTACCGACTATTACTTTTTCCAAAATTTAGACAACTTTTTAGTGGGTAAAAAATTCAATTCCCGAGAGGCAGTAAAAAATGCCTTTGAAGAGTTTGTTGCCTCCCGTCCAGCTGATTTTTACAAGAAGGGCATCAATAAACTGCCAATGCGTTGGCAAAGATGCGTCGATTGCATGGGTGACTTCAAACAGATTTTAGGTACCTAGCACACATTATAATACTACCATTTAAATGAATAAAGAATTAGGTATAGGCAATTTATGAAAAAACCAGTTTATTTTACGCTTTTAAGTGTTTTTTTGGCAGAGAGTTTTCGTTGGATATTTTTTGGAAGTCGGTTTTTTTTTATAAAAAAGTTTTTTAGTACCTAATAAAATTGCATTTAGTCATAAAAAACAGTAAAAAATGATTTTTTTTAGATTCTCTGAATCATCATTCATAAACGGTACGATAATTCTGTTCTTTTTTAACCCCCGACGCAAAAAGAGGGGTGTTATAAGTTTGACGTGTCTGTCTGTTTGTCTGTCTGTGGCACCGTAGCTCGCGAACGGATGAAGCGATTTCAATTTAGTTTTTTTTGTATGAAAGGTGAGTTACGTGTTCTTACATAGGAGTGTTCTTAGACATGTTTCATGAAAATCGGTCGAGTCGTTTAAAAGTTATGGGGGTGAAAGTGGGGAAGGATAACCGAATGTCTGCAAAAATATCATTGGCGTATGATTACTCGATTAAGTGCTTGAGTAGGGGGTTTTTTAAACTTTGAATTTTAGCTTGTTGTATTATGAATACGTATTAGAGTTTGCAAACAAAAAACATAAAAAACATTAAATAAATAAGTTTTTTAAACCCTCTATGAAGTAGCGTGACCCACTTTTAAAAAAAAAAGAGAAAAACAAAATTATTTCGAGACCGGTACGTTTTTGACTCATTTACCTACTCGAGGAAAATTGGATAGCTAATGATCTCTACTATCATCCCTTAAAGGGATCGCTGCGTATTTCCAGTAACCCTGTATAAAGAAGTTTTAATTCAGTCGTGTGGTCTATTATTTTTAATATCAATCAACTTTACTATCAAAGTATTTTTTTTTAAATTGGTTTACAGATTTAATCTACGTTCACCATATTCTATATACTTCGGCGTAAGTCTATTCGGACAGTTCTTCATGACGCTCACTACAAGTTACTATCTTTTCCAGAATGGTTTCTCTCTGCCTAATATCAGTAAGTGCAAGTAATTTACGCATTTTCAGATATACTTATATGATATATTATTATTATTATTAAATATAAATTTTTATTTCGACATAATGTTTAACATTACTTTAATTTACCGCTAAGCAAGTCTTAAAAACAATTATAATATTATTCAGTTTCAGTTTTATTTATCCTATTTAATGTTGAAATATTTTATGCTAAATACAACGTCAGGTTGCACCCATGTCGGTGTTCTGTTGGATTAGGAAGCTCTCCGAACTAAGCAATTAAATATTTTAGTCAGTAGATATTCCAATGTTACCCGCAAGCTACTTCATTAATTTATTATTTATTTATTTATTATGAATCTGGAATACATCTGTATTACTATTCTAGTCTACAATCGGAAATATCAAAAATAAGTTTACTTACTTTCGTTCGGTAGGTATTAAACTTATTCTTTAAGCTGTAAATCCTCCATAGCATGTAAATAAATAAATAAACCAAATAAAAGAAACTTTTATAAACAAAAACCCTTTTTAGGGTTCCGTGCCAAGCAAAAAACGGAACCCTTATAGATTCGTCATGTCTGTCTGTCTGTCTGTCTGTCTGTCCGTCTGTCCGTCCGTATGTCACAGCCACTTTATTCCGAAACTATAAGACCTATAATGTTGAAACTTGGTAGGTAGATGTATTCTGTGAACCGCATTAAGATTTTCACACAAAAATAGAAAAAAACAATAAATTTTGGGGGTCCCCATACTTAGAACTGATACTCAAAAAAAATTTTTTCATCCAACCCATACGTGTACGGGTATCTATAGATAGGTCTTCAAAAGTGATATTGAGGTTTCTAACATAATTTTTTTCTAAACTGAATATTTTGCGAAGAGACACTTCCAAAGTGGTAAAATGTGTGTGTCCCCCCTGTAACTTCTAGAATAAGAGAATGATAAAACTAAAAAAAATATATGATGTACATTACCATGCAAACTTCCACCGAAAATTGGTTTGAACGAAATCTAGTAAGTAGTTTTTTTTAATACATTATAAATCGTAAACTGCGTTTTATCTTTTATACAATCAACACACATATAAAAATAAAATAAATATTATATTATGTTACTTGCTGCTGCGGAACCCTTCAGCATTAACTAGTTATGTCCGTAACTAGTCTCACCGTTTAAAGTGACTCTAAACTTCCTTTGGACTTCCATGAATATTTCAAGACCAAAAATAACCAAAATCTAATACTATCTACTAAATTAGCCAAAGCCGTTCCAAAACAATACCTACATTTTACAGTTAATAGTTTCAACTGCTTCTAGCAAATACCATTTTTCACACTTCGAGTCTATCATCACTAGCACTAGTGCACATGGGTCGATTTTGGCCTCTGTTCATGAAGAGAATAGAGGAAATGGAGAAAAAACTACCTCCATTTAGAAGGAATTTACATAATACGACCGATAATATTACAACATTCTTACTCATAGTGGCTGCAGGTATGGCTAATTCAAATTTTTATACAAGTTTCGCAGAACTTTTGTAATTAATTGTTGTTTTATGAGTAGGACCGTGGGAGAGCCACGCTTCGGCATGAATGGGCCGGCTCGACCGGAGTGATACCACGGCCTCACAGAAAACCGGTGTGAAATAGTGCGTGCGCTGTGTTTCACTGAGTGAGTGAGGATACCGGAGGCCCATACCCCAACCCCTCCCCCTATCTCCCCCCCCCATCCCCCAAAGGCCGGTAACGCACTTGTGACGCCTCTGGTGTTGCGGGTGTCCATGGGCGGCGATAATCGCTTACCATCAGGCGATACGTCTGCTCGTTTGCCGGCCTATTCCATAAATAAAAAAAAAAAAAAGGTTAGTAGGTGCTCGTAGGTAGTGGTCTTACCGAACATCGGTACTTTTTAAAAAAAAATATTTCGGACATCTAACACACAACGCCATCTAGTCCCAAGCTAAGCAGAGCTTGTATTATGGGTACTAGACAACTGATACAAATACATATTATTATTTACTTTTTTTTGTAAATACAAACATATTATACATATAAAACACCCGAACTCCGAAACAAATATTTGTAGATCATACAAACAATTGGTCCGACCCAGGAATCGAACCCGAGACCTCAAGCACAGCCGTCGCTACCACTGCGCCACAGAGGCAAATACTTTGATTCGATTGCTCGATTTCGATCTACGCTTGTTGGGCATCTATCTTGCAATGAAGAAATGCGGCATCCGTAGACGTAGTGTTTCAAATTACGCTATTTTACGTTTAATTTAGATATTTTCTATTAATGCTGTGTTAAGCTGTAATTGTTTGGAACACTGGTTTATGTTCTATGTACTGACAAATCAAGTTCATTTTGCAATAACTTTGTTTTGCCTTTCATCCGTTGCTTACACAAATAATGTATTTAGTATTTTTAAATTTCAGTGGAGCATACTTTGTCAGTGCTTTACGGGTGTACAGTCGCTTACACGTGTGATTCAACGAATGCTGCTGAAACTTACTTTAAGTACAGCTTGCCCTGGATCTTCGAGTACACAACATATTCCATTTGGAAGGGAGTAGTAGCTGAGGTAACCTTATTCGCCGATCCTATAATTAATTTTATACTGATATAGCAATATATATATAATAGATACACTCAGTGATAAGTGTGATCAAGTTTAATAGTCCATTCGCAGTAAGAAAGTCGTGACGTATCGATAAAGTCGCGCACTTTAATTTGGTTTCGAATCTCGAGCTCTTCGGGGATGTAGGAGTCAGGGGTATGTGGTGTTTTGACTAAAAACGACCCCAACGGTTGACCTCTGGTGTCCTGCTCCGAGAGGACCTGCGCCATGTGATTTCAGGTCCTCCCTAGATCGACGCCATGCCTTATTAGGTCCTGTCTCGAGGGAAAACATTTAGGGCCTCACAGAAAACCGGTATAAAATAGCGCTTGCGCTGTGTTTCACCGAGTGAGTGAGGATACCAGAAGCCCATACCCACCCCATCCCCCAAAGTCCGACAACGCACTTGTGGCGCCTTTGGTGTTGCGGGTGTCCATGGGCGGCGGTAGTCGCTTACCACCAGGCGATACGTCTGCTCGTTTGCCCCCTATTCCATAAAAAAAGGCTGACTAGGGTGATGTTGTTAAAGGAAAATCAGTTGAATAATGAACCAAGTTCCAATATGATTTCAGATTTTTAACATCCAGTCTACATTTATATGGAGCTACAACGATTTAGTTATTATGTTAATAGGTATATATTTGGCAGAACATTTCATTATACATAACGAACTTTTGAAAAAAGCTGTAGAGAGTGTAAGTATAGTTCTTTCTCTAACACACTAAACTGAAGAGAAAAACTTATCCCACCAAAAACATTTTCATGTAAAATGTTGCCAAGACGACTGCATACGGCTTACCCTGTGAAAAAGATATCAAATCTCATGTAGAGCCAAGATTCTGAATCTACACGCCCTAACTCTACCAACCCTAACTTCACAAACTCTACATCTCAGTAAAAATGTATGGCGTCGCCGTTTCGTTATCATACTGTCACGAAGGGGAAACGAACGCCTTTTGTGTTTGCAAATATCTAGTTACTGAAGTAATGTGTTATACGAATATTTAGTTTCTGAAGTAACGAAACAGCCAAGCCATACATTTTTACTGAGATATAGAGTTTATGAAGTTAGGGTTGGTAGAGTTAGGGCGTGTAGATGCAGAACCTAGGCTCTACATGAGATTTTTTATCTTTTTCACAGGGTAAGCGTATGCAGTCGTCTTGGCAACATTTTACATGAAAATGTTTTTGGTGGGATTTCATTTCTTTTTGTAAGTTGCTTAAGGCATTTCTTTTTCTTTTTTTGGGCTGTATTTCTTGTACATCTTCTTTCTTTCTTTTATTTCAAAAATAAAACCTCTAGCATAAACATTTGTGAAAGTCTCATACAAACTTCCACCACCCAAATTTGGGGGTTGGGGGACAAAAGTAATAGGTTTATGAATTTTTTTGTTGTTTGTATACTAAACTTAGTTTACATACCAAATTTCAGCTTTCTAGCACTTCAGGAAGTACCCTAACAGTTTTGATGATCATCAGTGTGTCAGTGACGAAATCAGTGTTTTTTCGGTATCAATAAAATCTAAAGTATCAGAGCTATGCCCTTGAAACTTAGTATGTTTCATTAGTCTATTGGTAACATTATATCCTGAGAATTTGGACGATCTGGTATATCGGAAACCAAAGTTATGAGGGTTCAAAAAAACGACGAAACACTTCGAGAAAAGGTAGGTAGTGCCCTTGCGCTTCGCTTGGCTCGTCTTGGCGGGGGCACGTCCGTGCCCCCAGATTTTGTTCCCTTTCGTTTTTCTTATAATTTCCTTTTTCTGTATTTAATTGCGCATGTAATTTAACAAAGCTCCCGAGTTAATTTGAAGGACAAAACCAATTAAGCGTTCGGCTGTATAGGTTTGTTTACATCCAATTAATGAATTCACACACTGATTCCATCAAAATGAAAGATTATTTAAAAAAAAGGTCAGTTCTGAAGTCATTAAGACCTTGGAGGACCATTACAGGACAAAATAAATATCGATAAGTTTTTAAATTCCGACTACTGTTTTTAATTCCGACTCCATTTTGGGTATTGATCTTAAAAACCTAAAGCTTCGTGTTTAACTAGTTTGTATGAAAAGCACACGATGTTTGTATGAAAAGTTTTTCTATCATTTAGTATTTTTAACATATTTTTATTAATACTCAAGAACTTGGCTTCATTATGGCAGAAAGCCAAAGTAAGTCCACTGCCTCGTTTTGTCACGTCACTGTTAAGAATGTAATTACTGCGCTCAATGTTTGCAAATATTCTAGATTAGATCCGCCCCTGGGTTATTATTCTCAGAAACGAGGTCAAGTAGAGGGTTTAATCAGATAATTATTTAACTTAAAAGGAGAATAATCTTCTACTTATCTTAAGTAGTACTTATTTATGCAAGTATGAATCAACATAATATGTATATTGGTTAACTTAAGAAGAGTAAGCCGTTAAATGCTAAATTAATCTATACAAAAATTAAAGTGTTTGATTGTAATTTCAAATTAACTGTTTTACACTAAATGCATAGAAGAGTATAAACGGTACTTACATCAAATCATTTTTTTTTTATTTGTCCATCTGCTAGTTCCGGCTAATCTCTGGAACGACTGGACGCATTTTTACGGAACTTTCACTGACAGATAACTGATGAAATAAGGACTAACTTAGGATACTTTTCTTAGACTAGCTATGTCCAAGCGTTACGTTAGTAAAGTAATAAAAGTATTACGTAATGACTATTGGCTTGTCTATCGTGATTCTCAAACGTCACTAATTGCTTCTAGGGCCTAGTGTGAATTTACTTATCATCAACTCGCTCAACTTGTGATTGGTTAAGATTTCAGTGCACGCCAATTATAATGCAGAACACGGAAGCAAACGATCATTTAGACCTTAAATAAATTCACACAAGGCCTTCAGATCCTTGAAAAAAGGTGGCGTTTCAACGAATGCACCCTTCTGTCCACTTCAGTGGGGCTCTATGTTGTCACATAATATGTACAAGGATGTCTGAGGTTCTGTACGGGTTATGTCCTGTCAATGACTCTCACCTGTGTATCGGTGCGTGTTGAAGCTTTGATCTCCAAGATAGAACGCATTTTTAATGCCCACGATAATGACGGCCAGACCCATAGTCGACGCGTTGGCGTGAACTCGACCGTTGGATTTAGAAAAGAAAATGCACACTTAAATTTATTGCAGATTAGTGGTTGCCCGCGGCTCCCCCCGCGTATATGTCGGTTATCGCGGCAAATAGTAGCCTATGTTTTATTCTGATGTATAAGCTATATTACTGTAAGGTTTCATCCAAATCCGTTCAGTAGTTTTTGCGTGAAAGAGTAACAAACATCCATCCATCCATACTTACAAACTTTCGCGTTTATAATATTAGTATAGATACTCAATGACGAAATAAGAACATATGCTAGTTATTTGTTAGAGAAACAAAATATTAAGGCCTTGTTTCACCGGTTACAGATAAGTTTCGGATAGCTTATCTGAGAGATGATTTGACGTATCTTTCATATTAATTGTGTAACCATCTGTCAGATAAGTTTTCCAGAACTTATCAGTGAAACAGGTCCTTAGGAAGTAGAAATCTTATATTATTTGGCAGATAATTTCCAAATAGTCTATCGCCTCCTATGTAAGTGGTAAAACTTTATTTTGTAGGATAACTTCGTTTGTGCCGAATTCCGCACTCAATATCTTAAAATTGTACACATAGTGAAACTCGTCAATGATCAGTTTGGAATATATTTAGTAACTTCGATCTCCGGCAGTTTATATTGGATTTGCACTCAGCTGTTTTATGTTTTAAAGTAAGTTACAGTTACTATTTATATATTTGAAAGTTAATCCTAGAAATGATTATTTTTATAATGTTACATTGAACACATAACATTAATAGCTATCATTTCTAGAATTTCTCGACTTTATAGACATATTTTTACCCAAGTATGGCGAAGCCTAAACTAAAAAAAAAACTAAAATAACATTTGGCAGTCCGATTTTAATGAATGAAGTGTTAATAAGTCCGTAATAATTATATTTATTTTCGTAGTCGGGTTTTAGTACTGTAATAAATTTAGAGTTGAAAATGTTTTGTACAAAGTATCAAGGAGAGTTTTTTCTTCTATTTCAATTATAATTTTTGTAGAGTAAAGGCTAAAAATCACGTCATCTTTGGCAGTTTTTAAAATAAACTAGTCACTATTTAATTACATTATCTGTTTTTTTTTTCAGTAAGGGTCAAACAGGTCATTTTATCATCGATTGCAAATTAAAAGACTATGTGAATTCTAAGTGAGTATAACTCTTTTTTTATTTTTTAAAATTTAAACTTCGAATGATTTACTTTCGGAAGTCCGAATTTAAGTCAGTGTAGATATAAGTACTCCTCTGGAAACGCGGCCAACTCTGAAATACTATTTAGCCAATGATATTTTAAACAATATCATTGTATTTAGCTGTAAATTGATACATAAAAAGATACTCTTTATTAATCACCATAAAGCTATGGTTAAAAATAATAAAATAAATAATGCAATGTGTGGCCCTATCGTAGTCTGTGATCTCTGGGTAACCTTTAGACGGACTATACAGTAATTATACAGTCTGTGGTGTCCATTTATATTTTTGATGAGTATAACATATATTTTTTATAGTTTTTATTATTTTTTCCACCTATCGTGACTATTATCAAATCCATAGTACTATTACTATGGATTGATTGATTGATGATTTACTAACTGATAGCGTAGTATTTTAAGCTGCTCTCTACTGCGCGAGTGTTGTGAGTTCAAACCTCACATTGGACCACACTTTGTGTGAACCACAATGTCTTCTTCTTGTATCCGTTTCTTGAAGGTCTATCTATAAGTCCCCACATGAATGACGAAAGTTGTTGAAAAGTAAAAAAAGGTTATTGTCAATTAAGTGGTTAGTCAACTCTTTTTATTATTAAAATTACTGGTACTTTTTATTTCAGTTTTTCAATTTATATTTATGAAATTCATAGCACGTGTATTTAGAGAAGCTAACTACTCTCAACCGGGATGGTTGGCGCTCTTCGTGGGAGGCCTTCGTTCAGCAGTGGACGACGGTAGGCTGAAGAAGAACCACTCTTAGAGCCAAAAGGAAGTCTTTATTAAAGATTGTAATGCTTGTCGTGTTCCAGGCACCAAGTTCACTCATCTCACACGTCAATGTACATCTCACTATATAGTGGTTCTTTTTCAACAGAACCTCGCATAGTCTCCATCACTCGGTATACTTCGTGTATTCCTTTTCTTATCTTGGAACTCGAGCGCTGTTGGTACTTCTGCTAGCGGCCAGGGTACACTCTAACGCCTCAGTACCGGTGACCATTTTAAATAAACTACCCAGTTCCAAGTACAATGTTGAGGTACGTATATTTATGAACAAATCAAATAATTTTATAAGTTACATTAATTGGTGACCAAATTGGTGATGTGAAGTTCTGAAGAGAGGCTGTGCGAAATGAATAGGAATTGACGAGCATGCATACAGCGATGGATGAATGTGGACGAAGCAAAAGAGGTGTGTCAGGTGTCAGGATTGTAGTAAGTGGAGATCATTTATCTTCGTCTATGCCTCTGGGAAATAGGTGTAACTAACCTTAAGTATGTTACTGCCAACTGTTGTTAAATATCATTATATATTAAACTAGCTAGGCCCCGCTGTATTACCCTCGCGTTATCAGTCTTTGTTGCTTTTGAATCGGATATTGTTCACTATTTCATTGGTTTTTAACTTTCACTGCCTCGTTGGTCTAGTGGTTAGCGTAAGCGACTGCCGATCAAGAGGTCTCGGGTTCTATTCCCGGGTCAGACTGCTATTGGGTTTTTCTTACAAGAAATTCTTAATAGCAGCCCGGAGTATGGAAGATGGCGGTATTTTCCGCCCGTGCCCCGGAGAGCGCGTTAAGCTGAGTCCCGGTTGTCATGAACATCTATGGCAATCGTTATTGGGAAGTCAGTGCCCTCAAATATACTGGCAAATAGTTCAATCTTCGAATTCAGTTCACTCTTAAGGGTTGCGGAGGTCCGATGCCAGTCGCTCCCTGGAAAAACTGAGATTCAGGTAAAATCGGGTGAACTAGTAGCCGACCCCAAATAATCTTGGGAGTTATAGAGGCTAGGATGATGATGATGATTTGTCACTTCTTTCACCCGTCTTCGATCTTTCGCGTAGTTCATTCGTCTTTTCTCGCGTTCCCACACTTGTTCTTTCTCACTCTCTAACCTCACGCTCCATTTTACTCATCGTACTTACATCCTGCATATACTCGTATGCTATAAGATCAAAAGGGGGGAAGCCCCTTTTAAAGGTTAAAGTTAAAGCATGTAGACTCCTTAAATAAATATTTAATATTAACTGTTTAATTTTTAGGTTCAAAGATACCTTTCACAAATCAAGAACATGAAAATTGCTATGAGTGGTTTGGATTTCTTCTACGTGACACGGACCATGATTTTGACGGTAAATTACTAATATAGGACGACTCACAAAAACTCCACTATGATGTATACAGCTTTAATCCTCTTTCTTAATATTAGCTTACAATTTCTTTGATACGTAGGTTATAGACACGGTAAATACAAACTATTTAATATCCAGCTGGACGCGGGCGTTCGATCTCGCTGCCCTTCGCACAATGCGCGCCTTCAACCTTTCTACCGAGTCAAAAAGCAAGTAAAAAATAATCGAAACCTAGTCAAAATAATCGAAACCTTACATTCGTCCATCCTGATAACGTGCATGCCCCCATGCACGCATTAGGTGAAACCAAACCTTACATTTGGCAAAATAAACAAAGTTTATATCTATATTAAGCCAACTTGATTTCCCAGTTTACAAAAAAAAAAAACGTTTCATAATCATCAATTAAGTTTTCTTTTTCTTTTTTCTCTTTTTTTTTATCTTGTGGCAATTTCTAAAAAGTAAATTCTTATTTTAAAATGTCATGTTTCAAGTTTAGAGCATTAACAGATTCCTCTTATAATTAGTTACTACAGCTATTAGGTGGTACCTCGTATGAGATAAATCAACTTCAACAGGTTGAAGTTGATTTATCTCATACGAGGTTCATCTTACAATTTGTAATGGGAATTTTTTATCATCTTCCAATATTAACGGCTAATCTAATTCGTCTTATAATAAGTGTTTTCATCTTCAACATCATTATTAAATTTGTAATCATCATCATAAAAGTCATGTTTCAAGTTTACAGTATTAAAATAATCTGATTCACCATTGAATTCATCTTATAATTAGTTACTACTGCTATTAGTGGTACCTCGTATGAGATAAATCAACTTCAACCTATAGTTCGTCTTACAATTTGTAATGGTAATTTGTCATCATCTTCCAATAGTAACAGCTAATCTAAGTCGTCTTATAATAGGTATTTTCATCTTCAGCATCTATAGTTTGTCTTACAATTTGTAATGGTAATTTTTCATCATCTTCCAATAGTAACAGCTAATCTAAGTCGTCTTATAATAGGTATTTTCATCTTCAGCATCTATAGTTCATCTTACAATTTGTAATTGTAATTTTTCATCATCTTCCAATATTAACAGCTAATCTAATTTATCTTATAACAGGTGTTTTCATCTTCAGCATCATTATTAAATTTGTTATCATCATCATACAACAGTTTTTCATCATCTTACAATATTAACAGCTAATCTAATTTGTCTTATAATTGGTGTTTTCATCTTTAGCATCATTATTAAATTTGTTATCATCATCATACAACAGCTTATATGCAATTCTCGTTGTATATTGAAATCACATATTTAGCTACATAGTTAATCACTCGGCATATCACATCTTCTTATCAACATAATAATGTATATACCCTAGTGTTGGTTTCTAATTTAAAATTTTGTTTATTAAACCTACACTTAATTAACATCTCTTAGCACTCGGCGCTAAAGGATAAACCAAAGATAGACTATTTGGACATATCATCGATATCAGTTTCATTCTCGACTTCATTTACATTATCTTCTACTTCCAAGGTCGCTATATGGACCCGTGGCTGCATTCTATCTGAAGTGGTTTGTTGAGAAAACGTTACATCTTGGTTACTCAGCAAAAATTGTAATAGCTGCTCAGGTATGCTACAACGTAAAGCCAATGCGCTAGAATTCATCGTTTTATCACTGATGCCGTGAATTATATAGTCCAATGCCCGTTTTCCAGTAATCTCACACTGGTTAAACGGTGCTAGTTTCTCATAATAAAAATAAACATCGACAGGTTCGCCAAATCGAGTTTCACGTCGTAACATAACCTCCAAGGACTGGCCATAATTTTGCTCGCAAGAGAAAGCATTCCGTAACTTGTCTTGCCATTCTGCCCAACTATACAAAAAAGAATTAAGACTCTCGTACCAAGTTTTGGCCAGTCCTTGCAGTTTTTGCATAGCAAAATGTATAATATAATAGACCTTTCGTCCCAACCAAGACTGTTGCACACTCATTCACCTTATTGAGCCAAACATCAATTCGTTGATTTTTAGTTGATGGATCAAAATCAGGTAAAATATTCTTATGATCTATTTTGTTTGTATGTGTACTTTGGTTTGGCGGTTGAGATACAACACCGCGATTTTATAATGCTACCAATGTCTTTGGTAAAGAAAAAGGGCTAGACGACCTATATTTATGTCCGTCGCTCGGTCGCTCGTCCTCTTGCAATCCGTGGCGTTCGTCGCCACTTATGCTGCGGCGCTCGCGTCTCATGTCACGACTACACGAGGTTGGTGTCAAAAAACGGCTATCCCTGCTACGTCTCATCATGATATCCTCGCGATACATTTTAAAATCTCGTTCTAGACGACGCAACCGATTCCTTTCTGCTTCTTTTTGGAGCAACTGTAAACTTACTCCACTCAGGTGACTACGGCTTCGCGTACGGCTTCGTTGTGTACCACTCTGGCGTTGTCGAGAGCGAGAAACCCGTGCAGCAGGGGTCTCAAGCTTACGCCGATCATCAACTTCTTTGGTCGCATCGTCCATGACCTGGAACTTAGCAACAGGGGAACCAGTGAGATCATACTTATTTTACTTCATTATTTATAGATTAAATCCTAGTTCTACAATTTTAATAGCGACCGAACAAACAAACGTGGATAGCGACTTGTTTTATTATTTAGAAATTTTCTAAGTACTCGTCAAGACGAATCAAACGAGCCCATACTCGATGGGGTTATGTTAAGTGGATCAAATTTAATTCGCAAGATTTGATAACAAATACCGGGACATGTGAAACTAAATAAAAGCTTGTACAAATAACAGTTGATATACTACACAAGGTTGATTTGTAAATGCATGCTTTTGGGTAATCATCATTCAAGACCGAGATAAACCTGTCCGTGGTCACCGCACAAACATTTGCTACTGAAACGGGAATCGAACCCGGTACCATGTCACAGTAAACATCAGTCATGTAGACGAAAATGTGTGTTATATTCTATCATGTTCGTAAACTCACTTGCTAAATAGCTAAGAAGGTCCAAACTTCAGTACTATACACAAATACAAGTAGTTCACAAATATTATCACTTGAGTTCTACTAGCACACACTACGTACTGTTTATTGAAATTATGAGAGTGATCAGAAGGTGCTCACTATTCCGCGTTCATAGAATGAATTTATTAAATTAAGCTTTGACTGTAGGAATGGATTACATTTAAGTTTCGAATGTAAATATTACCATGGGTACTATTGTTCTCAGGAATTGAGGATGTAACAAGACCACGTCTTATAAATGTTTACGTTACCGGCGACCGAGGCCGACCGTGTACCTATGATGATGTCACGGGTACCTAACTGTTGTCCCATTTAAGTTTCATAGAAATTAATTACTTAAATGTAATATCATTATTAGTTGTGTGGTGACAATACTGTGCAAATCTGATACTAAAGAAATATACCTACTCGATTCCTTCACCACATGACTACGTCATGTTTCCAAATTATCAATATTTAGGCGTGATGTACTTACACGGTTTTGCGTAGTGATCCCACTTGCTGAAATATAGGACGACTCACAAAAACTCCACTATGATGTATACAGCTTTAATCCTCTTTCTTAATATTAGCTTACAATTTCTTTGATACGTAGGTTATAGACACGGTAAATACAAACTATTTAATATCCAGCTGGACGCGGGCGTTCGATCTCGCTGCCCTTCGCACAATGCGCGCCTTCAACCTTTCTACCGAGTCAAAAAGCAAGTAAAAAATAATCGAAACCTAGTCAAAATAATCGAAACCTTACACTATCTACTTTAGAAATAAGTTTTATACAATGATTGTAATAATTATTGTGGTTTATTTTTGTTCCAGTTGATTGGAAAGATCGTCACCTACGAACTAGTCTTGTTACAATTTAATAAATGAGAAAAGTAGATTCTGTTTTTTATACATTCATAGTGATGCTCAAGACAAAGTATCTATGTTATTTTATTTAGTGTTCGGTTAAAAAGTCGTAAGAACAACATAGTGCTGAGCCGATGAATTAACTTGTTGGATAAACATTTACATCAGACCACACATATCAACACCTTTTAGTTAAACACAGTGAACAGTTGTTCAATATAATAAATATAAATATTTTCGGACATCTAACACACAAAGCCATCTAGTCCCAAACTAAGCAGAGCTTGTGTTATGGATACTAGACAACTGATATAAATACATATATACTTTTTTTGTAAATACATACATATTATACATAGAAAACACCCAAACTTCGAAACAAATATTTGCAGATCATACAAACATTTGATCCGACCCGGGAATCGAACCCGAGACCTCAAGCACAGCAGTCGCATACGCTACCACTGCGCCACCGAGGAGACAATGCTGGAGACATGCTACTACTCTACTTAGTAATGAGGTTTTACTTTAGCCTACCATTCTAAACTAGCTAGAAGGGCAAAGAGTTTATCAAGTTTTCCTGCTTAGTTTGCTTCCCTTTTTTATTTATTTCTCGTGCGGAAATCCCCTCGGATACCACCATGTTAGCATGTCGGACTCGAACTGACTAAAACTGCACGCTATCTCGGGTACTAGGAGTCGGGGCACCAGGTACACCCTAGACAGGAAAATCCTGTAACCCCGACGTACCTCGGGCCACTTACGGTTTGTAGATGGCCCCCTTTCTGTGTGGAAACCCCGAATGTTTCCGTTGCTGTACCCAGAAGGTGAGGCGCGAGTGCTGTGGAGCGCACGTGCCCCTCACCCGGGCCTGCTTCTACCAGAGAGAAAGATGGCCTCATCTATAACCCTCAGGCTTGCGCTCATTTTGCGAACTCCGGCGCCTGAGGCATCTGCGATACCTGGCCCGTTCCCGGGCCTGGCAGACCGGGAGATTTCCAAAACTCTCCCAGTCCCACTCCGCCGTCTCCTTGGCAAGCATAACTTGCTCGCAGTAAGAAACGGCGGAGTTCCACGCGCTCTCCCTCCGCAACATGGCCGCAATCATTTTACCGAGCGAGAGAACCCCAATGACCGCCACGAGATCACGCCTCGGCTCCCCCCACGCTGGAGATTCTGCCAGCGTGTGGAGCGCCGTGTCTACGAGTACGGTTTGGCCATTGCAGGCTTAGTTTGCTCCCTTGGTCGGCACAAATATAGATCGCGACACTGTTCTTAATCCGTTACCACACATATTTATCGGTTCTCAAACCGATAGTACAATTTATTTTATTTATATTTTTTTGTTATGCAGCACTATTTTGTACTAAACTCTAAATGCAAACAAAATATTCTGCGCCTAACTCCGCTACAAATATTTAAACAGCCGGATTTCTCAAAGTTATCATCTCAAGGCTGGAAATGAATAAGCACCTCATATAATTTTAATATAAAGTTAGGCGCTGTCATAATTACAGCTTCGCTTCTCCGTCGCCTCTGAGGTGCAAACGAACCGTAATAGTAAAATCGTGTTATCATAAGTAATTTGTTCTTTGTTTACGACGAAAAGCTAACATGTGAGGTCACGTGTTTCGGCTGATGGAAGTTAAAGGAGAAGGTAAAATGAGTAGTAATGAAATTCCCTTTTTGAAAGAATACCTACCTAATATTTTAATTTATCTTGGAAAGATTTGAATTATTCTCCATGTCATCTGGACTTGGACTTGAAGAATAATTCCGTCCAAAAAAATAAATAAAAAACGGAGTAATTAATTAAAACTGTATATTAATTAAAAGTTTATATCGCTCTTCACTACGTGGCGTCTATTTTCTAGCCTAAACTAACACTCACTTTATAAAAAATGAGTGTTTGAAACTTCACTAGATTCACTTAATTTCATGACATTGACCGACCTTCGTGTAATATAATGTCTCCACCAAAATAATGTAGGTACCTATTAATACAACTAAATATTACTTCCAACCACTGAAGATAGGATCACCTTGAAATCCTTTCTGTCCGATTTTTTTCCCAATTGGAATTGTGACTGAAAACTGAGAATTTGGCTCAGAAAGAAGTTATGGGTTTAAAGCTGCCTCCCCCCTATTATTTTCTTTAATAACCGATACATACATAGACTAGATAAGTCAGTGCTTAAACTAGTTGGCGCTAAATATACTTAGAAATTAATCTTATATATAAAATTCTCGTGTCACAATGTTAGTTACCATGCTCCTCTGAAACGGCTGAACCGATTTTTATGACATTTGGTGTGCATATCGGGTACACCCATATTTTTTAATGGCAAAACAACGTTTGCCGAATCAGCTAGTAAGAATATATATAATACATAATTATATAAAAATACTAGCGGCCGCTTGCGACTTCTTACGCGTGGAGCTAGTTATTTGCAAATAATTTTTAATTATATTCGGCAAAGCTAGATACATTATTAGTACACCTCCACACCATCTATAGAGCATACATTTTAAATTTCAAGTCTCTTACTTCAAAAACATAGGACTTTCATACAAACTTCCAACCCCCGTTTTGCCCCCTTAGAGGTGGAGTTTCGTAAAATCCGTTCTTAGCGGATGTCTACACCCTATAAGGAACCTACCTGCCAAATTTCAAGTCTGTAGGTATTATAGCTTTTGAGATTTCGTGATTAATAGGTGAGTGGTATTTCGCTTTTATATATATATATATAATATAAAGTGAATTTATTTAACCATGTAATTGAAGCAGTACTTATAGATAAGAAATATGATCTTAAGTTTCAGAGAGCCATTGTGTAACAAACTTTACCCCTAAGTTAGCTCGCTGTCGAAGCACTGAGCCAACGTAAATCCGTTGTTATTATTCAATTACTAAGAGAGTTCTCTGACAGAGAAAGGAAGACGGCGAGTTGTGGGTGTGGTGCAAGATAAAATATGAAAGTTAAGATTTATTTATCTTATACTGAAAATTTTCATTTAAAAATCCTGATAAAATTATATATATCAAGTTTCTTATGTGACCTTCCTTTCGGAACTTTTCCTTTTAAAAAATTCAAAACATTCCTTTCTAATTGTAAATTAAGGGTCAATAAACTATTATTTTATTTTTAAATATTATTTTTATTAAGCTGTGAAATACAACAACACAATAAGCCTATTGTCGGTCATCAGCATGTGTCTATGTTCTCGAACTCAAGTGTTCGGCTCATCCATCCTGTGCCGAGTAGCCTAAATCTGGAACTCACTACCAGCGTACATTTCACTCTCCTTTAAGTACGGCGTGATAATACATTTCACTAGGCTGCCATAGTGTGAGTCATCATGCTGCATCATCCATGTTCGTAATGAGTATGGTGACCACCACTCTTGAATTATATTTAAATGCACTGTGAAACTGTTATATTTATACAGTGAGACTGTATAAATATAACAGTTTCACTGCATTTATGATCCTTCGCAAATGTCAATCTTTATTATGAAAAATGTACTTACTATGACTTACATGTTTTAAAAATAAATCTACAAATTAGCAACAAATACAAGTAACATTTAAAAAAAACAAAAACCGACTTCAAGATTTGACTCGATTTCTCTTCATGATGCCATTATCAGATCTTGGTGTCCTTATTATGGTACCACCGTTGGGGTATCTCCTTTCCATTAAAAAAAGAATAATCAAAATCGGTTCAAACAAACTCGGTTCATAAATTGCGAAGTTATCCGCGAACACACTATAAAAAAAAAGTATACGGTCGAATTGAGAACCTCCTCCTTTTCATATGTGATAATCAATTAGCTCTCTACCCTGATATTACCATAACCATCATCGTAATGGTTATACAAATTAAATTGAAGATGTAGTTTTTAAATTTGGGAAACGAGTAGGCAAAAAATTGTCCTGTTACAAAAATTTGCAAGAAATTCTTTGTTTCTGAAGGGTCTTCAAAAAGTTTTGTCATTTGTTGAGGGCGTACTTTCTTTAAAGTTGTATGATCGCTTGTTACTTGTGTCACAATAGGAGTTACAACCGTATTTTGCAAAATCAGAAATGCGTACTGCCTTTACAAGTTAATATTACATTTTGTATGAATTATAATGAACAGACCATTACCGAAGAAACTATGTTATGAAGCAATATTGTTTAAATTAAGGAGACGACTCAAATTTGATTAAAATTTCTATGAAATGTTCTATAAAATATAGGTCAAGGTATTATGAAACCTGCAAAAAATAAGCTGGTTGTAAATCATCTTAAATCAAATTAGATACTATTATACATCTCTCTGTTTTATATCAGGTAGTTATCCGGAGAAATGGGTAATAACATCGAATTACCGACAGGCACCTTTCAAGTTTTCCCTCGTTAGAAATTGATAATAATTTGTTAAGTAACATGAAAATATTTCTTTTAACTTTGCTTCAGAAGATGTAGCAAAGTTTGATCTTTGTTCGAATATTAGACACAAATTCATGTATATTATATTTCATTGTAACTTTTTATAGACTCTTAAACCAACCATTTGACGGGCCTATTGGTTTAGTGGTAAGTGACCTTGTGTGCTAAGTCAGAGGTTGTGGGTTCAGTTCCCACTTAGGACAAATATTGTGTGATGAGCATCTACCGTGGGAGAGCCACGCTTCGGCATGAATGGGTCGGCTCGACCGGAGTGATACCACGGACTCACAGAAAACCGGTGTCAAATAGTGCTTGCGCTGTCTTTCACCGAGTGAGTGAGGATACCGGAAGCTCATATCCCCTTCCCCTACCTCCCCTCTCCCCATCCCCAAAAGACCGGCAACGCAGTTGCGACGCTTCTGGTGTTGTAGGTGTCCATGGGCGGCGGTAATCGCTTACCATCAGGCGATACGTCTGCTCGTTTGCCCATCTAACCCATTAAAAAAACTGTATATGGTTGTAATTTATATGGTATCTAATATATTTAAAAAGGTAGTAGAGCCACGCTGATTTCCGCACGAACGGGCCGGCTGATGAGTGTAAGACCCAATGATGCAGAAGCGTTATTAGGCTGCCATGATGTGCGTCACCATGCTGCATTGTTGCATTGTCTGCATTCGCAATGAGTATGGTGACCACCATTTTTGGATTCTGCTTATGCTTTCCATCAGGCAGAGTAGAGTCACTTTGGTATTCCCATACATAAAAAATATAAATATGTTTTTCAGTAGTTTAGTTACCGTTCTACAAGTCTGCCTAGTCTGGTATCTTACAGTGTAGGAGATGTGTTAAAATAATATTTATTATGCGACATATCGCGGTCTTAACGAATTCATAGAACATCAACGCTCGATATTTGCCTCGTCTACTAGAACCCAGTTGTTCTTAACTGATCATTTATTTAGGTCTTTCACTAGCATATAGCTGATGATATGAGGAGTAACTTATGCTCCTTTTTAGGGTTCCGTGCCAAAGGCAAAAACGGAACCCTTATAGATTCGTCATGTCTGTCTGTCTGTCTGTCCGTCCGTATGTCACAGCCACTTTATTCCGAAACTATAAGAACTATACTGTTGAAACTTGGTAAGTAGATGTATTGTGTGAACCGTATTAAGATTTTCACACAAAAATAAAATAAAAACAATAAATTTTGGGGTCCCCATACTTAGAACTGAAATTCAAAAAATTTTTTTTCAAATTTCATTTGAATTTCAAATATATATTGAGGTTTCTAATTTTTTTTTTAAACTGAATAGTTTGCGCGAGATACACTTCCAAAGTGTTAAAATGTGTGCCCCCCCCTGTAACTTCTAAAATAAGAGAATGATAAAACTAAAAAATATATGATGTACATTACCATGCAAACTTCCACCGAAAATTGGTTTGAACGAGATCTAGTAAGTAGTTTTTTTTAATAAATGGTAAAACGCAAAAAACACTATTATTAAAACATCGATCAAAGTTACAACAAACTACAAGAACTTTTATATTACGTGACTTGCTGCTTCGGAACCCTTCATGGGCGAGTCCGACTCGCACTTGGCCGCTTTTTTTAGTAGTAGTTCTTGTAAAAGTACATAAATAACCGCGTGTAGCACCGCGGGGCTCAGGTAGTTTATTATATAAAGTAGAAAGGTAAACTTCTCCATATTTACCAAACGTTAATGTATTTAATAACGTGATATTTATCTTTCTCTACTCACTCGCAAACTTTTAATCACCCCCCTAAAGATATGTCACTCAGTGCTGGTTTCTTCAAAGATAAATTGTATTGCCGAGAAGCTTTTAATGAAAACTTATAAGATTTACTACAAAGCAATATTTCTTCGTGTTTAGTGCTTTACTCGCGTTCATAATATCAAAAAACCCGGCGATCTCTTCTTTAATTACACGGATGAATGAGTCGGTAACGTTTTTTTTTTATTAATGTTCATAGAAATTACGAAAAGTTCTGTTAAATAATTACAAGTTTTAACAAAAAAAAACCGACTTCAATCTGGACCAAATTTAAATGGGACCATTCGGGAAGCACCAGCTTTCAAATAAAAAAGAATTATCAAAATCGGTTCACCCAGTCTAAAGTTATGAGGTAACAAACATAAAAAAAAAAAAAAAAAAAAACAGTCGAATTGAGAACCTCCTCCTTTTTGAAGTCGGTTGAAAAGTGATACACATTTTTCTGAACACGATCAGTAAATTTAAAAAGTTTGTACCTATCCGAAGCTCAAAGAAATTAACTAGCCGCTTCGAGTTCAATGAGTGTGCTTGTATACAAAAACTGTTCCTTGTTTTCCCTTTATTTTAATCTTCCGCATGCGTACATATTATAATAATTAATAAAGTAAGATGTCGACGACTCTAGATTAAAGATATAGAAGAAAAAAATAATGAAGGGGTTTTAAATAAAGTAACAGAACTCAAAATAACAATTCTTAGAATTTTTGTCTATTTACATATTTGTTTGTCTGTGTGTTTGTGCGCGCTAATCTCAGAGGTTTAACTGATATGGGTGCGTTTTCCTCTTATGTATTGTGATATACAAACATAAATGAAACGGTCACAAAAAAAAACACTAGACTCAAAATAAGAAATTCCGGTTCACAATGAGTGTTGTCCCATGTTATGTTAATTTTTCGGTACTAGTTTTATTGTTTTCTCACTTTTTAATAATATAGGAGCGCATAAAAACAGTGCAATATAACATATTATTAAGTTCACTTTGTTTTCTGTTTCTTGTACTATGTAATGTGTGTAAAGTCCAGTTATAAATATGTAAAAAATAAAGCTAATTGTGACTGGACCATTAAATTCAATAGACAAATAAGTTGTATTTATGTGTTCAAATTCAAGGGCGGATCCAGCTTCGGCCCCAGGGGGGGGGTCATATAGTCGTGGTCAAGTCACAAGAAGTTATAAATTTAATTTTGATAATAAATAGATACAGATATAAACTTGGTATTTTAATAATGTATGTAAGTGTAATAAGTAATGTACTTAGTTTCCCGGGCTGTTTCCGCACTTGAGCGTGGACGCCCAGGCTGCCCTTCGTATTATAGAGGGTAGAGGGGGGGGGCTCAATTATGCCCGGGGTAAGAGCAGAATTAACATGGAACCCCCTACCACCTAGTCGTGGACCTTTGCAACATCAGGGGATTGTATAGTGCCTAACCTTAATGCTGTCCATCACCACCTTGAGACAACATAGCCAGCCTTGCTCTTCTTGACCGAGACGCAGATATCGCCTCCAGCGGACACTACTACCTCACTCTCTCTGGGTACGTACTAGAATACTCCTTCATGACTATGGCCGGAGTGTGTGAGTACGTTTGAGACGATATCAGTTTTCGTCGCCTCAGCAATCTTGAAGGTAGGGACTTCTCAATGTTACGGCTCCGTGTAGGCGACTTTGTCAGCGACGACCACCCCGCGTCTATGCATGCCTCTATAGATCCCATACCGGTGATGCCGAAACTGACCGACTTATTGAGCTCATCCAGATGGCTACAGACTTCGTGCAGCAGCAGATCTCGGCCGCAGAGATCGTTTTACTTGGTGATTCTAATGCCCACCACGCCGACTGGCTTAGTAATAAAACGGATCATGCGGGGAGATCTGTTAACGACTGTGTCGCACTGGTATATAGCCTGACACAACTGTTTACCATGCCACGCGAGTCTCAAATGTGGATGAATTCTTCGTTGTTAGACCTACTGCTGACTTTCATCCGGACGGGTACCACGTATCCGTAGACGCTCCACTTGACTCCTGAGACCATTGCCCTCTCCGGAGTATAGTGCCTCTCACATGCTCGCTGCGATCGCGAGTTGCACGCAGCCGCCGTGTGTAGCACTACAAGTCAGCAGATTGTGTTGCACAACAGTCCCACCCTTGGCGACAGGTATGCTTCTCGCCGGATGATCCCAACACCGCTGCTGATTCTATTGCTGATGTGGTGGTGCAGGGTATGTAGCTTTCCATTCCATCCTGTGTGGTTCCCATTGTGGCAAATTGCGGCCCTGGTTTGGTCCATCTTCCAAAAAGGCTTCTAGTAGGAAGCAGACCTAGAAATAGTACAACTTTGCCTCCAGGTCCTTCAAGAGAGACATTGCAAGGGCGAAGTTGGAGCACATTGCTAGGATTGGCGAGAGGCTTGAGCGTCTTCCTACGGGAACTCGGTCTCTTGCCAAGGCTATCGAAGAGAATTTCTGTAAGCCATCCTTACCACCTCTACACATAGGAAATAATTCGTTGGCCTATGCCCAAGAAGAAATCCGATCTTCTGGCCAAACTCTTTGCGTCTAACTCTAACTTGGATGACGAGGAACAGGATCCACCTACCATACTGCGGTGCTGTATGCGGATATCCAGTTCTGCTAATATTGGAAAACTTGGTGTCAACATATCGAGAGAAGTCCAGTTTCGTGTCCATTTGGAGGGTACGGCCTTTTTTTTGCCTTGAAGAAGCTTGGCGTGCTCAATAGATCTAAACTGATATCACTCTGGCACACCGCTTTGTGTTTTATAAGGCGCAGGTTTTCTCTCAGCTGTTCTCGTGGTACCAGCTCCTCCCTCTGGACCGCATCCAACGGAGAGCGACTCGAATTGTCGACTGCCAAGATGTTCCAAATCGGCTGTGGCCTCGCTATGCATCTTCTATCGCATTTACTATGGGGAATGCTCCGAGGAATTGTGCGAACGGATCCCTGCTGCCTCTTTCCGCCATCGTCCTACGCGATAGCCGCGATAGTCCACAACTGTGCGCTTTTCTAGAAACATTCTGCCTCGCACAAGAAAACTGGAATGAACTGTCACCTGCGGTATTCCTGGACCAATAAGATCTTCAAACTTTCAAGAAACCGAACATAGGTAGGTACTCCTTTTTAAAAGGCCGGCGATGCACCTGTGACGCCTCTGGTGTTGCGGGTGTCCATGAGTGGCGGTAATCACTTACCATCAGGCGATCCGTCTGCTCGTTTATCACATGAAAAAAACTTAGCCTCTTGATTAGGCCATTATACATGGGTTTAGAAGTACTATACTTAAAAAACCTATACATAAATAAGAAATTCAAGTTTTCTTTTACGTTTTCTCCCAAAACACGTTATAGAAGTGATAACGTGTTTTGTTTAAGTATAGGTTTTTTGCTACAGCAATGGGTACGTTTTTATGGATGTTGAGAAGTGTCAGTCCGGTTAGACGTTCTTCGACCATTGAAGCTCTTAGCCACGATTAAATTTTATATTGTGTACGATTAAAATCTATATTGTGACAAAAAATATAAAGAACATTATGTTTAACAATTTAATTTAGGTCATGACAACAGCCCAGGGGGGGGTCATGACCCCCATGACGCTCCCCTGGATCCGCCCTTGTTCAAATTAAATTTTATTGATACCAATCATAGATTTAACATTTCTAAACAACCCTAAGATTGACTGGAAGTGAATGCCTCGGGTATGTACGTCCGCGAATGTACAAAATGTGCATAAAGTTTCAAACAAATAAATAAATTCTTAAAATTACTTCACAAATAGCGAAGACATTGCTTAACTTAGATAAAATATAGGTGAATTAAGAACAACCTCCCTTTTGCATTCAATCAAAAAGTATTCCCTGATGTCTGCACATATATGGATTAGATTTTTTTACGATACTATACAGAAAAAGCTCCATTTACTACAGTAAGAGATAGTATCTTCTTAATAGAATCGTTCAAGCAGCTATAACTGTCTCCCAGCGTTCATTACACAGAATTGTCGTTATCTAAATAGTCGTACACATATGTAGTAGATAGCGGGAGGTAATGTAACTCCTGTAGCAACACTCGCGTGTAATTTTCGCATAAAACCCGCAGACTGTTAATTTGTTTCATGCATATGTACTCTTGAGATTTACGCAAAACACAGTTCACAACGAACACAAGTTACAACACCTTAGCCTTCCCAGATAAATGAACTATTCAAAACTAAATGATTTTTGAATCGACTCACTTATTACAGATATTAGAATATTCAACCTAACAAACACACTCTCCAACTTTATAAATTAGTATAGATTCAATTGCAAAATCAATAGAGATCGAAGACCGAACGATAACAATATGTTACAATAACAGTCCTAGTTAAAATTGAGTTGCAACATAATAATAAACATAAAATTGGATTTTAAATCTAACGGCAGTTTTGTATTTTAGTATGGTTTCACCGAATATCTTATTTGTATATTTTATTAGAAGTTTTTTAGGTAAGAAAATCTTTTTAAACTAATCGACTGTGTCTAATTTTCTTTGTGAAACATTAGATCAAAAATATTGTGTCTCGTCTGGAAGTAAGATAACTTTTTTTTATGTATGGGTCAAAGTGACTACTCAGCCCTCAGCTTGATGTAAAACATAAGCAGAATCCAATAGTAGTGGTCACCATACTCATTGTGAATGCAGACAATGCAAAATGCAGCATGGTGACCCACCACATGGCGGCCTAGTGATACTTCTGCATCATTGGGTCTGAATCTCGCACTCACGAACAAAATACGAAAGCACGAATGCTGTCATTTAAGGTTGATCTTCTGTGCGAAGGTAGTACTGCCCAGGTCGAGCCGATTGGTTCATGTCGAAATCAACGTAACTCTGCTACCTTTAATTGCACTTTGGGA
This sequence comes from Diaphora mendica, assembly GCA_949125395.1. NCBI lineage: Eukaryota > Metazoa > Arthropoda > Insecta > Lepidoptera > Erebidae > Diaphora > Diaphora mendica. The sequence continues at coordinate 24,746,933 of OX421314.1, forward strand.
ATTAAAAGATATCGGAATTGGGAATATAATAAAAGGGAAGATAGGTGAGCAGGGAAGGCAATGCAAAGATTGCGATATCCTTATATGGGTAGATTGAAAAGTGTATGCAATTAATAGCTCATAAAGGTTTATATTTGGGACATAAAACTTGTTTGAACGGTTGGTGTAGTATTTTATACGGTTATCTCACTTCATATGCTAAGTGTTGTTGGTTCGATTCCCACATAGGGCAACACTTTGCGAGATCACAAATCCTTGTTTTTTTAAGGCTGGGCGTTCTTTGTGTCCGTTCCTTGTATGGGTCGGTGTTCCGACTCTTACTATGTAGAACGGTGAGAGGCGTGGCAGCGACCCGCCCCGGGGGTGACTCTGGTTACCCTGGGATGTACCTCAGACGTGAGGTACGGCAGGGGGGACTCTAGAAGCCGCTGATGCGTTCCTGGAGCTCCTCCCATTTGGTGTGCATATCGGGTAGGTCTGAGAATCGACCAACATCAATTTTTTATACGCCAATTTTTTTTTTTATTGCAAAACTACGTTTGCCGGATCAGCTAGTATATATAAAAGAAATTCGTGTTAGTTACACTACTTATAACTTAAGAACGGCTAAGCCGATTCGGCTGAAAATTGGTGGGGAGGTAGCTTAGAACTAGGAGACGGACATAGGATACCTTTTACAAAGTATTTTTATTTTTATTTTTTTCTTTTCGCCACGCCGTTAATCGCAGTTGTTTCTGTACCGCGGGTAACACCGCGGGGCTTAATATTATAAAGCTGAGGAGTTTATTTGTTTGTTTGAACGCGCTAATCTCAGGAACTACTGATCCGATTTGAAAAATTATTTCAGTGTTAATTAGCCCATTTATCGAGGAAGGCTATAGGCTATATATCATCACGCTAAGACCAATAGGAAGGAAGGGCGCATCAATGAAGAATGTTACAAAAAACGGGGGAGAATTAATACGCTACGGGTAATAGGAGACGTAAACGACGTTGCCTGGGTCCGCTAGTACATTATAGAATTAAACTCACTTTTACTTATTCCACTATTTTCTTTCACTTTAGTCCTAACCGGTTTCGCCCTATGGCATTATTAAAGGTTACTGCCATGCCATTGGGCGAAACCGGTCAAGATTGTAATAATAATAGTTCTTTATTTGGAATTAATAACAAATTTACGTAGAAAATTTGTGACCGATGATACCTGCATAAGTAATAAAACTGTGTCACAGGGTCATACAACTGTGTAATCAAATAAAATAGTAGAATTAAAAGTGAGTTTAATTCTCAAATGTATTTTAACCAGGGCCATCAAGTGCCAACAATCGATAGTATAAATTACAATTGGCTTAAAACTTGATTTGTTTATCATCAGTGATATCCGTGACATCAATGCCAAAGAATGCGCTTAAGTCGCTCCCCCTCATGGCAACTCGTCCTCCTGCACTAAAAACCTGTGACTCTGTATGTGACGACCTGCCTAAAGATGACATGGAACCTATTTGCATGATGTACAGCCGATTCAAAAAGGGATACCATTTTTTCGTAAACCTTTGTCATGCCAGGAAGGCAATTTGTAAGGATAATATCAGTAAGTTGCCTGCCTTGTTCATCTAGAACTATAGACCTATTCGTATAAGCTAACCGATAGCAGTTTTTATCCCACTGACCGAGCATAACTAACTAGTTTGCGTGTGAAAAGCTTGGCCACAATTTCCATAAACTTAGAAATAGACATTACTCAGACACACACACAAAATCTGTACAAGTAAATAGTACAGACATAAATTTAGACTGCTGCACCGATTTGAATGAAATTTGGCATGGAGATACTTTGATTCTAGAGCAAGGACATAGGCTACTCTTTACCGCGATAACAGATATACACGTGGGCGGAATGTGTCAATGCAGGCAAAGGCTAGTATTATAGATAAATTGTACCTATAATTTGAATGATCGTTCCTCTATCACAACATTTGTTCTGGGTGGTAACCAAACTAAAGACTTCTGGCTCAGTTGTCAGATCAGTGAGTATTGTTAGAAAGAAACCTTTAAGTTATACTAATATTGTCAATACAAAGGGAATCACACTTAAAACTATTATTTAAAGATATCGAAATTTGATGTCAGTACCTGACTGTCTAATGTACGTGGCCTTTAGTCATTTACAGAAAGATGAGATCTTATTAGGCTGAAAGATACTACAGAGGTAGTAGAGCCACGCTGATTTCAGCACGAACGGGCCGGCTCGACCGGGGCGGTACTACCCTCGCACAGAAAATCAACGTAAAATGACAGCGTTCGTGCTGTCGTGTTTCGTTGGTGAGTGCGAGACCGGGGGCCCAATTAGTCTAGTCAACAAGTTTCATACTTGTTGACTGGACTAAAAGATGCAGTAGCATCACTAGGCCGCCATAGTGTGGGTCGCCATACTGCACTGTCTGCATTCGCAATGAGTATGGTGATCACCACTCTTGGATTCTGCTTATGTTTTCCATCAGGCAGAGCAGAGTCATTTTGGCGGGCCAAACATAAAAAAAAAAAAAAAAAAAACTACTCTATTAAAATAATAGTTATCAAACTAGCTGAACCCCGCGATGTTACCCGTGATTGTTCTTGTACCTTTACAAAAGCAATCCGCGGTAACACTACGAGACGGAGTTAGTCTAAAATAAACGTAGCCTACGTGTTTGTTTACAGTTTTGGAAATAGTCCACTCAGACCGATGTAAAAATAGCAACCAGTTCTTCTTGCCGATTGTCTGAAGCATCTAAATTGTCTTTCATTGTCCAAACATTAAACAAATTAAATGTGGTAATTTGAAGATCCAGGATTCATTTAATAAACTTTTACAACAGTTACGTTTTTTCCTTAAAACCTCCTTTGTCCATTTTACGTTGTTTTTAATTGAATCATTAATGGGATTTAGACCGTGACGAGTCGTAGCTCTGAATTTTCATTTCCTTAATGTTATTTTGAATACCAAACAATCCTTGAATATTACTTAATTTACTTGAGATGAACAAGTTCGTAATAAAATGTAACATTTTGCAATAACATACATATAATCAATACACTAGCAAATGTTTACTGCGGCAGAAATAAATGAAGGTTGACTAGGAGAGAATGCCTTATGGCATTAAGTTCGCCTTTGTGCGTCAAAAGCAATAAGTTTTAAATAAATTAAAAACAATGTACTGCTATAATACCTATCTCTTATTCATTGCTCATCTAATGACGGGACAGAAAATGGTGAAAATCATGGTTATTTAATATACTTAGGTATATATGTATGTATGTTAGAAACTGCTGATTTCGTGTTAGAACTTATACTGACTGGTAAGGTAATGACTGATGGTCCTGCAACGTTTAAAAGAAACCCCATAATTTTTACTTGTATTAACATAGTTTGTATTCAACAAAATATTTACAATTTATCTTTTGTTTATGGAGCTGGGCCTTTTGCAAACACACTTCTTAAACAGTCTTTTAACTCTGCAAATATTTAAAACGACCTGCCTACTATTATTTAAAGGAATGTCTTCCTGAATTGTTTTGAATATTAAACTTTTACTTTCTTTCCAACAGTTATGGTTATTATAGTGACTATTTTGCAACATCATTGAGGCGAGGTTGCTCTGCAGCTAATGTTGTTATTGCATCATAACATCCGACCCAAGACACGTGCCAAATTAATAATACCGTTATAAGGGAACATGTATGGAATAAGGGAAAATAATTGAGGAAACAAGCCAACCAAAATAACAGACCATTACCAAAATTATTTTTTTAAACAAGCGCTTGATTGAAAATCATCTTACCGTGGGAGAGCCACGCTTCGGCATGAATGGGCCGCCGGCTCGACCGGAGTGATACCACGGCCTCGCAGAAAACCGGTGTGAAACAGCGCTGGCGGTGTGTTTCACCGAGTGAGTGAGGACACCGGAGGCCCATACCCCAAACACAAACCCCCAGATTCATATTATATATATACAAGAATTGCTCGTTGAAAGGTGTTAAGATTAAACAGATTAATCTAACGAAACCTGTCAATACAAAGTTAGTCAAGCTATTTGGACTACAGAGTGCCAAAGTCTGTAGTCCAAATGTTTGTCTAGTTATACTAGACATGTATACACTAGACAAATAACACACTTCAGGTCGCAGTCTGACAAAAAAACGTGCATTACGAAGATTGCGTCTCTCGAGAGCCAGATATACAAAAAAAAAAATTAACCTAGCTCTCTCGCTCGGTATGTTTCCTTACTCTAACTAAAATCTTTGTAAAACCACGTTTTAAAATATTAAACGTTCGACCAATACCGGTTGGTCGTAAATATTTACTTTACGACTATACGATAAAAAATATGCAATTGAAATATTCTTTGTCCCGTACATACATTTAAAAATACATAACTTTATTCACAATACTTTTATAAAATAAAGTATATTAGAACAGCTCTTAGAGACTCCTTGTGTAAAATAAGAATACATTGTTTTACTATTATTACTATCAGTTGCACTTAACTATGCAGCTCATTTCAATTCTCATTAACAAAATGTTTTGTACAATATTTTTCGCAAGTACAATTTTGTCTCAAGACATATTCTATACCGACGATGTTGTGATCGGGAACCTAGAAAGAAGAGAAGTATTACCGCTGGCTCAGATAAATAATCCGTATGGTCAAAGGAGAAGAAGATTTTTCACAACACACACTGAAGCGGATCTGAAGTATAGAAGATCTAAAGGTATTAGAGACCCTCCTCCACTTGACATAACATTTGAAGTAAGCTTATCATCTTTGTACTTTATGAATTTTGTTTATAGTTTTTTATAAGTATTTGTACGTATAAAATCTTACTGTTAGGATTGAAAGTAAGATATATGGCGTCGTCTAATATTCCGAAGAAGATAGTAGTGTGCATGTTCAAAGCCTGCATATTGACGAACAAAATTTAAATTCTACTCACGGAATTGGGGCAAGCTTATTGCTATCAAATATAGGGCGCCCTGCAAGCGGATGGATGAGGTCTACCCAATCCTGAAATAATTGGCGCTCCTTGAGTGAGGCCTTCATTCAGCAGTAGACGGCGATAGGTGATGATTATTTATTGTTGTGAATTGGCTACCTTTGGAATTAGATTGAACAATTAGAAATTAAATATGAATTGAAAAGTTGCTTTGAAAGGAAGGAATAGAAATGACTTTATTCATTCGGGTGTATTAGGAAGTGTAAGATTAGTTTGAGTGGGACACACTTTTAACGCATACTGGTTGTTTCTGGGTACTCCAAGTTCTGTATCATAATTTTCATTATCTTAAAACTATTTTTATAAGTACCTATGTCAACAGCTCTCAGTTGAAACAGTGAGGGAGGAAATACAACATGCTGCCGAGAATTATAGGAAAAATGCTAAAATACCATCCAAATGTATGGGCACGAAAGCTGACCATAAAAGACTACACGAACGATTTGATATCTTAAGATTACAGACCTATCAGTAGCTTCAAGCTACGATACACGAGTAGTTGCTCTCGCTGGAGAGCACACTCTACACGTCACTATGCTCCAACATCACATCTGCTCATAGTTCTAGGACTGATGCCGATATTACAACAACACAAAAAGAAATTAGTCCCTATGAAACATATTTAGATATAAAACTGGTATTCAATAAAAAACTGGCATATATATGTGTGTCTACGGTATTGCGTACAGTTTTAAAAATGTAATATTTCTACCGCTCATAAGATTTATCTTAGTGTTCATAGTCGAACTTACGCGTGTTTTGTTCATCATTATCAACAACAGGTTTTTAATAGTCCACTGCTGGAAATAAGCCTCTACCTTTGTTTATATCTTTATTGTTAAATTTATTTCCTTTTCAGCTTACAGAATCACAAATAAGGGAAGCCAGAATAGCAGAGAATAAAGAAAACTTGGATAAGTTGCGAAATGAATTGCGTTGGTTAGCTATTGACGCGGGTGAAGGCCTAGGTATCTACATTAACACTATACATTTATTCATAAAATAACACGGTAAGGAGTAGCCAAACGCAGGCGTTCCCTTCTGTGAATGTTAGATGTCCGAAATAAAAAGTATGACCTCAAATGGGCCTACGCGCATAGAGCTATTATAGATAGAGTAGGGAAGATGTCTTCAAAACACTCGATTGGAATGGACGGGGAATCAATGTCAACGGTCAATACGTCTCACACTTGCGATTTGCAGACGACATTGTGATTCTGGCGGAGTCTCTGCATGATATCGAAGTAATGCTGAACAGTTTGGACGATTCTTCGAGACGAGTGGGACTCCGGATGAATATTGACAAGACCAAAATAATGCACAATATGCATGTACCTCCGAGTCCCGTAGCCGTTAATGGCGTTATTATCGAGGTTGTGCGGGAATATGTTTATCTTGGCCAAACTATTCAACTCGGCCGACACAACTTCGATCGGGAGGCCAATAGAAGAATCCGTCTGGGCTGGGCGGCATATGGGAAGCTTCGTCATATCTTCGAGTCGTCGATCCCGCAATCACTGAAAACCAAGGTTTTCAATCAGTGCGTCCTGCCCGTAATGACATACGGAGCCGAGACGTGGACACTCACCGTCGGACTGGTCCACAAGTTCAAAGTAGCTCAGCGTGCGATGGAGCGTGCGATGCTGGGTGTTTCTCTTGTCGATAAAATTCGTAATGAGACAATTCGAAAGAGAACTGGAGTAACCGATATCGCACACAGGATCAGCACGCTGAAGTGGAAGTGGGCCGGTCATGTCTCCAGGCGGACTGATGGTCGCTGGAGCCGACAAGTGCTAGAGTGGAGACCACGATTGGGCAAACGCAGTGTAGGGCGCCCTGCGGCACGATGGACCGACGACTTGAGGAAAGTGGCTGGCGGCGGATGGATGCGGACTGCCCAAGACCGGGATGGTTGGCGCTCTTTGGGGGAGGCCTTCGTTCAGCAGTGGACGGCAATAGGCTGATAGAGAGGGAAGACATACGGCTGCCTGTAAGCGGAAACGTCCAACGGTTAAAAAGAGAGAGAAAATCGCGGTACCCCATCTGTCTTTCTCTACTGATGCATGCGCAGTAAATAACTAATAATGGTAATCCAATCACAACAATTAACCGTTCTGCTATGCTGCTTCTCCACGCTAACTGTGGATGCGTCAGTAGAGAAAAACAGATAGGTACCGCGATCGTCTCTCTCTTGCTAACCGAGGGACGACTAGAGGGCTCTCTCCCGTGCTCTATCTATAATAACTCTATGCCTACGCGTTACACTGCTATGACACAGAATGTATTTATGTATGCGTGAAATTCTGAATATTTTGTTTAAATTGTTATGTGTGAGTTCGTAGTGACAAGCGATTGTTTTTGTATGCGAGTCTATAATGTGTGAGTGTGAAGATTACAATCTCCGCGAAAAGTGACAGACTGTTTTGTATCAGAAAAAGAACCTCAGATCGGTGGGCCGTATTGCTCTATGCATTTTATAGTTTAGGTAAAATTCGCTGATATTGAGAACTATTAATCACATGAAAAGATATCTAATACTAAGTAGATTTGTTGGTAAGGAAATTTATTGGCGTACGCTAAATCGGTTTAAACTACATAGATTTGCTAGCGTTATATTTTTTTTAAGACGACTCCCGCTTCAAGAGTTCTGTGTTGTGAAGGCTTTACAAATGTACATGATACGGACATAAAGAACATACTACTCAGAATAACTATTTGTGGATAGCATAAAGTTTTATGTCGTTGAGTTTGAAGCCACAACATAAAACAAGAAAAAGTGGCCAGAGGACGGGTAAAACTACTGCGTCATTCGTGCAGTCTTAGTCTTTAGCAATACACAATCTGATAGAGAAGTTGAGCATAATTATTGGTTATTCAATATAAAAAAAAAGTAAAATAAAATGTAACTTGCATTAGAAATGATTAATAAAGACACTTTTCTATTTACAGATCATAATCATCAATAAGTATTATATCTCGGTAAATACATCGGTGATTGATGAGATAAAATGTCCGAAATCAATAAAATTATCAGTTATTTACAAATTCCGAATTTGACTCATCATCGGAGAAATTCCCTACAGAATATATCTGTTTATTTAAGAATCTCACAACGAGGAATTCAAAAAACCAAAAAAAAAGAAAAGAATCGCAAGTTATGTGCTTCCTCACTTGCACAAGACCGTTGAAATAATTATATTTATTTAATATTCGTAAATACAAAGTGGAAAATACTTCCCATAGATAATCTCCACGGGTCCACTGGGACCTAAAAATAAGGTATTATGTTATACTCTAACAAACTAAAAGTACAGTGTTCTCTCCGGTCTGCTTGCCGAGCCTTCTGCAGCCTATACAGGAAAACCCTACGTATCCTGGCGAGAACTCCACTTTTCGAAAACGGTGACCCCGGTACAGTGTGGAGAAAGTCACGCCCTCTGTAATGTAAAGAAAGACGCTTTGAACAATTATCGCCAGAGTCTTATGTTAGTTGCTAATTTGGCAATATACATATAGTCCTGTCTGTCACCCTCATGTTAGTGCTCATAGTAGGCATGGTTTTCGACGCTTTGGTGCATGTATACGTTTTCTTGTATACCTTCCCATACCATTTCTGACTACTTTTTAGACCGCGCAAAATGTGGAGACGAAATCGTAAGTGTAGTTTTTAGCGCAAAGCTCCTGGTATCCAGTAATGCAGTGTTAAACACTTCAGTGTTCGAGATAAACATACAATGCTCAAAATTACACCTCCATGAAATATCTACAAGATAAAAGTTCAATAAAACTCATTTGTTATTATTATGAAAATATAAATAAAATTTATTGTAAATTTATTTATTTCATAGAAACAGTTAACAACACTCCGTTACGCAACTGTAAGCTATTCGTGAAACTTTAAGTTTATAAAATAAGAGTAGGTAATTGCAGCTTGTTATTTCACCTCTCGTCTAGTTTTAAACAAACCTACATAATAAAGTCATTAAAAAGTTAGCAGAAATATTTTTGCAACATTTTAATGATTCAAAGTTTTTTTATAAGAAGAAACTATAAGACCTATAATGTTGAAACTTGGTAAGAAGATGTATTCTGTGAACCGCATTAAGATTTTCACACAAAAATAAGAAAAAAGCAATAAATTTTGGGGGTCCCCATACATAGAACTGAAACTCAAAAATTTTTTTTTCATCAGACCCATGCGTGTGGGGTATCTATGGATAGGTCTTCAAAAATGATATTGAGGTTTCTAATATAATTTTTTTCTAAACTGAATATGTTGCGCGAGAGACACTTCCAAAGTGGTAAAATGTGTGTCCCCCCTTGTAACTTCTAAAATAAGAGCATGATAAATCTAAAAAAAAAATATGATGTACATTACCATGCAAACTTCCACCGAAAATAGGTTTGAACGAAATCTAGTAACTAGTTTTTTTTTAAACGTTAAAACTGCAATTTACCTTTCATTCAATCAAAACAAATATATAAAAAAAAATGTTACTTGCTGCTGCGGAACCCTTCATGGGCGAGTCCGACTCGCACTTGGCCGCATTTTTATATAGAGCAAAACTCAAAAAATTATATTTGTTGTTGCTTTTGCCCTTTGTATATCTATCGTGGGAGAGCCAAGCTTCGGCATGCATGGGCCGGCTCGACCGGAGTGATACCATGGCCTCACAGGAACCCGGTGTGAAACAGCGCTTGCGCTGTGTTTGAGTGTGTGAGGTTATCTGAGGACTCTACCCAAACCCCTCCCCCCATCCCCTTCCCCATCCCCTAAAGGCCGGCAACGCACTTGTGACGCCTCTGGTGTTGCGGGTGTCCATGGGCGGCGGTAATCACTTACCTGCAACTAATCTGATCTCACCTAAAAATAATATTACTAAAGCAGTCTAACACTTTGCTTATCCTTTTTGACAATTCGGTACTCGATTAGATAAATGTTTCAAGTGTCATCGAGTTAAAATTTTAATTAAAAGTTTCTCCCTATCATGAGAAACGGGAATTTTTACTGTAATTGTAATCTTACCCTCGGTCCAGAACGATTTGTGACGCTTGAAAGTAAGTACTAGATATTTTCAAATTCTCAAATTAAAACAGACAGACAGATGCAAAATTTAATAATGGCTCGAGTTTGGGTGAAATATTGAAATTTGACATCCTGCAGACACGTTTCGCTGGAACTTTACATTTAAATGTTAACTTAAACGCAGTTTCATTCCACTGCGAGTGATTCAATTGGAGTAATGTGAATGCTTAATTTCTATATTCATTTAGCTCTGTAGAAAGATAAGAAATCAGAAAAGTTTTAACTCTTTTCTTTGAATACTTTTTCAGGATTAAATATCTTTCAAGTTTTAATGATATCCCACAAGTACTGTACAATAAATTCGATTTTCCATTTTTCAATATTAGTCCAGTCATTTAAGCTTAAATTAGGTAAGAATCTCGGAATTCGAGATACCCAGCTGTAAGTCTATAAATACTTGTATATTGACACCTTAAAAGTTGTCTCAAAACCTACATATGGTAGGGTGTACGCAACTATTAAATTTCAAGGTCAAAGGTTTTTTGCGCTTTTTTGTAAATATCTCATTTCCTATGGGTTTTTTGCTATTTGTATTTTCATCAATATTGTAGAATACAAAATTCTCTACAAATTTTGTTAAGAAATTATTTTTATTCGGTGAACCGTTTTCGAGATAGAGGACGGAGAGCGCGCGGTCACAGCATCACTTCAGGTCAACCAGTGCCTCCGGTCGAAAACGCGCCATATAGTTGATAAACTATCGATAAATCAATGATTATAAATATTTGTCTATTTTTATTAACTATTATATTATATTTTATCATTTTGTTCATGCATTAAATCTATATCTATTCAATAATACTGAAAATCGTTTCGTAAAATTAAAAAATAATTAAGGGAGAAACTTCAATCATAATATAATTATATTCCCATTTACACTAATATGACATTTTAAATTGAAAATAATTAAGTGCATCTTCTTTAAAATCTGTAAATTTTAAAATCCATTGGCATTGGCATGATTTGGAACCCCGTGTATGGGGTTGGGCAATGCGAAACGATTTTCTGCAGCCTATCATGAGAATTTTACCACCTGCTCCAGAAGATTTGCTAAATACAATTTTCTGCAACTGCAGAGTGTTTGTGGTTCGCGATGCGGATGCAAGAAAGCGGGCTTGCAATGCTCTTTAGCTTGTGGCCAATGTAATGGGCAAGCTTGTCTCAATGCTCTACCATATCAGAGCGACATTAACGAAGATGGAACCTTGTCGTTGAAGACGATAATGAAGACCAGTTTGAAATTTACCAACAGCCGGAAGACGACAATAAAGAGGAAGAAGATGATTAAAATTAGAAATTGTAGTTTTTGTAACCTTTATTCAATTCTTTTACTTTTAATTAAAATAAATGTATTGAATGATTTTTTTTAATAAAAAGATTAATTCATAATTTATTTGTTTTTTTTTATCATGTAAGAAGTTATTAATATTAATTAGGTTAAAATTCAAATATAATTCCTATATTTTCATTAACAATTCTGCAATTTCATGGGCAGGCAGTTGTTAAATAAATTAATACTGAATAAAAAGTGGATAGGTTAGGAAAAAAATGATAAAATAAAATATAATAGTTAATAAAAATTTACAAAAATGTATAATCATTGATTTATCGATAGTTCATCAACTATATATGGCGCATTTTCGACCGGAGGCACCGGTTGACCTGAAGTGATCCTGTGACCGCGCGCTCTCCGCCCTCTATCTCGAAAACGGTTCACCGTATAAAAAAAAATCAGACAGGGCAATCTTTCGTTCAATTTTTTCTTTAGTTACCATCAATTTTTTTCAAGCTTTTTATTAACTTGCAATGTATGTATGTATGTTCGGGTGGAATCTTGCAACTCAATTTTGAAGCTGATATCTTTATACGATTTTGCTGAAATTTTGCAAGCATATCTATACAACGTGACAATGCAATATTATGATGACATAGAGCTGATCTGATGCTGGAGCTGGAATGTGGGCTGGTTGGAAATCGAACCATGATATCCTGTTCAGCAGTCAGATGCTCTCATTAACCACTACACCAACGGGCCAAATACTTTATTAGTTTTAATAACTTATTCAACAACATTTATTTTCAATGCTTCTGATACAGATAAACTCAGAGTTAAATTTCATTAGGCATAATAACTGAAAGCTTTTTCATTATTTAATTATGGAATCCTCTGTAAATGAATAGTCAGTTGTTTTTGTAGTATACAAATTAGTAGCAAGCAAACCTATACATCGTTTTAGTGGGTCCTCATTTGTAACTTTAAGGGTAACAAGTTTGTACGCGGCGAGTTTTACTGTGTTTCATCATAAGGGACAAGGTACAGAATGGATTTTATTGTGAGGTCTATTTTATTATACAGAGTCACTGTTATGTTTTTTTTAGTTAGAATAAGTTGTATTTGTAAAAAAGATAAGAAGATAATTTTCATTACTCATTATTCAACAATCATGATATCTATCTATATCTATAAAAGAGAAAGGTGACTGACATACCCAGAGATCAACGCACAGCACAAACCGCTGAAGCTGGAATCCTGAAATTTTGCATGTAGGTTCTATATATAACGTAAGTGAGCACTTATAAAGGAAATTTTGAAATTCCACCCCTAAGGGGGTAAATCAGGGGTTGAAAGTCTGCGTGAGCGAAGCCGTGTGTAAAAGCAAGTGTATATATAAAAGAGGAAGGTGACTGACTGACTGACATACTCAGAGATCAACGCACAGCCCAAACTGCTGAACCTAGGATCCTGAAATTTTGGATGTAGGTTCCATATATAACGTAAGTGAGCACTTAGAAAGGAATTTTTGAAATTCCACCCCTAAGGGGGTAAATCAGGGGATGAAAGTCTGCGTGAGCGAAGCCGCGTGCAAAAGCTGAATCTCTATACAGATCACATTTGATCAACATATTTTATAGTCGTGGTGGATATAGGCCTATCCTTAGAAAGGAGGTTTACAGACATACATTCATTGACAATTGATATTTATGTTACACTAGTCGTCCCACGCAACCTCGTTTGCGTCTCCTATTGCCCGTAGCGTGATAATTTTCCCCCGTTTTTGAAACATTTTGCTCCTATTGGTCGTAGCATGATGATATATAGCCTATAGCCTTTCTCGTTAAATGTACTATCCAACACTGAAAGATTTTTTTAAATCGGACCAGCGGTTCCTGAGATTAACGCGTTCAAACAAACAAACAAACTCTTCAGCTTTATAATATAAGTATAGATTGATTAAAACGTTTCTTCGTGTGGTGACGGGCTTAGAATAGAGAGTGTCTCCACCCATCGTACGTAACAAACGGGTATCATAAGAGACGACTAAGTGGTCTACGCAGGTCAACATCATTGCAAAGAGAAGTAAACCTTGAAAAAAAAAAAACTCAATACCAACCCGTCTGGCGAGCGTGATAGAGTAGGTCATAACTTCTTTATTAAGGAAAGTCCTTTGTCTGTGACTGTTAAAGGCTGTTGTTAAAATTAAGTAGAGTTTTATGAATATGAATACAAGCCTTTGTATAGTTTACTAAATCACCAGGAAAAGACACGTTTTTCTTTATCATTTAACAAAATTATGCTTTTAATACAGACAGTAAAACACCGTTACGTGATACATGAGGTGGTTTTCTTTCTCTCAAGTATCCATTTATTTTGCCGCCAATTTGTAGGTCCTGTTTATTTTTAAAACATGTAAGTCATAGTTAGTACATTCTTCAAAATAAAGAATGACATTTGCGAAAATGGATTCTCAGTTAAGGATCATAAATGCAGTCAAACTGTTATATTTATATTTGCACACCAGTTTTTTTATCCACTTTCACAATTTTTTATTTATTTTCGTCTCCGTTTTATTCCTCATTTCAATGCATGCAAAGCATTTCGGGACACAGTATAATCAATAAGAATTAAACGGATACCTTTCTACTCGTATGATCTATACTATTATATAAGGCTGAAGAGTTTGTTTGTTTGAACGCGCTAATCTCAGGAACCGCTGGTCCGATTCAAAAAAAATCTTTCTGTGTTGGATAGTACATTTATCGAGGAAGGCTATATATCATCACGCTACGACCAATAGGAGACGCAAACGAGGTTGCGTGGGGCGGCTAGTATACAATATAAATGTCGACGATATTTGTTATTCTGCCAACACAAATATTTGAGATATCAGTGGTCTTTTCAATTGTTACTTCTTGTTATTTTAACGTCAGTGAATATAGCGTATCATGTATGAAAGTAAAACATGTAGTTGACATAAATAATCACATACACATATACGTACCTATAGAGAAAATCGAAGTTGTTGATTTATTTTAAGAGTCATGAAGTATAGTGTATTAGATTTCAGTTGCGTTATGATACCTTCCTAGTAATTCTGTCTCAATTTTAGGGCCAGGTTCTTGTCAGTGAAGCAATCTGTATGACATTTTGATAGGCCACGACTCTCAGTTTCTACTTTACTTGCTGTATGTATGCTTTCCTTGTTTTCTTTTACCTTCTATTTTCCTTACCAGTATTGTTCTAAAAAAGTTGCCAATTCAATCAATCAAATCAAAGGGACAATACAAACTTATTATGTATTATTGCTGAACCTCCATTAACAATAATAATAATATATTTAATCCACAAATAAAGAATTACAAAATTATCACATTGAATCAAAAACTTCAATAATAATAACAATTATTATAATATATGAAACAATCAAAATGTGAAACGTTAGCACCCGTACTAATGAATTTAAACATTGTATCACAGGTGCCAAGTAGATAATATAATATTATTTTAATTCGTAAATATTTCTTCTCTGGCTTAGAATTATATTATTATATCAGAATATCTGAATTAATAATTGACTAAATTACATTTTGCCGTATTCTCCAAGAATGATAAAAATGATGACAATATATTATTCCTAAAATGATTTTATTGTCTCGTTGCAGCTAAAGGATGATAGTCAACGACACCGGGGCAAGGAAACCATGCAGTCTCCAAGCTTGCACGCGTCAAGCGATGAGGATTGTTCGTTGGAGCGGCTATTTTCCTGTCGAAGGTCTTAACCAGCTTACTGCTGATGGAACTAAGTAAATACAGTTAATTTATGTATTAAACAAATAAATAACTTGCTGACTTAGAGCAAAGTCTGTTAGTTTAGTCGTATGTAATCAAAACGCAATTTAGAGGTATTTATCTGCTAAAAAAAAAATCCTACGTCATGCCATGCAAGTCTTTGCTCTGATATTGGTTGATGTCAGGAAGTATACTATTGATACTTGATAATACTTCTCTTAAGTAAATCTATTTTTTTTTATCATTTACATTTTCAGATTTAAAATAAAGAGTTTCTACGGAATTTATAATGTCTTGACATTCATGGGACAAGCGGTAATGCTTTGTTTTAGTATCTATTTCTTTTTGAACAATGAAGTCACATTGGTGTCAGCATGTAAGTAAAAAGCCGTCTATTTACTATTAGAAAATTATAATTATCAAAAATAGTTTATCAAGTATTTGTAGTAAATAGTATGTCAGTGCCCGCAGTGGTGACACTCACACCTTTGGGCCCGATCTATGTTACACAAGTATGTAAGGAAGCATCATGTTTTTGGTACAACGACCAAGGCTTCAGAAGGTTAATTCTCAGAATTCCTATTCTGAGAATTAACCTTCTGAAGCCTTGGTTATTCAAAAATTTGTGCCATCTTTTGTGCGATCTACTCTTAATCTCTCAAAAGCTGTTCTCGTAGAGAAATAATCAGCCACCATGAGACCAGCAATATACCGATTAAACTTTAGATCAAAATACTATCCAATCATATTGATGGATGCATACACGTTGGATGTTTAGTACTTTACTAAGATCCTAGCCTACCTTTAATGATATTAAGAGACATTTTATAACTAGCTAGAAGACTTAGTACTTCCAATGTAATCTTGCGGTAACCCAGTATAGCACATAGGTCTAACGTTTATTGTGGTCACCTTAGCGAAAGATGACATTTAAATATAAACGCCAAAATGTTTTTTCGAGTATTATTAATAATGTAATAACTTTTTAATATTGAAAATATATTTTCAAAAAGTATGTTCACACTTATATTGACTGCACGTTTGGCCAGTGGTTTAACGGTCACCACGCCGTTTCCTACTTCGCCAAGTGTCGTGAGTTCAAATCCCACGTAGGACAACACTTTGTGTGATCCACAAATTGTTGTTCTGAGTCTGGGTGTTCTTTGTGTCCGTTTCATATATGTTTGTAAAGTCCCCCGCGACACAGGATTTATTCCTAGTGCGGCAGTTGTCTTTTAAATTATATATATATATATATATATACACTTATATGTATACACTTAGTTTACTCTTTTACTTCTTCCAGCTAACGTTGTGTTTTATTTAACGAACTTCACTACGGCAATATCTTTAGTTAGATTAGCTAAGCGGTGGCCTGCATTGATGAAATTAGCTGAAGAAACCGAACAGTGCCTAACTATGTTGAAAATGGATGACGGTACTATCAAGAAATCAAACATGTTGGCATACATTATGTCAATAATGGTTTTGGGTACGCAGTTAATAATATGTAATAATAAATTACTTTATTGTTCACCAGATAACTAAGTAATAACTTAATACTAGGTCAGAACAAGTGGCGGCCTTATTGAAATGAAATGAAATGAAACGAAATGAAAAATATTTTATTTTGGCAACATTAAAACAAAAAAATAACAAAAAGAATCACACAATCTAAAAACTTTTTATGGTACCAAAATTCACTCAGTATTGCTCAAAGGCAATCTCTTCCAGGCAACCGTCGGATGGAAATAAATAATCTTATTGGGCAGACGTATAGGGTAGTGTCTGTTGCAGTAGAAAATATGTAGTTTAAAAAAGTAAATTAAAGCAGTGAAAATATATATTAATAACAATGTTATATGAAGTATGTGTACCCAATTAAGAGAGACAAATTTCGTTAAAGTTAAAGGACTAAATAAATCATTGATCATCAATAAGTTAGTTAAAATGAATCTCGAACTTACGACTCAATAAAGTAGTCCAGGATCTATTAATGCGTAATTAATTATAATTTTTTGTAGCAACACAAATTCTTTGGGTAAATTTTTCCGTAAGACTAACTATGGAATGTTTGTCTATAACTAGTTTAACAAACATAAACGACGAAGTCATTGCAGCGTACGTGAATATTAAAATGTACTACATTTTTAATTATGTATCTTACAGCACTTTAAGGGCAGTTTTAGTTCTTGTAAGTATATATTTTGTCTGAATTTAATATACTTTAAGTACAGATAGTTTTTATTGAACATCAGTGAAAAGCAATTAATTGTGAATGTTCAATTTCAATTCTATAATTGACAAGTTCATGATCAACTTTACTTTATTTCCTTAATCATTTATTCCAAGTTCCCAATTCTGTTTTTCTTTTTTTTTATGTATGGCCAAAATGATTCTACTCTGCCTGATGGAAAGCATAATCAGAATCCAAGAGTGGTGGTCACCATACTCATTGCGAATGCAGACAATGCAGCATGGCGACCCACACCATGGCGGCCTAATGATGCTTCTGCATCTTTTAGTCTAGTCAACAAGTATGGAACTTGTTGACTAGACAATTTTTTTATCAAAGTTCATAAACACAGGCACTATGTTAGAATCTAATTGTAAATAAATCCAGAAATTTCTATTTTGTAATGTCTCTTCCACACTTTTTAGTCCATACTCAGCAACAATTGTATGTTTAACTTGGCCCGATTCCAAAACACCACCAAAGGTTTCCATAGTTAAATAAAGGTGCTTAAAACATAGGTGCTCAATCATTGATGCTGAAAAGAGAATACTTTGAAATGATAAAAAAATATTTATATTTTCAGATAATTAACTTTCAAACTACGTTCATGTGGGGCTACGTTAGTGTTCTGACGATAACCTTTAGCATTTATATAACCTCGTATTTTTACAAATTAAACCAGATTATTGGTTCTAAGAAGAACAATGTAAGTGCACCATATTATTGTTACTCAAGTATAAAAATACTTTCCTCCGTATCTGTAACTGTAAGGCTTCGATCAAGCTGTTACTGTTTGATTGTGTTGCATTCAGTACTGAGCACAGAAATCTCAAGAAGGTAGTTCAGATTTCTGTGGTACTGAGTTCACTAATGTTTGCCTTAGTAAAAGACAAACGCTAGTGAACAAACACTAGTGAACGTTTGGTGTATCAGTTAGTTTAGGTTTTTTGTCCCAAATACTATATTTATTAACTTTATATAAACCTAACCGTTCTTTGCTTTTAGAGTAAAATATCGTGGAGTCAACTGCGTGAACACTATTCAAAACTAGTGCTGCTATTGAAAGAAATAGATGCTGAAATGAGCAGTATTATTCTTTTGTCGTTCTTCAAAGATATGTTTTTTATCTGTCTTCAACTATTTATGCTTCAGCAGTAAATATGAACATTTATTTATTTATATTCTCTTTGATTCTTAGTATCAGACCCTTTTTAAAATCCGAACAGAAGAAGATTTGCTTTTAAAAAAGTTTTTTTGTTTTTTATTCTTTTTCCTAATTTATCTTTCTTCTATTCTCATTTATGATTAATTACACCTTATAATCGTTTTATTTTTCATGGATTAAACTCTGTTGATTGGAAAAGTAAAAATCGTAAATAAATTCAGTCCTAAAGGACGTCAAATCTTTTTTTTTTAAATCACAATATTTCTGTTTGTTTTTTTATTTCTTTCTACCCATCTAATGTGGTAAAGAACTCTGGTTTTATATTTTTTAATTTGGTGATGAATGAAATAGTATTATAGGGTAATTAATATTATTAAGTTTGTGTAAATAGACTTGGTTTCATTAACATTATCATCATCATCCCAGCTTATAGAACTTTACTGCTGTACAAAGGCCTCCCCTAAGACTCCCCACAGCAAGCTGTCCTGTATGGCCCGCATCCTGCGATCTTCACCAGTAACCCACTGAGCACATCCACCAACCAGAGTACCATCTCACTGCTACACCAACCCACATGCCAAGTGTAACGATTATAACAAATCCCCCCAGAGGGCATGCAAATCAAAGTCTTTGTTTGATATAAATAAATAAAATCCAAGTATATTGTAGATGTATTGATTACGATGTAATGTATTGATTATTGTAGATGTTTAAACTTTGGTTTTTAGGTCATCATCATATTTCATTTACAACAGACAAGGTATGAACAAAAAGAAATGTAATGCTGACATAAGTATTAGGTGAGTACGTTGTAAATAACCATTAAGAAGAATAGAAATTAATAAAATTATATTGACATAAAAAGTTAGCCGGCTCCATCAATTTATAAGACGTTGTCACGTCAAAAAGCAATATACCTATGTATTTATATCAGTTGTCTAGTACCCATAACACAATCTCTGCTTAGCTTGGGACTAGATGCCGTTGTGTGTGATGTGAAATGTTCAAAATGTCCGAAATATATATATATATATATACTTTCCAGCACTATGACGTCAACTCAATGTTAAAAGTGTCGTTACAACGAAAAGTGTCGTTACAACTTAATCCGTCTAGCCCCCTTTCGCAACGCGCCATAAGGAACTTCGTTCCAAAAATTATAAACAAACTCTATACAAACACGACTAGCCAACTTGGTAAAAGTAGTAGCGAAACCCTACTGTCTAAAAAGAGGCCTACAGCCCTCTCCTTAATTATTAAAGGTTTTCTATAATGATGATACTCTAAATTCATCGATAAATTATACACTAAATCTGGTAAAGACTTTTCTAAATGAAAATCTCTATTGTAAGAAGCTAATATAAACTATTTTATTTGTAGAGTGCTCTCATCTCCAAATTATACAGTAGCCTACTACACTTCCTTCTTGTTCCACATAATAAAATTCATATTGCTGTCCTTGTTTGCTGCTAACGTACATAACACTGCGCAAAAGCCGATAATTCCAGTTTACAGCGTGAGATCTTCCGAATATGATCAAGAGGTACATATTAGTATTTTTTTATGTATGGGCCTGTCAAAGTGACTATACTCTGCCTTTTGGAAAGCATGACCAGAGTCCAAGGGTAGTAGTCACCATACTCATTGCGAATGAAAACAAAGCAGCATGGTGACCCACACTGTGGCGGCCTATTGCGATGTTTCTGCATTATTCTGTATGTTCTTGTTGGTTGTCCGTATAAAAAAAAAAGACGTGTGGACTCGTATCACTTTTTTTACACAGCATACTATAAAAGGTTTAAAATATTCCTAATAAATGTCTTCGTCATTGAACGGGTTGTTTTAATCACAGTATTTTTTTTCTTTGAACATGTATACTTACCGCACCGCATGGATGCCTCACATGCGGTGAGTGTGGCATTATATATATATGATAGATACCTATACACCTATATACTTTCTCACAAACAGCTGCTTAGGCCGGAAATACAGAGACAGACAGATTTCGGAGCATCTCATCAACGAATCTGTCTGTCTCTGTCACGCATTTCGTGTGTGATCTGTCACGAAATGAATGTGAAGTTGATAAAGTTGATAAAAAATACTATGCAATAGCTTTACCGCGGCAGTCCCCGAGTGCCACACGTCTTCTCTTTAACATTTATGACAGACAGATTCGTTGATTCGTCGTTCAGACAGGTCATCTCGAACCGTGCGAGCTTCAGGTGTCAGGATTTATTTTCGTTACGTTACGCAATTTCTTGATTCGGTCGCCGCGCTCAAAGGCCTCAAATACCGCGATAAATGCTATGCAATAGCTTAAAAAAGTTTAGATTATTTGCCTAAGTTTGATGCTACCCTGTTTTCTAATCATGTATATTTATTTTAGGTTTTAAGATTCCAATTAATACTTCGCTTTACTACAGTAGCGTTTAGTGGAAAGTTTTTTCACGTCACTCGAAATACGATATTACATGTATGTACCCACACATTTTTTGTGTATTATTGAATGATTTGTAAAAATAATACCTTGTTAAACTATTTCAGATAATGAGCACAATAATTACCTATGAACTAGTACTACTACAGTTCACCAAGACATATACCGAAGAAAATGTAGCCAATAATGCCACTACAACAGTTGCCACGTAATTGGTTTAATGTTTTACTAGCGACCCGCCCCGGCTTCGCACGGGTGGATTTCAGATGCCCCCGCCGACGACACGATTCGTGCATTTTAAATCTGTAATATCTTCGAATAAATAAATTCGAAAATAAATTAGATACTGTAAAGGGCCATTTTGATCTATATTAAATGCACAAAGTATTTAATTTACTTAATTGTATAAGGATTCATTCTGTATTGCTTAAAATCACTTCGTAAGTAAGCCATTATTTCTCGTAAAAAGAAATGAATAAAAAAAGTCTATTGTGGGTTATACCTAAGAGATAGACATATACCGTCGCGGACTTTTTTGTAGTACTTTTTAAGGGTGCAACCAGCATTTACTGTTTATTTGCTACATCACATTAGAAACCTCGAAAATTAACAGTGTTTCCATACTATATTATGCATTTATTATACATAAAATTTTCCTCTTGAATCACTCTATCTATTAAAGAAACCCGCATCAAAATCCGTTGCGTAGTTTTAAAGATTTAAGCATACATAGGGATACAGGCATATAGGGACAGAGAAAGCGACTTTGTTTTTTACTATGTAGTGATTTTGCACTAGCTTCTGCGCCCTTGTTTTTGTCGGTTATCGTAGCAAAGAGTAGCCTATGTCCTTCTCCTCAAGAATCAAAGTTTCTCTATGCCAAATTTCATTGAAATCGGTGTAGCGGTTTGGCCGTGAAAGCAGGACAGACAGATAGACAGAGTTCGCATTTATAATATAAGTATGGATAACTTCCTAGAATTTATAAATTTCAAGATTATTTGGGGTCGGCTACTAGTTCAACCGGTTTTGCCTGAATGTCAAATTTTTTCAAGGCGCGATAAGCATTCGACTTCAGTAATCCTGAGAGCGAACTAAATTCGAAGGTTGGTAGTTTAACGTAGTCAAATCGAACTAGTGTTGTCAGTACATTTGAGGGCCCTGACTTCTCTATAACGATTGTCATATATGTTCATGACAACCAGAACCGACAGCTGAACGTGCTCTCCGAGGCTCAGGTTCTTTTTTTTATGTAGTAGGCGGGTAAACGGGTATCGCCTGATGGTAAGCGATTACCGCCGCCCATGGACACCTGCAACACCAGAGGCGTCACAAGTGCGTTGCTGGCCTTTGGGGGATGGGGGGGGGCGATGGAGGTGGGGGATGAGGGAGATAGGGGAAGGGGTATGGGCCTCCGGTATCCTCACTCACTCGGTGAAACACAGCGCAAGCACTATTTTACACCGGTTTTCTGTGAGGCCGTGGTATCACTCCTCTCCTCCTAACTCCTTCTAACACTCACAGGTTTACTTAATTTAAATTTCTAAAAAAACACCTTAGGTTATAAGAAACCTGTTTGCTATGGAACTGTTTATTTCCAAATTTAAATATCGAAACAACAACGAAACTTTGAAATAAATCTTTTTAATATACAATTTTTTTTATTGAGCCCCAGTCAAGTTTGTAAATACACACATCAAAAGTGTCTAGGGATCAAGCAATTTTATGCGGATTTCTTGAGATTGAGATGTGGCTTTGGCCCTGGCCTGCTCAGTCGCCAGACTTGAACCCGATTGAGCATGCATGGGATATGCTACAGAGAAGAGCTCTGCCGAATATGGAGGGTATCCAGTCGCAAGAAGACCTTTTTTGTTGTTGCAACGAACATGGGCGGCCATTCCACAGCGTGATTTGGATGAACTCATTTTGAGTATGCCAAACCGATTCTTGTGTTGTTAGTGTTCGCGGTAGAAACACGGATTATTAATTGTTTAAGTTACCTAATAAAATTTTAAAGAAATCTGTTATTTCAGTCTTTTTTTCGAACTTTAATGTTAGTGGTTCAAATGTCAAAAATCCCTTTATTAGGAAAATGGAAAATTTCTTTATTAATGCAAAGGTGACTTGGTTTATCGTTACTGTGACAAACGAAAACACTTTATTTGATGAATCCTTAAAGAAAGTTTTAATTAATATCAATCAGGAGAAAAGTTATTGCAAAAATATATGTTGATCCCTAGACACATATGTTGATCCCTAGACACTTTTGATGTGTGTACTTACAAAAGGATGGATGGGCGGATGGATGGATGGATGTTTGTTCTTTCACGCAAAAACTACTGAACGGGATTGGATGAAACTTTACAGCAATATAGCTTATACATCACAATAACACAGATGCTACTATTAACAGCGAAAACCGACATAAACGCGGGCGGAGCCACGGGCAACAACTAGTATTATATATAGTATGTAGTATGAGTACTACTTTTTTTTTTTTTTTTTTTTTTTTTGTATGGCCCGCCAAAATGATTCTACTCTGCCTGATGGAAAGCATAAGCAGAATCCAAGAGTGGCGGTCACCATACTCACTGCGAATGCAGGCAATGCAGTATGGCGACCCACACCATGGCGGCCTAGTGATGCTACTGCATCTTTTAGTCTAGTCAACAAGTATGGAACTTGTTGACTAGACCATTTGGGCCTCCGGTCTCGCACTCACCAACGAAACACGACAGCACGAACGCTGTCATTTTACGTTGATTTTCTGTGCGAGGGTAGTACCGCCCCGGTCGAGCCGGCCCATTCATGCTGAAATCAGCGTGGCTCTACTACCTACCTACCTACCTACTACCTACTGACTATATTCATATATTACCAGCTGACTCAACTTCGTGTGCCATCGTGTTTGGCTCCTATTGGTCTAAGGCTTATGTTAACTATCCTATCTTAGGCACGCCAGCTAAATACATATTTAAAAAAGAAATGTGAAAATTGGTTAGATAGTTTCTTAGCTCAAAGTGAATGTGATGCGAATCCTGTAACTTTCGTCACGTTAGAGGCTTGGTGAGCCACGTGCATATAGGCAGGGTTCTCAACGGTTACCTCCACGGTAGCGTAAGGGCACTTAACTGGAGTAGCAGCAGGCGAGACACGCTAGGCTAGAAGCCCAGGCGTTAGTCTAGTGGACTCCGGCGAAAGCAACCGGATCCTAACTGGAGAGGTGTCTTGCAGAGGCGCTGGACCAGGTGTTAGTAGCCGAGCCCCAGAGAGGCGAGTTGCCAATGCAGCCGCCAAGCAGGGAGAGCAGGGTTAGGTAACAGCCCTGGCTTGAGCCGCTAGGCTTAAGGATGCGCCGGGCGTGTGAGACACCAAGCGAAAGAGGCCCTCGGTGCGCTCATCCTTATATGTCCTCCGAGCGGAGGGGCGCAGTGGTAGGAGACAGCACTCGTGCAGTGTTGCCGCGTGACACTTTCAATCGTCATACATTCTAAATGATCATTGAAAAATAAAAAATTTGAAAAGTACAATAATTATAACGATTTTCAAATATCTATCTTCTTCACGATATCCCACATGACATATATGGTGTCTAGGTCCCGTCTGGTCCTGCCATATTGAATTTTACTTACTGTTATGTCTTTAGTGACATTTGCGCGATTACGGCAAATTGACTGCCCTAGGAACCAACGAAATCTACCCGCGCGTTTGTTCATGCTGCAAAAGTATCGGACATACATAGACGGATAAATACACAATCCCCTGGTTGTCTCACAATATAATTTATTGTTCTTTTTAACCCCCGACGCAAAAAGAGGGGTATTATAAGTTTGACGTGTCTGTCTGTCTGTGGCACCGTAGCTCGCGAACGGATGAAGTGATATTAATTTAGTTTTTTTTTGTATGAAAGGTGCACATTACAAAATAATTATGGCGTATGATTACTCGGTTAAGTGTTTGTCGTGCCAGTATAATCGTAAAATGACAATTATGTAATTGATAACTTCGACCTGATGCTGCATAGGGTGTTTTTTAAATTTTAAATTTATAGTTATATTATATAGACTCTATCTCACAGAACTCTAGAACTACTCAGAGCCCTTCATTATCTGATTGCTAATAAACATACTGGTTATACATTTCTAAGTACATAAATATTACAGTTACAGTATAAATACTTTGAAAATAACAATTAAATGTTTTAGAATTAAACTCACTTCTACTATTTTATTTCACTTAAATCCTGACCAGTTTCGCCTTATGGCATTATCAAAGACCGTAAATAACTAGTAACCTTTGATAATGTCAAAGGGCAATATTTAAGTGAAATAAGACAATGGAATAAGTACAAGTGTGTTTAATTCTAAAATGTATTTTAACGAGTTCTATCATGTGCCGACAATCGAGGATATAAATTACAAAACAAATAATAGTACACCATCCTCATCACCTTTGGATAGTCAACTGCTGAAGTTAGACCTCTCCTCTCCTTGATCTTGAGTTCCATAATATTTCTGGTTTAGCAATGAGAATTGCTAACTACTAGATCAACCGCACCAATCTTCTATTCTAAATATATAAAAATGAATTGCCGAAATGTATGTACGCGCTTAGCTTCCGATCGCTTGCGCCAAATTGGATAATTCTTTTTTCTATATAAATTATTCTTAATTATTAGGACAAGGTTTGTATAGAACAAAATCAAAGATTAACGGGGAAAATTAAAAAATAATAATCTGGGGGTACGAAGTTCATCGGGTCAGCTACCTAGTTGTTTCTAAAACATGAATGATTAATGGATTCATGAGTGATTAATGTTTCAATAGGTATTGTAAGTTAGTCAGAGCTTAATGGTAATTAATAGAGTAATTTAATGAAAATTAAGTATTTTTTAAGCGGCATATTTTAGAAGTATGAATATTTTACGAAGTCTGGGATTGTTACGTTCTCAAGCAACCGTCAACAAAAAAATTAAACGAACAGAAATCAAATCTATCACCCCTTGGTAGACAATTCAATAAATTATTCATAAAATGATGGCTGCGACAACATTTCCTAAATAATTTATTAGAATGACACGAAAACAAGATGGCGGTTCAGTACTAACTGACATATTATTGCGAGGTGACACCCAACACACTATGTCAATGAATATGGATAATAAAATATATAGTCAAGAACAAGAAGGTAAATCAAATTTTTTTTTAGGATATATGCATCAGTCTATTAAAGAAAAAACATTATGCAATCTGGTGGTATTGTGATTTGTAATTAGTATGCTTTTCACAAAGTGAAGTTTATACTCGTAGAGCTTAACCCCAGCTCTCCCTTAATTGTGTTCAGCTCAAAGACCCTCAAAAGGACGACCAAGTTCCATAAGTGAAAGGTGTTTGTAGTAACTTAGATACGATGAAAATATGTCTTCGTAGATGGTACTGCGTATAAACGGTGTTTTACAGTCATGAAATAAAATGGGCAATTCCAATCAATAAATCCTTCTAAAAGACATGGCCAGTGAGTAACCCACTTGGTTGTGGTGTTTACCCTGTTTTTCAAAAATTGGAGTACTAGGAAATATGTACAGCCATTAACAGCTCTAATGACCTAGTAGATCTTCAATTTGATTTCGCTGCCTAATAACACAAGTATTCCAAATTTATTTTATTATTATTTTATTTCCAAGAGAGTGTTGTGTGTTGAGAAGTGTGTGTTTGCAACAATCGTGAAAATAATTATTTTAGTTTTTTAATGTGCTATAATATCCATACTTATATTATAAATGCGAAAGTAACCCGTGGGAGAGCCACGCTTCGGCATGAATCGTCCGGCTCGACCGGAGTGATACCACGGCCTCACAGAAAACCGGTGTGAAATAGTGCTTGCGCTGTGTTTCACCGAGTGAGTGAGGTTAACGGAGGCCCATACCCCACCCCTCCCCACCCCATATCTCCCCCCCCAACCCCCAAAGGCCGGCAACGCACTTGTGACGCTTCTAGTGTTGCAGGTGTCCATGGACGGCGATAATCGGTAACAATTCTCATAAAAAAAAAACTCTGTGTGTCTGTCCTGCTTTCACGGCCAAACCGCTGCACCGATTTCAATGAAATTTGGCATGTAGATACTTTGATTCTTGAGGAAGGACATAGGCTACTCTTTGCAGCGATGACAGATAAACACGCGGGCGGAGCCGCGTGCAAAAGCTAGTTTGAATATATAATTAGATTTTTGTTATAAGTTTTTAATGTATACAATATAACTAATAAATATGTAAATAATAAGTAAATATATAAATGTAATTATATTATAAATAAACATCATTTTCAGGCGGGACAAATGCCTTAGAAGTCATCAATTTAAGATTGCGGCAAGAGACGCCGGGGTAAGTTTATTAGTCTGCCAAGCAATTTTTACTACAGTTCAGAATTATTATTTATTATGACTGTTTTCTTTAATTTCCAGATGCTCTTATTTAAAAAAAGATTTTAATAGTTGGGTAAAAGATAAAAAAAAAGTTGGCATAAATATTGAGAGCAGTTTAGATCAAAATGAAGAGTATACAATAAATAGCTGTAGCGACCAAGAAACTACCCAGTTCATTACTTTTCAAAAAGCAATGAAAGTGTTGCTTGTATATGGACAGTGTGTGGGTTTAAATCCAGTCACAGGGATATTAAGTCATGAAATTACAAAAATAAGGTATTAAAATATTCATTGATATGTAGGTATTGTAGGTATTTCTGAAATGAATTGCAAGTAAACAACGCAAAATAATGTTTTTGCCAACGTTCTGTCTAAAGTCTTCACAAAGCAATTTAATTGTGTACGTTTTAGCAATGGGATCCTGAGTACAATTTTTTTAGGATGCCGTACCTGTAAATGGAAAAAGGGACCCGTATCGAATCCCTGGAGCATAGGCTTATTCGTCTGTATAGGAAAATTTGTCACGAATATACATGACAGTCTGGGTTCTGGTCATAGATTTCTCTTTAAAAGTTGCACACTAAAACATGAGTCATTATAAAAGAAGTATTGCATTCATATTCAATTTCATAATTTTCGTAGTCTTGTATCTATATCTATACTAATATTATAAACGCAAAGGTTTGTGAGTATGGATGGACGTATGGATGGATGGAAGGTTGAATGGATGGATAGATGTTTGTTACTCTTTCACGCAAAAACTACTGAACGGATTTGGATGAAACTTTACAGTAATATAGTTTATACATCAGAATAACATGTAGGCTACTTTTTGCCGCGATAACCGACATATACGCGGGCGGAGCCGCGGGCAACAACTAGTAATATTATAATTTGTAGTTATTTAAAAAATAATAATTAAATATTCCCCCAAATCCAATAGTACCAGACTCCGATTACCTCAGTCACTCGGTGAAAGGCAAAATAATTAATTTGTTTTGCACCGGTTTTCTGGGAGGCCGTTGTATCACTCTAGTCGAGGCGACCTGATTCTCTCATGAATATTACTGAAATAACTGTTTAGAAATAGGATTGATTATTATGTTTGACAACCACTTCCACACCCCTTTTTGTAGGGAGATATGTTAACCGTCAGTATTAATCGTTAATAACGTTTGCAAAGTAATAATATGTTGGCATATAATATTTTATTGCAGATTCAAGTTGTACTCATGGCGATTATTTTATACGATAATAATAGCGATTTTTCAAACACTAGCAGCTGGTATTTGCTTGTATAAGCTTTTCCTTTCAGAAGTTACAATTCGATCTCTTGGTGAGTATACCGAGTCTGTAAATAATGAGGAGATATTAAAATACGAAGCAAAAAAAACACAGAAATATTGGAAACAACCCAAAATAACATTTTGAATAGTAATGTATCACGTATAAATTATTATTACCAAGTTTTTGCTTCGGAACGATGATGATTTCATAACAAGTGAAAAATTAAACAGTTCCTACATATGTATATGTCACCGTAAGATTTTAAAAACCGTTAGATTATAATCTACCTAGCGAGATTGCAAAGTATCGATAGATTGTCAACTGTGATATACTGCTTACGGGCGTCATATTGTCAACTGTCCCTGATTGGTCGGTTTTACAGTAGACCGTTCAATGGCCACAGAGTTAGGTTAGGTTAGAACTACTTTAAATAATCACAAATTAATTTTACTGTCACAACAATTTTATATAACTAATTCTAAAGCTGTGAGGTATTTTCAACATGTAATAAATTTACAATTATAAAAATGCTTTATATTCGGCAACAAAGACGAATTAACAAAAAAATATGGCGGCGCAGGACATTGTGCTGTTCAACCAATCAGCGCGCAACTTGCGATTCGTCGATATCATTTCACAATCTTTGGACTGTTTGCAATCTCGCGAGATAGATTACAATCTAACGGTTTTGACAATCTTACGGTAACGTATATATCTACTGAATCAAGCAATGCTATTGTACCATCCGAAATAATCAAATGCTGAATCCTAACGTTTTAATTTGTGACACTAAAACTAAAGTACTCATCATTCACTTCTTAATTATGTTTATAGTATACTGCTGTCTCTCCTTGACAAGTTGGTGTACTACGATCATTTTTGTTAGAATTGCAACCAAATGGGAGATGCTGGTAAAACAAATATTCGATTGCAACCTGGACAAATACATTAATATAGGGATCACTTTTCGGAGTAATGCACACTGCACGGTATTTCTGATTTTGGCCATAGGTAAGTTGACATCTTTTTAGCGTTTCGTGCCAAAGGCAAAAATCGGAACCCTTATAGATTCTTCATGTCTGTCTGTCTGTCTGTCTATGATGTATTCTGTGAACCGCATTAAGATTTTCACACAAAAATAAAACAAAAAATTTTGGGGGTCCCCATACTTAGAACTGAAACTCAAATACTTTTTTTTCATTAAACCCATACATCTATGGATAGGTCTTCAAAAATGATATTGAGGTTTCTCCTATCATTTTTTTCTAAACTGAATAGTTTGCTCGGGAAGCACTTCCAAAGTCGTAAGATGTGTCCCCAAGAAAATGATAAAACTAAAAAAATATATGATGTACATTACCATGCAAACTTCCACCGAAAATTGGTTTGAACGAAATCTAGTAAGTAGTTTTTTTAATACGTCATAAATCGTAAACTGCAATTTACCTTTCATTCAATCACCACAAATATAAAAATATAATTAAAATTATGATATGTTACTTGCTGCTGCGGAACCCTTCATGGGCGAGTCCGACTCGCACTTGGCCGCTTTTATAATTTAACATTGATTTTGGTAATGGCATCTCAGAACGAACGAAAAAGAACGAACATGAAGGTACACAATATTACAGTCTGTTTTAAATTCAGCATTCTCAGTCATCCGAGATTTGCGGAATCCCTTAAGCTTAGTTCCATGACGCTCTTGGTTTTTCACACTTAAACCTTACTTCCTTGAACCTAAGGTTAATCAATCAGGTATTATTAAAAAAAATCGTAAAATTACCTGTCTAGATAACTTGCGATGCAGCTGCTAGATTGCACTGGTATTTTGAGAAGTGATAATTTAATAATTCAGTGAGCTTTTAAATGAAGAAGAGTACACAATATTTAAAGAAAAATTACATTGTACCTACTTCGTAGTTTCTATTTTAAGGGTCTTGATGAAGATTTATTTATTTTTGAACAATTAGAGAGACTCCTCTCAAAATATGTATCCCAAATTTAATTTATCAAAATTGTGAGGATATTTGTTGCCGTATTGTTTTCTTTACTAGGAGCAAACGAGCAGATGTAGACTGGTAATAAATAACTAATACCACCACCAGCAGAACCTGAAGCCCTTTGAGTGAATTAAGGAGGCATCTGGGAACCATACTCACTTGGTTAAAAGAAATATAGGAATTACTCAAAATCGGTTTTCTGGGACGCTATGGTATCAGGGTATCGTCAGTTCATTAATGCCGAAGTATGAGTGTCTCGGCAAACGTAGTGTAGGACACCCACGAGCTAGGTGGAGCAATGATTTGCGCAGGATGCCTAGCAGGAACTGGATGCAAGTTAAATCGATCAGAGTGGCGTACTATGGGAGAGGCCTATGTCCAGCAGTGAACTGCAATAGGCTGATGATGATGGGTGTCTTATGGTGTATACAACAAATAGAACATAGTAGAGTTTCTCTCATCTATTTACCAAAACTTATACGTCTTCATTTCAGTGGAAATCGTACTATACTGGACTTGGAAGATATCGGAAGCACTTGAATGCGGTACATTCAATTACAATAATGTAGAGAAAATTGTTAGTGACATTTATCCAGCGTTCTCTGATATCGGTATTGCACATAATATACTAACCATCATATTGCTACAGGTAAAGGTACATTTTTTCATACCCTTGCTCTTAATCAAAAATTAAGCAGAAATCTACAAATCGTTCGGTCGTCTAGTAGTTAGGGACCTTGAATGCTAAGTGCACGATTCGATTCTTACCAGAACTAGCTGACCCACGCAACCTCGTTTGCGTCTCCTATTACCCGTAGCGTGATAATTTTCCCCCGTTTTTGAAACATTTTTCATTGGTCCTCGGCTCCTATTAGTCGTAGCGTGATGATATATAGCCTATAGCCTTCCTTAATAAATGGGCTATCTAACACTGAAAGAATTTTTCAAATCGGACCAGTAGTTAATGAGATTAGCGCGTTCAAACAAACAAACTATTCAGCTGTATATAATAGTATAGAAGTATAGATAGATAGGTAATTTATGTGAAATTGTACATAGTATTATTTTTTACATTTACATAAGAGCTGTTGATTGTAAAATATAGTAAGTAGGTACGATTATTTGTTCCGTGTCAAAATTATTGTGCCCCAATACACTTTTTTCTCACAAATTATAGAACCAACAGCACTGCGTGTGTTTGACTCTATAACTTCAAAAGCTTTGCATGATTTGATGTAGAGATATAAAATCGTGATTGTAAAAGTTTTTACGATTTCCACACTTTATTTACTCTTAATACGGAATTTAGCCTTTTTTTCAACTAATTTATGTATTACTTTTTCCAGTGGAATTACATCATTACTTCAGCGAATTGGAACTTTTCAGATATATTTATCATTTGCATAAGCCTATACTTGACATCGATATTGAATGAAATCAATAAAAAAATCCTGTGGGCTGCCGATGAGGTATGAGTAAAAATATAAATACATTAAAAAAAGTGTTAAGAATAAGTGTTGGGATTTTAGTGCGGGTTTGACGTCCTTTCAAAAGTCTTAGTAGGTATCCCTAAGTGACATCACTTGTGGCCATAAATTCATAAGCTATATTTATTAAAGTTGAAAAGAAAATCTTCATAGGGCTGCATTTCTTTGCCTTATACTTTTAAGGCATTTAGTTGGCTTTAGTAATTGATGTCTTATGAATCAACAACCCACAATGTCCCACTGCTGGGCTCGGGTCTCCTCTCAGGAGAGGGTTAAGGCCATACGTCCCCACGCTGGTCGAGTGCGGGTTGGGGACTTGCAAGACAACGTTGTGACTACGTGATCTTGCTGTTGGATGTTTTACTAAGCTTCACCACTGTTATCATATGATAACAACCGGGACCGACTGCTTAACGTGACCTCCGAATCACGGATGTGTTATTAATACATCACTCAAATACAATACACATACAGATTTATATTAAATTGATGTATATAATTGTATTTCAGTATTATCTGCCCCCATCTATTTGGGGCCATCTTCGAGAGGACTACAACCGAGCAACTCGACTCATCAGACGGTTCGATGACGTATTCGGTGGTCTCGTGCTTTTGTCATTTGCTACAAACCTTTTCTGGATATGTTTGCAGATATTTAATATATTGGAGTAAGTGTAGCTCTGTACTCTAAAAACTATTGTATTTAAAGTTCACCTAAGTGAGTCATCATCAACAACCCATAATGTTCCACTGCTGGGCTCGGGTCTCCTCTCAGGAGAGGGTTAAGGCCATACGTCCCCACGCTGGCCGACTGCGGGTTGGGGACTGGCAACACTACGTTTTGGCTACCTAATCTTGCCGTTGGATATTTTTAAGCCGCCCATAGGCCTCTAACTAAGCTTCACGGCTGTTATCATATGATAACAACCGGGACCGACTGCTTAACGTGACCACCGAATCAAGGAGACGCTCATGGTAACATGCCCCTAGCGGTCACCCGTCCAGGTACTGACCCCGCCGTCGTTGCTTAGCCTCGGTGATTGTTTCTAATCACCGAGTGCAACTGAGTTATGAGCGCCTCATAAGTGATTTATTGAAGTATTTTTAGTTAACTAACAAAGGAAACACAACTAGCAATCAAACCATTTTTATAAAAAAAACATTAATTTTTACTTAACTCGTAATGGACTTTAATAAGTTTATGTGTTGCTTTCGTTTGCAGAAACGGTATAAGACCAAAACCTAAAAGTATGGATATCTGCCCGAATAATCACAGTTGGTAAGTTACCATGTTTAGTAATATAACACAATATCACACAACTTTCTTAAATTTAGCTGTTTGTTATTCACTGAGTTTCTCCTAACGACGTGGTCAAGTACTGCACAAAGACCTTTAAAAATAAATATATTACACAAATTCATAATAATTTAGACAGATTACATCCTGGATCATAGCCACAACGTTGTCTTGCCTGTCCCCAACCCACACTCGGCCTGCGTGGGGACGTATGGCGTTAACCGACCCGAGTCCAGCAGTGGGACATTAAGGGTTATTGATTATGATGATTGCATCCTGGATCGTTTATACATAGACAAGTTCTTTAACTGTCTTATTTTGTTAACTGAATTAATAAAGTCCACAAGTGGTAATGACTTATCTACCGATATTAATAGGAAAGAGAAATTAACAATTTCTCTTTCCTATTGTCATTACTTGTAACGATCACTCACATTTAGTCTAAGCTAGTATTACTTTAGTTTGTTGAATTCAAAACAGAAATTTGTGACAGTTCTACTAATATTGTCATCTGTCAGTTAGTTTCCTTTTTTTTTTTTTTTGTCATTGGGTCTCGTTCAGAAACGTGAATTAATGCCGACTATTTCAGTCTTCTTTTGACTGGTGGCTATTATCTTCTTTTTATTTAGTTTTTATTTGTTATCTAATTCCTTTATCTTTAACTCTTGCTTCAATCACTACAAATACTAATTAAATATTTTTACAATGTTTTAGTTTCACAAGCAAATCTGTTTAAAGTGTACCTATTAATTTGATGTGTGCCTGCTGGCGGGTGGTGCTGCTAACTCCATAGCTGCAACTTTTCCATAAATTGCATATTTATTATTAACGTAGAATAGTAATATTTATTATATACTTATAATTGTATATTATTATATTTTTAGTTTTTTTTTTTAGTTTATTTATTTTAGTTACACTTATGAGTGATGACGATGTATTTTTTTCTGCCGATGACACTTCAGAGGATGTTAGTTACAGTTCCCTGACAGCGACGCTGGGTGATCAGTTGCAAGAGATATTTCAGATTCAATCACGTCATCTAAATGTCTGCCACATAAACGCACAAAGTGTCCCCAGCCATTATGATGATTTAACCGATACTTTCTCTGCCAACAACAACGTTCATGCTGTCCTGATTTCGGAGACCTGGCTCAAACCCCACTTATCCTCTACTTCATATGCTCTCCCTGGTTTTGTCCTTATCCGCAACGACCGTTTAGATAAAAGAGGTGGAGGCGTCGCTATTTACCTTCGTAGCTTCTTACCTCATAAAATTGTAGCCTCTTCCTCCTCCGATCTTTCCCCCAGCGCGGAATTCCTCTTCCTCCAGGTTTGTGTCAGGGGAGTAAACGTCATTCTAGGAGTAGTTTACTGCCCCCCAACTGTTAATTATTTCTCCAGTCTGGAAACAGTTCTGGAATCTTTAGGGTCAGAACATTCACATCACGTCATCATGGGAGATTTTAACACTGACCTCCTAGCCTCAACCTCTCCTCGTACACGCAATCTCCTTCAAATCATCCAATCAACTAGCCTCCATGTCCTGCCTCTTCAAGCCACTCACCATAACATTGACCATATGGACACCTGGCTTGGTCTAATTCTCACCTCTGCCCAACACCTAGCATCTTCCCACGGCCAACTTTCTGCTCCTGGTTTTTCCCATCACGACTTGATCTTCCTTTCTTACATCTTAAAGCCTCCGAAATCACCTCCTAAGGTTGTACAGATTCGCAGTTTTCAAAGTATGGATATTGAAAAACTACAAGCAGATGCTACAAAGATAGATTAGACTCGCATGGCAATTGCTACTGACGTGGACAACAAAATCGATATTTTTAATGAGGCCATGGTCAAACTTTATGACGTCCACGCTCCGATCAGGACAGTAAAACTAAAACGTGGCCCGGCACCTTGGTGGAGGTGCGAACAGCCATGAGGCGAAGGGACCAATCATTTCTTCGGTTCAAAAGAGATCGCTGCGAAGATAGATGGAATCTCTATAAAGCTGCGAGGAATCGGTGCAATCAGGTGATACGCAACGCTAAACGCCGACATATTCTTCAAAACATTGAGTCTTCTTCTAGTTCCAGTATCTGGAAGTTTCTGGGTACCCTGGGAATTGGTAGAAAACAACATTCCATGTTCAATAAAACAATTGGTTTGAATGATATCAACCGTCATTTCTCATCCACAACCACGCTAGATCTTCAAACCAAACGTCAAACGCTGAACTACATTTCTAGTCTCACCAGTCCTACTACTGACTCATTCAAATTTTCTCCGGTGCTTCCTGAGGATATCAAGAAGATTATCCTATCTATCCATTCTAATGCTATAGGATGTGATGGCATTAGCCGACGTATGATAGTCACCATCTTGGACTGTATTCTTTTAGCAATTACTCATTTAGTAAATTTCTCTCTCGACTCTGGAATCTTTCCTTCTTTGTGGCGCAAGGCTTACGTTATCCCTCTTCCAAAAATCAATAATCCTTCACTCCCTGCACACTTTCGACCGATCTCTATTCTCCCCTTCCTATCTAAAGTGCTCGAGGCCTGTGTCCATAAGCAACTCTCACAATATGTGCATAGAAACCAGCTGTTAAGCCCTCTACAGTCGGGCTTTAGGACCGGTCACAGCACAGTTACCGCTTTCCTTAAAGTGACTGGCGATATAAGGAGGGGCATGGAAGACACTAAAGTCACCGTACTTGTATTAGTTGACTTCTCAAATGCCTTCAATACCGTCAGTCACGAAATCCTTTTAGCCATCCTCGCATATCTTTTGGTTCCTTCAGAAGCACTGGAATGGTTCTCTACTTATCTTCAGGGACGATAGCAGTGTGTCCGTGTTGATGACTCGACATCGAGTTGGTGTGACCTCTATGCTGGCGTCCCTCAAGGCGGCATTCTATCTCCCCTCTTATTCTCAATTTTCATTAACCTCGTAACTCAACAACTTCACAGTGCGTATCACCTGTATGCTGATGATTTGCAAGTCTATTCGCAGGCGAGGGTAGAAGACATAACGCAAGCTATCGACGAATTGAACAGGGACTTGGAAGCCATAAAGTTGTGGTCAATGAGATTTGGACTGTCAGTTAACCCCACTAAATGTCAGGTGATCATAGTAGGCAGCAAACGCATTATGAGTAGACTCGTCACTGCCTCAGTTCCACCGATTATCTTCAACGGATCAGTTATTTCGTTTAGCACGGTAGTCAAAGATCTTGGCTTACTCATTGACTCGACCCTTGATTGGCGAGCCCAAGTTACTCACGTCAGCCAGAAAGTAACTGGAAATCTGCGAACTCTGTACCGTCTTAAAAACTTCCTGCCTCCTAAAACCAAAACTACTCTCATGCAGTACTTAATAATCCCTATAATTGACTATGGTGATGTATGTTATTTTGACCTGAATGCAGACCTCCTAAATAAACTAGACCGCCTTCTCAATAACTGCATTCGATACATCTTTAATCTTCGGAAGTATGACCATGTGTCTGCTCTACGTTCCCAATTAAACTGGTTGCCTATTCGCCTGCGCCGCAATCAGCGAGCTCTTACCTCTCTATTTTCTTTTCTCACCTCACCATTCGCCCCCGCATACCTTGCACCGTACTTCCGTTACCTGTGCTCTAACCACGACAGAAATCTTCGCTCAGTTAATAATCTGCTTCTCTCATGTCCCACCCATAACTCTGATTTCGTAAACTCTTCGTTCTTTGTACAGGCTGTATTACTATGGAATGCGCTCCCGCTCGAAGTCAGGATGTCCACAAACCGTCTCACATTTAAAAGAAAGTACATGAACTCCTTCTCAACGAAATGGCAGAATTATCTAACCGATAATACACATTAAATACTAGTTGTCATAGTGTAAGAATTTAAAGAAATTATGTAAGTGTATAGCTTTATATAACATATTTATATTTATGAGTATTTATGACGTATGTATTGTATTTGTATATATAATTATATATACATGTATTTATCAGTTTTTATATGCAGTAAACTGTTTGACATATATGCACACCTACCTTTTAAAATTTCTACACCACCCTAAGGTTGACTGGTAGAGAATGCCCTGGGCATTAAGTCCGCTGATGTAAAATGAAATTGCATAAAGTTTATAATAAATTAATGAAAACACGGAAATGAATTAGACAGTAAAGTTGAGTTGTACTTGACTAGTTTATTGTACTTTGCAAATCGTAGTCAGGAGGTGAGACTTAATCAACATTAAGTAATAATACTACAATACTAAGTAATATCAACTTAATTATTAATTACTTGTCTTTTACCTCATAAAAAGTAGCCTCAATATGATATAGATGCTAATATCTTACATGCTAAATGCTGTATATGTTACAGGTTCTTGTATGGTTACGAGCATTCCATTTTCGCAATATCATCTTTGATATTCTTGATAGCGAGGTTCACGACTATGTGTCTCTCAGCAGCTAGCGTGAACGTCGCCTCTTTGGTGCCAGCCTCTGGTCTTTATAGAGTTCCATCCTGTTCTTATTCAATGGAGGTTTGTTCACTAATTTAGATATCTCAAAAAAGTATCTATAATTATTTTAAGTTTAATTGAATAACACTTTTTAACAGGTTCAAAGATTTTTGGAACAAGTACATGATGACGTAGTAGCCCTCACAGGGATGAAATACTTTCATATAACTAGGGAATTAGTTTTATCGGTAAGTATTAAACTTTTATCCAATTATTTTATTATTATTTAAAATGGCAATTATGTTCTTCATTCAAAAGTTACCAGTTTTTTTTAGTTTCACCTCAAAAGAGACAGTTATCAATCCAGAAAGTTTATTATACGTAATTATAATTTACTGAGTCCCACGGTGTTACCCGTTACAGACAAAAATTGTAAAAAATGTTATTTTGGTATATATATCGTGTATACATGCATTTAGTAAAAAGCGGTTATTTTAATATGTATTACAAACAGACACTCCAATTTTATTTATTTGTATAGAAATTAAAAAAGTTCCAATTTTCATATCTTTCTTACAGATGGCAGGTACTATATTAACCTATGAGCTGGTTCTCCTACAGTTAGGTGGTGATGAACTCTAAGGTTCTGAATTACCTACTTTTACTGATCTCGCTCACTAAATACGTTCAGTGTACGAATGAAGATCCTGAGAAAGAAGATTCTGAATCAAAAAGGCTGATTGAAGAAAAAAATAAAAGACAGTTCGGTCAAAACACTTGTCAATTGCAAAATTGATTGATATAACTTGTCGAACCGATGAATCTTCATCGACGTGGACCGAACTAGATTCTAGTGTTCCACAGGGCTACATTGTTTCTCCTCTTCTCGTTTCGTGATCGATCTCGTGACCCGTGAGCTTCAGTGTGCGTATCACTTGTATGTTGTAAAGGTAGTAGAGCCACGCTGATTTCAGCACGAACGGGCCGGCTCGACCGGGGCGGTACTACCCTCGCACAGAAAATCAACGTAAAATGACAGCATTCGTGCTGTCGTGTTTTGTTGGTGAGTGCGAGACCGGAGGCCCAATTAGTCTAGTCAATAAGTTCCATACTTGTTGACTAGACTAAAAGTTGCAGAAGCATCACTAGGCCGCCATAGTGTGGGCCACCATGCTGCATTGTTGCATTCGCAATGAGTATGGTGGCCACCACTCGTGGATTCTGCTTATGCTTTCCATCAGGTGGAGTAGAGTCATTTTGGCGGGCCAAACATAAAAAAAAAAAAAAAAAAATGCAGATGACCTGCAGATCTACTCACATGCAAGAGTAGAAAATTTGAACGAAGCTGTAGATACTGTTAATAAAGACTATACCATTAGAAACTAATCCAGCAGGTTTGGTTTAATGATGAACCCATCAAAATCCTAAACAATCATCATAGGGAGTCCTAGAATGACGAACAGAATTGATTCTAATGGTACCACTAAAATCATTTTTAATGACACTATCTTTCCTATATAAATAAATCAATAACTTCAAACATTTTTTTTTCTTCAAGAAACTGGTACTGTTACGTAATGACTGTTTATTATTTCTTCGTTTAGTTTGAGGGGAGTCTGGGGAGGCTTATATACAGTATTAAACTTCTTCCTGCTAAAATGATGACGAAGATGATGATTTCAGTACTAATCACGGTGTCAAACACTTCCTAGATCTCAGTAGCAAGTTTAATTGACCTATAGTTACGGATATGTCACCGCTATTGTCCACATTATTTTGCTGGGCAAATAGCCAATATGCTACACAGCGTAGTTAGAACTTTGGTTGTGCATATGTCAGACCAGGGCTGACTTTCTCAACATCGACTTGATAATTTGTGTTATTCGACTGCACGTTTGGCCTAGTGGTTTACCGGCCACCACACCGTTTCCTACTTCGCCAAGTGTTGTGGGTTCGCATACCACGTAGGACAACACTTTGTGTGATTCACAAATTGTTGTTCTGAGTCTGGGTGTTCTTTGTATCCATTTCATGTATGTTTGTAAAGCCCCCCGCGAAACAGGATTGACTCCTAGTGCGGGAGTTGTCTTTTTAAATAAAATCAAAAATCTTTTAAGTCAATTCTGACCCTAAGAGTACTGACCGATCAAATGTAAACAGCTTGTTTTTGTTAAAAGTTTGCTAAAAGTAAAGTTGTAGACAATGGGTAGTTTTCATCAGAAAAAAATCGCGTCGAATAGTCTGTGTCTCGTCGGCCTACGACAAAAAAAAATTACGATTCAGCATAGAATTGATTATTTGTTTGATTTGATATTAAAACTTATTAGGAAACTCAGTGACTTACTTTTATGTTAGAATTTTGCTAAATACCAAAACCAACTAACATAAAACTTTGCAAATTTGACGGTAAAACATCTTTCTACTAGCAATGGTAAAGTACCTAGAGCGTTAATGACATATATAATTATAAACCTACTGACCGCACCGTCCGTCTTACCGTCACACCAGGTGAGGCAAGATGGGGCCTCCAGGCAATATACCTAGTTAACTTGTAATTAATGGCTTGCAGCTACTTGCAAAGTGGGCTAAGTTAATAACGCTTCTATTAGTTTAACTTCAAAATGAATTTAACTTGCCGTGTCATGGCTTTAACCAGCTTAAAAATACCCTGCTTTATTAGGTTTGATTGAACACATCAGGTTATGGATTTTTTGTTGGATGTGAAAATTAACAATCGAAAGTATAACTTATAGCATTCTTGACATAGACATGCGTTTGTAACGTCATTTTAACAAATTTGATTCTTTATTCTTTAAAATATTTTTTTGAATTCGCTATTTATTGCCTGCGGCTTCACTCTGGTGATTACTTTTTATTCGTGTTACTGTGTGTTACTTTGAAAATAATGAACTTCAATATAACCGTTCATCCCTTATTTTAACCCCCTAGAATTAAATTTATAAAAAATCTTTTTGCTTTGTACTCACAACAGAAAAGGCATCGGCAACCAAATTTTCAGGCTTGTAGCCACCCCCTAGGCATACCCCATTACTCTTACCTTGTAGATTATCCCCTAAAAGGGAATCTGTGCTTGTATTTCTAGTGGTTAAATCTTTGTGTTGATGAATCAGTCCGTCAGTCTGGGCATCTTGTCCTGTATGAATGACTGAATTTACATTATATAGATTAACTAGCTGATCCGGCAAACGTTGTTTTGCCTTAAAAAAAATTGGGGTATAAAAAATAGATGTTGGTCGATTCTCAGACCTACCCGATATGCACACCAAATTTCATAAAAATCGGTCCAGCCGTTTCAGATGAGTATGGTAACTAACATTGTGACACGAGAATGTTATAAATATGTCGGAGACAAGAATAAACGAGAACATGAATGACAGATACAGCCAATCTGGACCAAAGCCAAACACTAATCACTACTAAACGGATTCGAATCAACCTAAACACCTTCAGCAACCCCCACGAGGGGGTTGGGGCAACGCTCACTCCACCGCGGTGCCCTGTGGAATTCGCCACCTAGGCTAGTAATTCCCCCACTGGTAAATATCGCCTCGTACACACGATATAAAACACAGAGATACAATAAATCACAAACCAAATAATAGAAAACTACTACGACTCAGGAGTGACTCATGTCACAATCAAGAGGTATGGTCGTCACGAGATCTGAAGAGAAACTGTGTCCTGTTTCCGATCGCCCCGCTTTATATAGACTGTTCCGTAGTGTTCGATAGAGGCAAATGTTTGTATCACTTTTATTATTCGGATACCCTCATTCCGACATATATATAAGATAAAACTAACCTTCAGTAGGTACGAGTATAAGTACATCCGTAATTTAGAAGGTTAATATTTTATATATAACCGGCGGTGATAAAACAGTTTAAGTAAGTTGCTTTCTATTATCAGAAATGAGTATTTTTATCCTCTGACCGGACTGATTTATGAGGTACTTTGCGCGAGGGTTTAAACCACGATTTTCAGATTCTCAAATTAAAGCAGACTTTAGTGAATTACTAATATTTGACATCTGCAGACACATTTTAATGAAACGTTAGCTTAAATGATGTTTCATTCCACTACGAGTGTTCCAATTGGAATAATGTGTAAACAAAATTGCTAAATACTTTATATATGAATAATTTATTGCATAAAATGTGGTACAATTAACAACAAAATTACATCATATTATGTTATGCGACAAATTACATGCAAAAACATATACTATCATTTATAACCATAAAAAGAAAATTACTTAAAACTAAATTCAATGATATTGTATCAAGCAACTTAGAATTATTTTCAAATAAAAAATTAAGAACTACCTTTTTTTTATCATTATTTTATTCAAATATAACAACAAGTTTATGGCTTTTCGATTTATCCCTCTGTTATACCGTAAGGCTTAACTTCTTATCCGATTTAATTATTTTGGATTAATCTCTGCATTTCAGATTTATTTCATGTCAGTTTAAAAAAAAAAAAATAGACAGACAACCATGTCAATACGAGGTTCACTTGTATCGTTTTCAGGAGCAGAAACCAAAAACACAACCTTATTTTATACAACTTCAAAATGAGGGGCTTACAAGCACTTAAAAGTGTCCTGACTAGGTTTACACGCGTAAACTGTAATCGGGAACTTATTTAGACACTAGTGGTTGCCCCCGGCTTCGCCCGCGTATATGTTGGTTATCTAGGCTATATTACTGTAAAGTTTCATCCAAATCCGTTCAGTAGTTTTTGCGTGAAAGAGTAACAAACATCCATCCATGCATCTATCCATCCATCCATCCATACTTACAAACTTTCTCGTTTATAATATTAGTATAGAAGTATAGATTGTACGCGGCAAATCTCGTAAAGTAGGTACAGGTTACAACTAGTTACAAGGCGTAGGCAAATCCCGTTCACACACAATTTCTTCCTGTTTGAGCTCTGATAATCTTCCAATTTCATTCCCTACTTTGCTTTAAATCCATTCTTGGAGAATACTTAGATGTAATAAGATGGCGGATGTGGTTGTCTATTTGATAAATTTTTTTTTTTTATAATCAATCATCATTTTTTTAATCATCATCATAACTTTATCATCAATCCTTTAATAGTCCATTGCTGGAAATAGGCATCTCTTTAGAAAAGAGGTTCTGAACTACTATAACTCGCTGGCCAGATGGGTTGTGATAGATTTTGTTTCAATTATTCATTATCTTTGCAGTGATGTTGTCCTGATGTTTGTTCCTCATTCGCCTTCAAGAAATACTTCAAAAATCATAAATTACTTTCCAAGCTACACGGCTTTTCCATTCAATTCGAAATACAATTTCTGTTAATGCTTTATTTATTTTATTTTTGTGAAATATTTCGTGATTTCAATAACCTACTTTTAACTCGGTTTATAATAATAAGTGGAACGTTAACAACGATAAAATGTTTATCAGAATAAAAAAACTGCATAATTTATGCTACGTTTATTTATTGATATATGCTTTGAATATTTTATTGCAAATATTAATTATTAACTTTAAAATCTGCTACATTTTTATTTAAGATAGAAATGTTATATTCACTTGTATTAATTATACATTTAATAAATTAAATTAAAAAGCTTTTTAAAAACAAGCTTTTACGGAATGCCTCGAGATGAATCAAACGAGTCCAAACTCGATGATGCGACGTTTCTTTACAGAGTTCCTATGGCCACCTTCCAGCTCCAGCATCAGATCAGCTCCATGTCTTTATAATATTGTATTGTCATGCTGTATACATATGCTTGCAAAATTTCAACAAAATCAGTTGAAGGTATCTGTTTCAAAATTGAGTTGCGAGATTCCACCCGAACATATAAGCATACATATATTGTAAGTTAATAAAAAGCTTGTAACTTGTAAAATCAGAACTACTGTGACTAAATTTTAAGGGCCCGTTTCACTGCTCGCTGATAAAGTCCCTGATAGACTAATGTTAATTTATCTGTAAAATAACTACAGATTTCGGTTTCACAGCTCTTAGATACAGAGATATAATTATGTCAGAAATACATATTTACATCAGCAACTGTTATCCCTTAAATATTATATGATTAAAATGTAGATAACTATCCAAAACTTCATCAGGCGATTGATGAA
Source organism: Diaphora mendica (assembly GCA_949125395.1). Lineage (NCBI taxonomy): Eukaryota > Metazoa > Arthropoda > Insecta > Lepidoptera > Erebidae > Diaphora > Diaphora mendica. The sequence continues at coordinate 24,791,057 of OX421314.1, forward strand.
ACTGGTCTTAAAGATTAAAAAAAAACGACGTTATTTTAATTATACAAAAATATATTGTATTTTATAACACATTTCACATGACTTGTGTATTGTCTCTTTTTTTTATTCTTTCTAGAAATAAATTACGTAATAAGTGCGCCAAGCCACATCCAACTTTCGATATCATGGTACCAGCTAACTTTTCTAAGGATTCCCGATAGTACAACTAAGGTAGTATATTCTTGAGAAGCTTGCATTCATTATACAGACTTTATCAGATATTTTTGTGCGTCCTGTTAATGATATTTGAAAAGAATTAAAGCCACAACAATACCCACTGACAGTTCAGGTATCTCATTTGATAGCCTAATATATCTGTGATTATTAAAGCATTAGGCAGTTTAATGATCTATACTAATAAAAGTTTGTAAGTATGGATGGATGGATGTTTGTTATTCTTTCACGCAAAAACTACTTAACGGATTTGGATGAAACTTTACAGTAATATAGCTTATTCATCAGAGTAACACATCGCTACTTTTTGCCGCGATAACCGACATATAAGCGGGCGGAGCAGCGGGCAACAACTAGTATATTATAATTATTAGGTAATTTTTCCCGTTACATATACTATGGAATTTCACCATAGTCATCAAGCCGTAGCGGTCTACGAAACATGGCCATGACCTCGTCTTAAAAAGTAGGTTTAGGTTAGGAGGAACATAATAGTTTAAAAATAAATACAATACGCTATAAACATAATGCAATACATGCATAAGATATATGGAAACATATGAAGCATGTTGTAATATTTTATACCGTGCGAGCATTTACTTAGAATATTTTAAAAGCTGTGTTGGTTCACTAACTTCATACAATAACCTTGCACTTTGTAGGATTAATATCTAGTAAATGTGTGTTCAGTTGGAATGTATTTTATCGACACTAAATTCTATCATAATACCTGAATTACACTTGTTTAAATTAATTGCACATGTGTAAAAACCAACTAAATAAGGTAGCCTCTCACAGATTTGAACGTGATTTTAAACAGTTATTTAGTATGTATTTATTATTAAGTTTGACTTTAGATGCGTTATTGTAAACTTGAGTAAATACCGTGTTTGTTTGAGCCGGTTTGCGTTCAAATCTAGATCAATCAATTGAGATTTAGGATTTCACGCAATATAAATAAATTTTAAAGACATTTGTACGGGCATCACTGTTTACTTTAGCGTTTATCTTTAATGTTGCTTTAGCATATATTTCAGGTATCAAAAGTAAAAGGAAGTGTCTATCTTAATATATAATTATCAGTGAATCAAGACATTGTATTCATACAATGACAGTGTCAAAATGAAAAACATGACAATTTATTAGCCAATGTAGTTCAATTACAAATATTGAGAGTATTTTAGTTATGATATTAGTATTTATAAGTCTTCTTATCGATATAACTTTTCTTCTTCTGCCTCGCCTTATCCCGTTACGCGGGGTAGGCTTTCCTAATCATGCGACGCCATTTACCTCTATCTCGAATGTCTAGTTCGTGGAGTCCCAATACTTTCATATCCTTTTGGACATTCGTCATCCAGGTCGTTTGAGGCCTTCCTCTTCCCCTCTTTTGTGTCTCGTTCCCTTCTTATTGATATAACTGGTTAAATTTAAATATTATCTTCTATTACATGGAACGTTTTCTAGAAGATTAACCAAAGATGTTGTCGCCATGATTGTCCTATTTTTTAAGATTACGCTGATAAGAATCCAATACAAAAACTTATCTAATCCCAGTTTGTGTAGCTACTAAACAAGTTAACAGAGGCAAGCCCCAGTCATTACATTATATTACTATCGTATCCGAAATACGTGCCGAAAAGGAATTTTTGTACGTGGTTGTAGATTAACATAAAACTTTATTCACATTTTGAATTAGGACTTGGAATAAACACATTTAAGAAATAAATACTTTGTCTTATATTACAGGTTTAATATATTACTTATAATAACATAGAATATTTACGATAAATAATTGTTGAAACATACCTAAGTAATTAAATAAAATATTTCAGAAGCAGTATCAGTGTTTTTCGATTTTTAAATTTCTTTTTACTTTTTCAGCATCTCAAATACCAAATTATACTTCAATACATAAGTAGATACAATACATGATCCATCAGAGAACTAAAATTCCAAAGTGAGTAGGTTGAAATGGCAATGAGCTCACAGAACCGATCTCTGAAGTAAGCGAGTTCTAGAGTGGAGAACGCGTCTTGGCAAACGTAGTATGGGGCGCTTTCTGGCCAGCCCCGGAACACCACATAGCCCGTTCTACTGCGTTTTGCATTCAGTCGCTGTCGAACTTCTTATGCAAGTCATACTTTGTCTAAGATTAGCCAATGACACACGAGAATTTATGCGTTAACGATTAAAGAAAGAAAAACGCTTGCAACTTGGCTAGGGTGGCAGACGGCGGGACGACTTGCATAAGAAGATTGGCAGCGGCTGAATGCAAAACGCTCTGTGGTGTTCCTTGGGAGAGGCCTATGTCCAGCAGTGGCCTGCAACGGGCTGATGATGACAAGCAGTTTATGTTTTTATAAGAAATTTATGGAACCCTTTATTTTGGTATCCCACTCGATAGAAGTAAAAGAAAATAATGGAGACATAAAAGAATAGGATTTGGGAAACAAGTAGGTATACATTTAACTAAATTATTCAAGAAAGAAGTTCTCAAAAATGGAAACCGATAAACATATTGCATTACGATCTTGAATAGCCTAAAATGCATGTTGTGTACAATAGGTATACTATCTGATACAATAGAAAACATTTTAAGTATGGAGTTTACTATTAAAATAAACAAAAAATCACCTACAGGAAACAAAAGATTAATGAGGCTCTCTTTAAAGAGTGGACTCTTGAAAAATAAGGATAAAATATTTCCAACAAAGGCTAAAAGAGCTCTGGGAAATCAGTTAACAAGCATTAACAAAGGGTTCGTTAATTAAAATCGATCAACACTAAGTATAAAGACGGTAATGTCTCTTGAAAAAGAAAATAATAGTTCCAAAGCCTTGTGAACCTTGTGGAAAGGAAGCGTAAAACTTTTATTTCGCGATGTAGGAGTGGTTGTTTGTTCCCGTTTGATAAAAATGGTGATTATCCGTGTGGTGACGGATTAAGAATACGGAGTGTTCACTCCTGTTCATACTACGTAGGAACAGGACTAAAGGAATAGACTACGCAGGACAATTGCACTGTATAGAGAAGGAAATCTTGACATATATATCTATATTTAAAAATGAATCGCCGAAATGTATGTACGCGCATATCTTTCGATCGGCTGCACCAAATTAAATAATTATTTTTTTTATGTGTTAGTTATTGTAAGGACAAGGTTTGGGTATAATATGAAAAATTAAAATATAAAAGGAAAGTCAACTTTTCTTTACACCGCGACGGGAAGCTGAGACATATATGTAAGGCTGTACGAAGTTCGCCGGGTCAGCTAGTATAGGTATATATATTTTATGAAATAAGGGGCAAACGAGCTGACGTATCGCCTGATGGCAAGCAATTACCGCCGCCCAAGGACCCCCGCAACACCAGAGGCGTCACAAGTGCGTTGCCGGCCTTTGGGGGATGGGGATGGGGGGAGGGGATGGGGGGAGGGGATGGAGGGAGGGGATGGGGGGAGGGTCTGGGGTACGGGTCTCCCGTATCTTCACTCACTCGGTGAAATACAGCGCGAGCGCTGTTTCACACCGATTTTCTGTGAGGCCATGGTATCACTTCGGTCGAGTTGGCCCATTAATGCCGAAGCGTGGCTCTCCCACAGTAATTTACTAAACTAACCTCCTGGCCGGTGCGGTACAGTAGGTCAAATCTACCTATCTAAGGAGAATCCTATGTCCAGTGTTGACTGATAGAGGCTGTTGATGAATTTTTTTTTTTTTTGTTTTTTTTTTTTTATGTATGGCCCGCCATAATGACTCTACTCTGCCTGATGGAAAGCATAAGCAGAATCCAAGAGTGGTGGTCACCATACTCACTGCGAATGCAGACAATGCAGTATGGCGACCCACACCATGGCGGCCTAGTGATGCTGCTGCATCTTTTAGTCTAGCCAACAAGTATGGAACTTGTTGACTAGACTATTTGGGTCTCCGGTCTCGCACTCACCAACGAAACACGACAGCACTATCGCTGTCATTTTACGTTGATTTTTTGTGCGAGGGTAGTACCGCCCCGGTCGAGCCGGCCCATTCGTGCTGAAATCAGCGTGGCTCTACTACCTTTTACATGACAATGATATACATTTTCTTGAAAGTGATCAATAACAATAGATTCTTAGTAATAATTTATACACTGCATATATATATTTAACATTTTTTTTTTTTTTTTTATGGAATAGGAGGGCAAACGAGCAGACGTATCGCCTGATGGTAAGCGATTACCGCCGCCCATGGACACCTGCAACACCAAAAGCGTCACAAATGCGTTGCCGACCTTTGGGGGATGGGGAGGGGATAGGGTATGGGGATGGGGTATGGGCCTCCGGACATTTAAAACCAGTAAATAATTAGGTATCATCTAGTTCTTCACTACTTAACTGCAGAAGAACCAGCTCATAGGTCAATATTGTACCTGCCATCTGTAAGAAAAGAATGAAATTTAAAATTGAATGAAAGAACAAAACGTATTTGCTGCGATAACTAACAATGACAGAACTTTAACTTACCGATAGAACTAAATCTCTAGTTATGTAAAAGTATTTCATCCCTGTTAGGGCTACTACGTCATCATTTACTTGGTCTAAAAATCTTCGAACCTGTTAAAATAAATATGCTATTAGATTTTCTGTTATATATAATATAAAAGTCACATCACACGTTTACAAATGTGAAAATCTTTCTGTAAACTCTATGCTATGTTCTTAATTAATGTTAAGTCTATTTTAACTAATCTACAGTGTGTGTAAAAAGAACGTCACCGGCATTTTTTTAAATTTTGGAATGCAATTTATAAAAATAAATATTAGGCTAAATAGAACAATCCCTTGCCTAAAATGCATTGTACAAAACATAAGTTTACCCTCCAGTTTTCCTCCAAATGTACCAAAATGTACCGCGATTAGGTCGCCCATTATTTGAAAAAGTCCAAGGCCTTCGTGAGCAACTGAGTGAAGAGATATTCACAAACAAAAACCGTCGATGACTTACGAGATCGTGGCAAATCGAAAAAGACATCTGTTGCAGAGGATAAACGGATTGAGCAGCTGTTTGCCAGGAATCCTTTATTATCACTTCGCTCTGGGCAAGAAAAGATGAAGAAAAAGGGTTTAATCATATCATTTGACACCATCAAAAGGCGTTTAGTTGTAAAGGGCGTGAAATATCAAAGCAATGTGAAGAGAACTCTCCTTTCTGAAACGCATATTGAAAAAAGGCTGCGTTGGGCGTGCGTAACCAAAGACCATGATTGGAACAAGTTTTTTTTTTCTGATGAAGCTTCATTTTGGGACACCGGTTACTCGACTCGAGCTTGGACTACGGCTCACAATAGACTGATGCTACGAACCGTGAAACGTCCTTTAAAGATGCATGTTTGGGAATGCTTCTCAAAAAAGAGTTTCGGAAATTTGCACTTGTTTATCGGTATTTTAAATGCTGAAAAGATGACGAAAATTTACGAAAAAGTAATAAGTCAGCTAAGACGATGTTTCTACACCAAAATGATTTCTGGATTCTGCAAGAGGATAATGATCCTAAGCACCGAAGTCAGCTCTGCACCACTTGGAACGCGGAACATGGTACTAAGGTATTGGATTGGCCCTCACAGTCCCCTGATGCCAATCCAATTGAAAATGTTTGGGCGTGGATGAAGCTTAAACTAAGGGCAAAAAATGTAGTGACCGTCGCTGACCTTAGTTGTAAACTGAAGTCCGCGTGGAGGTCTTTACCTCGCAGCTATGCTGAAAAATTGGCGAAAAGTATGCTGCGAAGATGCCAAGCGATTATGGACAATAATGGAGATTGGACGCCGTATTAATATAAAGCATCAAACAGCAATAAAAGACTTAATTGATTACAATTTATCGTTTAATATTTCTAAGATTTTCGTTAAATTTTGCCGGTCACGCTCTTTTCGCACATAGTGTATCTCACTTTATTTACAAACTACATAGGTAAGTCACGATTCACTGTAACATATTGTAGTTGCAAAAATATAGGTAAATTGTCTTTGTAGTGTGAAAAACAGAGTTCAAAAAGTCGACAAACCTCTATTGAATAAGCACAGGACGGGACTCTATAAAGACCAGAGGTGGGCACCGAAGAAGCGTCGTTCACGCTGGCTGCTACGAGACACATAGTCGTAAACCTCGCTATCAAGAATATCAGGGAAAATACAACGTATATAGAACGCTCGTAACCGTGAAAGGGTCTGTAACACATGAAAGACATATCCATATTTAATACACATCATTTAAATGACAGTTTTGAACAAAGCGAGCAGCACGTATACGGTCTAATACTAGGTCATGAATATCATTCAGTTTACTTACGTAGTACGATGAAATGGACATTCTTCCAAATTTTTTACTTGTGGTCTTATACCGTTGCTGTAAAGGAATTAAAAGTCAATGAAAAATTAGAGGCTTTTACATAATATATCTAGTTTTGATACCTGACCTGAATACCTTATAATTTACAAGCAGAATTTTAAAATTTATATAATAATTTTTAATTTATAACATTAGCTGTTGAGAGGATTTCTAAAGACACTAATTGTAAAAGTAGAAAGCTGTACTTACGCTAGTACATTTAATATCTGCACACAAATCCAGGAAAGGTTGGTAGCGAAAGACAAAAGTACGAGTCCACTGAACACGTCATCAAATCGTCTAATGAGACGAGTTGCACGATTGTAGTCGTCTCGAAGAGTGCCCCAATTACATGGTGATAGATAATTCTAAAAAACGAACAATAAATACTTCAAATAAATGAAAATTTCTTCGCCTGGACAGTTTAGTACTAAGATACCTATTGTCAGTTTTTGTTTATGTTTGACCCTGCCAAAATGACTCTACTCAGCCTGATGAGAATACCAAGGATAGAATAGAATATTTCCTACCACTCTGCTTATGCAGAATCCAAGAGTGATGGTCACCATACTCACTGCCAATGCAGACAATGCACCAATGCAGCATGGTGACCCACACCATGGCGGGCTAGTGATGCTTCTACATCATTGGGCCTCCGGTCTCGCACTCACCAATGAAACACGACAGCGTGAAGGCTATCATTTTACGTTGATTTTCTGCGCGAGGGTAGTACCGCCCCGGTCGAGCCGGCCCGTTCGTGCTGAAATCGGCGTGGCTCTACTACCTTGTGAAGGTACTTTTGGAAAATATAGGCAGAGAAGATATATTATTATGTGGACTTTAGAGAGCCCATAGCAAACATAACACTTCTCAATATTCTGTTAGGTATAGGTACACTAAATATAAAACGTTTACCTTTTACCCGACTAAGGTGAAGCCAATAGGAAGGGTTAGTTTGTATGTTGCGCTTACACTACTGAACCGATTTCAATAAATGCAATATCTTCTTCGTATTAATGGCCCGGGCTTTAAAAATTTGGTCAAACGTTATGACGTAGTTGGCTCATAGTTCTTTTTAACCGACTTCCAAAAGGAGGAGGTTCTCAATTTCATCGGTATTTTTTTTATGTATGTACATCGATTACTCCGTCAATTGTAGACCGATTTTGAAAATTCTTTTTGTATTCGAAATGGTACGCTCCCCATGTGGTCCCATGGCCACCATATCAGGATCTGATGATGGGATCCCAAGGAAATCGAAAGAAACCCTCAAATTTACGTGAGCGCCTGCAATGAAGTTAAGAGCAATTGTCTGCATGCCTTCATATTCTGTAGACATCATTTAATTTTAAATAAAATGATGACAAGAGACTTGAGAAAGACTGAAAAGCGAAAAATAAAAATAAAACTTCGTTTAAAAAAACCGACTTCAAAAACTTTAAAGTATAAAATAACTTAATTTGTATCTGCTACCTATTCATAGGTTTGAAGTCGGTGCCAAAGCAAAATGTAATAGTAGGTACCGCACTCGCCGCGCGTGACCTTGAGCGAGATAGCTGCTCTTCGCGTTGAACAAAACAACTGAAGCGTCGGTGACGTCGAAATATAGCGAGTGTGGTACCTACTATTACATTTGGCTTGGCACTGACTTCAAACCTATGAATAGGTAGCACATACAAATTAAGTTATTTTATACTTTTTAGTTTTTTAAATCGGTTTTTTTAAACGAAGTTTTTTTTTATTAATATTGTTTTTATTGAAACATTATAAAGAAAGATATTTAAACTTAATATTTGGGAATTTAGGATCGTAAACTAAAGTTAATTTCCATTGGTTTGGGTTGCTATTGAAAAATTTTAATTCTATAATTTTTGAAACATGAAACATACCTTATCTGCAACCCACAGGATTTTCTTATTGATCTCTTTTAACATCGACGTCAAGTATAAACTTATACAAATGATATAAATATCCGCCAATGTCCAATTTGCTGTAGTAAATATGTTATTCAACTGAGAATAAATAAATATTTACATCATTAAAAAGTGTACCAAATTTATTATTAAAGGTTAAATATTACGAATCAATATCAAATCAAACAAAATTAATCTAAGTAAGTAAACTAATATTGCAAATAAAAATAAAAGTTCCAACTGGTTACACGAATATTTTAAGTACATTTTTAAGAAATTTTAAATGTTACTCAAGTGATAAATATTACTGATTTTTGGTTGGTTGGTTAATTCAAGAAACTCAATAAGTTACGAAAAACTAACCGGGATAGATTTACAAATAGTTTTTATTAACATTTTTTTGTAGTAGAAAAAATGAAAAAATACGTGTATACCTGCAGAAGAATGGCAGTTACTACATTGTAAGGAATACCGAAGTCAAATACAGCTGGGTCCATGTTCCTAACGATTATCTCAATAGTATTAATGTCTACTGTCTCTGCGCATTCAAGTACTGTCGATATCTCCCACATGAAATACACAATATATTCTACTGAAATATGTAAAAATACATTATAAGATTATTGGTCAGAAGTACCTACATTGTTAAGCTAGCAGAGAGCTATATACTGCTATCAACGAGTACGCGGCGTCTCAAGTACTAATTATTTTTATTTGTTGGCAAAATATTATACTTTTTCAATTTCGTTAGTCATGTGTGGGATGTTATTTTTAATTTGTTCCTCCTGAATATTTCATCGAGTCTAATAATTACATTAATTTTATCATAATTGATGTTATTTTTAATCGATTAAGTTACAATCTATAATAAAAAAATCTCACAAGCCTTGTAGGAAAAAAAATCACGCAACTCCTTAGCAGGCAGCACGCCCTAGAAACCTTTTAATCAAGGTAAGAGTGCTCTATTATTTATAACTGTTGTATACCTAAGTAGGCGTACTTTGAGTATAAAAACATTTGTATTTTTACTTTCAATTATGACATGTATTTCAAATTATTTTTGCCAGTCCCCAACCCGCACTTGGCCAGCGTGAAGACGTATGGCCTTAACCCTCTTCTGAGAGGAGACCCAAACCCGGCAGTGAGACGTTATGGGTTGTTGGTGATAAAATTTATTTTTTCTTTCTTCAAATTATGTTCGTGCCGATTTAAAAAAGAATACATATTTTTCTAAGAAGAAAAATAAATTTGAAACACACAAGTAACATAACACGAACGAAAGTATATTACCATGAGTTTTTAATATTGTTAACACTCATTGGGAATTTTATTGTGATTAGAGGCGGTAAAGGAAGAACTTAAATTGCAGGGAGAAACAGAGGCTCTGTAGTAAAGGATTCCACAAGTCCCGGATGAGAGAACGGGACTGATAATGCAATGGTTAGAAGAGGTCGGGACCGTATAAGTGTACATCCGTACTTTCATCGTAAAGGCTTATTATTATATAAATATCAATAACTGTTAAAAAATACAAAACTTACCAATAGCTAAAATCAAAAAGACTGTGGAGGAAATGTCGCACCAAAAACTTATGCCTTTATTAGTGTACTTGTCCAGGTTGCAATTGAGTATTTCTTTTAGTAATATTTCCCATTTACTTGCGATTTGTATGAAAATGACCGTAGTGCATACACTTGCTAAAGAGAGACTCCAATATACTACAAATATAGTTGAAAATAATGTTAGTGTTTAGTACCTCTGTTTTGGGTTCACAAATTAAATCTGGATTATATTTTTCGATATAATAAAATGCTTGCGCAAATAATTATGTAAAAATCAATTGTTTAAAAGCTGGCTATACAATACCAGCTAATCTTTATTTCATTTTAATTTGAATTTAATAGGGTAAATGACTGTATCGTAAAATACCGATGTCTTTTTCATTAAAACTAATATAACAAAACTTCTCTCTCTAACTCTAAATATAATTATTACAGCTTTTCATTTCTATTAAAATTTTAATCAAATAAACATTGGCATATATTGCTCAATTGATTTGTCTAAAACAGTGACGTCATAAGTTTGTATTTAGCACATTTTTATACAAAGTTATCTTTTTGACAGATGATAAAAAGTAAGTAATTTGATTAAGGTGTCATCTACCTTCTTTGTGTGAATGCGTAAATATGGCTGCTTTATGACTAACTGATATGAGTACATTTGAACTCTGAATTTTTTTTTTATCTTGTTCTTAATTGTTCTAGGTCCATTTCATAGACTTATTGTAATTTTTTCACTAATGGCCAATCAGCTATGTTTTTAAGGAACTTAAGAATACAATTTTTTTTATGGAATAGGCGGGCAAACGAGCAGACGTATCGCCTGATGGTAAGCGATTACCGCCGCCCATGGACACCTGCAACACCAGAAACGTCACAAGTGCGTTGCCGGCCTTTTGGGGATGGGAGGGAGGTAGGGTTCGGGGATTGGGGTATGGGCCTACGGTATCCTCACTCACTCGGTGAAACACAGCGCAAGCACTATTTCACACCGGTTTTCTGTAAGGCCGTGGTATCACTCCGGTCGAGCCAGCCCATTCATGCCGAAGCGTGGCTCTCCCACGATTTTTTCGGGATAGTAGAAGTTAGATAATATAAATTGCCCTGTTATCATTTCGAAAGTCAGTATACTCACCGAAAAATGTAAGGCTATAACCTGACCCTCTATATTGATGATTATATACAGAAACGATTGCTATAATAGCTTGAAATATTGCTAGTATTGCTGTATATAAGAATTTCCATGAGAACAACTTGAATCTGTAACAAAATACAATTTTTTTTTCTTAAATCTCCAATACATCTATACGTTTAATAAAAATGTAACAGGTCCAATTCTGTACATTAAAGATATTTTGAAAACATTTTTTGGAGGGCTCTCTATAATCGATACTGAAGCCAAAACTGTATTTTTTTTCCTTTTTGTCTGTCTGTCTGTATCTTGGCCGCGCATCACTCCGAAACTACTGAACGGATTCAAATGAAACTTGGCATGATTTGAGTTCATACTACGAGGTAGGACATAGGATACTTTTTATTCCGACTGTATCGACTGTATCGCTATATATGCGCGTATACGCGCGTTTCACGACTGCCCCGTGTGCTTAGGATACAAGGTTGCGTTCAAATCTCGTTTGAAGCGTGTATACGCGCGTCATCTGCGTGTTTAAAATACGCCGTGTGCTAGGGGCCTAAACCACGCCATGATTCCGTTGCTATTGCATACATAGATGATTGTTTCTTCTTCGCAAATAAATCATCTACGAGAGTTATCTAAGCAACAGCAACGCCTTCACTGGAACTTCTTTAGAGCGATTCATTGCGTTATTTACGCAAGTGATGAATTCATTTTTGATATTTTACAGATTTGTTAGTCAAATTATATCATTTACCTTATTTTTGTAATATCGTGACTCAATATTGCTGATACTGGATTCAAACCAACACACTGTCCATATATAAGTATTACTTTCATTGCTCTTTGAAAAAGAACGAACTGAGTATTTTCTTTCTCTTTGTTGCTATTGATTGTGTTCTCTTCATTTTGATCGAAATTTCTTTCATAATTCGTGTCATCCTTTTTCTCATCTGCTACCCAACTTCTGAAATCATTTTTTAAATAAGTACCGCTGAAAGTTAAATAAAAAGGCAGGAAAGCAATGATTGTGTATTGTTTCATAGTAAAACTAGCTTTTGCCTGTGGTTGCGCTCCCGTATATATCGGTTATTGTGGTAAATAGTTCCCTATGTTTTTGCTCAAGAATCAGTGAATTTTCATGGTAAATTTTATCCAAATCTGTGCAGGGGTTGAGCCGTGAAAGCGTAACAGACAAACAGACAGAACTATTTCCTAATTTATAATATTAGTATAAATTAAAGAGTTTTATGTGTTGTAAACTTACTCAGTTATCTTTTGATGCGATCGGTAAAAGGCATTTGTATCGTCTGAAAATGAGATGTATTTATATTATTTAATCAGGTTTTCAACAAATCACTAGTACCTGGTAGTCACAGATTATCGAAATTATACCGCTACGCAAATAAACGGTAGGTTTAAATTACAATAATCAATGTTTGGTGGGGTCAAATTTTGTTTCTCTTCCATCTTTTCACTGTGGGAGAGCCACACTTCGGCATAAATGGGACGGCTCGACCAGAGTGATACCACGGCCTCACAGAAAACCGGTGTGAAACAGCGCTTGCTCTGTGTTTTAACGAGTGAGTCAGGATACCGGAGCCCCCAAAGCCGACGACGCACTTGTGACGCCTATGGTGTTGCGGGTGTCTATGGGCGGCGGTAATCGCTTATCATCAGGCGATACGTCTGCTCGTTTGACACCTATTACATAAACAAAAAACTGCAGTAATTAAAAGGTAATAGGATACCAATCGTTTCACTACACATTTAGTAGAGCCACGTTGATTTCAGCACGGACGGGACGTTTCGACCTAGACGGTACTAGCCTCTCACAAAAGATCAACCCTCCCTGCCCTCACACAGAAAATCAACGTAAAATGGCAGCATTCGTGCTGTCGTGTTTCGTTGGTGAGTGCGAGACCGGAGGACCAATGATGCAGAAGCATCTGAACAGGCACCCATAGTGTGGGTCACCATGCTGTATTGTTGCATTGTCTGCATTCACAACGAGCATGGTGACCACTACTCTTGGATTCTGATCATGTTTTCCATCAAGCAGAGCAGAATCACTTTGGCAGGCTCATATATGTATATAAACAATCATTGTATGTTGCACCTACCTAAATGTTTGTGCCTGCTTATTTCATTTTCCATATTCACTGATATTGACAATATGTTTCACGTCAACTATCAAGAAAATTTTACTTATTACTGAACCACCATCTTGTTTTTGTGACATTTGTGTTATAATTATTTCAATAGAAATATATTCATATCCTATGTTTTATGAATGTTTGGTCCAACTGTCTAAAGACGTGATAGTTTTGATGTTTGTAAACAAAAGTATGTTGGTTTAACTATTATAATACTCCGTATTTTCGTCTATTTTGTTTTTGACATTTGATTGATAATAAAACAATACCAGAGAACGTAAAATGTAACTTTAGAATGTGTTGTAAGAAAACAAACCATATTTTTATTATTTATAAACATTGTGATACCTACTATAAATGAGTAATATTTGAAAGTAAATGATGAATGTTTTGATTTATAAGTTCTATTATACTCTGAGATAGGGGAAGGCGTTGGGGTATGGGCCTCCGGTATCCTCACTCACTCGGTGAAACACAGCGCAAGCACTATTTCACACCGGTTTTCTGAGAGGCCGTGGTATCACTCTGGTCGAGCCGGCCCATTCATAACATGGCTCTCCCAAGGCTGAATTTTCAACAAAATTCTCAACAGTCTTTGACTGATCACTGCTGTACATAAGCCTCTCTTTAGAAAGAAGGCTTTGGTATGGATACTACGCTAGCTAGATGTATTTGTATAGGGGTTTTTTCAAGTTTTCCTTATTATTACCCGACTGCGAAAGAAGGAGTGTTAAGTTTTTCGAGTGTATGTATGTATATTTCTTTGGCACGCTCTAGAGCCTAAACGGGTTGTCGTATTTTTGTGAGTGGTGTCAATAGATTCGTTTTAGTCGTGAGAGTGACACTGGGTACATGAAAATAAAATAAATAAATAAAAATAAATCTTTTCTTTCTATCTTTTCAGTTCTTCTATGAATTTAATAAAGATGACAGATATTAACGCAGTCGTTTTTTTTTTTAATTATTCGTTACTTGTTTATAAAGTGTTCTTTATTACTTATAAATAAGTATTTATTACATAATAATCCTATGTTAAAATGAATTCTAGTCAAATATTTTCTTCACTTTGTTTTATTTTTCATAATCAAATAAGATCAAAAAGAAAATATTACCTTTCCGAACAAATAATTTTCTAAGTCGTTATCTAAATGACAACGTCCTGTCGTGAAAAACATGACGTGTCTATTAATATTTTACCTCAATTTTATCAACATTATTAAGTAACTGTATTTATAGTAGATTAGCAGCCAAGGGCTGTAAGGCATCAATTGCAGCCCGAGATATTTATCTATCTATAGTTCGAGGGTATAACTTACACCCGAGCTAACTATTGTGCTTTACATCTCGATTGTGAGGTAAGTAGAAAAAAACTTAATTGCTGCTTCAGCTTCCATTTTCATTGAATCGGGCAGCTCATATGCAGCTTATATCTTCATCACTTGAAGAACTCGTGTTTTTCCTAATTAGCACGTAATTAAAAAAAATCCCAAAAATAAAGAATATTTAAAGTGAAAGTTTTCTATTCCCGCCTTTTTTCATTAAAAAGAATCGAGTAAACGAGTAAACTTTTTTTCAAGACCGAAATTGAGCTTCGCCGTTCGATATTTAAAATTGATGACTATTATACTCACACGAAGACAAGGCTGAATAGCAAAGCAACCTCTTTGGTCATTGGGCTGAATGCATGATGTCTATTGCCAGTATGATGGTTAGATGTACGCGAACTTTTTGAAAGAAAGAAGTGGTTTTTTTTTATTACTTACCGCCCTAGGGCTTTTCTAGCTACATTATTACCCTAGAGTGCTAATTAGTCACCTACAAGCCCCGTTTGGAGGTAATAAGAACCTACTTACCGAACATGAGAGATGTGAGATACATTTAAAGACTGCACGAATAATAAAGTGTCACTTCACCGATTTCTACTTACCTGAAGTTTTGAAGGTTCAAACCACACATGGGACAACACTTTCTGTGATCCACTAATTGTTGTTCTGCGTCTGGGTTAAGAACACCCACACGCAGAACAATAGTGTCCGTTTCATGTATGTTTGTAAAGTCCCCCGTGAGACAGGAATACTCCTAGTGATAGAGTTTCTTGTCGGTTATTCTCCATGTGAATGACATTTTGGAGCTGCGCAACTAGAATTATTCATAATATAACGTTTCGAAGGGGCCTGAAAAGACCTACTTTAAATAAACGTCTTTGATTATTCTTTTTGCGGGTTTTTTTTTAAATAAAAATATGAAAAAAGATATGAGTTATTTCCTATGGAAAAACAAACTAATTTATTTTAAAGTTTTGTTTAATATTCCACTCACAAAAACAGTTTTGCAACATGTATCCAACTAGTATTTTCAAAAATCTAAGCTTGTCAACGCTCAGAAGTTATTTAAAAAAATTATATTAAGCCCAAGTGTCGTAAGTTGCTGTAGTTGTATTAGTAACTGAATCATCTTCAAAATATGTTTTGCTGAACTGCAGTAGCACCAACTCGTATGTTATTATTGTACTTATTGCCTGAAACGACAAAATATTAAAAAAAAAATATATAAACATTCTTGTAATTTCATCTGTCATGCCATGTAATAAATTTGTCGAGCTATGTAATTAATTTGTCATGTCACGTAATTTATCCATAGTATGTTACATGCATTTATACATATTTAATTATGTTTATCAGTAGTCTGGTCACCACGGTTACAGGTTCTGCCTAGCTTGGGATTTTTGCATAGTAAATAGTAATAAGAGGGTCCGTAGCGTTACAAATTAGTATGATAATTATTACTAAACAGACTTATAGAAAAAAAACATTGAATTTTCATTGTCTGTCTGTCTGTTCGTCCGTCTGTCTGTCCGTCCGTATGTCACAGCCACTTTCTTACGAAAATATAAGAACTATACATTTGAAACTTGGTAAGTAGATGTATCCTGTGAACCGCATTAAAATTTTCACACAAAAATTAAAAAGAAAACAATAAATTTTGGGGGTCCCCATACTTAAAACTGAAAATCCAAAATGTTTTTTTCATCAAACCCATACGCGTGGGGTATAGGTAGGGGATAGGTCTTCAAAAATGATATTGAGGTTTCGAATATATATTTTTTCTAAACTGAATAGTTTGCCCAAGATACACTTCCAAAGTGGCAAAATGTGTCCCCCCCCTGTAACTTCTAAAACAAGAGAATGATAAAACTAAAAAAAATATAATGATGTACATTACCATGCGAACTTCCACCGAAAATTGGTTTGAACGAGATCTAGTAAGTAGTTTTTTTTAATACGTCATAAATGGTAAAACGCAAAAAAAAACACTATTATTAAAACATCGATCAAAGTTACAACGAACTACAAAAACTTTTATATTATGTTACTTGCTGCTTCGGAACCCTTCACGGGCGAGTCCGACTCGCACTTGGCTGCTTTTTTAAATAAGCTTTTAATCTTGACCACATAAACTTAACGCCATGTCAGAAGATTGTATATTAATTTTATTATGAATATAAACAATATTTTCACGCACTTGTAAAATCGTATTTCGAGTGACGTAGAATAACTTTCCACTCAACGCTACTGTTGTGAAACGAAGTGTTAGTTGGAATCTTAACACCTGAAATAAAGTTGAGTGCATAATTAATTAAACAGTTAACTACAAAATATCAAATACCGCTATTGTCGAAAAAATATGTTCAATATATTTATTTATTATACTAAATAAAAATTTTTTTTAAAGGCGGTTCACAGTCAACCCGATAAGCGATGATGGTATGCGAGGACGACATATAAATATAGTATTTAATCAAATTGATTGATAACATACTCAAACAATTTTGAAATGTAAAAATAACAGGTAGGTATATAATTAAAACAGTGCTGAAAACTATATTAATAAAAACGTATTCAAACATTATGATTAAAGGTAGTAGAGCCACGCTGATTTCAGCACGAACGGGCTGGCTCACCTGGTGCGGTTCTACCCTCGCACAGAAGATAAACCTAAAATGACCACATTCGTGCTGGCGTGTTTCGTTGGTGAGTGCGGGACCGGAGGACCAATGATGCAAAAGCATCATTAGGCCGCCATAGTGTTAGTCAACATGCTGCATTGTCTGCATTTGCAATGAGTATGGTGACCACTACTCTTGATTTCTGCTTGTGCTTTCCACCAGGCAGAATAGTGTCACTTTGGCAGGCCCATACTTTAAACAAAGGATAAAAAGTTGCCTATCTAGTCATTCAACAAATACCTCCTGATCATATTCTGCAGGCTGTACGCTGTACACTGGAATTATGAGCTTTTGTGCAGTGTTGTGCACGTTGGCAGTGAACAAGGATAGCAATATAAATCTCAGTATCAAGAACGAGAAAGTGCTGTAGCGGAACAGGAAATAGTCTGGAGTTGTCATTACACTAGAAATAAACAAAATCTTATATTAGGTTCGTACAAAACTAAAGTTTGGGACTAACTAACTAACTGTGTGTCATTGCTCATATTTCCTATTTTAGTATCTATGGCAACTTCTTCTACTTCTTAGTCTTTATTATTTCCAAGATTATTTAGGGTTGGATTCTAGTTCAACCGGTTATACCTAAATGTCAATTTTTCCACGGAGTGATTGGCATCGAGCCTCCGCAAACCTGAGGGCGAACTCAATTCGAAAGCTGAACTACATAGTTGTCAGTATATTTGAGGGCACTGACTTCCCAATAACGATTGCCATAAATGTTCACGACAACTGGAACCGACGGCATAATGTGCTCTCCGAGACACGGGCGTAAAACACCGCTATTGAGAATTTCTGGTAAGAAAAACCCAACTTTTGATGTGACCCGGAAATCGAACCCGAGACCTCTGGATCGATAGTCGTATACGTTAACTGCTAGACTAAGTCAGATTAATATACTAGCTAGAATAATATTTGTCAAAACGTTTAAAACACCTCTTTCTACTCCTGCGTGGATTATATACTTGAGTGTATGTATTTAATCAATAAAAGATTGAACCCTGTCTTTCTTGTGTTGATATAATTGATGAAATCCTCACAATGTATAATCATCAACTTACTTGTTATTTTTTTCAGTGCCACAATTCTTGAAATTTATAACAGTTCCGCTGTAAAAAAAAATAAGAATATGTATCCCAAAGTCAAAGTTTAGTAGTAAATTTATCATTAACTGAAACTGACTACGAATCTACATCCAACACAATTGATAAAAAATGGTCGTAAAGTTTGGTAAAGTCGGTTTACGGACGATAATTTAACGTGACAACGTCATAACGAAACATTGATGAAATGATGAGAGATAGATGCAGCGTTTGTGCCGAATCATCATTTATGCGGCGTTACCTCGCTCTGAGGCGTTCCATTTAAGGCTTGAAGTGCAAGCGAGATATAGATGCGGCGCTTGCATCCGCAGCATTAATATCTCATCATTTCATCAATGTTTCGTTATGACGTTGTCACGTTAAACTATCCTCCGTAAACAGACTTTACAGACAACCATTTTTTTTCTCATTTAGGTTTGTATATCAGTAAGTTGATTATGAGACTTGGTTGGCCGGTTGAGAAATGTGAAAACAAACCTCGGCCAGACATTAGCATAAAAAATTAAGCTTTATTAAAAAAATACATCTTTAAAACGATCAAAAGTTAACGTGTTTAATATTAAGTAGGAAATGAAAAAAAAACGCTGATATTTACTGCATTAAAGTAAACAGCTGAAGACAGATGAAGTACATGTTACTAAAGAATGAAACAAGAATGAAGCTACTCAAATGAGCATCTATTTCTTTCACCAGTAGCGCTAATTTTGAGTAGTGTTCTCGTAATTGCCCCCACGATATCATACTCTAAAAACAAAAAATAAAAGATTTACATTCAGTAGATGAATATAGTATTCAAGGTGACGGCGGTGTTTCAACAACGATGGTAAATTCTAAGAATGAATTTATATGAATTGCAAAACTATCGAATCTTTTCTTACAAAGAACCATACCGGTTGCAGTAAACTTACCTAATGTTGATTATATGCCTAATTGAAGATGATGAGAGGAATCAAGGCGAGGCCTATGTCCAGCAGTGAACTGTTAAAGGCTGTCGTGTAATGTAACGGTGATGACGATTCTGATATATAATTTACTAGCGGACCCGGCGAATTTCGTACCGCCATATTCACATATCTGTCTCAGCTTCCCACACGCAGTGTACAGTCGCGGACAAAAAAAATACTTTTCCCGTTCTTTTTTTTATTTTTCTTGTATACAAACCTTGTCCCAACAATAACGACCACATAAAAAAAGAATTATTTAATTTGGTGCAGCTGATCGGAAGTTATGTGCGTACATGCATTTCGGCGATTCATTTTATATATATAGGTATGTCAACTGGTCAACTTATAACACTTAAAAACTTCTATGATTTGTGAAATAAGGTACTCTTACTTTTAAACTTACCGAGGTTTTTAGGTGAATAATTTAGTATATTTTTTGTAAGCAATAATACAGAAAGATCACTTTGGCTATATTGTTCTGTATTTGATTAGCTAATAAATATTTATGTGATACTAGTGGTTGCCCGCGGCTCCGCCCGTGTATATGTCGGTTATCGCGGCAAATAGTAGCCTATGTGTTATTCTGATGTATCTATATATATAAAAGAGGAAGGTGAAAATCCTGAAATTTTGCATGTAGGTTCTTTATATAACGTAAGTGAGCACTAAGAAAGGAATTTTTGAAATTCCACCCCTAAGGGGGTAAATCAGGGGATGAAAGTCTGCGTGAGCGAAGCCGCGTGTAAAAGCTAGTAAGATATATTATTAAAAAGTTTCATCCAAATCCGTTTAGTAGTTTTTGCGTGAAAGAGTAACAAACATCCATTCATCCATCCAAACTTACTTCCAATCTTTAGCGTTTATAATATTAGTATAGATAATAGAATTGATTGTGGTTGATCGTAGTTGTTATAGTCAATTTGCAGGTACCAAGACAAAAAATTGTTTTTAAAAACAACATAAAATTTACTGTGCTTACGTTGTTCTTCTTGGAACAAATGATCTTGTTCAAATTTTGAAAATGCGAAGTTATATAAAGGCTACAGCAAATTGTTAACACATCAACGTAGCTGCACAAGACGGTAGTTTGAAAATTAAATATCTGAAAAATAAGTTTCGTTTAGTAAGATCTTGCGGCTTCTCTTCTCTTTTTTAAAAGACAACTCCCGCATTAGGAATATACATCCAGTGTCGCGGGGGAGTTTACAAGTATACATTAAAAGGACACAGAGAACACCTAGACACAGAACAAAATTTTTGTATCACACAATGTGTTGTCCCATGTGAAGTTTAAACCCACAACACTTGGTGTAGTGGAAAGCGGTGTGGCGGCCACTTAAACCACTATTCCAACCGTGCCAATTTTAGAAATTAAGTTATTCGAAGTCGCATGGTTACGGCGTTTGGTATTTGAGTTTTCAGTTTTAGGTCACGTAACTCACCCGCTTTTAACAGATGATTACATAGGGTTATCTATTGTGTATCTAGTTATGGTAGAATTTTGTCCTCATATTAAAAAAAAAAATTGAAAATTTGGAATAAGTTGTAAGGAATTTATTGGACTTTAGAACATCCCAAATTGAATAGCTTTGGGTTTTATTCTTGGCATTGTCAGATTTAAGGTTGATGTTGGACCCACATAAATTTAACCGTGGTGTTCATGCAAATTTACTCATATTAAATAAAATATTTTTTTTTTGGTTTAAATTTATTAATAACTAGTTGTGCCCCGTAGTTTTACCCGCGGTTGGTGTTGTAAAGGTACAATTGTAAGGCTCCGTCCACTTGGATCCTCTGTTTAGATGCCCTGGGGGATCCATGTGGAATTTTCGTCCACACTGATCCCCTAGGGGATCTTTTTGGATTTCAATTCCATTTTGATCCCCCAGGGAGCCCAAAGGGATCTAAGCAGGGGGTCCAAGTGGACGAAGCCAATTATAACCGTGTCTTATATCGCGGGGTGTGGCTTTTATACATATAAACCTTCCTCTTGAATCACTCTATCTATTGCTGAAAACTGCATTGAAATCCAATAAGGAGTTTGAAAGATCAGACAGGACAGACAGACGAAGCGATTTCATCTTGTCTGTGTAAAGATATTTATGCTCACCAAAGCAAAAGTTGCCTTCACATCGCTATAAGGTATGAAGTTAAAAATGTAAAACATTCTGATCTTCATAAATGATGCGTAGATTTCTTGGTGTGTGTTAGTTGAACTAGTTCTAGATATACATGCAATAGTCAACTTTATGCTCAAGTTGGTCGCGAGACCGTATGTCACTGCGAAAGAGTAAAACAAAATTAATTGTGCTGATTAGATGCTGGGCGAGACCATCCATTTACTTTTTCTGGGTAGCCAAAAGATCTATAATAATATAAATAAGTTTATTTCATCTTAATCTCATCTTGCCTGCTTCGGTGGTGCAGTAGTATTGATTTCTTAAAAAAGACAACTCCCGCATTAGGGATAAACATCCTGTGTCGCGGAGAACTTTACAAACATACAGTAAAAGGACACAAAGAACACCCAGACTCAATACAACAATTTATGGATCACACAAAGTGTTGTCCCATGTGGGATTTGATCCCACAACACTTGGCGTAGTAGAGAGCGGCGTGGCGTTAAACCACTAGGCCAACCGTGCAGTTGCGACTGCTATGCTGTTGATTCCCAAGACGGATCAAATGTTTGTATTATCTGTAAATATTGGTTTCGGAGTTTGGCTGTTTTCTATGTATTAAATGTATGAATTAACAAAAAAGGTATCCAAGAATTTTATTAGTAAAACCAACTTTTATAGACTCTCTGCTTAGTTTGAAACTAGATGACGTTGTATGTCAGATGTCCGGAAATGTTTTTATTAATTGCGTACCTATAGTTAGTATAATCATCGTAATTGCAATAATATTCGATTTCTTAATAGTGCGACTATCCAGCTTCAATATAGCCATGCTCTGTTCGGTTTCTTCAGCTAGTTTCATCAATTTAGGCCAGCACTTAGCTAATCTTAATAGGGATAAGGCTGCAGCAAAGTTTATTGCATAATATAAGATGTTAGCTGAAAGAAGTAAGAAAAGTTTCAAGACTATTACGATATATCAATTTGTGTGATCCCAAATTTGTAGCAGCTATATATTCCAACATTATAAATTTTGAGAAAAATGAAAAACTTTATCAACATTTTGTTAGATGAGAGCGCTAAATAATAAAAAAATAACAAGAAAAAGTAAAGTAAAATAAACTCATACCCGAAAATTTAAAAACTTTTGTAAAAATGTGCTTGACTCCCCGGCCATTATTTCGAATATATTTCCATCTCATTAATTAAACTCAGTTATGTAGTTTAAACGCTACTGTGGAATATACATAGACTACCAAAACTATTACCCTTTTCACTTTGCCGTATTTGAGTAAAAAGGTTACTGATATTCGTTTTTTACAAGGAAATAATTTTCAAGCAATTATAAACACTGAACTTCAACTTTTGGCTCTGTGGTAAAGTGTGACCACAATTTTGCCAATGTCATGTTTTTGAACTATAAACACTCTTCAGAGAATTTTATATTTTGACATACGTGCACTGATGATTACTAATTGAGAATGACATACTTACAGATTGATACTATTGAGGCTTCACTGTTCAGAAAATAATGAATAGTGAAGTAGAGCAATACCACTTGGCCCATGAGAGTCAAAATATTGTAGATACCGTAGAGACATTTTAATTTAAATCTGGAAATATAAAGTTGGTGTCATTTAAGTTTTTTTTTTTATGTATAAGGCTGGCAAACGAGCAGACGTATCGCCAGATGGTAAGCGATTACCGCCGCCCATGGACACCTGCAACACCAGAGGCGTCGCAAGTGCGTTGCCAGCCTTTGGGGATTGGGGGGGGGGGGGGGATGGAGGCGTTGGATGGGGGAGATAGGGGAAGGGGTTGGTATCCTCACTCACTCGGTGAAACACAGCGCAAGCACTATTTTACACCGGTTTTCTATGAGTCCGTGGTATCACTCCGGTCGAGCCGGCCCATTCATGCCGAAGCGTGGCTCTCCTACAGTTTCAATGATTATGTTTTTTTTTGACAATTTTATAAATTAGGATGTCACATTAATGAGCAAGGGTTAATTTTTTTAAGGCAAGGTTTTTTATTATCTGCTATAATCCCTTATAGATAACCTACATATATATATACTATCCACATGGTTTGCAAATTAAAAAGGATTGATGATGGAAGACTCACAAATGTAATTTATAGAACAATTAAGTTTGGAGGTGTCGAAGGAGTTTCTCCACGGTGAACATTTACTGACCCTGTTGCGGCTTGGGAACAGTCCTTATTATTTTTCCTATCCAAATATCGTTACCTAACTTCCCACTTCCAACTCCCCTTGCACATGAAGCGAATTCTTATCAGCGCCATCTAGTGCGCGGACACTCAAAAAAGAGCGCTAATGGCCGCGTAGCGCGTTCACGTTGTCTCTCGTGAAAATATCTAAAATCAATGGAAATAGACTGATCTCAATTGTGAAAACCGTGTACATTTCGTGTGGAGTGTGATCCCCTGCCTGTGCTGTGTGGGACTCTTGTCTGAACCAACCAAACGTGCTCTGATGAACCGGGTTCGTGGATGTGCCTCCGATTGGTGAGTCCTCCCAACCTTTTCCCGTTTCTGAAGCTGTTCGTTTGTTCCTGATTGATATCACTGGATTTAGACATACGCTAGAAAGGTGCCCTAGGTTACCGCCCGCTGTGAACCAACCAGCAATAGCTCATTCATCAACATACATAAGTGGTCCTTCGAGCCGGATCATCGTGATTAGTTACAAAAACTTATTAAATACAGTCCGCTTACTAGTTTTCATCGATTATTTACAATTATTAATCTAAATAGTGTAATACAATTTGTTAATCGTACTTATTTCATTGCATTTAATAGTAACTCATTTATTTTAAATGTAATTCGACAAAATTCTAAAGTTGTTGATTGGTTCATATTGCTCAGACAGTGTTACTTATCTTATTTGTTCGGATTATACTTCGTATGGAATGTGCATTGAGCGTTTGAACTTATTTTATTTTATAAAGTGGCTACTTGAGGGTAGAAATTAAACTTATTTAGGTACTCATTTATGTTAAGAATCTTCTTAAATTTATATAAATAGTTGAAAGTTATTCAACTTAATTGAAATTAGGTAAATACGTATGATATCTAGATATTGTATTGGTTTTGATTTAAAGAACAAAACTTGTCTTTGTCTGACATTATCCTGCTACCTATTTGTTTGTGAACAATTAGGTACTTATTTAATTATTAGTTCACGAGGTGTGAGATATACACACATCAAAAGTGTCTAGGGATCAAGCATTTTTATGCGGATTTCTTGAGATTGAGATGTGGCTTTGGCCCTGGCCTGCTCAGTCGCCAGACTTGAACCCGATTGAGCATGCATGGGATATGCTACAGAGAAGAGCTCTGCCGAATATGGAGGGTATCCAGTCGCAAGAAGACCTTTTTTTGTTGTTGCAACGAACATGGGCGGCCATTCCACAGCGTGATTTGGATGAACTCATTTTGAGTATGCCAAACCGATGTTCTTGTGTTAGTGTTCGCGGTAGAAACACGGATTATTAATTGTTTAAGTTACCTAATAAAATTTTAAAGAAAACTGTTATTTCAGTCTTTTTTTCGAACTTTAATGTTAGTGGTTCAAATGTCAAAAATCCTTTTATTAGGAAAATGGCAAATTTCTTTATTAATGCAAAGGTGACTTGGTTTATCGTTACTGTGACAAACGAAAACACTTTATTTGATGAATCCTTAAAGAAAATTTTAATTAATATCAATCAGGAGAAAAGTTATTGCAAAAATATATGTTGATCCCTAGACACATATGTTGATCCCTAGACACTTTTGATGTGTGTATTTACTTGAAGTTTAACTTATTTGATTGCTCACAATTACTACCAAAGAGGAGAATGCAATTAAACTTTATACGTCACACCGCGAATATGTTTTTCGATCGCTACAGATTCTTGTAGATTTAACTAAATTATTACGTGAGAAACGAGATTCGTCTAAAGTTAAAGAGTTTCGTGCTAGATATTCGAAATTAGAGAGTATACGAGAAGAATATGTTATATTAACTGTGAAAATAAATAGTTTGAAATTAACTTTAAAACCTACGGAGTCCGTCAATATGCAAGTGATGGCCGTGTTCGATGATATGTACTACGAAGTACTGAGTGCCTCGTCAGAGTTTCTCGCGCCGGCGCCGCCTGTGTCGCCAGCCGGGGGAGTCAGCTCGGTACCTGCTTCCGACACAAGCCGCGAGACACATGCTAGGTTACCGCGAATTGACCTCCCGAAGTTTGATGGTAAAATAGAAAATTGGCAAACCTTTTATGATACATTTGTAAGTTTAATTCATAATAATTCATCGATTGTTCCGATTACTAAATTTCATTATTTAATTTCTTGTTTATCGGGATCCGCCCTTGGGATCGCTAAACAGGTCAAGGTTACATCGGACAATTATGAAATAGTTTTTAACGAATTGGTGAAGCGTTATCATAATAAAAGAATTTTAGCGGTGACGTATTTAGATCAAATAAATAAATATCCTTATTTAAAAAATCCTTATTTCAATGAATTACAGTCGTATACTAATGTACTATGCGAGTCGGTCAATGCCCTTAAGGCCTTAAAGCTAGATGATCTAAGTGATTTTATTTTGTTTAACTCCGCGTTTCGCGCGCTTGATAACTATACGCGACAGCGCTTTGAGTGTCAAAATAAAACGGAGATTCCTACTTTTCACGAGCTTATGGAGTTTCTTCAAGACTATGTTAGAGTTTTAGAAACTACTTACCATACGACCAGCGTGATTGAACCTGCTAGTGTCACTACGCGGTCTGCGCCTCCTTATGGAGGAAACTGGAAACAGATCAAAAATGTTTCAGAGCGAGTGCAGAAACGATCTGTGCTCACTACTCAATCTGGGCATTCTAGAAGCTTGATATCATTAGAATGCTATCACTGTGGTGCAGCGCACAGTATCTATAAGTGCCCCACATTTCAATCGTTAGGTTCACAAACTAGGTTGAACTTTGTAAAACAAAAGAACTTATGTGTTAATTGTTTGCGTAAGCATCCTGTCGATAAGTGTGTATCAAAAATGAATTGTTTTATCTGTGGTCGCAATCATCACACGTTAGTCCACGTCGACGACCCGCCTCCATTAGCGACTGCGGCAGCCACCGGTTCGAGCACCCACGCCACTTGTAGTGCGTTCCAGGGACAAGCTCGCGACACGTGTGTGGTACTGCTCGGTACGTGCATGGTGCGCGTGCTAGACGCCTCTGGCACGTTGCAACCGGTTCGAGCGCTAATCGATAGTGGTGCTCAGAACTGCTTCATGACTGTGAAGTGTGCACGGAAGCTAGGTTTTCAGTTGAGTCGTTGTAATATTAATGTGGCTGGACTAGGACAACATTCGGTGTGTCAAGTCCGGGGAATGACTCAATGCTCCATTCGCCCGTGTGATTCGAGTGATCCGCAGTTTCATATCTCTCCTATTGTTATCGACAGCATCACATCGGCTGTGCCGACCTCGGTTATTCCACAAACGGTTCGTAGTGAATATAAACATTTAACGTTAGCTGATCGTGACTTTGACAAACCTGCTGATGTCGACCTGTTGCTCGGCGCTGAGTTGTTCCATCACATCTATGACGGACAGGTGTTGAAGCCGAAACCCGGCTACCCTGCTGCTTTGCACAGTGTCTTTGGGTGGGTCCTCTCTGGTCCAACAAGTGTTGCCAGTCCTAACTCGGGTGTCACTTCTTTGAAAGCTTCCTCTTGTAAACTTGATGAGATGGTCAAGCGATTCTGGGAAGTGGAGGAACCTCCCCATAAACCTATTTCCGTTCCAGAAGATGATGAGGTCGAACGCCTTTATTCCAGTCTTACTTATAGAGATTGTGACGGCCGTTATGTGGTACCTATTTTATTGAAAACTCCTGACTCTAATGTAGGAGATTCTTATTTTAGTTCGTTGTTGCAGTTTATTAACCTTGAGAAACGTCTAAGTCGGCAAGAACTACTCAACTCTGATTATTGTGAATTTATGCATGAATATGAGCAACTGGGTCATATGCAAGCAATAGCGACCAGCATCCCAAGCGGTCGCTACTTTATACCGCACCACTGCGTGCTTCGTCCAGAGAGTTCGACGACGAAACTTCGCGTCGTTTTTAATGCTAGTCATAGGACGACTAATGGCTTATCTTTAAATGACATTGTTTATACTGGACCTAAATTGCAACCGAATATTGTAGACATCATTACTGGTTTCCGGGTTCATAACATCGTGTTCACTTGTGACATCTCTAAGATGTATCGTCAATTCTTGATAAGGCCTGAGGATCGAGCGTGGCAACACGTGCTCTGGCGTGATTCACCGTCCTCACCTATTCAAGAATTTGAGTTACGTACCGTAACCTATGGTGTTAAGAGCTCACCTTACCTGGCGATCCGTACTCTGCATCAACTGGCTTGCGACTACGGCGATCTATATCCTCGTGCTGCTGAAGCTCTCAGGCATCATACGTACACCGACGATATGACTACCGGTGCTTCTTCTGTCGAGGCAGCTTGTCAAATCAAAGACGAACTGATCAATCTCCTCAGTTGTGCTAAATTGTCGTTGCGCAAATGGAGCAGCAATAGTCCTACGTTCTTGGATGGACTACCATTTGAACACTGTCAAGTTCCAAAGTCATTCAGCGATGATGGTTCTATGACCCTTAAGGTCTTAGGAATCCAGTGGGACCCCATTGGTGATTATTTTACATATTCCGTCACACCTGTGGACATTGTATTTACGAAACGTTCTATCCTATCGAACGTTGCTCGAATTTATGATCCTTTGGGTTGGCTTGCACCTTATATATTACAAGCGAAATTACTCCTTCAAAGCCTATGGCGTCTTCACTTATCTTGGGATGATCTTATTCCCGAGGAACTGTCTTGTGACTGGGCTAAGTTCATTTCTGGATTATCTAATTTAAAGCTTATTAAAATTCCTCGCAAAATTGTTACTCATTTGGAAGCCGATCATCAACTAGTTGGATTTTGTGACGGATCATCTAAAGGTTACGGATGTTGTATTTATTTGCGGTCAGTCTATGGTAATCGTGTTGAAATCTTCTTACTTATTGCTAAGTCTAAAGTAGCCCCAATCAAACCTCTTACGGTTAATCGTTTAGAGTTGTGCGGCGCCACCTTGTTGTCACGCACTCTTCATCACATTCAATCATTGCTTGCTTCTAAAATTAAAATATCTCAAGTTTTTGCATTTACGGACAGCTCCACTGTGTTAGCTTGGCTTCACACAGAACCTCATAGATTAAAAACTTTTGTTGCACATCGTGTGGTTCAGATAACTGATACTTTTAAACCCTCGATCTGGCGTCACGTGTCTACTCACGACAACCCTGCTGACTACTCCAGCCGAGGCCTCTCTTGCGAGGAGCTGGTGAAATGCGATAAATGGTGGTCGGGACCGGAGTGGCTGCTCAGAGGTCTCAATTCCTGGCCGGCTTCATTCCGTTCTGAACATGGGGGAAGTGCCTGAAGTAAAATCTTGTTCTCATGTAGTCCAAGGTCAGGAACCAATTCATGAGGTCTTGCCAGAGCTGTTAGAACGTTCTTCTTCGCTCACTCATTTACAGCGAACAGTGGCTTGGATCTTGCGTTTTGTTACAAATATGCGGCAAGAGCCTGGCAAACGCAAACATGGCGCTCTCACTTCTGATGAGCTAGAGCAATCGTTACTTACACTTATAAAATCTGTTCAACAGTCCCATTTTAGTGATGAAATTTCTAAACTTATTTCTAAGAAATGTCTTCCCAAACATTTGCAAAGGTTGTCTCCTTTTCTTGACAATTCGGGTCTAGTCCGAGTGAGGGGACGTCTTCAAAACTTCAACTTGCCTGACCAGTCTAAACATCCGTACCTAATACCTAAAAAATCTATTTTGGCTTCACTCATAATTACTTATTATCATAAAATTTATTTGCATTGTGGGCCTCGCACTTTGCAATCGCTAATTCAAAGAAAATTCTGGATTCTCGGAATCAGAAATCTAATTCGCTCACACTTATCTAAATGTGTGACATGTTTTAAGGTTAAACCTATTCCTTATCAACCTGTGATGGGAAACTTACCGCCTTGTCGATCCCAGACGGGTTTTTGTTTTCAAAATATAGGTATCGACTTCGGTGGACCTTTTCTGGTTAAAGAAAGTCGGAAACGTAACGCTCGTGTCCATAAAGCTTACGTGTGCTTGATTGTCTGCCTCTCTGTCAAGGCAGTACATCTCGAGCTGGTTTCGGAACTGTCTACAGAAACGTTTCTAGCTGCGCTAGATAGATTTGTGTCGAGACGAGGAATATGTCGCAGTATTGTGACTGATTGTGGCACAAACTTTGTGGGGGCTAAACGCTATCTCGAGGATATGTACAAAGTCATGCTAGATAATAGGGAGGAGGTTTCATCTCAATTAGGGTCTCGTGGAATTTCTTGGAAATTGAATCCTCCTTCCGCGCCCCACTTTGGTGGCATTTTCGAGAGTGGTATTAAGTCCACCAAATACCATCTCAAAAGAGTCATTGGTTCTCAAGTTTTAACTTTCGAAGAACTGGTCACGGTCTTAATGAAGGTCGAAGCAATGCTCAATTCCAGACCCTTGTGTCAGCTATCGTCTGATCCTAGTGAAGTAGATGTACTCACTGCTGGACACTTTATTGTTGGACGCCCATTGGTTACTCTTCCGGAACCACGTTTAGAAGAAGCGCATCCTCGAACTCGTTGGCAACTTCTTCAGAAACTTACGCAAAGTTTCTGGCGTGTTTGGCAGAACGACTATCTGCATACCCTACAACAAAAGGTCAAATGGTTTAAATATGACCATCGTCGTCCTGAGATTGGACAACTTGTTTCAATCCAGGAACCTAACTTACCTCCAAATGAATGGCGACTAGGACGTATCGCTGACGTTCATCCCGGAATTGATAAAATTATTCGTGTTGTGACGGTAAGAACCCAAAAGGGTTTACTTAAACGACCAGTAGTCAAGATTTGTCCTTTACCGATAGCTAATTAGGTTTTATTTTTATTCTATTAGTAGTGAACCTAGTTTTAGTTATTATACGGATCTTATCTTTAAGTTAAGCAAACTTGTCGTAATTTACTTATTTCTTATTTTAATGCATATTTCAAACGCTAGTATTTATTGTGTTTTGTTTTATATTTATATCTTATTGCTGTCTGAGCAACGAGGTTCCTAGAGGTTGTCGGACAGTGTTGTCTTGTGAAATCCCTCGGTGATTTCAAGTGGGGGGAGATGTTGCGGCTTGGGAACAGTCCTTATTATTTTTCCTATCCAAATATCGTTACCTAACTTCCCACTTCCAACTCCCCTTGCACATGAAGCGAATTCTTATCAGCGCCATCTAGTGCGCGGACACTCAAAAAAGAGCGCTAATGGCCGCGTAGCGCGTTCACGTTGTCGCTCGTGAAAATATCTAAAATCAATGGAAATAGACTGATCTCAATTGTGAAAACCGTGTACATTTCGTGTGGAGTGTGATCCCCTGCCTGTGCTGTGTGGGGCTCTTGTCTGAACCAACCAAACGTGCTCTGATGAACCGGGTTCGTGGATGTGCCTCCGATTGGTGAGTCCTCCCAACCTTTTCCCGTTTCTGAAGCTGTTCGTTTGTTCCTGCTTGATATCATTGGATTTAGACATACGCTAGAAAGGTGCCCTAGGTTACCGCCCGCTGTGAACCAACCAGCAATAGCTCATTCATCAACATACAGACCCCATTGGTGATGTACCTAATGAAAAAGGTGAGGTGAACAGCATTAGGAATCGACGAGCATGCATGCAGCGATTTATAAATGTTGACGAAGCAAAAGAGGCGTGTCAGGATTTTAAGTGGAGATCTTTGAATGATATTTTATTTTGATCTAGAGTGCGACTTTCAATTGCGAGATACCTATAGAAACAGAAACTGCTATGCACTCGTAATTTGTCGTGTCATCACTAGTAGTCAGATAGTTGTGTTAATTCAACATCTTGATTATAATTTGCTATATCGACTTAAAAAGTAAACTATGCTTTGTATTGTATAAATAAAATCTCAAAATTAAATGTATAGTAGTTACTTAGTTCCATCGGCAGTAGGCTGGTTGAGACCTTGAACAGGAAAAAATCCGGTCCAACGAGAAAGCCTCATCGAATGGCGCAAGCAAGCGTGAAGACAGCATGACTTCCTTTCCTGAGTGTCATTGACTTTCATCCTTTAACTGCAAAATGGAGACAGTAATGTTGTATATATTACATAATGGTTCACTGACAAATAACAACAGCTGTTTTGTGAAGCATTGTTTTAGTAGTCATCCGAAAGTTAAATGTATTTCTGAGCATTCTAAAATAAATAAAATAATACTCCTAACCTGAATATAAGTTATCCTAATTGAAATCTAGAACATTATGATTCATCTTCCTCTAAAATCGATTCGAAAATTCAAGTTTATTATTCATATGATATAATATGTTTTATGATATTATAACTTACATTGTCTAAATATTTTACTTCGGTAGACAACGTACGTTAAACTGCCAAGGTATAACAATTGTACGAATCACTGATGTGTCAAATATTTGTTGTTTGTAATATAACTTAAGTCGTAGGAATTAACATTGTTTATTAATATTTAATGGGTAGAAAACTGTTTGAACATTTATTTATGTTTGATGCTTGCTAAAAAATATTTATGACGTTTTTTTGTGTTTTTTTTTGCGGTACAGGAGGTCAAATGAAAAAGACAGTTTGCTTGATGAAAAATAATTTACCATTGCCATGAACATCTTCTCCTTCGCTGGTGAAACTAGAAAAATATATAAATACTACACTATCAGGGGTATGTCTTTCAGGGAATTTTAAGATTAAATAACACAGAGTTCATGCAAGAGCAAGTTAAACTTACTTTTGTTCCACCATAGCGAAATTTGATCTCAAAAGAAGTTGAACGGAGGATACTCAAAAAGCATTATTTGGATTAAGATTTCACGAACTTATATTATTAATGTTATGATACATTACTAAGTTTTGGAGAGAGAGAGAGAGTTCATTAAACCTCCGTTTAGTAATTGTAAATAACAGGTATTTAAAACGTACTTGCGTTTCTCAAAAAGATAAAACTTTTCATTATAAGGATGAAAATATTGACTTAATGAATTATCTGGCAATTAACCGAGTAGTACAATATAGACAAGTCTTCAGCGGTAAGACAGTTAACTTTGAGCTACAGTGTGATGAACATCGAAGAGATCTAAGCGCACAGAAGACTAAACTCGGTGACCATTTTTAACCGACTTCCAAAAAGGAGGAGGTTCTATGTTCCACTGTATGTATTTTTTTATGTATGTTCACCGATTACTCCGTCAATTGTGGATCGATTTTGAAAATTATTTTTGTATTCGAAAGGGTATGCTCCCGAGGTGGTCCCATTGCCACCATATCAGGTTCTGATGATGGGATCATGGGGAAATCGAGGGAAACCCTCATTTTTTTAGGCACTTACTATGTTTTTCGTATATTTTCTGAAGTTACACCGGTATTTGAGTCTGGTAGTCATAATTTTATGATGATGAGCTGATGATGTAAGGTACAACTCCTTAACGGTTAGGAGTTGGAGGATAAATCTTTAAACATGATATGTATGTATGTTACCTTTAGTCGTATTCTTTCAAATTATTTAGGTAAGCTGATGATGGAAGGTGGAAGGTACAACTCCTCAACGGTTAGGAGTTGGAGGATAATTCTTTCAATTTCATACGTATCTAAAGACATTTAGTCGTATACTTTCAAGTTATTTAGGTGAGCTGATGATAGAAGGTTAAACTCTTCAACAATTAGGGATTAGAGGATGATTTTAATATTATACGTACGTATAGACCTTAATTTGTATTCTTTCAGTTATTCATATATTATAGATCCTTTTATTGAGTAGACACCCACTAAGGAAGGAATTTTGGAATTTCTACCCCAAGGGGGTGAAGTAGGGGTAGAAAGTTTGTACGAAAGTCCGTCATTTTTTCAGTTAGAAACGGGAATACGGGATAACTGAAAAATAAAACTATACAAAGATGAAATAAGGTTAAATTTTTTTATGTGACACTTTATTATTAATTAAAATATAGAGTTTTAATATCACAATACAACTCTGGAAAAATCTTTTTTTACTTTATTCCGTTCGTGTTTGTATATATTCAATTATTTAATTTATAAAATTGTAACAACAACACCTCGTAAGTAACAATAGTTGCGTAGACCTGAAAAACAAAAAAGTGTGAGTTTCAGCTCCGACGTACGATTAGAGTTTACCATTTGGCGCCTTTTTGCAGTGCGCGCTTATACCTACTACGTTGAACGAAATTACGAAACGCATAATCGCCATGAAATTCTCGGCGCTTACGCCATTTTGGAGGACTAAACTAATAATAATCGTTGTAGCGCTGATCTGTTTTAATAGTTTGTTAGATTTGCAGAACTTGTTAGAACTGCACGGTTGGCCTAGTGGTTTAGGCGGTCGCCACGCCGCTTGCCAATTCGCCAAGTGTTGTGGGTTCAAATCCTACACGGCACAACACTTTGTGTGATCCATAAATTTTTGTTCTGAGTTTGGGTGTTATTTGTGTCCGTTTCATGTATGTCTGTAAAGTCCCCAGGATGTTTATTCCTAATGCGGGAGTTGTCTTTTAAAAAAAAAAAACAAAATAAATAAATAAATATATATATAAGTAATGAAAAAGCGCTCCATCGTTACGCCTTACTTGTTTTATGGTTTATATATTTTTATACCTCTAGATAAATATGTAAACTCCAATAAAAAAGCGTATGGTTCTAATGAAAAGACAATTAAGTTCTGTAATTTTTAGATCAAAACTGTCCAAACTGATATAAATTCAAATGTAAATTTGTTTGTTTCAAACCGCCGCCAAAAGCTAGTTTACCTAAACTGTGTTAGGAACTAAGCCGAGGCATTTTCCATACAAAGCTAAAACCTCGTTAGTCTCACAGACCGTTACCTTAAGGTATATCGTGTGGTGTAGACAGTGCTCTTCCAAGAGAGTGAACTACTAGAATAGTTAATTAGCAAACGAAAATTGTGGAATTCATTATTGCGAATAAAATAGAAGCTACTGGGCTGTTATTAATGTAGCAAATGTAGTAAATATTTTGACATTTACTTTATACATTTGATATTATTTAATATTAAAACATGCTCATACGGATCCGAAAAATGAACATATAGAGATCATTCTGTGTATGTACGTGTATGTTTGTATAAACTAATAAACCACTACTTTGGTTATTACTAGCTGCGACCATTGTATGTGTATAGATGAATAGATAATATATTTTTTGTCAAAGTTAGTGAATTTGTTGCTGTACAATAATGTTTTTTTATAACATATTTGCTCGTAAAGAGTCTCTTATTTCACAAATTTTAATATCGTAATGTTTCTCATTACGGACTTGTGCGTTATTGTAATGTAAAACGCACTTTTTTTTTAATAAAGTAAAACTCACGCTTTAACAAGATGCTCGAACTATACTCTTTTAAATATTAGCAAAGAGTTTTATGTCAGAAAAGTGGTTAACATTTTATGAATAAAATTTACTTTGAGAGATAAATATAATAAATAAACATTGAATTCTTGATTTTAATTAATTTAGCAATAAATTAAAAGCATTTATCTGTGACAAAAACACAAAAATATTAATATACTTGATTAATAATACTGGCTGTTTGTGCCAAATTTTACAAATTGTTCAAATGTTTATAACTGCTTTAACAAGTAATTAAAGATTTATTCGATCAAGAAAGTCCGAGTTTTATTTATTTCCTCGTAAATATGTTATAAAACGTCGTATGACTTACGTGCGCTTTGATAATTACAGCCTCAGCTTTCTTGTTGATAGCAATATCAACTTACCGCACTTATATCATAATTTACTATTACATGCAGTTTCTGTAAGTGTGGTGAAATATAACAAATGAAGAATATGAAATCAAATATATGAAAAACGCTTTTCTTATTGAAAAGATTTTTAACATACTAACTGTTAATATCATGCCATGTGTTATGTGAAAGAAATCCATTCCACTAATAGCAATTCTGATGGCCTTAACTTGAGCTATATATTTTTGAACCTGAAGCAAAAGAAATAACTGCAAAAGAGTTCCAAAATATTTTAAACAAAGTCAAAAGACCTCAACCCGTTTTTCAAAAATAAAGTACACGAACTCCTTCTAAATGAACTGGCAGACATATCTCATCCATAGTACATCTCATATTCCGGTTTTCATGGTGTATAGATGTGATATATATGTACCTGTAAATGTATGTTTATATTTGTGATATGTACTATTGTGTTTATATTTGTATAGTCTAAGTTTAAATATATTGTGTTATATATGTGTAATATGAAACCTGTGCACCTACCACACCACATTTCTACACCACCCGAAGGTTGACTGGAAGAGAATGCCCTGGGTATTAAGTCCGCCGATGTACAAATTTAGTGCATAAAGTTGATAAAAGAATAAAATGATAAAAAAACAGTAACAAACATCCATCTATCCATCCATCCATCCATCGATCCACCCATCCATACTTACAAACTTTCGCCTTTAATATTAGTGTGATTTATTCCCTATTAACTTTTTTGCAGCTAATTTGGCTTTTATCACTTATTCTATACTTACCCTCTATCCTTATCTATTCTACACTTATTTTACTCAACTAGTCTTACATCGACCTTAGTAATTAAATATAGAATTGAGCAAAGACAGCGGGAGAGAGAGAAAATTTACAAGCACTTTCGTTCTCAAAAATGATGCACTTACAACTTCAACTTTAAATATCCTCCAAATTCAAATGATCATCATCATCAACAAATGTGCCATAACTTTCAAACCAATATTAAATGTAAGATAAGTGTTAACATTAAAGTAAACGACCGTGGCCTGTGAAGCTGCGCAGCGTTTTGGAAAGTAATTTACATTTTAAAGTGGCAAAGTTTATCATATCCGATCATTACTTTTGTGAATGATGTACCTTGTACTTTTGAATATTACATTTAATCAATGATATTATATATTTAATAAGTGACAAGCGTTTCTTTTTATGTGTGAGTCTAAAATGTGTATGTGTGAAGAATTTCCCCCGTAAAACATGACAGACTGTTATACGGCGAATTTTATTTAAAACTAGCTTTTACACGCGGCTCCGCTCATGCAGACTTTCATCCCCTGATTATCCCTTAGGGGTGGAATTTCAAAAAATTCTTTCTTATCCTCTCACTTACGTTATGTAAAGAACCTACATGCAAAATTTCAGGATTCTAGCTTCAGCGGTTTGGGCTGTGCGTTGATCTCTGGGTATGTCAGTCAGTCAGTCTGTCAGTCAGTCACCTTACTCTTTTATACAGGGTGGGTATGACAAAACGATATTAATTTGAACTAGATGTACCTACACACAATACAATTCCACCTACAAAATTTCAATAAAATCGGTTCAGTAGTTTAGCCATAGGACACTATTTTTCGATTTTAAAATCTACTACACGATGTTGTTGGGTTTAATGACCGATGTTACACCTACCGTCGGGTCGTCGTCGCCGCGTCGCAAGATGTCCGAAATATTTATTTCTTTATAGTGGGTATTTATATATTAAGTTTCAATTTACACATTTGTACTAATATTTTTCCAATTGAAATTTCACCAATAATAAATGTTATACCAACCAATTAACAATTAGCAGTCACCTGTAGAGACACATCTTAAAAATCATCGGTACTTAGTGTAAATGCTCTTTTTTTCCGTGCAGAAATCCCTAAGTTTACCGCCTGCTGGTGGTTATGTCGCCGAACCGACCAAAAACCACACGGCGACTCAAGTACTAGAAGTCAGGGAATAAGTTCACCCTAGAAAGGAGATCTTTGGAACCCCGAAGTCCGCATAGTATATAAGAAAGAAATAAAACAACAATTTGTGCTCAATATAATTCATCTATAAATACAACAAACACAAGCATAAGAAAGTTCTGACCTTGTGAATAAAATTTAGAGAAACGTGGAAAAATATTCTTGTATGTGCCTACAATCACAGAAAACTATACTATACTATATATTCTGTAGTAAGTTCTTATAAATGTCGTGTTGAAGCATAGAGCAGCATGGTACGGAGTAGCCATAGGCAGACTTTCCCCTATGTCAAAGTGCAAGTCCAAATGGACCTAAGCATTACACAGTTATAACACATAATGTATTTAAGTGTGTAAAATTGCGAATGTTTTGTTTAAATTTTTATGTGTGAGTTCATAGTGACAAGCGATTGTTTTTATGTGTGAGTCTAAAATGTGTATGTGTAAAAATTTTCCCCTGTAAAAAATGTCAGACTGTTTTGTATCGGAATAAGGCGCTATGACTATTCCCCTCCGATCCGCCGGATCCGGAATAATATAAAACATCACTTCACAATTGAAATAACACTAATTCATAGGTGATTAGTGTTCCTATGATCTGAAAAGAAATTCCACATTTAATATTTTAAGTACTAAAATTAAGCATAATTTTTGCAAAAGTCTCGAGGTTTTTTTAATTTGAGGACAGTTTTATATAGTTTATTTTTATTCTACATTTAGTGACTAATGTCACTAGATTCTTGATGCCCATCAAGGGCAAAATCTGATTTAGCATGCAGAACACAACATCACTAGCATAACTGCCAGTAAGTTAGTTATGAAATAATGGCTTCTTGTACTTAAATGATATCTTTGTCAAATTTTATTTATAAAAGTTTCTCCACAGAAAAATTTTGGAGTAATTCTCGAAATAATTATTTATTACATTGTGAAATGAGAATGTTTAAAAGTCGATACCCATATAATTATTAAATAACGAATCAATAACTGTTACTTCAGAAAAGGGACGTTATGTTTTGATAAACGATACTGTTTTTACCAAAATTGTTTAAATGACAAACAAATCTATATTTTAACATCAAAATTAAATCGTCGATACTCACTGCTAATGTCAAATTACGAGTAACAGCAAAAAAATTATAGCCAGTCAAAGATATTTTTGAATAATATACTTGAGTCATTAACCTTTGCATCTGAAACAAGACATTTTTGATAAAACTGGTTAGAAATAATATTTGAAAACAGTTAGTCGCTGCTACTATATCGGTATTCCAGGGTGTCTTCTTGAAAACGGAAATGTTGTTATGTAAAGCTATTAAAGAATGTGGAAGATTCATGCTTGCCCAAATTGAGCAAGCACTAAGCAATTCTGATATTGAAACTCTCTGGAAGCGGGACTAATAGGACTTAATTTGTCGCCTCATATACTTTCTGTGATCTCCTAGCACTCTCTGCTCTCCTATCCAAAATAATGTTATAACTTCCAAAGTAATTAAATCTAGCTAAACCACTGCTAATAAAATTTGGCAAGAAGATACTTTTAATCTTGAGGAAGGATATAGGCTATTCTTTACCGCTATAACCAACAAACATTTATTATTATTATTTTCTACTGCTCAACTACTAACTGTGACCTGCTACAAAATAGTCAGAAGTTACCTTCTAATAAAATAGTTTAACGTCTCCAGGGACTTGTGAAGTGCCATTATTTGATATGTTTGTGGATCATTGTTGTTGATCTGGTTTACAAGAGTTACGGTAATGTGCATGGAAGAGGGTTTAGTTTTCTCTAATGATATGAGAAAAAACAAATCTTTAACATAAACTAAACAATGGTGCTAATTCTGTTAACCTCACTAAACTAAAATTCACTAAAACTTATTGTTGGATTACATGCTTTATTTTCATTTGCATAAAGTCCATTTATTTATATCTCAAATCTTAGCTGTCACTATGTTTAGTTCAGTACCAAATAAAAGTTTATCAGAGACACACGCTTGTTTATTACTTGATCTTCTCTATATCTATTACTTGATAGAAACTTACTTATAACTTTTTACTTATAATTTTTACATTAAGAGTTTAGTTTAGTATTTGACGTGACAACGTCTTATAATTCGATGGAGCCGGCTGCACGCACGAAAAAACATGACTCATGCGGCTTTACCTGACGTCATGCGACGTTACCTCGCTCTGAGGCGTTCCATTTAAGGCTTGAAGTGCAAGCGATCATCATTTCATCAATGTTTCGTTATGACGTTGTCACGTTAAACTATAGTCCGTATACAGACTTTACAGACAACGATTTTTTTACTAATAAACAAGCGTGTATCTCTGATCAACTTATAGTTGGTACTGAACTAAATATAGTGAAAGTTAAGATGTGAGATATCGAAAAATGGGTTGTAAGCGAATGAGATTATACTAAAATTAACTAAAATTTATTGTTGGTTTATGACCAACAATAAATTTTAGTTAATTTTAGTTTAGTGCTGTCAACAACAGAATTAGCACCATGATGTGTAGAAATCAATGGGTAAAATGCTATTTTAAATTGTTTAACTTACGTCAATATTAAATGCCGAGGATGGAAAAGTATGAAGAGCGTTCAAAGGTTCTCGACTTGCCGAATGGAGTTTTGAAGCGAAATATGATATCAGACCCGTTCTTATAATCACAACGATGCAGGGAAAAATGTAATAGGTGATTGTACCAGGGCTATAACTGAAATAAAAATATATAACTTTCAATACTTGATCGTGTAATTAGGTTAACTGAAAAAATAATATTTAGTTCTGAAGTTAGATTTCCTAATCGTCTTTATTATCCACTGGCTAATACTTTTTGAGATCGGTACAATGTGTAACTTTGGCATTGGCCAATATAATACAAAGTCAATAGCCAAAGACGATCGATCGAGATGGTTTTTAGTTCAACTTACATTTTATTATGATAACTAAAATCATTTAGTAAAAACCAGTAACTAAGTTGTTAACAAAATATTTAAGACCAATTGGTTTTCCTGTAAACTGTGAGTAAACAATTATTTCAATTGTTTTTTAAGAAATTTAACGTTTTAGAAATGAATAATAAGGCGGTAAATTTTCAGTTTAGTTTTCGTTTTAATAGCTTTTAACTAATTTCACTTATCTCCAATGTACAAAAGTGAAAATAGCTAAATTTTTGGATATCCAAAGCTGACCTGAAGTAAGTGTACTGAACATATTAGGTCCAGTTAATTAGTAGCAATTGGGCTGCGTCGGACAGAAGTACGAATGAGTGATCATATATAAGGGTTCATTTATTTCTTGCAGACATACACAACCCAAAATGGCAAGACACGACTTGGATTTATTTTAAGATCATGAAACAACTTGAACCCTAAATATATAAAACAGTAAAATGCATTTTATGTAAGAAGAGTAACAAGGTCAAGCATGCATACATACCTTACCAACGTACAATGAATACTTTTCGCAAGTAAATCAGTGTTTTGAACCCTTCTGAAAGCAAAAAATTAACAAATAAGAATTAAAACAACGTTCCTCATGTCTTTTCCTCATCATTTTCCAATCAAAAACGTTTTTATCTCCTGATTGCTGAATGTATAACTTTATATGTAGTACGTATTTTTGGTAGTGTTGAGTTTCCCCACTTCTACCAACCACCACCATTTACCGTGAGAGACTCACGCTTCGGCATGAATGGGCCGAATTGAACGGAGTGATACCACGGCCTCACACTTGTGACGCTTCTGGTGTTGCAGGTGTCCATGGGCGGCGGTAATCGCTTAACTTCAGGTGATACGTCTGCTCATTTGCCCGTCAATTCCATAAAAAAAACACGAGGTAAATAATTGGCTTCATTGATAATATGATAAAATACGATATGTATTTTTCGAACTGAAAAACAACGTAAGTTGTGATTCAAATAAAACTATTAATATAATAGACTTTGGGCTTACTTGATAATATGAAATATTTGTTTAAATATAAACAGAAGATTACAAAAATATGACGTCAAAACCATTGGGCTTATACTCTCGTCTACAAGTGCGACAATGCGAGATATTTGTGTGTAATGAACTTGAAGGGTCGACCAGCTTGCTACTCCGCGTGACTGATCCTGGAAGAATATGAGAGAATAAGCACTTGAGGTTCTAACAAATAAACTTGCTTGCACTTGCCTTTTTTTGTAAAAGCCTATAACCCATACTAGGAATATACATACTATGGGCGTTGGCTTTTACGGTAAATATCCTGTATTTGACACTTTACAAATAAACATGAAACGAGCACAAGAAATCCCAGAGCCAAAAAAATAGTTTGTGGATCACACAGAGTGTTGTCCCATGTAGGGATCGAACTCATAAGACTCAGCGTAGTTGGAATAGGCAAGAGGACTTCTTAAGCCACTACGCCTGTAATAGTTAGTAACATTTCATTGTCTTCCTTTCTGGTTAAGAAGAGAAGCTTGCCCTTTACAATATACTTAACTCCGAAAGACAACAGTAACATTTATTTAACCCAAAAAGTAATTTAAAAAAAAGAGTTTATTACTGCTCCGCTTTTTTTTTCAGTAATGTTGGTGGTATTTTTAAGATTGAGCAGGAATGGTATTTAAAAATCGGGCAACTAGAGTCATCAATGTATCGTTTCAAAAGTGCCTAAAAGGGCCGTCTTGTAATAAAACCTTTTTGATTGATTGATTGGTAAATTTAACAGTTTAAATTGTACTTACGCTCTGTTGTTTTTGTAAAATGATTTCATTGAAATGTTGAAACTTGCACCAGAGGTAGAGGCTTACTACCATGATCAGTGTATCTATGCAACTCCACAATAAGTGCATTTGTAATCGGAGGAACTGGAAGTGTTTATATTTACATGGTATAAAATCAAATCGCATCTTCTATCTCTTCGCTTAGATCTTTTTAACTACTCAATATATTTTAATGCAGTTTTTAGCAATAGATAGACAGCCAAGAGGAAGAGTTATATATGTGTAATACATGTATATTATAGGAGAGGAAATCCGAGAATTTAAAGAACTTCTGTGCGGTGCCGGGCTGGGTCGCTAGTATAATACTCATTCGTATCTATTACTATAAGTATTGAAAGATCATTCATATCTTATTTTGTGTATTAATAGTATATTAATAATAATATGTTCTTTTTTTAAGGATTGTTTAAATTCAAAAAGAGTTTTGTGAAATTTTTTTTTTTCTAAAGTCTTTTTTGGCGTATTTGTCGGCAACTTCACCGATTTTCATAATAATTTTAATTAATTACATTCAATTGTTTTACTACAATAGTAGTGATGTTATCAAATGTGGCAATAAAAAACCTAGAGATAATAACTCTCAAGTTTAGTTTAAAATTGAACCTTACGGAAAAACTCAACTTGTGAATTCATTAATGAATTGAATGAAATCAATGAAATGAATTTTTCGTTTTTTTTTTTGGTTTAAATGAATTTGTTATTCGCCGGATTCACTTTACGAAATAAAATAAGAATAACCCATTCTCTAACTTTTTGTATTAGCTCAAAATATAACTGTATGATCATTCTCATTAACCTTTTACAGTCTACTACTGGACATAAACTGGTGATAATGGTGACAATTACTATATAAATAAAATCTTACCAGAAGCAACAGCACAGAAAGACTGTGATATGGTAAAAAATCAATTATCCAACTGAAGAGAGTATTGTAAAGCGTTTCAAAGTTCATATTAGAAGACGACACACACTGTCCTAAAAGCATCCAGAAAAAGGAAGCGAAAACACAGAAGTCGACTGTAAAACATGAAACAGAGTTAAATGAGGTATTGTGTACACAAGTTAGTCGTAATCCAACTAACTTTATTATAATAATAATATTTCGTACATCTGACATTGTCATCAAGTCTTAAACTAAGCAGAGCTTATACGAAGGGTATTAAAACATAGGTATATATATTTTTGTAAATATATACATATTATTTTAACATAGAAAACCCCCAAACTTTGTAACAAATATTTGCAAATCATTCAAATGTTTGGTCCGAGCCGTAGATCAAATCACCCGAGACCTCAAGCTCCATGCTCATCAGTCACATACGCTCGAGGCAGTCAAATATTAAAACTTCAGTATGCAATTTAAAAAATACATTACCGAATCCCATCCTTTTGGTCTCGCCTTTTTACTTAGCAGGATGAGGATCTCAGAGTAAGGCAAAGCATTTGTGACCTTTGCCGTCTAGATATCCATGGGTGGCGGTAATCACTTACCAACAGATGACTCGTCAGCTCCCTTCTCCCTTCTCATATCATAAAAAAACATTTGATGAAAAGTCACTCACCTACTGCTGAAGTAATAATCATCGCAACCAAGAATGGAATAAAATTCATAAATCTCTGATGGTTCTTAAATGGCAATAATTTTTCCAAAGACTCAATTTGATTTATTAATTTCTCCCACTTCAAGCTAAATCGCATCATGTACAGTAAGTCAGTATAATGAAATATAGTCACTAATATATTGCCTGGAAAAGTAATACAATTAATTATTTTAGTAAAAGTAGGTACCTACTATTGATGATGATTCATGATACCAATATGAAATATACGATAAATGTATTCGTTATTATGACCAGGTATTCAATTAAATAATAAAAAAAAACAATATTTTCCTACTTTTTATGGCGTCAATAACCTTTCCAAAGATACTGACAGAACGGGATAATACACTGCAAATGAGTCTTGAGTCCTCTAACCAATATAATTATTGATTTGTTTCACATACAACTAAAATCATCTTACCGAACTTTTCGATGCTTTCAATACGGCTGGTCATTAGGAATATCTCGTATGTAATGAATGTACACCTTAGAGATTGAAGGGCAATGATTACGAAATAAATAGTTGTATACCATGATTTCAAAGAACCCCTGGAAACAAAACACATCGAAAAAACCACTGAATTAATTCCGTTCCAACAAGTGATCTGGATTTTAATATAATTTTCGAACATTTTTAGAAGGAAATAAAGAACAAGGGTTAAGCCAACACAGAGCTAAGCTTTGCAGTGACATCACTATACGTCAAGCCAGCAATACATAGTAAAAATACAATAGGATTAAAATTGTGTGAATGCAATAGCGTCTAAACAATATCCTTTAATAAATTAAAATCTTTTACACTTATTATCTTCACATTAAAAAAAATAGAAAATTACCTTGTAGAGTTACTGCTCTTGCTTATTAAACCGCTTATTGGTAAAATTCCCAAGCATCGGAATACTAAAAGAATTGGTCTAACAAATTCGTAAAAATAATATTTGTTTTCAACTTCTGGTTTTTTG
Organism: Diaphora mendica; assembly: GCA_949125395.1. Taxonomy (NCBI): domain Eukaryota; kingdom Metazoa; phylum Arthropoda; class Insecta; order Lepidoptera; family Erebidae; genus Diaphora; species Diaphora mendica. The sequence goes on from OX421314.1 coordinate 24,835,863, forward strand.
GGTTTCACTAGCTGAACTCCTTTTAATGACATCTTGATCATTCTAAAAAAAAGGGATATCGTTAATTTGGTTTGTCCCATGACAACAGGCTTTAAAATGACAAAAGAACTCTAATGTAAAACGTATTGGCCTTATGTAATCAATAACCCATAAGCTGGGCTCGGTTCTTCTCTTAGAAGAGGGTTAAGGCCATACGTCCCCACGCTGGTCAAGTGCGGGAACTGGCAAGACTACGTTGTGGCTACGTAATCTTGCCGATAAAAAAATAAAAAAGAAGGAAAAACGGAAATAAAAAAGAAAGGGAACGCCTAAAAACAAAACTATATTGAATTCAAATAAAGTAAAGGTTATTTTTGTTGACATAGAATGATACATTAGTTTCAAGTATATTACGAAACTACAAATTTTTCTTACAAGCAACCCAGTAAACGGCTCGCCACTTTTATGAAGTAAATTTGAATATTCGACCCCGTTTTATGATGGAGTGACTTAAAATGTATATTTATTTATGTCTACCATCATTTAGTATGTACTGTTTAAATAAAAGTTACTCTGTGTACAGCTTGATATCAATATATCCAGTAGTTTGACGTGACCTGATAAATATGTCAATGCGTGTTTATCAAGGGCTTACAAAACAAATCAAAACTTCAAATTTCTTAGTCATAATACATATGTTCTTTAAATGAAAGCTATTATTTTTATTAGATGTACATTTATATGCATGTAATAAAAACAAAACTTTTTCAATGTTTTTCATTAGAGTGTAGGCTTTAAAAGAGAGAGAAATTCCATTTTTTTATGGAATAGGGGGCCAACAAGCAGATGTATCGCCTGGTGCGAAGCGATCACCCCCGCCCATGGATACTCGCAACACCAGAGACGTCATAAGTGCGTTGCAGGCCTTTGGGGGATGGTGAGAGGTATGGGGGTAGGGGTTGGGGCATGGGCCTCCGGTATCCTCGCTCACTCGGTGAAACACAGCGCAAGCGCTGTTTCACACCGGTTTTCTGTGAGGCCGGGGTATCACTCTAGTCAAGCTGTCATGCCGAAGCGTGGCTCTCCCACGGTAGGATTTTTCTCAAACACATTCTTGTATTTATTACAATCAATTGTACAAACGCAAGAAACCAAGAAGGTCGATTGCAACCCCTTGTATTTTTTGCAGTATAGGAAAACAAAATCCTTATAATAAACTGTAATTAAATTATATAGAGCAAGAAAACGCATACGGCAGTTTTTCTATTGTCCTATCTTTGGCCTGCCCATGAAAGCCAACCGAGTCAACATTTTGCCGTCTTTGGATCACGATGGCTGTGGCAGTCATAAAGTACAAACGGAACAAAAAAAAATTGGTTTTCATAGATTCTCAATTCGGTAGAATATTTTTCTTGTAGGCAACGGCCTGGTTGATATAGAGGTTGGCGGTGACGAGGTCGATATGGCGATATGCGATCTAGAGGTCGTCGGTCCCGGTTGCTCATGCCAACATGGTTGCTCATCACATCTATGGCAATCGTTATTTGAAAGTCAGAGCCCTTGAAATATACTGAAAACTAGCTCAACCTACGAATTCAGTCCTCCTCAGAGTTGCGGAGATCTAATGTCAGTCACTCCGTGGAAAAAACTGATATTCAGGTAAAACCGGTTATACTACTAGCCGACCCTAAATAATCTTGGGAAAAATAGAGAAGAAGAAGAAGTATTTCTCCAGGGAAAACCCCAAAGAGCGATATATAAAAAAATATATTTTATTACCAAATAAATATGCATTAAAATTATAATAATTTATAGATATTATTTCGTTATACTATTACTGCTAGTAATGGACTTGCTACTTTGAATTTCACACTAAGCCATTCTGCGCTTAGATCTATAAATCCGAAACTTGAATTGGATTTGCATGTCAATAGGAGTTGCCATACTCTATGTAAATAAGATGAACCTTTAAGATAGCTTTATACCTAGTTTCAATTTAGGTGAGGACTGAGGTAATTTGATTTTGATTCAGCGTCTACACAAGGCGATGTATACAGTCAATTTACAAATGAACTCCAATCTTGAAACGGAGTAATGTGGAAAAGTTCACCCTAAATCGAGTTCTTCGAATCAATGAAGAAATGTAATATTATTTACTAGCTGACACACGCCTCTTTTGCGTCTCCTATTATCACCAGCATGAATAAATTTGCTCACAATAAAAATGTTTATAGTAATTCAACCTTAAAATAATTACCTACAAATTTTAACAAAAAAAAAACCGATCTCAATCTGGACTAGCACTAGCTAGTCAAAGCAAAGCACTAGCTTTCAAATAAAAAAATAATTATCAAAATCACTTCACCCAGTCAAAACTTATTAGGTAAGAAACATAAAAAAAAAATACAGTCGAATTGAGAACCTCCTCCTTTTTTTGAAGTCGGTTAAAAAGGACATTATGTTGTCCGCAACAACATGTGTGCATCTCTTACAACCTTTTTTATGGTTAATTTGCAAGCTATCCCCCGTACCCCGTTTCAATCATGAATTAATAATGGTGTTATTTTAAAGCTCATGAATACCGCTCGACCGGATGGATACCCCGGCCTCACAGAAAACCATTGAGAAATAGCGCTTGCGCTGTGTTTCACCAAGTGATCATAACTCACTTGGTGAAACACAGCGCAAGCGCTATTTCAGGAGGCCCATACCCCAACCCCTCTCCCATCCGCCGACCGGCGCTTCACTCGGTGGCGGTGACCTCAACGGACAGCCAGGAGACTGCCGATGAGGTACTCGCCAGGGTGAAGAAGGTGGTCGACGCCAAGGGTACTGATCTAAAAGTTTGTAAAGCCAGAAAGGCAAAGGGTGGCACGGTCATCCTGGGCTGCGACACGGAGGTGGAGCGGGACAGGGTGACCGAGAGGATAGCTGGGAACGATGGTGGGCTTGTGGTAGTTCCCATAAGGAACAAGGATCCACTCGTCGTCCTCAAAGACGTCTTTGTGGGCGGTGACGACGACGAGATGGTGAGGGCCTTCTACACCCAAAACAACAACATCTTCATGGGCCTACCACAGGAAGAGAGAGAGCTAAGTGTCAAATTTAAGAAAAGGACCAAGAACCCGAAGACATCGCACATAGTACTACAAGTAAGGCCAAGGGTATGGCAGAGGATGACGGAGACTGGTACCCTCTACCTGGACCTGCAAAGGGTCAGCATGGAGGATCAGTCTCCGCTCATCCAATGGACGAAGTGCCTTGCATTCGGCCATGGCCGCAAGTTCTGCACCGAGAGTGTGGACAGGTGCAGCCACTGCGGAGGCCCGCACTTGCGCGGGGAATGCCCCGAGTATGCCAAGGGAGCCGAACCGCGGTGCTGCAACTGTTCGCACTCTGGGCTGCGGAGCCTCGGCCACAACGCCTTCAGCGCCGAGTGCCCAACCCGCCAAAAATAGGACTATTTGGCGAGATCCAACACCGCATACTTATGACTCAGTCACACACGTACATACACACACTACACAGAAACACACACACGTACACACTGATTTGATAAATATATCATAAGTATATATGGACACATCAGAACACGCATACAAACATTGACATACACGTAAATAAAAAACATAGTTCAGAAATTCATAGTTCAAATACACAATGAAGTTGAAATAATTATATATATTTTGGTATAATATATTATATTGTTACAAAGATAGGAACAAAATTTTGATGGAATTAGATAAAAATAAACACGCACAAAAATATCAAACACGTACACAAACAAAATAAACATCATCATTATCATGGCCTTTCCATCTTTTCAGATGATTTAGACAGCGCCTCTGTGGCAATTTTTGGTATGAGCCCAATACGAGAGAGGCAGTCACGTCCACACGATTGACACTTGAGTAGAGGATCGTTTTGTGTTCGATCAGGTGAGACCCTGTCGTTCTTTTTTTGTCTCCTCCCACGCTTGTTAGCCAGACTCTGGAACCAGCTCCTGTCGTGGGCTCCGCGGCCCTCCTCCAAAGACTTCCTCCACCCGTCGCGATTTCTGGCGAGGTCCTCCCACTCCCTGGGGTTGATTCCGAAAGCGAGCATGTCACGCTTCGCGCAGTCCTTAAAGCGCAACAAGGGCCTTCCCACCCTCCTCGCAGCGAAAGCAACTTCACTCAGCAATGCACGTCGCGGCAGTCGAGTGGCGTCCATTCGATGCACATGCCCCAGCCATCGCAGTCTTTTCTGTTTTAGCATTGCACTAATGCTGGGCAGCTGTGCAATTTGCAGAACTCTTTCATTTGTGACTTTGTCACGCCAGCTTATCTTCAGTATGCCTCGAAGACAACGCATGTGGAAACTGTTTAGTCTTCTTTCTTGCTTTGCATAAGACATCCAGGTTTCAGTTCCATACAAGAGTGTACTCAGGACACAACTTTGGTAAACAATCATCTTGGTCCTAATAGTAAGGTGGTTGTTATTCCATACTCTAGTAGTAAGCCTGCCGAACGTCGTAGCCGCCTTACCTATACGACACCCAATTTCCACATCTAGCGACAGATTGCTCGATATGTTTGAGCCTAGATAGCAAAATTGGTCCACTACATCTAGAGCTACACCATCCAACAGAATAGTCGGTTTCTGATCGTAGCCCTGTGCCAAGATGACTGTCTTCCCCGCATTAATGGACATAGAAAAGAGAGAACATGCATTAGCGAACTTGTCCAAAAGGACTTGCAATTCTTGTGGAGTTTTTGCGACAAAAGCGGCATCGTCGGCAAAGAGCAATGAATCGACGAATAGGTCGTCACGTTTACTCCGCGATTTTAGAAGAGAGGCATTAAAGAGCTTACCGTCCGCTCTTGTGTGCAAATGTATTCCCCGGACCTCATCACCAAAAGCCACCCTCAGGAGCAGTGAGAAAAATATGCCAAAGAGTGTTGGCGCCAAGACGCATCCCTGCCGCACCCCTCTTCGCAAGTCGAATGAGGAAGATGTTTTACCATCGTGTACAGCAGCGCCTCGCATGCCATCGTGGAAGGATTTTATAAGGTTCAAAAGCTTTGGTGGACAGCCCACTCGCCTGAGCGCAGTGTAAAGCCCCTCCCGGCTCACAGTGTCGAACGCTTTATTTAGATCAACAAAAGCTATCACCAAGGGGCTGTTCTGCTCACGTGATTTTTCCTGTAGCTGGCGTAGGGTAAATATCATATCCGTTGTAGAGCGTCCCGAGCGAAAACCACACTGCGCCTCGGGGTACACGCGCTCGGCAAGTCGCTGTAGTCTAGTCAGAATAACCTTCGCAAACAACTTACCAACGATGCTAAGAAGAGAGATGCCGCGGTAATTATTACAATTACCTCGGTCTCCCCTTCCCTTGTACAGAGTGATAATATTTGCATCGCGCATGTCTTGGGGAAAATATTCACGCTCCCAGCACTTCCCCAAATAATTATACAGGATCGGTAGTAAGCACTCGATCTTAAGGAGCTCAGCAGAAATGCCATCATCACCGGGGATTTTGCCATTTTTTTTTTTGAGTTGGGCGACAGCTTTGTGCAGCTCGCCCGGGGTGGGGAGGTCATCTAACTCGTTCCAGGTTTCCAGTTCGCGGATGGCTTCCACAGCTTCTGGTTTAATATTGACCGGACGAGAATAAAGATCAGTGTAATGTTCCACCCAACGGTCCAACTGGCGCTCACTGTCAGTAATAATCGAGCCATCTATTTCCTTTAAAGGAGCTGTCCTCTTCGGCACCGGTCCAATAGCTTTTTTAATCCCTGCAAATACACCAGATAGATTCCCCGCAGCTGCACAGCTTTGTATGTTGTTGCACAGTTTTAGCCAAAAATTATTTGCGAACCGTCGACTTTTACGCTGAAGGTTAGATTTAGCATCACAGAGAACAGCCCTTGTTGCGCTGCACGGATTTAGCCGGTAACTTAAAGCAGCTTGACGCTTAGCATCAAGTAACGGCGACAGATGACTCACGTTTTCCGCGTACCAGTCAGTGGATTTCGTGGAGTCGTAGCCAAAAACTTTGCCAGCCTCCTCAGTTAGGAGTGATTTGATCGATTGCCACTCTGTATCTACTGAGGCGTCAACATCCCACATTGCGACTGCCCGACCCACCAAATCGCTGAATTCGCTGGCTAGCTCCGAATTCTTTATATTACAGATGTTTAATTTCTTTCGCCCGGGAGCTTTTGTAGAGTGAATCTTTTTTGGCGCAAGTCGGACTTTGCAGATCACGAGGGAGTGATCAGTATCACAATCAGCGCTGTGGAAGGATCTCGTGTGGATAATCTCCCTTAGGTCTCTCCTCCTAGTCAAAGCAACGTCCAGTTGATGCCAATGTCCGGAGCGAGGGTGCCGCCAGGACACACGACGCATTAAATTGCCCTTAAAGTAGGTGTTTGTAACGCAAAGTTGGAACTCACAACAGAACTCCAGTAAGCGTTGGCCGTTTTCATTTTGCTTACCCACGCCGTGGACTCCGAGACAGTCAGGCCAAACGAGATTTTCCTGGCCTACACGGGCATTAAAATCACCCAGAACCAACACACGGTCCCCGGAACGCACTTCATGCATTGAGCTGCACAGCTGATCATAGAATTCGTCCTTAGATTCAGCAGATGATTTGAGCGTTGGTGCATATACGGAGAAGATAGTAATAAAGCCGCATGTGGTTAAGAGCCGTAAGACCATAATACGCTCAGAAATCCCACGAGTACTCTCTATGGAGCTCAGGAGGTCATTCCGAACCGCGAATCCCACACCGTGTTCTCGATTCTCACTCAACGTCCTGCCTCTCCAAAAGAATGTGAATTTTTGTTCACGCAGCGAACCCTCGTCCGGGAGTCTGGTCTCCTGGAGCGCCGCAATACCGACGCTTAGCCTGGTAAGTTCCCTGTCGATAACAGCTGTTTTTCGCAGGTCAAATGTGCCTTGTGAGCTTCCACCGGTACCCGGGAAGCCTGTCCTCATTGTTCGGACATTCCATGTCCCAAAACGCAGGGCAGTGTAAGCATTTTGTCTATTTTTCCTCTGATTTGTGTTAGGTGTACTATACACAGCATCGACAAACAGGAGAAACCCGGTTGCTCCCCACACCCCAAAGGAACAGTCAATGCCGGGGCGGACCAGTACCCTTTGGCCGGGGGCTGCCCAGCTTAAGCGGGCGGTAACTGGTCAGTGGGTCTACGATGGACCCTCCCACTGTCGAGAGCGACCCCTGGTGTTCTCACTTACGCCCATACGTGTGAACTTATAACCGGTCACTGCCACTCTCCGTATTGTTTTCCACGCAGGTGCGCTGACGTGGGTGAAGTGTCCTCTCCACAGACGCTGCATCGCCTGGGACGCAGTTAGGTGGCATAGGGTTGCCCAGGACCGACACCACCCTCTCGACCTCAATGGCTGATTCCACAGGAAAGGCAAGCCAATACGTGCGGAGCCAAATCGGATGCAGGTGTCTGCCGCATATTTCAGGTTAAACCCTACTTGCGCCTACCGGAGACACCGATTCCGGGTTTAGTTTCGGAGTTTACCTTCTCCTAGACGGTTGCAAACCAATGCTGAGAGGCCGTCTCCCCCACTGCTTGGTTGGGGACTGCTTATTTTTCGCAGCTGACCGCTATATCTAGAGGCCGTTCACTATCCACCACCTGTGACCCCGTCAGTAGCCTGCAGCATAGCACTGACTAAGTATCACGATCTCACATGTTGGTAAACAATGGCTGTGTGAGATGTCTTCGGGACATAAGTATCAAATAAATAAGACAGGAAATAAAAAATTGCAAACATTTGAAAATTATACCATGTAAAAATTATTTATAATAAGATATACTACATTATGAGATAATTAAAGTTAGAGACAATTAGATAAAATAAACGAGAGCAAGATATAAATTAAGTTTGGAAATATTTTGTAAAATAATATTGTTCAATTCTCTCGCCAATGCAGCGATCACCTTGTGAAATTTGCAATGTCTTAGGCCCATGAGTAAGTCATTCAATCGCTAAACTAGTTCACTTTTTTTTTTTTTTTTTTTTTTTTTTTTTTATGATATAGGGGGCAAACGAGCAGACGTATCGCCTGATGGTAAGCGATTACCGCCGCCCATGGACACCCGCAACACCAGAGGCATCACAAGTGCGTTGCCGGCCTTTTAAGAAGGAGTACGCTCTTTTCTTGAAGGTTTGAAGGTCGTATTGGTCCGGGAATACCGCAGGCGACAGTTTATTCCACAGTTTTGTTGTGCGAGGCAGAAAGTTCCTGGAAAAGCGCACAGTTGAGGACTGCCAACCATCTAAATGATGGGGATGAAACTTCTGTCGCGTAGGACGATGGCGGAAAGAGGCGGCAGGAATCAGCCCGAACAATTCCTCGGAGCACTCCCCATGATAAATGCGGTAGAAGATGCACAGCGAAGCTACATCTCTACGCAGCGCCAAAGAGTCTAGCCGAATTGAAAGTTCTTGGCAATCGACGACTCGGGTCGCTCTCCGTTGAATGCGGTCCAAAGGGAGGAGCTGGTATTGGGGTGCCCCCGCCCAAAGATGGGGACAGTATTCCATGTGAGGCCGAACCTGGGCCTTATAAAGTATAAGGCGGTGGGCCGGAGTGAAATACTGTCTCGATCTGTTGAGCACACCAAGCTTTTTCGAGGCCAATTTGGCCTTACCCTCCAGGTGGCCACGAAACTGGACTTCGCTCGACATGTCGACACCAAGAATTCCAATATTGGCTGAGGCAGATAGTGGAGTGCCTTCGAAACGAGGACATACGACCCACGGAAGTTTTTTAGTGGTGAACGCGCAAATTTGTGTCTTTGTGGGGTTAAATTGGACTAAATTAAGTCTACCCCAATCTGAGAACTTCTCCAAAGAAGTCTCGACTTCAGACACAAGTTTGTTTCGACTCTCAATGACGTTTTCCCGAGAAATATTGGCGCGGCCGGTGTAAAAAGCATCGCCGGTGCTGTCATCCGCATAACAATGAATGCCGCAATTTTGCAGCATGTCATTGATATGGAGAAGGAACAAAGTAGGCGATAGCACACAGCCTTGCGGGACACCAGCATTCACAGATATGGAATCAGAGCATTCACCGTCGACTACGACCTTAATGCTTCTATCTGCTAGAAAGCTAGTGACCCAATCGCATAATTTCTCGGGAAGCCCATAGGAAGGGAGCTTCGAAAGAAGCGCTTTGTGCCAGACCCGATCGAAGGCCTTCGCGATGTCCAAACTAACTGCCAAGGCTTCCCCCTTAGTCTCAATCGCCTGTGCCCAGCGATGTGTCAGGTATACCAGAAGATCACCAGCCGATCGACCCTTACGGAAGCCGTACTGCTGGTCGCTAAGCAGATGATGATCTTCTAGATACCGTAGGAGTTGATAGTTGATGATGGACTCCATTATTTTCGAGAAGAGGGAAGTAATGGCTATCGGCCTGTAGTTGGACGGATTAGAGCGATCGCCTTTTTTTGGGATCGGGTGGACTAATGCTGCCTTCCATGTTGTCGGGACTACGCCAGAAGAGTAGGAGAGCCGAAAAAGACGCGTTAAGACCGGTGCCAACTCTGGAGCGCACATCTTCAACACTATAGGGGGGATTCCATCCGGGCCACTCGACTTATGGATATCCAGGGATAAAAGTGCTATACGCACTGAGCGTTGGTGAAACTGGATATCCAGCATACGGCTCTCGCACCGCGGTATGGTAGGCGGCTCCTGTTCCCCGTCATCCAAGGTCGAGTTGGACGCAAAGTGTTTTGCCAGGAGATCGGCTTTCTCCTTTGCGTCATAGGCCAACGGATTATTTCCTAAGTGCAGAGGTGGAAGGGATGGCTTACAGAAATTCCCTTCGATAGCCTTGGCAAGAGACCAGAATGCTCGAGTCCCTGAAGGAAGACGCTCAAGCCTCTCGCCAATCGCAGCAATGTGCACCGACTTCGCCCTAGCTATGTCTCTTTTGAAGGACCTGGAGGCAAAGTTGTACTCCTTTTTTAGAGCGCTGGTGTTTTGATCCCGTACCGCCGCTGCGTCAGCCCAGGCTTGGTAAGCTTCCTGCTTCCTGCGAGAAGCTTTTTTGGAAGATGAACCAAACCAGGGCCGACACTTGCCACCAATGGGAACCACAGAGGATGGAATGAAAATCTCCATACCCTGTAGCACAACATCAGCAATAGAATCAGCAGCGGTGTTGGGATTATCCGGCGAGAAGCACAACTGTCTCCAAGGGTAGGACGCAAAGAAGGACCGCATCCCATCCCAATCTGCTGACTTGTAGTGCCACACACGGCGACTTCGTGCAACTCGCGATCGCGGTGAGCATGTGAGTGTCACTGTACTCCGGACAAGGCAATGGTCTGAGGAGCCAAGTGGGGCGTTTACGGATACGTGGTATCCGCCCGGATGAGAAGTCAGCAGAAGGTCCAACAAAGAGGAATTCTGACCTTCCACATCTGGGACTCGCGTGGGCGTGGTAACCAATTGTGTCAGGCCATAAGCCAGGGCGAAGTCGTGAACAGATCTCCCCGCATGATCCGTTTTACTGGAGCTGAGCCAGCCGAGGTGAGCGTTAAAATCGCCAAGTACGATGATCTCTGCGGAAGGGATCTGCTGCTGCACAAGGTCTGTAGCCATCTGGATGTGCTCAATGAGTCGGTCAGTTTCGGCATCACCGCTATGGGACCTATAGAGGCACGCATAGACGCGGGGATGGTCGTCGCTGTCTACACGGAGCCATAAGATGGAGAGGTCCCTACCTTCAAGGTTGCTGAGGCGACGAGAGCTAATATCGTCTCTGACGTACACGCACACTCCGGCTTTAGACATAAAGGAATGTTCTAGTCCATACCTCGGGTAGCTGAGGTAGGATGTGTCCGCAGGAGACGATATCTGCGTCTCGGTCAAAAAGAGCAATGCTGGCTTTGCTGTCTCGAGGTGGTGATGGACAGCATCAAGATTACTATGTAATCCCCTGACGTTGCAGAAGTCCACAACCAGCGTGGTAGGGGGTGCCGTGATGTTACTGCTCTTACCCCGAGCGTGATCTAGCGCAATTTTGCCCTCCCCAGAATACGAGGGGCAGCCTCGGCATCCACGTTCAGGCGCGTTGTGTCCTGAGCGCGGACGCCCAGAGAGGGATTCTCCAACGCTAGCGCAGTTGGTACCCTCCTGGGGTATCAATCTGTATTTCAACTGCGCCATCATGGGGAGGGGGGGGGGTTGGGCCTCCGGTATCCTCACTCACTCGGTGAAACACAGCGCAAGCGCTGTTTCACACCGGTTTTCTGTGAGGCCGTGGTATCACTCCGGTCGAGCCGGCCCATTCATGCCGAAGCGTGGCTCTCCCACGTTTCTCTCACTGGCAAGAGCAATGAACCACGGCTGTGACACCGTGTTCTTATTCTAAACTAAACTAAACTAATGCATACTGCATTAGTTTAGTTTAGTTTAGGCACTAAATAAAAGGCATTAGGCATTAAAAAGTTTAAGCACTTACTGGAGATGCGTGAAGTCCTTGATATCGACGTTCCAAGGGCTCTTGGTATCTCTCTTGGTATTCTCTCTTCGTCGTCACACATACATGACTCCTAAAACGCTGCACAACCTTCCAAGGTATTCGAATTACAATACACTCGTATTAGCTATCGCGGAACGCGCCTTTTTTGACGTGATTACTAAAACTCGCGTGTCCAAATCAGACCAATCACAACGGTAACCGACTAAACACCGAATTGGATGGACAATTAGCTGAATTACAATTAAAACGGTTCCCAAAAACGACAATCGTCGACCGTTGACAACAAGCGTCTCAACAATACTACAAAGACAATCAAAAATGTCGCCATTACAATGACGTTAAATTTCGAACAAATATAATATAAAATAACAACTTTGGCATCAGAATAATAAATGTAAAACAGTTAATTAAAGAACAATGTTTGAAAATAATAGAAAATCTTAGAAAAATATAATATGTAAACAGTAGTAAAAGTAAACAAGTAAAAATAGATATAATACCGGGAATCTTACCCGATGAAACTATATAAACAAAAGACAGTAATTGGTCTTCAGAGTAACAAGGTCCTGTCGTATCTTTGGACGGGGTAAAGCAGAGAGGTTGAAAGACCTCACAAAAAAAAAATCCCCTCCCCCATCCCCATCCCCCAAACGCCGGCAACGCACTTGTAACGCCTCTGGTGTTGCGGGTGTCCATGGGCGGCGGTAATCGCTTACCATTGGGTGATACGTGTACTCGAATTTTTAGAGATAATATTATGGACGCCTCCTCTTCCCTATAATGGCTATGCAAAAATGTAGATAACAAATGTTAGACTACAAATATTTTTTTAATACTTAATGCAGACTAACAAAATGAAGGAACATAGAAAACGCTCATTTTGTTTCCAAAAATTGTTTAGTATATTTTTTTTTTATTTGTATACTGATAATGAGAAAATTTTTGAAGACGGTTTTTTTAAACGAAGTTTTTTTTTTCGCTTTTTAGTCTTTCTCAAGTCTCTCATCATCATTTCACCTAAATAACTTGAAAGAATACGACTAACATTTATTAGAAATATGCAAATTTGTAAAAAAACATCAATATTTATACACAACCAGAGAAGAAAAATAACAAAGATACACACTACGACATAAATCAAGACTAAATTTACCAAGTTCAAAACTAAAAATTCACTCCTCCAGCACCTACGTCATGTCCATCAAACTATACAATAGATTGCCGCCAGAAATAAAAAATGAAAATAAATTTAATCACTTTACAAAAAAATTAAAGAAGTTTCTAATTTCTAAGTGTTACTATAGTATTCATGAGTACCTAAATGACCAATTAAAGTGAATACGTATAGTATGGCATTGGCAGTAATAAATTTTAAAATTTTAAATGTGATATATGGATTCATGTTTATACAAATACACATACACGCACACACACAAACATACATATATTTAATATTAAATACATACATATATATTAAGCTGGCTGTGCCCGCAACTTTTTGGGTTTTCGGGTTGTTTTGATTTTTCACCGTTTGGACCTTTCCCTAGACTGCGTCATGCATTTCAGGGCCAAGATCGGCTAAATCGGCCCAGCCGTTCTCGAGTTGTAGCGAGACGGGCGAGCGGCAGTGGATTTTTATATATAAAAATATTGTATTATTGATTTGAATTGTATTCGTATTAAGTTTGTGTCCTCTCTTATTTGTAATTTTGCTGTGCCCGACAGGGTTCATAGTGGAACAATTTAATATTACTGTAAGACCTTGTTAAACCTATGTGATGCAATAAAGTATTGAGACGGTCTTGACAGAAAAGGTTTATGATTTGCTTGTAATAGATTACTATTGACTAAAAACCGGGAGATTTTGAGAAGACATTAGGAAGGTGAAAATACGTTTATATTTCCAGTGAAGAAATAGAAATATGCACTAGGAAACTTTACATGTATTTTAGATGTAAAGTTTCCTAGTGCATATTTCTATTTCATATGGGAGGTAAATGAGCAGACTAGACAGGTCATATGATGGTAAGTGGACACCATCATTCATGTACATTCTGCAAATCAACAGTATATTTACTCAGTCTAAGCTTCTTTTTGTATTTAAGTTTGTTTGAAATGAAATGACACCTGTCTGTGTACTTAATACAATGCAATCAAGCTGTTAAATAAAGCAAGCAAATCGACAGGCTGTTTTCTTTACGCATATATTGTTTTAAACTCCTTTGTTTATTGGTAGTGTCATTTCAGACTTAGATATTCCTGTAAATTGTTGAAAAAAATAAGAAACAGAGTATGAAGCAACTTAATCTCTTTATCCCCAAACGAAATATTAGGTCTTTACCTATGAAATTGCCTTTCTTCAGTACTGGTCATTTCAAATAAAAAAAAGTTTGTAATGGCTCTATTCTAAATTCAAATTAATTTTGTTTTAAAACCATGACATTCTATTTACAAACTCAGTCTTTTGTTTTTTGATTAGCGTTGTATTTTCATTATATTTGAACATTTTTCGTCATAATGGATACTTTAAAAATTCGTGTAATTATGGAATATGAGTTCCGTCGTGGCACCAACGCGACACAAGCGGCACGTAACATCAAAAACGTTTACGGAGAGAACTGTACAAACGAACGCACAACCCGTTATTGGTTTTCCCGGTTCCGTTCTGGAAATTTTGACTTGAAAAATGAAGCTCGTGGTCGTCCGGAGACTTTGGTTAACAATAATGAATTAAAGGCGATTGTGGAAGCTGACGAAACGCAATCTACAGCTGAGCTAGCAGCAGCTTTTAATGTGAGCATCAAAACAATATTGATCCATTTGCGACAAATTGGCAAGGTAAAAAAGCTTGATAGATGGGTGCCCCACGACCTTAACGATCGCCAGCGCAACGTACGCGTCGAGACCTGCCTTGCGCTGCTCAACAGGCAAAGAAATGAAGAAATTTTGAAACGAATTGTTACGTGCGACGAAAAATGGATTCTGTTTGACAATCGAAAGCGCCCAGCAAGTTGGTTAGACTCTGGTTCAGCACCAAAGCAATGCCCTAAACCAAAAATGACCCCTAAAAAGGTGATGGTCACTGTTTAGTGATCTAGTGCGGGTGTGATTCACCACAGTTTTTTACAAAACGGCATGAACATTAATGCAGATGTGTACTATGAAGAACTGGAGAGAATGATGGAGAAGTTTGCACATCTGCAACCAGCTTTGGTTAATCGGTCGTCCCCACTGCTCCTTCACGACAACGCGCGACCCCATACTGCGCAACAGACAGTCTCCAAGCTGCAAGAGCTAGGGTTGGAAGCTCTCCCTCATCTGCCATACTCACCAGACCTTGCACCTACCGACTATTACTTTATCCAAAATTTAGACAACTTTTTAGTGGGTAAAAAATTCAATTCCCGAGAGGCAGTACAAAACGCCTTTGAAGAGTTTGTTGCCTCCCGTCCAGCTGATTTTTACAAGAAGGGCATCAATAAACTGCCAATGCGTTGACAAAGATGCGTCGATTGTATGGGTGATTACTTCGAATAACAGAAATAAAAAAGTTTGAAAAAATAAGTACTTTCACTTATTGCATACAAAACGGCAATTTCATAGGTAAAGATTATATCCAAGTTTTATTTATTTTAATAAATGAACTGATGAAAGTCAAACTAATATTAATTTTGATACATCAAACTTGACATCTGTACTGCAATAAAAATCGCAATCACGTCAGTTGAGCTCTTTCTGTCCTAATTTTTTGTTAAAAAATAAAAAAAAAATTGTTAATAAACAGATAAAAAGACAGCAGTTACATGAGTTGGATTAATATGCCTCCCCTTCTTAATCCAACTCCCAAAGTTGCGGGTAATCTTAACTCTAAGTCCTATTTTTATTTTCCTGTAGTGGCAACATTCAATAAACTATTTAAATTGGTGTCGATGACTCATGCTATATATAATATTACCAACAAAAATATTTCATATCAGTGGTCCTTACAACTGTTACACCTTGTCAGTTTAACGTCAAATAAAATCGTTCTACGCCCACAGAAGTATAACATTTAGAGGACGTAAATTGTAAAAACAAAATACATTTGTCATGTGAATGATAGAGCTGAATTTATTTATATATTTTAAGGAGCATGAATCATAGTTTTATAGATTAGATTGCGATAAGGTACGTTTAGGTTGTGAGTATGATTTTATTTTATTCACTAAATAGTTCTTTCTGCTGAAATACGGTTGCTTTTGGATGTTTACTGGATTGAACTATGTTCAACAAAACAGATGTTATTATTTAACTGTGTACAGATGAGGTGTTATATGCAGTATTAATGTTTCCGTTGCAGTCAAAGGATGAAAGTCAACGAAATCCGGGAAAGCAGGTCATGCTGCCTCCATGCTTGCTTGCGCCATTCGATGAGGTTTGCTCGTTGGAATGGATTTTTTCCTGTACAAGGTCTTAACCAGCTCACTGCTGATAGAACTAGGTATCTACCACATGTTTTTCATTAATTTACTTAATTCAATGCACATTTTTGTACATACAAAACAGTGGTTTCTGATTTTCATCAAATAATGTAATTACCCCCTCTAATCATTCTTGTGGCTCGTTTTATTCAATTTCTGGAGGTGGCTTTCCAATCATATAACCGTATTTACTCTTTTCTCGATTGCCTTATTCGTGGAGTTTCAACACCTCTAACCTTTTGGATTTTACTTTGTCATCCGATTCTTTTAAAAGTTTCCACTAAAATTAATTTCTTTGGGGAAAACCACTTTTTTATAACGTGACCGTTCCAACTTTCACTTGACTCAGAAACTTTGTATGTTATGAAACTTCTTGTTAAATAGCCACTGCACATTTTGGTTTTAAGAGCGACCTCCCTCAACCAGATAAACATAAGCATTCTCTCTTGCAAGTCTATATGTTTTTGTTTGTAAATAGAATTTTTCAGCCGCTGTTTCATTATTTTCCCCTTTAGTGTTGCTTCAGTTGATATTAGAATATAATGTAGAAGATATTAAGAGTCTAATGTAAAGTATTAATTATTTCATTTAGGATACCTTTATATTTACAGATTTAAATTGAAATGTTTCTACGGCATCTACAATATTTTGACTCTTATGGGGCAATCAGTAATGCTTTACTTTACTCTCCACAATTTCCTGAACAGTGACATCTCATTGGTGACAATCTGTGAGTTTACTCTTGAAAAATTATGATTATTATCAGTACACAATAATCATCACCTACTCAGACAAGTATTCAAATTTAAATGTTCTCCGAGTCTGCAGTTTTGTCACTTTGCTTCAGTTGATTACTTTTTGGACTTTTCATAGAGTTTTTCCTTTTTAACTGGCCATTTATCTGTAATTAAACTATTTAATTACTTCTTACAGCTAACGTCGTGTACTATGTAGTAAACCACGCTGCAGCATTATTATTAGTAAGATTGGCTAAGTGCTGGCCTAAATTGATGAAACTAGCTGAAGAAACTGAACAAAGCCTGACTTTATTGAAACTAGATTGCCACGTCACTAGAAAAATAAACATAATTGCAATTATGATGATAGCTATGCTTTTGGGTATGTAGTTGACAATATTCAATTGTTGAGCACAAATCGCATTTGTGTAATCAAAATAAAACATA